>LR738714.1:705989241-706006004 GCA_902687465.1 Secale cereale
TTAGATAGATATTTGTCTAATTTTCTTACGTTTATTATTGCTTGTTATTATATAGTGCGATGGTTTTGATATCCGCCCACGTGGGCCCTCGTCCGGTCTACGATTCGGATGTGGTATATTATCTTTAATTTATAACTATTTGTTTTAGTGCTTATGATAGTTATGCCGACCAACCTGACATGCATAGATGTTTTATTATGTCTAGGAGGTAGTTGAACCGGAAATTCCAACCGACCCTCTTGTGGAGAGGTTAAATTTAGTTGAAGAGGAAAACATTTCGTTAAAGAAAAAATTGGAAAAAATGGAGGAGGAGGAGATGGAATTGGAGTTGCATGTTGCGGAAGTTATCGATGATCACAAGATCAAGATGGACCCTATTGTCGAGAGGTTAAATTTAGTTGAAGAAGAAAACAAATTCTTGAAGGAAAAAATAAAAAAAATTGTGGACGAGAAGATGATATTGGAGTTGCATGTTGCGGGTGTCGTCGATGATCACAAGATCAAGATGGATGCAATGCGGTTGAAGATTAAAAAGATTAGAAAATATGCCATTCATACCGAGGCTTGGTATCATTATGCCGTTGGATCAATTGTTACCTTGGTTGCGATTATGATAGCATTTGTTTTCGCGTTGAAATGTTTTACATAGTTTCGATGTGTATGGAGAGCTATATGTTGTTAGATGAGAACTATATATGTATGTACTTTGGTTTTAATGTGATGATGAACTTTTATCCATTTGGTCACTTAATTATCTATTTATGATGTTCTGTAATGGTTTTTGACACACTTAATTATATATAAATGCACGCAGATGAACCGCCAATGGATGTACGGTGACAGACACACCTCCGAGTACATTAAGGGCGTGCGTGAGTTTCTAATGCGGCATAGGCAAACAAGCAGAATGGTTTTATGTGTTGTCCATGCACTAAATGTGTGAATACGATGTCTTACTCTAACCGGAAAATCCTTCACTCCCACCTGCTTTACAAGGGTTTCATGCCACACTATAATGTTTGGACGAGGCACGGAGAAATAGGGGTTATGATGGAAGACGGCGAAGAAGAAGAGTACGATGACAACTATGTGCCCCCTGAATACGGTGATGCTGCAATGGGGGGAGCTGGTGAAGATCAAGAGGAATCAGACGATGTGCCCAATGATGCTGCAACGGGTGAAGCTGCTGAAGATCAAGAGGAACCAAATGATGATCTTCGCCGGGTCATTGTCGATGCAAGGACACAATGCGAAAGTCAAAAGGAGAAGCTGAAGTTCGATCGCATGTTAGAGGATCACAAAAAAGGGTTGTACCCCAATTGCGAAGATGGCAACACAAAGCTCGGTACCGTACTGGAATTGCTGTAGTGGAAGGCAGAGAATGCTGTGGCTGACAAAGGATTTGAGAAGCTACTGAAAATATTGAAGAAGAAGCTTCCGAAGGATAACGAATTGCCCGACAGTACATACGCAGCAAAGAAGGTCGTATGCCCTCTAGGATTGGAGGTGCAGAAGATACATGCATGCCCTAATGACTGCATCCTCTACTGCGGTGCATACAAGGATCTGAACGCATGCCCGGTATGCGGTGCATTGCGGTATAAGATCAGACGAGATGACCCTGGTGATGTTGATGGCGAGCCCGCCAGGAAGAGGGTTCCTGCGAAGGTGATGTGGTATGCTCCTATAATACCACGGTTGAAACGTTTGTTTAGAAACAGAGAGCATGCCAAGTTGATGCGATGGCACAGTGAGGACCGTAAGAAAGACGGGAAGGTGAGAGCACCCGCTGACGGGTCGCAATGGAGAAAAATCGAGAGAAAGTACTGGGAGGAGTTTGCAAAGGACGCAAGGAACGTATGGTTTGCTTTAAGCGCGGATGGCATTAATCCTTTCGGGGAGCAGAGCAGCAATCACAGCACCTGGCCCGTGACTCTATGTATGTATAACCTTCCTCCTTGGATGTGCATGAAGCGGAAGTTCATTATGATGCCAGTTCTCATCCAAGGCCCTAAGCAACCCGGCAACGACATTGATGTGTACCTAAGGCCATTAGTTGAAGAACTTTTACAGCTGTGGAATGGAAACGGTGTACGTGCGTGGGATGAGCACAAACAGGAGGAATTTGACCTAAAGGCGTTGCTGTTCGTGGCCATCAACGATTGGCCCGCTCTCAGTAACCTTTCAGGACAGACAAACAAAGGATACCACGCATGCACGCACTGTTTAGATGACACTGAAAGTATATACCTGGACAAGTGCAGGAAGAATGTGTACCTGGGCCATCGTCGATTTATTCTGACCAACCATCAATGTCGAAAGAAAGGCAAGCATTTCAAAGGCGAGACAGATCACCGGAAGAAGCCCGCCATGCGTACCGGTGATCACGTACTTGCTATGGTCAATGATTTACACGTAATCTTTGGAAAGGGCCCCGGCGCACTAGCTGTTCCGAATGACGATGAGGGACACGCACCCATGTGGAAGAAGAAATCTATATTTTGGGACCTACCCTACTGGAAAGACCTAGAGATCCGCTCTTCAATCGACGTGATGCACGTGACGAAGAACCTTTGCGTGAACCTGCTAGGCTTCTTGGGCGTGTATGGAAAGACAAAAGATACAGCTGAGGCACGGGAGGACCTGCAACGTTTGCACGAAAAAGACGGCATCCCTCCGAAGCAGTATGAAGGTCCTGCCAGCTATGCTCTTACGAAAGAAGAGAAATAAATCTTCTTTGAATGCCTTCTCAGTATGAAGGTCCCGACTGGCTTCTCGTCGAATATAAAGGGAATAAAAAATATGGCAGAGAAAAAGTTCCAGAACCTAAAGTCTCATGACTTCCATGTGATTATGAGTTTATGACGCAACTGCTTCCGGTTGCATTGAGGGGGCTTCTACTTGAAAACGTTTGATTAGCCATTGTGAAGCTATGTGCATTCCTCAATGCAATCTCTCAGAAGGTGATCGATCCAGAAATCGTACCAAGGCTAAGGAGTGATGTGGCGCAATGTCTTGTCAGTTTCGAGCTTGTGTTCCCACCATCCTTCTTCAATATCATGACACACGTCCTAGTTCATCTAGTCGACGAGATTATCATTCTAGGGCCCGTATTTCTACACAATATGTTCCCCTTTGAGACGTTCATGGGAGTCCTAAAGAAATATGTCTGTAACCGCGCAAGGCCAGAAGGAAGCATCTCTATGGGCCATCAAACAGAGGATGTCATCGGGTTTTGTGTTGACTTCATTCCTGGCCTTAATAAGATAGGTCTCCCTAAATCGCGGTATGAGGGGAGACTGACTGGAAAAGGCACGCTTGGAAGGGACTCAATAATATGCAGGGATGGATATTCTTGGTCTCAAGCACACTACATAGTTCTACAGAACTCTACATTGGTGACCCCATATGTCGATGAACACAAGAACAGTCTGCGCTCCAAACACCCGGAGCAGTGCGACGACTGGATTACACGTGAACACATCAGGACTTTCAGCAGTTGGTTGGAAACACGTCTCAGAGGTGACAACACTGTTTGTGATGAGTTGTACTTGTTGTCCAGGGGACCATCTTCGACTGTATGGATTTACAAAGGATACGAGATAAATGGAAATACATTTTACACGGTTGTCCAAGATCAAAAGAGCACCAACCAAAACAGCGGTGTCCTCTTTGATGCAACAACCGAGAGGGTAAAGGACACATATTATGGTTACATAGTGGACATATGGGAACTTGACTACGGACATGATTTTAAGGTCCCTTTGTTTAAGTGCAAATGGGTCAATCTGTCAGGAGGCGGGGTACAGGTAGACCCACAGTACGGAATGACAACAGTGGATCTGAAAAATCTTGGATACACTGACGAACAGTTCGTCCTAGCCAATGATGTGGCACAGGTTATCTATGTGAAGGACATGTCTACCAGACCGAGAAAAAGAAAAGATAAGGAAGCGAATACATCATACGATGAGCCAAAGCGCCACATAGTTCTTTCAGGAAAAAGGGACATCCTGGGAGTGGAGGGCAAGACAGACATGTCTGAAGATTATGAAAAGTTTCATGAAATTCCTCCCTTCAAAGTCAAGGCTGACCCAAGCATCCTGATAAACGATGAAGATTATCCATGGTTACGGCGCAATAAGCAAATGACACAAGCGAAGAAAAAGTGAAGAGTTTTTTCCGCAACTATTATGATGATACCATGCCAACTTTGTAACAAACGAGTATGATACCATTGTCAGTTTGTACTATTCAAATTTGCACTAACAGAAAGTTTGTAATTGGTTTTACCAGAAAGAATTAAAAAATAAAACAAAAAATAAAAGAAAATAAATAATGCAGAAAACAAAAAAAACTTGCAAAAAAATAAAAAATAGCAACAATAAGTATTTCATTGTAAGTAGAAACAAAATAAAATAAATAAAGCAACAAAGAAAACAAATAATTTCAAATTTAAACTATTCAAATTTGAATACTACTTGCACTAACAGAAAGTTTGTAATTGGTTTTACCAGAAAGAATTAAAAAATAAAGCAAAAAACAAAAGAAAATAAATAATGCAGAAAACAAAACAAAAAAACTTGAAAAAAAATAGCAACAATAAGTATTTTTCTGTAAGTAGAAACAAAATCAAATAAATAAAGCAACAAAGATAACAAATAAATAAAAATAGCAACAGTAAGTATTTTGTTGAAAGTATAAACAAAACTAAAAAATAAAGCAACAAAGAAAAAAAAATAAAAAAAATGCCACCTACTGGGCCCACACGGCCTGAATACGACTAGAAACCCAACCATGGGCCAGGATTCAGGCCCGTAGAAAGCCCAGCAAGCCCACAGGCAAAGCAGTGTCAGTTTAGGCCCTTAGGCCTGCAGTTTAGAGGAGTTCGAGAGGAGAGAGGCAGCGGGGCTTATAAACTGGTGCTGGCCTCTCTCAACTAGCGAGGTGGGACTAAACTTCCCACCGCACCGCAGCAAGGCCTTTAGTCCCGGTTGGTGGCAGCAACCGGGACTAAAGGGTGGCATTAGTCCCGGTTGGTGGTTGAAACCGGGACTAATACACCCCTTTAGTCCCGGTTGCTGCCACCAACCGGGACTAAAGGCCCCTCCTTCCCGCCCTTTGGGCTGCTGAAAAGGGACCTTTAGTCCCGGTTGGTGGCAGCAACCGGGACTAAAGGGGGGTATTAGTCCCGGTTTCAGCCACCAACCGGGACTAATACAGCTCCTATATAACCAGGACTTGCGAAATTTTGGGCAGTTTCCTTCTTCCTCTCCTTCCCCGCCCCCGACGCCTCCCTCTCCTTCCCCGCCCCCGTCGCCCCGTCGCCGTCGCCGTCGCCCCCGTCGCCCCGTCGCCGTCGCCGTCGCCCCCGACGCCGCCCCGACGCCGCCTCGTCGCCGTCGCCCCGCCCCGCGACCCCGTTCCGCCCCGCCCCGCGCCGTCGCCGCGCCCCGGCCGGCCCGTCGCCGTCGCGCCGCGCGCCCCGCCCCGCCGCCGTCGCGCCGCCGCGCCCCGACGCCGCCTCGTCGCCGCCCCGCCCCGCCGCCGTCGCGCCGCCCAGCCCCGCCGCGCGATGTGAGGGGCTACCTTTTTTTTATGTTTAATATATATTGCTGTATATATATATATAGTTGCTGTGTATATATGTATATATGTGTATATTTTTTTATGTTTATATAAATTGCAGTATATATAGTTGCTGTATATATAGTTGATGTATTTATATGTATGTGTATATATTTTTTTTCTTAGGAATTTGCTAAATATATATGTTAAATATATATGTATGTGTATATAAATATATTTTTTCTTAGGAAGTTGCTGTATATATGTGATGTGTGTATGTGATGTATATATATGTGTATGTGGCTATATAGTTTTTTGTTTATATATGCTAAATATATATAGAAAGTTTTATATATGCAAAAGTTACAAATTTAGAAAAAGAAGGATAGGAAAGAAGAAAATAAGAAAGAGGAAAGAAAGAAGAACAGGAGAGGAAGAAGAGGAGAAATAAATAAGAAGAAGAAAAAAAAGAAAAAAAGAGGAGAAGAAGAAAGGAATAGAGGAGAAGAAGAGAAAATTTCTCTTCTTCTCCTCTATTCCTTTCTTCTTCTCCTTTTTTTTTCTTTTTTTTTCTTCGATCTTCTCCTCTAGCGGTTCCTTTTTTCTTCTTCTTCCTCTTTTTTTTATCGGATATGTCTATGTCGATATACACCCTCCCCGATAACTTCGACATTAGGGGGGGCCGGGGTCGAGGGTCGTCGAGGGACCGAGAGGCCGAAGGTCGAGGGGTCGAGAGGTTGCCTAGCAGTCGGGGGTCTAGGGTTGTGGATCGCCGAGCAGTCGGGGGTCAAAGTATTGAAGAATTCCATGACTTCATCATTTGCCAGAAGTAACCGGGGCATTTTGGTACAAAGTTATGCAAAGTTATTTTGCAACGGAGTTCCTGATAGGATAATCCGTCTTTTGTTACGAATTATCCTATCTGGGAATCCGTTCCAAAATAACTTTGGAGAGCTTCGTACCATCATGCTACTGTTACTTTCGCCTAATGATGAAGTATTGGTTTTGTTGAATCCTTTGACACTCGACAAAATGTGACATGAGGGGGTCTAGGGTTGTGGATCGCCGAGCAGTCGGGGGTCGAGGGGTCGAGAGAGGTTGCCTAGCTAGCTAGTGTCAAAGTATTGAAGAATTCCATGACTTCATCATTTGCCAGAAGTAACCGGGGCATGTTGGTACGAAGTTATGCAAAGATGTTCTGGAACGGAGTTCCTGATAGGATAATCCGTCTTTTGTTACGGATTATCTTATCTGGGACTCCGTTCCAAAACAACTTTGGAGAGCTTCGTACCATCATGCTACTGTTACTTTCGCCTAATGATGAAGTATTGGTTTTGTTGAATCATTTGACACTAGACCAAAGGTGACATGAGGGGGACTAGGGTTGTGGATCGCCGAGAAGTCGGGGGTCGAGGGGTCGAGAGAGGTTGCCTAGCTAGTGTCAAAGTATTGAAGAATTCCATGACTTCATCATTTGCCAGAAGTAACCGGGGCATTTTGGTACAAAGTTATGCAAAGTTGTTCTGGAACGAAGTCCCTGATAGGATAATCCGTCTTTTGTTACGAATTATCTTATCCGAGGACTCCGTTCCAAAACAACTTTGGAGAGCTTCGTACCATCATGCTACTGTTACTTTCGCCTAATGATGAAGTATTGGTTTTGTTGAATCCTTTGACACTAGACAAAATGTGACATGAGGGGGTCTAGGGTTTGTGGATCGCCGAGCAGTCGAGGGTTGAAGCTAGTTCTACGTTTGCCATTAATATATCCATCTGTCATGTTTGAATAATAATTGGCATGTTGTAAATATTTGTAGAAATAATGGACGACAACACCCGAGACCTAGCACAAGAAGCGATGTTGATGGACATAATCGCACACGGACAAAATGCCGTCTTGTCGTTTCTCAACGACACCAATGAGCAGGTCGAACAAGAGCTGCAGCTGGAAGATCTAGGCTATGATATTGATGAATCCGGTGACCCAATGCACATGGAAGAAGTAGACCGTGAGGACGGCTCCGGTGACCCAATGTCGGTGCAAGAAGGAGACCGTGATGCTGGCTCCGGTGACCGAACCGAGTCCGGCCAGGAGGTATATATGTTAGTTAAGCATGTGCTGACTAGTTAATTGATTCATTCATTAACTCTCGTCTTTGTTCCTTTTTCTAGCCCTCCGGATCGAGCAAATCTTCGGTAAAGAGACGAGGAGCGAAGAAAAAGTTGAGGCCGGATGAAAAGTTTGAGATCTCAGAAATCTCGCGCTCCGGCGAGCCGATTGCACCCATCCGGACAAAGAACGCATTTGTTAATCAGTGCGGGGTTCTGGTTAGGGACAAGATCCCGATCAGCATCCATCAATGGTTAAAGCCGGCTGCAAACGACGCTCAGGTGACTTATGTCACTGATATGCAGAAAGAAGATCTTTGGACTGAGCTGAAGTCAAATTTCGTCCTACCGCGAGAGGTTGATCCGGCGAACCCAGTTAAAGAGGAGTTAATCAAGTCTGCTGCACTTTCGAAGATGGCAGACCAATTCAGGGCATGGAAGAAAAAACTGAATAAGTTTGTCAAAGATAAAAAGACTCCAGAATTCGTGGGCATATATGAGAAGATCAAAGATGACTGGCCCGCATTTGTGGCCCATAAGAAGTCGGAAAAGAGTCAGAAGATGTCGGAGACAAACCGGATAAATGCTGCAAAGAAGATGCATCACCATCGCACGGGGTCGGGCGGCTACCTCGTAGCCCGGCCTAAGTGGGCTAAGGCTGAGAATGATCTGCTTCAGAAAGGGATCGAACCAGAGACAATGCACTGGCCAGAACGTTGCCGGACTTGGTTCTTCGGGGCTGGCGGAACCTTGGACCCTGTAACAGGGTGGTGCATTTGGACGGACAAGCAATTGGAAACACCACTCAGGAAGATGCGACAGTATATCAAAGCAGCGCATGAAGGGACATTCATCCCTGACAGAGAGAACGACGAGCTGACAATGGCCCTCGGGAATCCTGAGCACCCTGGACGGACACGAGGCACGCCAGGCTCCCTTCCGTGGCGTGCTGGGTTTCCGGACGCAGGAGGCTACAAATGCCACGACAGGAGGAAGAAAATGGAGCAGACCGAAATCCAGGCGCTGCGGGCCAGAATACAAGCGATAGAGGAACGGGAAGCAAATCGGGAGAAAAGAATTGCCGAAGCTTCCCCCGAAGCTACCCCGCCATCTCAGCGGAGAAGCAGCGTGGCTTCCACCGAGCTGCTTCAGCCAGAGCCTGCCTTGACGGCTACTGCCAGGAATCCTGTGGATGCTATCACACAGGCACAAAATTGCCACCTTATGGCACAGTGGATGAATCTGAAGGTCAAGGCGGCTGCTGGCTCTGTTTATCCTTCTGGACTCGACGACACTTTTCACTGCCGGCCGATTCTAGAAGGATATGCTAGGGTGATGGTCGACGAAATAACGGAGGGATTTGAGGAGCTCCAGCTTGACCACCCTACCGGTGAAGGGGAGACTCGGCTGGGTTCTTCACTGAAGACTCCATGCCTATGGCGGAAGGACCTAATCAACATTCTCAACTGGACGCCTCCGCCTCCTCCTCCTCCTCCGGCGAGTCAGGGCACTCTGCCTCCTCCACCTCCTCCTCCTCCGGCAAGTGACCATCAGGGCACTCCGGCTCCTTCTCCGGCGCGTGGCGGCACTCCACCTCCTTCGCCGCCGACGCGTGGCGGCACTCCGCCTCCTTCGCCGCCGGCGCGCCCGAGCAGCCAGCCTGCTCCTCCTTCTCCGCCTAATCAGCAAGGGCGGAAGAGACCTGCCGCCGCTCCGGCTGCTCCTGCTCCGGCGCGTAAGCAAGTAAAAAAGACAGCCGCTTCGTCTGGTCCGGCGACGTCTACCAGTGCCAGAGGCGGGAGGCGATGCAGATTCGGTCCTTCTCTCACGCCTCTAGAGAAGTTACCGTACGAGAGGTCCGACGAGGAAAACACGAAGATCGCTCAAGGCCAAGTGAAGGACTTTTTTGAAGGGTTGAAAGCACAGAGACATCCACCTCCGGAGGAGAAGATAGATGCGGTGAAAGCAAAGCGCACTCTTGCTGCCCTGAAGCAACCAGCGCAAAGTAAGCCGTAGGACAACTATGACCGCATGATCCAAAAGTCATATCAAGCAGCGAAGCGGTCGGGAAGTACTAAAAGTGATCAGAGGTTAGCAGAAGGGCGAGCTGGGAAACAAATTGCCCAGCTCGGCGAACAAGCGGACCAATCGTGCCCCCCGCTCAAGGTGTCTAGCGACATGGTCGCTAATGATCCGAGGATGGTGCCCGGTTATACCAATCTTGCAGATTACGCGTCCGACGATGTACACTATGATTTCTTGGAAGTGCAGATAGAAAGATACGAGTACAAAAAGCCTCTCGTCAAAAATGAAAGATCTCTATCAACGAATATGCGAAGATTGCATGATTGGTACTTGAAAATCTGCAGAGAGTCTGGGGGGAGGAATAATTTGTATTTGAGAGTTAAACCGGAGCATGACCTCGTTGGAATTGACCTGTTGCCTGTTCCATTTGAGGAGTTCTATCAGTTTTTCAATCAATTGGCCCTCGATAAAACAACGGTCACCTGCTACTGTCTGTAAGTAGTACTACTTCTGTCATTAAGTCTCTCTATATAGCTGATCTTCATTGCATGTATTTATAATTATCCTCACTATATTATGCAGATTGAAGATCGTCGAATTGAAGAAAAGACAAGTAGGTGATATTGGGTTTATTAACACATACCTCATAGATGCAACCGAGGTTAAATTGCGTCCCGACGATACCGAGACCAACTTGCTACGATCGTTAGTGGTAAATGAAAACAAAGATATAATACTCTTTCCTTACAACTTCAAGTGAGTGTTAATGTCTTGTGCATATTTGGTTTCCCTTATATATCAGTCAAGGTTATAGTGATGTAATTGATGATCTCATGCATTCGTGCGCAGCTTCCACTATATTCTCTTAGAGATTAAGCTTGAGAAGGGAGTAGTAACTGTCTTCGACTCTAAACGTAAAGATCCCGAGGAGTATGCGGACATGACTCAAATGCTAGCCAGGTAAGTTAAATCGATCAATATTATCCACCATGCATATATATCAGCAACTTCATTTCTGATATCAACTAATTGTTTTCTTTGTCTGGCAGGGCTTGGAAAAAATTCACCAAAAAAGCTCCGGGACTGCCGAAGAAGCTACAATTTAGATACCCGAAAGTAAGTACTATATAGTAGCATGTTCCGCGCGCGCATCTCCTATATCTTGATTCAAGCGCTAGTTTCATCAATACCAATTTGGCATTCTTGCTTATCAGTTTGATTGACCTCTATTTCTTGTAAAGTGGTTGTGGCAGGAACCCGGGAATGGTTATTGTGGATACTACATTTGCGAGTCCATCCGCCACACGACCTGTGAGCGGGGCTACACTGATGAACAATTTGAAGTGCGTAAGCAATCAATAATATTCACAAATTTATAGCATCATTTCATGTATTGACCCCCTACTTCAAATTAGATGTTTCGGATGCGGGATGAACTCCTAACACCAGATCGTCTGCGAGCAATTCAAGAGGAATTGGCGGCATTCTTCCTTGAACAAGTGATCGCTGAAGACGGAGAATACTATGTGGACCATGCATCCATGTGTTAGGAGATTATTTTTGTAAGGGATAATTATTGTATATATGTGCCCGATAGTGTCGGATAGATATACGAGAACTTGTTGTTCGACCAATCTCTCGGAGAAGGAGAGGTGGTCGATATTACTTCTCTCTGTATGCATATATATATATATGTTGATTATACGATCTTCTGTTTCCTTCGTTTGCTTAGTAGCTAGCAGCTAGCTAGCTAGCTAGCGTGACTCTAGTCCTCTCTATATACGTATGTGTAGTATGTAGCGTCGACCAAGCACGGACATAAGAGAGAACACTTCTCTCTATTAATTAGCTAGCTAACACAATATATGAAACACCTAAATTAACCCCCCAAAACCTAAAACCCCCCCTCCCCTTTCAAAAAAAAAAAACAAAAACCACAGCCACAGAAATGCTGACGCGTGGATGCCTTTTGGTCCCGGTTGGTACCACCAACCGGGACTAAAGCCCCTCCTGCCTGGACTCGGTGCACAGGCCACGTGGACACCCTTCTGCCCCGGTTCTGGATTGAACCGGGACTAAAGGGTCAGAGCATTAGTACCGACCCTCTTGTCCCGGTTCTGGAACCGGGGCTAAAGGCCCAAATGAACCGGGTCTGATGACCCTTTATCTACTAGTGTATGAATAGTTTTATTTACATCTTTTCTGTGAAAACTTTAGCACCTTTGCTCATATATAGTTTAACGTTCCAACACTGGAAAGTTTTCCCCTTTTAGTGTTGTGATGATGAATTTACATTGTTTATTAGCTAACAAAGTTTTTTTTTGTTTACAGTTTAGGAGAAGAAAGAAATTTGATGTGCCCTCAATGAACAAGGACGATACAAATATTAATTACATTTTAAAATACACCACTCAAGGAAGGGGAAAAACCAGGGGTTTGCAAAACTGAAATAGAGACCCATTTTTTGGGGGGATATTCCTTGCTGAAGTGTACATGAATCAGTGCACTATGTTTCATAGAAGTTTATGCAATTTTTATGTTTCTAAGTTCGTATGCTTGGCATCCCACTGTAACAGATAACTTAAATTGGTTTAATAATATGTCAACACTTCGTTTAAGCATCAACCTTTGCATGGTGAATGTAGATATGCAAAAGTCTTTATTTTCTTTATTCAGATGGGAGCAATTGTTGTGAAAGTACAGATAAGCCAAAATTGGCAAACACAAGCGTATGATGACCTAACTGGGCAATAATTGTCGCACGGAGACGACATAATTGTTCACGAAAACTATAACATCCAGAAAGGATGTAGGCAGACAGAACATCTCCATTTATTTATTAGGTTCCAAAATATTTGCAATATTACTTTCTATGTTTGAAAATATAGCATGTATGGTAAGGGGACACTCCAGAATGGCTTGAAGCTTTTATTTGATGGAAGAGTAGGACGCCATGTTAGTATTTTTCCTGCAACAGTTTACAATTGGAACTGCAGGAACAGTCAATGGACAAGCACTGCGCATGACAACTTCAAGCCTCTTCCCAATAATTTGTTCAGCAATTTCTGCATGAATTGTCTGCATTTCTCCATACATCGTGTTTCCCTGTATAAAAAATCAGTATAAAACATAGGGACAATGTATTATGTGAAAAGGTTAACAACAAGGAATCCACTTTAGTAGTATATTTATTATACACATAAGAATTTTGTTCTGGCAAACAGACTACCTATAAGGGCATCTGCATACTCTTCACTAAGAGGAAACTGTATCCCGGCAGTGTTATCAGTTTATCACGCATCGCCGTTCAGTCTAACGCTGTTGCGTGATACTCCCTCCGTCCCAAAATTCTTGTCTTACATTTGTCCAAATACGGATGTATCTAGTTACACTTTAGTGTTAGATACATCCGTATCTAGAAAAATCTAAGACAAGAATTTTGGGACGGAGGGAGTATAATACAATCAGGGACGTTCAGTCAAACACCATTCAGTCTAACGGAGGGAGAAATCAATCAAACAATTCGCATGAGCACCCCATAGTCTAGCTTCCTAAGTCATTAACTCCTTACATAATTTGATCATGTATTGAGCATGGCCATGTGGATCATATACATACTTGTGTAATTGTTCATTTACTTAAATGTCAGAAAGCAGCGCAAATCATGAGCAATGCGGCAAGACTGTACTGCAGAAAAAGGAAAAAAATGAACACTAAATTTGATAGTATCAAATAGACACACTCACTTATCTAAATACGCCCTGGGAGTACTGTGTATGAAAATTTCATTACATGTCAAAGATAGTAGTCAGACCAAAAAAAACAAAGATAATATTAGATGATGTTTAATCCTTAGTTAAGATGTCAGATAGCAATGATGAATCTAACAATTTGGGTTGTTGCAGCAGAGAGAGATTTTGGCATCGCAGACGCATACCTCCCCTGCGTTCGTGAAGTAACAGTAGAAGTAGTTCTCGTTCAACCAGTATTGCAGGTCCTCGATCTGGAGCATTCCCACCTCACTCTGGACCCAGGAGGTGGCTGGCGCTTGCCTCATGCTGCAATACTTATGTGGAGGCGGCGACTGCTGCATCCCAAAAGCCATTTGAGAATTGAGATTGTCAACTGCTAAAAGCCAAAAATTCTAGTACCAAGCTCCAAAATTAATCAATTTTGAGCACAGTTACCATGAATCACCTGCACGCACAAAATTTGGTATGAGAGGATAGGACAATGCAATTGCTTCGCGCAAATTCATGAACTGAAAAGAACTACAGGAAACCCTACCCCAACATGATGCTGAAAAATATAGTGATGCCGAAGTACAGAGGCTGAGCGAAGGGTGCGAGGGGAGGAAGAATATATACAGGTACCACGACCAGCGGAAAGGATTGGTACATCAATGGACATGAATGCGACATGAGAAACTGAAGTATGATTGCAAGCAGTTTCCAGCAAATGATGCGCCGACCATTATCGCCCGCGTAACACCCTTTGAACGCAGGCAGATCGACCGCGTAGGCAGGATCGGCCGGCGCCCGATTCATCTGCATCTCGCGCGGCCGTTGGATTTCCTCGTCGGCTAGACCGGCTTCCCACAAGCGCTAGCGCTGGATCGGCTCCCCGTTCGCTGGATCGGCTTGCTGTGCTGGCTATCGATCCCCTCGCAAGCCCGGGATCCTCTTGCTGAAGCGGCTCCTCTCCCGCATCGTAGTCTCAACCAAAGACTTATTTTTCACGGACCAGGAAGCAACAACATCAGGCCTTCGTTTGTTAAATGGGCTGTCTCAAGAGGCCCAGTTAACCAGAGGCCTGGGTTTTTTCTTCGGGAGCAGCTGCCCCTTAGGACAGTTGGGCCAGGACGCGGAGTCAGTTGGGCCAGGCGCTACAAAACGCGAGTTTAAGGCGATCTGACGGCCAGGAACAACCACATCAGGGAAATGAACGGTTAAAAATGCTAAATGCGTGAGAGGGCTTGGATTAGGCTCGGTTATACTGTCCTAAATGCGGACACATTCCTAACCAATGCTCCTCAAACCTACGCCATCAACCATGACCCCTTTCGGTCAAAAATATTCGGCATTGAAGACGGGTCCAGATCAGCCGGAATGGATGATCTCTTATACTCCCTCCGTCCGGAAATACTTGTCATCAAAATGAATAAAAGGGGATGTATCTAGAACTAAAATGACAAGTATTTTCGGACGGAGGGAGTATATGGGATGGAGACACGCGGGAAGCACCGGCACCTAGAAGTTTGATTACACGCCAGGAAGCACCAGCGACTGGAAGTTTGATTTCGCGCCATTATTTTCATGTATGGATATATGGAATGATGAAAAACTACAGTAGATATAATTACGTTATGATTCATGGCAGGCGAGAAAAGGGAAAGTTAATTATGGTGATTCTAGATTGCCATACCAGCCGGTGGTGGGACAGATTAACGAACGGGGGGTGCGCTGTAATAAAACGAAGGAGTGGATGGTTGTTTTGACAGAAGGCTTCGGTGTTGGTGGGAGGATGAACGAAACATGGGCAGGAGACGATCATGTTGGCAGGAAAAGGAACACTACGTGTTTTTTAGATAGTAGAGACTCTTGCAGCCTGGAACCAAAAGTCTCAAAACTTGGTCATGTCCGCGAGCTGAGCAGATGTGGGTACATGAATAACTCGGAACTGCACAAGAGCAACCTTCTCGCGTATGAAATTTATGTCAAGCTCGATATGCTTCATCCAGCAATGATGAACGAGGTTGGCGGAGAGGTATGCCATGGAGATGTTATCACCAGGGCCGGTCCTGAGATTCTTGGGCCCGGGACGAGACTAGAATCAGGGGGCCCTCAATATAAATATCACAATAATATTCAATATATGTACATGTGGAATATTATTATTAAACAATATAGTAAAATGCATCCAAAATTAAATAATTTGTATTTTTACCTTAAAATTTACCCCTAACATGGATGCAATTATGTTTTACTATGGTATGAATATAAATCTCATTCAATAATTTTTAAAGTTACCAAACTATTTGAGCTTCCTTGGAAATTTACAAACCTCACATCGTTTCTACTCCACTATCTAGCTATTTAAGAGATGTCCATGCTTCTTACAGTATGACAATAACTATCACAGAAGGCAGCATACCTCGGCCATCACTCACACATCCTGTGCCTCCTTATACATGTCCTTGATAAAAGAAATTGTTCTTGAAGCATTCGAAACATCTTCTAAGCTCTAGAAATGACACGGATACTGAGTTGAATGTCAAAAACAACATGAGAAAACTGATGAGCAGAAGATTCAGTATTTACTACTGTAGATATCATCTCCAGATCCAAAAGACGTTATTTTCTATCAACTTTGGTCCTGGAGATATATGTTGAAATTTTCTAAAAGGAAGGAACCATCTGAATGTTTTTGCGAAAAGTGATTTTGCATAATCACAACAAAACCATAAAATTGATCAGCAAGTTAATTGAACAGACATGTCTCATACAGAATTTGACGTAACGTAGTGGTTAATCCTGCTTCAGTAGACATCTTCCCCTACTCATTATTTCTCTGAATCGCAAGGTAACATGACGAGCCTAATTTTTGAATGCCAAACTTAAATCCTTCTCATGGTCACTATTTCTTTCTTTCGAGAGCAAGGAAGGGGAGAAGTCTGAAAATCGATACAATCCCACAAGATTTGATCAAAAAGGAGAGAACCGATCCTTACCAGGCCTGAAGACCAGCGTACTGTGCGCTGCTCCTCCCTCGCCGCCACGATTGGGTCCTGAAGTTTGGCATCGGCGGCGCGCGATGGGCATCCACGCCGGAAAAAAAGGAGACAAGGGCGTTGTGCGCTACCTAGGGCTCGGTACCATTGGTCATGCCACCCACGCGTTGGGCCAGGCCCAGTTTCTCAGAGAGAGGGATGGATAGATCGCAACGATGAAAACATGACAACGGACGTGATCTGACCTGCTTCTGCGTAGAAGATGGTTCGAATGGTTCAAATCCCGGTCAGAGGGGGCCCCTGGATTTGGGGGGCCCGGGGCGGCCGCCCC
>LR738714.1:706007817-706030622 GCA_902687465.1 Secale cereale
GGGGTTACCTTCAGTTGTTCCACGGACAGAGGCAGAACCGGGCCCTCACACAACTCCCGCAACTCAGGCATGATCTGTAGCACCGGAGTCACAACCACATCATTGCCTAGTCCCTTAGAGGCTGACAGCGACGAACAAGCTCTAGTACGAGGGGAGAAACGACCATGAAGCTCAACACCCAACTCGGCCTCAAAGTTGTCAACAGGAACAACCAAAGGACGCAATACATGAGCAGTTTGCAACACCGGCGGCGCCATGGAGCGCCCACCAAGTGCAGCCTCAACACGTGTTGGGGAACGTAGTATTTTAAAATTTTCCTACGATCACGCAAGATCTATCTACCAGATGCATAGCAACGAGAGGGAAGAGTGTGTCTACGTACCCTCGTAGACCGGAAGCGGAAGCGTCAAGTGACGCGGTTGATGTAGTCGAACTTCTTCGCGATTCAACCGATCAAGCACCAAACGTACGGCACCTCCGCGTTCAGCACACGTTCAGCTTGATGACGTCCCACGAGCTCTTGATCCAGTTGAGCTTCACGGGAGAGTTTCTTCAGCACGACGGCGTGGTGACGGATATGATGTATTTACCGGCGCAGGGCTTCGCTTAAGCACTTCAACGGTATGACCGAGGTGTGTTTCTGTGGAGGAGGGCACCGCACACGGCTGGAACAATTCAACTTGTGTGTCTTTGGGTGCCCCCCTGCCCCCGTATATAAAGGAGCAAGAGGGGAGGGCCGGCCGGCCTCCTATGGTGCGGCTAGGGCAATCCTACTAGGAATAGGATTGCAATCCTATTCCTAGCAGGAGTCCACCAAGAAGGAAGAGAGGGAAAGGAAAAGAGGGAGAGGTGGCGCCCCCCCAATCCTGGTCCAACTAAGATCCCTAGGTGGGGCGGCGGCCAGCCTCTATGGGCTGCCTCTGTCCTTTCCTCAAGGCTCACTATGGACCATCCCCCTCGTAGGGGGTTCCGGTAACCCCCTCCGGCAATCCAGTTAAATCCGAAACTTTTCCGGAACACTTCCGGTGTCCGAATATAGTCGTCCAATATATCAATCTTTATGTCTCGAACATTCCGAGACTCGTCGTCATGTCCGTGATCTCATCCAGGACTCCGAACTACCTTCGGTACATCAAAACTCATAAACTCATAATACCGATCGTCATCAAACGTTAAGCGTGCGGACCCTACGGGTTCGAGAACTATGTAGACATGACCGAGACTCATCTCCGGTCAATAACCAATAGCGGAACCTGGATGTTCATATTGGCTCCTACATATTCTACGAAGATCTTTTATCGGTCAAAACCGCATAACAACATACGTTGTTCCTTTTGTCATCGGTATGTTACTTGCCCGAGATTCGATTGTTGGTATCTCTATACCTAGTTCAATCTCGTTACCGGCAAGTCTCTTTACTCGTTCCGTAACACATCATCTCGTGACTAACTCATTAGTCTTTTGCTTGCAAGGCTTATTATGATGTGTGTTACCGAGAGGGCCCAGAGATACCTCTCCGACACTCGGAGTGACAAATCCTAATCTTGATCTATGCCAACACCACGAATACTTTCGGAGACACCTGTAGAGCATCTTTATGATCACCCAGTTACGTTGTGACGTTTGATAGCACACAAGGTGTTCCTACGGTATTCAGGAGTTGCATAATCTCATAGTCATAGGAACATGTATAAGTCATGAAGAAAGCAATAGCAGTAAAACAAAACGATCATAGTGCTATGCTAACGGATGGGTCTAGTCCATCACATCATTCTCCTAATGATGTGATCCCGTTGATCAAATGACAACTCATGTCTATGGCTAGGAAACATAACCATCTTTGATCAATGAGCTAGTCTAGTAGAGGCATACTAGGGACACTCTATTTTGTCTATTTATTCACACATGTACTAAGTTTCCGGTTAATACAATTCTCGAATGAATAAAAGACATTTATGAAGGAAATATGCCCTAGAGGCAATAATAAAGATGTTATTTGTATTTCCTTATATCATGATAAATTTCTTTTATTCATGCTAGAATTGTATTAACCGGAAACTTAGTACATGTGTGAATACATAGACAAAACAGTATGTCCCTAGTATGCCTCTACTAGACTAGCTCATTGATCAAAGATGGTTATGTTTCCTAGCCATAGACATGAGTTGTCATTTGATCAACGGGATCACATCATTAGGAGAATGATGTGATGGAAAAGACCCATCCGTTAGCATAGCACTATGATCGTTTAGTTTAACTGCTATTGCTTTCTTCATGACTTATACATGTTCCTATGACTATGAGATTATGCAACTCCCGAATACCGTAGGAACACCTTGTGTGCTATCAAACGTCACAACGTAACTGGGTGATCATAAAGATGCTCTACAGGTGTCTCCGAAAGTATTCGTGGTGTTGGCATAGATCAAGATTAGGATTTGTCACTCCGAGTGTCGGAGAGGTATCTCTGGGCCCTCTCGGTAACACACATCATAATAAGCCTTGCAAGCAAAAGACTAATGAGTTAGTCACGAGATGATGTGTTACGGAACGAGTAAAGAGACTTGCCGGCAACGAGATTGAACCAGGTATAAAGATACCGACGATCGAATCTCGGGCAAGTAACATACCGTTTGACAAAAGGAACAACGTATGTTGTTATGCGGTTCTGACCGATAAAAGATCTTCGTAGAATATGTAGGAGCCAATATGAACATCCAGGTTCCGCTATTGGTTATTGACCAGAGATGAGTCTCGGTCATGTCTACATAGTTCTCGAACCCGTAGGGTCCGCACGCTTAACGTTTGATGACGATCGGTATTATGAGTTTTTGAGTATTGATGTACCGAAGGTAGTTCGGAGTCCCGGATGAGATCACGGACATGACGAGGAGTCTCGGAATGTCCGAGACATAAAGATTGATATATTGGACGGCTATATTCGGACACCGGAAGTATACCGGAAAGGTTTCGGATTTATCGGGAATGCCGGAGGGGGTTACCGGAACCCCCTACGAGAGGGGATGGTCCATAGTGGGCCTAAAGGGTGAGAGAGAGGCAGCCCATAGGGCTGGCCGGCGCCCCCACCTAGGAATCCTAGTTGGACTAGGATTGGGGGGGGCGCCACCTCTCCTATTCCTTTCCCCCTTCTTCCTTTCGGTGAATCCTACTAGGAATAGGATTGCAATCCTATTCCTAGTAGGAATCCCTTCCCTAGCCGCACCAGGAGAGTTGGCCGGCCCCTCCTCCCTTGCTCCTTTATATACGGGGGCAGGGGGGCACCCAAAGACACACAAGTTGAATTGTTTTAGCCGTGTGCGGTGCCCCCCTCCACAGAATCACACCTCGGTCGTACCGTCGCGGAGCTTAGGCGAAGCCCTGCGCCGGTGAACACATCATATCTGTCACCACGCCGTCGTGCTGACGAAACTCTCCCGTGAAGCTCAACTGGATCAAGAGCTCGTGGGACGTCATCAAGCTGAACGTGTGCTGAACGCGGAGGTGCCGTACGTTCGGTGCTTGATCGGTTGGATCGCGAAGAAGTTCGACAACATCAACCGCGTCACTTGACGCTTCCGCTCCCGGTCTACGAGGGTACGTAGACACACTCTCCCCTCTCGTTGCTATGCATCTGGTAGATAGATCTTGCGTGATCGTAGGAAAATTTTAAAATACTACGTTCCCCAACACGACCACTGCAGAAGATAGAGAGAAAATGAAAGTCATTCCCTATGCCTCAGCCATAGGATCTATCATGTATGCAATGCTGTGTACCAGACCTGATGTGTGCCTTGCTATAAGTCTAGCAGGGAGGTACCAAAGTAATCCAGGAGTGGATCACTGGACATCGGTCAAAAACATCCTAAAGTATCTGAAAAGAACAAAGGATATGTTTCTCGTATATGGAGGTGACAAAGAGCTCGTCGTAAACGGTTACGTCGATTCTAGCTTTGACACTGATCCGGATGACTCAAAGTCACAAACCGGATATGTATTTTTATTGAACGGTGGAGCTGTCAGTTGGTGCAGTTCCAAGCAGAGCGTCGTGGCGGGATCTACGTGTGAAGCGGAATACATAGCTGCTTCGGAAGCAGCAAATGAAGGAGTCTGGATGAAGGAGTTCATATCCGATCTAGGTGTAGTACCTAGTGCATCGGGTCCAATGAAAATCTTTTGTGACAACACTGGAGCCATAGCCTTGGCGAAGGAATCTAGGTTTCACAAGAGAACAAAGCACATCAAAAGACGCTTCAATTCCATCCGCGATCTAGTCAAGGAGGGAGACATAGAGATTTGCAAAATACATACGGATCTGAATATTGCAGACCCGTTGACTAAGCCTCTTCCACGGGCAAAACATGATCAGCACCAAGACTCCATGGGTGTGAGGATCATCACTTTGTAATCTAGATTATTGACTCTAGTTCAAGTGGGAGACTGAAGGAAATATGCCCTAGAGGCAATAATAAAGATGTTATTTGTATTTCCTTATATCATGATAAATGTCTTTTATTCATGCTAGAATTGTATTAACTGGAAACTTAGTACATGTGTGGATACATAGACAAAACAGTATGTCCCTAGTATGCCTCTACTAGACTAGCTCATTGATCAAAGATGGTTATGTTTCCTAACCATAGACATGAGTTGTCATTTGATCAACGGGATCACATCATTAGGAGAATGATGTGATGGACAAGACCCATCCGTTAGCATAGCACTATGATCGTTTAGTTTTACTGCTATTGCCTTCTTCATGACTTATACATGTTCCTATGACTATGAGATTATGCAACTCCCGAATACCGTAGGAACACCTTGTGTGCTATCAAACGTCACAACGTAACTGGGTGATCATAAAGATGCTCTACAGGTGTCTCCGAAAGTATTCGTGGTGTTGGCATAGATCAAGATTAGGATTTGTCACTCCGAGTGTCGGAGAGGTATCTCTGGGCCCTCTCGGTAACACACATCACAATAAGCCTTGCAAGCAAAAGACTAATGAGTTAGTCACGAGATGATGTGTTACGGAACGAGTAAAGAGACTTGCCGGTAACGAGATTGAACTAGGTATAAATATACCGACGATCGAATCTCGGGCAAGTAACATACCGTTTGACAAAAGGAACAACGTATGTTGTTATGCGGTTCTGACCGATAAAAGATCTTCGTAGAATATGTAGGAACCAATATGAACATCCAGGTTCCGCTATTGGTTATTGACTAGAGATGAGTCTCGGTCATGTCTACATAGTTCTCGAACCCGTAGGGTCCGCACGCTTAACGTTTGATGACGATCGGTATTATGAGTTTATGAGTATTGATGTACCGAAGGTAGTTCGGAGTCCCGGATGAGATCACGGACATGACGAGGAGTCTCGGAATGTCCGAGACATAAAGATTGATATATTGGACGGCTATATTCGGACACCGGAAGTATACCGGAAAAGTTTCGGATTTATCGGGAATGCCGGAGGGGGTTACCGGAACCCCCTACGAGAGGGGATGGTCCATAGTGGGCCTAAAGGGAAAGAGAGGGGCAGCCCATAGGGCTGGCCGACGCCCCCACCTAGGGTTCCTAGTTGGACTAGGATTGGGGGGGGGGGCGCCACCTCTCCTATTCCTTTCCCCCTTGTTCCTTTTTGGTGAATCCTACTAGGAATAGGATTGCAATCCTATTCCTAGTAGGACTCCTTCCCTAGCCGCACCAGGAAGGGCCGGCCGGCCTCCCTCCCCTGCTCCTTTATATACGGGGGCAGGGGGGCACCCAAAGACACACAAGTTGAATTGTTTTAGCCGTGTGCGGTGCCCCCCTCCACAGAATCAAACCTCGGTCGTACCGTCGCGGAGCTTAGGCGAAGCCCTGCGCCGGTGAACACATCATATTCGTCACCACGCCGTCGTGCTGACGAAACTCTCCCGTGAAGCTCAACTGGATCAAGAGCTCGTGGGACGTCATCAAGCTGAACGTGTGCTGAACGCGGAGGTGCCGTACGTTCGGTGCTTGATCGGTTGGATCGCGAAGAAGTTCGACAACATCAACCGCGTCACTTGACGCTTCCGCTCCCGGTCTACGAGGGTACGTAGACACACTCTTCCCTCTCGTTGCTATGCATCTGGTAGATAGATCTTGCGTGATCGTAGGAAAATTTTAAAATACTACGTTCCCCAACAGTGGCATCATGAGCCAGGTCTATGCGTAGATGATATGCACGAGTAGAACACAATGAGATTGTGGACGATACTAGTCATACTGCTTACCAGCATGTCATACTTTGCTTCGGCGGTATTGTGAGATGAAGCGGCCCGGACCGACATTACGCGTACGCTTACGCGAGACTGGTTTCACTGTTACGAGCACTCGTTGCTTAAAGGTGACTGGCGGGTGTCTGTCTCTCTCACTTTAGCTGAATCAAGTGTGGCTACGCCCGGTCCTTGTGAATGTTAAAACATCACATACTTGACGAAACATCGTTGTGGTTTTGTATGCGTAGGTAAGAACGGTTCTTGCTAAGCCCGTAGCAGCCACGTAAAACTTGCAACAAACAAAGTAGAGGACGTCTAACTTGTTTTTGCAGGGCATGTTGTGATGTGATATGGTCAAGACATGATGAGTTATACGGTTTTGTATGAGATGATCATGTTTTGTAAAGTTATCGGCAACTGGCAGGAGCCATATGGTTGTCGCTTTATTGTATGAAATGCAATCGCCATGTAATTGCTTTACTTTATCACTAAGCGGTAGCGATAGTCGTGGAAGCAATGGTTGGCGAGACGACAACGATGCTACGATGAAGATCAAGGTGTCAAGCCGGTGACGAAGGTGATCATGACGGTGCTTTGAAGATGGAGATAAAAAGCACAAGATGATGATGGCCATATCATGTCACATATTTTGATTGCATGTGATGTTTATCTTATTATGCTTCTTATTTTGCTTAGAACGACGGTAGCATTATAAGATGATCCCTTACTAAATTTCAAGGTATAAGTGTTCTCCCTGAGTATGCACCGTTGCGAAAGTTCGTCGTGCCGAGACACCACGTGATGATCGGGTGTGATAAGCTCTACGTTCAAATACAACGGGTGTAAGCCAGTTTTGCACACGCAGAATACTCGGGTTAAACTTGACGAGCCTAGCATATACAGATATGGCCTCGGAACACTGGAGACCGAAAGGTCGAGCGTGAATCATATAGTAGATATGATCAACATAAGATGTTCACCATTGAAAACTACTCCATCTCACGTGATGATCGGACATGGTTTAGTTGATTTGGATCACGTGATCATTTAGATGGCCAGAGGGATGTCTATCTAAGTGGGAGTTCTTTAAATTAATATGATTAAATTGAACTTTAATTTATCATGAACTTAGTCCTGATAGTTTTGCATATCTATGTCGTTGTAGATCAATGGCCCGTGCTACCGTTCCTTTGAATTTTAATGCATTCCTAGAGAAAGCTAAGTTGAAAGATGATGGTAGCAATTACACGGACTGGGTCCGTAACCTGAGGATTATCCTCATTGCTGCACAGAGAAATATGTCCTTGATGCACCGCTAGGTGACAGACCTATTGCAGGAGCAGATGTAGACGTTATGAACGTTTTGACAAAAGCTCGGTATGATGACTACTTGATAGTTTAGTGCACCATGCTTTACGGCTTATAACCGGGACTTCAAAAACGTTTTGAAATGCCATGGAGCATATGAGATGTTCCAAGAGTTGAAATTAGTATTTCATACTCATGCCCGTGTCTAGAGGTATAAGACTTCTGACAGTACTTTGCCTAAAGATGGAGGAGAATAGCTCAACTAGTGAGCATGTGCTCAGATTGTCTGGGTACTACAATTACTTGAATCAAGTGGGAGTTAATCTTCCAGATAAGAAAGTAATTGACAAAGTTCTCTAGTCACTATCACCAAGTTAGTAGAACTTCGTGGTGAACTATAATATGCAAGGGATGGCGAAAGTAATTCCCGAGCTCTTCACGATGCTGAAATCGGCGAAGGTAGAAATCAAGAAAGAACATCAAGTGTTGATGGTTAATAAGACCACTTGTTTCAAGTAAAGGGCAAAGGGATAGAAAGGGAACTTCAAGAAGAATGACAAGCAAGTTGTCACTCCCATGAAGAAACCCAAAGCTAAACTCAAGCCTGAAACTAAGTGCTTCTACTGCAAAGGAAATGGTCACCGGAAGTGGAACTGCCCTAGATACTTGGCGGATAAGAAGGATGGCAAAGTGAACAAAGGTATATTTGATATACAGATTATTAATGTGTATTTTACTAGTGTTCATAGAAAACCCTCGGTATTTGATACTGATTCAGTTGCTAAAAAGTAGTAACTCGAAATGGGAGTTGCATAATGAACAGAAACTAGTTAAAGGATGAAGTGACGATGTGTATTGGAAGCAGTTCCAAGATTGATATGATCATCATCGCACACTCCCTATACTTTCGGGATTAGTGTTGAACCTAAATAAGTGTTATTTGGTGTTTGTGTTGAGCATGAATATGATTTGATCATGTTTATTGCAATACGGTTATTCATGTAAGTTAGAGAATAATTGTTGTTCTGTTTACATGAATAAAACCTTCTATGGTCATACACCCAATGAAAATAGTTTGTTGGATCTCGATCGTGTGATACACATATTCATAATATTGAAGCCAAAATATGCAAGGTTAATAATGATAGTGCAACTTATTTGTGGCACTGCCGTTTAGGTCATATTGGTGTAAAATGCATGAAGAAACTCCATAATGATGGACTTTTGGAATCACTTGATTATGAATCACTTGGTGCTTGCGAACCATGCCTCATGGGCAAGATGACTAAAACTCCGTTCTCCGGAACCATGGAGCGAGCAACAGATTTGTTGGAAATCATACATACTGATGTATGTGGACCAATGAGTGTTGATGCTCGCGGCGGGTATCGTTATTTTCTGACCTTCACTGATGATTTGAGCAGATATGGGTATATCTACTTAATGAAGCACAAGTCTGAAACATTTGAAAAGTTTAAAGAATTTCAGAGTGAAGTAGAGAATCATCGTAACAAGAAAATAAAGTTCCTACGATCTGATCGTGGAGGAGAATATTTGAGTTACGAGTTTGGTCTTCATTTGAAACAATGTGGAATAGTTTCACAACTCACGCCACCTGGAACACCACAGCGTAATGGTGTGTCCGAACGTCGTAACCGTACTTTATTAGATATGGTGCGATCTATGATGTCTCTTACCGATTTACCACTATCACTTTTGGGGTTATGCATTAGAGACAGCTACATTCACGTTAAATAGGGCACCATCTAAATCCGTGGAGATGACACCATATAAACTGTCATTTCTTTAAGTTTGGGACTGCGATGCTTATGTGAAAAAGTTTCAACATGATAAGCTTGAACCCAAATCGGAGAAGTAAATCTTCATAGGATACCCAAAAGAAACTGTTGGGTACACCTTCTATCACAGATCCGAAGGCAAGATCTTTGTTGCTAAGAGTGGATCCTTTCTAGAGAAGGAGTTTCTCTCGAAAGAAGTGAGTGGGAGGAAAGTAGAACTTGATGAGGTAATTATACCTTCTCCCGGATTGGAAAGTAGTACATCACAGGAAATTGTTCCAGTGATTCCTACACCAATTAGTGAGGAAGTTAATGATAATGATCATGAAACTTCGGATCAAGTTTCTGCTGAACGTCGTAGATCAACCAGAGTACGTTCCGCACCAGAGTGGTACGGCAACCCAGTTCTGGAAATCATGTTACTAGACCATGATGAACCTACGAACTATGAGGAAGCGATGATGAGCCCAGATTCCGCAAAATGGCTTGAAGCCATGAAATCTGAGATGGGATCCATGTATGAGAACAAAGTGTGGACTTTGGTTGACTTGCCCGATGATCGGCAAGCCATCGAAAACAAATGGATCTTCAAGAGGAAGACCGACGCAGACGGTAATATTACTGTTTACAAAGCTCGACTTGTTGCGAAAGGTTTTCGACAAGTTCAAGGAGTTGACTACGATAAGACTTTCTCACCTGTAGCGATGCTTAAGTCTGTCCGGATCATGTTAGCAATTGCCGCATTTTATGATTATGAAATCTGGCAAATGGATGTCAAAACTGCATTCCTAAATGGATATCTCAAAGAAGAGTTGTATATGATGCAACCAGAAGGTTTTGTCGATCCAAAAGGTGCTAACAAAGTATGCAAGCTCCAGCGATCCATCTATGGACTGGTGCAAGCATCTCGGAGTTGGAATATACGCTTTGATGAGGTGATCAAAGCATATGGTTTTATACAGACTTTTGGAGAAGCCTGTATTTACAAGAAAGTGAGTGGGAGCTCTGTAGCATTTCTAATATTATATGTAGATGACATATTGTTGATTGGAAATGATATAGAATTTCTGGATAGCATAAAAGGATACTTGAATAAAAGTTTTTCAATGAAAGACCTCGGTGAAGCTGCTTATATATTAGGTATCAAGATCTATAGAGATAGATCAAGACGCTTAATTGGACTTTCACAAAGCACATACCTCGATAAGATTTTGAAGAAGTTCAAAATGGATCAGTCAAAGAAAGGATTCTTGCCTGTTTTACAAGGTATGAAATTGAGTAAGACTCAATGCCCGACCACTGCAGAAGATAGAGAGAAAATGAAAGTCATTCCCTATGCCTCAGCCATAGGATCTATCATGTATGCAATGTTGTGTACCAGACCTGATGTGTGCCTTGCTATAAGTCTAGCAGGGAGGTACCAAAGTAATCCAGGAGTGGATCACTGGACAGCGGTCAAAAACATCCTAAAGTATCTGAAAAGAACTAAGGATATGTTTCTCGTATATGGAGGTGACAAAGAGCTCGTCGTAAATGGTTACGTCGATTCTAGCTTTGACACTGATCCGGATGACTCTAAGTCACAAACCGGATATGTATTTTTATTGAACGGTGGAGCTGTCAGCTGGTGCAGTTCCAAGCAGAGCGTCGTGGCGGGATCTACGTGTGAAGCGGAATACATAGCTGCTTCAGAAGCAGCAAATGAAGGAGTCTGGATGAAGGAGTTCATATCCGATCTAGGTGTAGTACCTAGTGCATCGGGTCCAATGAAAATCTTTTGTGACAACACTGGAGCCATAGCCTTGGCGAAGGAATCCAGGTTTCACAAGAGAACAAAACACATCAAAAGACGCTTCAATTCCATCCGCGATCTAGTCAAGGAGGGAGACATAGAGATTTGCAAAATACATACGGATCTGAATGTTGCAGACCCGTTGACTAAGCCTCTTCCACGGGCAAAACATGATCAGCACCAAGACTCCATGGGTGTGAGGATCATCACTTTGTAATCTAGATTATTGACTCTAGTTAAAGTGGGAGACTGAAGGAAATATGCCCTAGAGGCAATAATAAAGATGTTATTTGTATTTCCTTATATCATGATAAATGTCTTTTATTCATGCTAGAATTGTATTAACCGGAAACTTAGTACATGTGTGGATACATAGACAAAACAGTATGTCCCTAGTATGCCTCTACTAGACTAGCTCATTGATCAAAGATGGTTATGTTTCCTAACCATAGACATGAGTTGTCATCTGATCAACGGGATCACATCATTAGTAGAATGATGTGATGGACAAGACCCATCCGTTAGCATAGCACTATGATCGTTTAGTTTTACTGCTATTGCTTTCTTCATGACTTATACATGTTCCTATGACTATGAGATTATGCAACTCCCGAATACCGTAGGAACACCTTGTGTGCTATCAAACGTCACAACGTAACTGGGTGATCATAAAGATGCTCTACAGGTGTCTCCGAAAGTATTCGTGGTGTTGGCATAGATCAAGATTAGGATTTGTCACTCCGAGTGTCGGAGAGGTATCTCTGGGCCCTCTCGGTAACACACATCACAATAAGCCTTGCAAGCAAAAGACTAATGAGTTAGTCACGAGATGATGTGTTACGAAACGAGTAAAGAGACTTGCCGGTAACGAGATTGAACTAGGTATAAAGATACCGACGATCGAATCTCGGGCAAGTAACATACCGTTTGACAAAAGGAACAACGTATGTTGTTATGCGGTTCTGACCGATAAAAGATCTTCGTAGAATATGTAGGAACCAATATGAACATCCAGGTTCCGCTATTGGTTATTGACCGGAGATGAGTCTCGGTCATGTCTACATAGTTCTCGAACCCGTAGGGTCCGCACGCTTAACGTTTGATGACGACCGGTATTATGAGTTTATGAGTATTGATGTACCGAAGGTAGTTCGGAGTCCCGGATGAGATCACGGACATGACGAGGAGTCTCGGAATGTCCGAGACATAAAGATTGATATATTGGACGGCTATATTCGGACACCGGAAGTATACCGGAAAAGTTTCGGATTTATCGGGAATGCCGGAGGGGGTTACCGGAACCCCCTACGAGAGGGGATGGTCCATAGTGGGCCTAAAGGGAAAGAGAGGGGCAGCCCATAGGGCTGGCCGGCGCCCCCACCTAGGGTTCCTAGTTGGACTAGGATTGGGGGGGGGGGGCGCCACCTCTCCTATTCCTTTCCCCCTTCTTCCTTTTTGGTGAATCCTACTAGGAATAGAATTGCAATCCTATTCCTAGTAGGACTCCTTCCCTAGCCGCACCAGGAAGGGCCGGCCGGCCTCCCTCCCCTGCTCCTTTATATACGGGGGCAGGGGGCACCCAAAGACACACAAGTTGAATTGTTTTAGCCGTGTGCGGTGCCCCCCTCCACAGAATCACACCTCGGTCGTTCCGTCGCGGAGCTTAGGCGAAGCCCTGCGCCGGTGAACACATCATATCCGTCACCACGCCGTCGTGCTGACGAAACTCTCCCGTGAAGCTCAACTGGATCAAGAGCTCGTGGGACGTCATCAAGCTGAACGTGTGCTGAACGCGGAGGTGCCGTACGTTCGGTGCTTGATCGGTTGGATCGCGAAGAAGTTCGACAACATCAACCGCGTCACTTGACGCTTCCGCTCCCGGTCTACGAGGGTACGTAGACACACTCTTCCCTCTCGTTGCTATGCATCTGGTAGATAGATCTTGCGTGATCGTAGGAAAATTTTAAAATACTACGTTCCCCAACAATTTATCATGATATAAGGAAATATAAATAACAACTTTATTATTGCCTCTAGGGCATATTTCCTTCAGTCTCCCACTTGCACTAGAGTCAATAATCTAGCTCACATCGCCATGTGATTTAATTCCGATAGTTCACATCGTTATGTGAATAACACCCATAGTTCACATCACCATGTGACCAACACCCAAAGGGTTTACTAGAGTCAATAATCTAGTTCACATCGCTATGTGATTAATACCCAAGAGTAATAAGGTGTGATCATGTTTTGCTTGTGAGAGAAGTTTAGTCAACTGGTCTGTCACATTTAGATCCGTATGTATTTCGCAAATTTCTATGTCTACAATGCTCTGCATGGAGCTACTCTAGCTAATTGCTCCCACTTTCAATACGCATCCAGATTGATACTTAGAGTCATCTGGCTTTAGTGTCAAAGCTTGCATCGGCGTAACCCTTTACGACGAACTCTTTATCACCTCCATAATCGAGAAATATTTCCTTAGTCATCCAATTACTAAGGATAATTTTGACCGCTGTACAGTGATCTACTCCTGGATCACTATTGTCCCTCCCTGTCAAACTCATGGCAAGGTACACAACATGTTTTGTACACAGCATGGCATACTTTATAGAACCTATGGCTGAGGCATAGGGAATGACTTTCATTCTCTCTATATTTTTCTGCCGTGGTCTGGCTTTTGAGTCTTACTCAACTTCACACCTTACAAGTCAGGCAAGAACTCCTTCTTTGACTGATCCATTTTGAACTACTTCAAAATCTTATCAAGGTATGTACTCAACGAAAGTCTTATCAAGCGTCTTGATCTATCTCTATAGATCTTGATGCCCAATATGTAAGCAGCTTCACCAAGGTCTTTCTTTGAAAAACTCCTTTCAAATACTCCTTTATGCTTTCCAGAATATTCTACATCATTTCCGATCGACAATATGTCATTCACATATACTTATCAGAAAGGTTGTAGTGCTCCCACTCACTTCTTGTAAATATAGGCTTCACCGCAAGTCTGTATAAATCTATATGCTTTGATCAACTTATCAAAGCGTATATTCCAACTCCGAGATGCTTGCACCAGTCCATAGATGGATCGCTGGAGCTTGCACATTTTGTTAGCACCTTTTGGATCGACAAAACCTTCTGGTTGCATCATATACAACTCTTCTTTGAGATATCCATTTAGGAATGCAGTTTTGACATCCATTTGCCAGATTTCATAATCATAAAATGCGGTAATTGCTAACATGATTCGGACAGACTTAAGCATCGCTACAGGTGAGAAAGTCTCATCGTAGTCAACTCCTTGAACTTGTCGAAACCCTTTCGCAACAAGTCGAGCTTTGTAAACATTAACATTACTGTCTGCGTCGGTCTTCCTCTTGAAGATCCATTTATTTTCGATGGCCTGCCGATCATCGGGCAAGTCAACCAAAGTCCACACTTTGTTCTCATACATGGATCCCATCTCAGATTTCATGGCCTCAAGCCATTTTGCGGAATCTAGGCTCATCATCGCTTCCTCATAGTTCATAGGTTCATCATGTTCCAGTAACATGACTTCCAGAACCGGGTTGCCGTACCACTCTGGTGCGGAACAAACTCTGGTTGATCTACGAAGTTCAGCAGAAACTTGATCTGAAGTTTCATGATCATCATCATTAGCTTCCTCACTAATTGGTGTAGGAATCACTGGAACTAGTTTCTGTGATGTTCCACTTTCCAATTCGGGAGAAGGTACAATTACCTCATCAAGTTCTACTTTCCTCCCACTCACTTCTTTCGAGAGAAACTCCTTCTCTAGAAAGGATCCATTCTTAGCAACGAATATCTTGCCTTCGGATTTGTGATAGAAGGTGTACCCAACAGTCTCTTTTGGGTATCCTATGAAGACACATTTCTCCGACTTGGGTTCGAGCTTATCAGGTTGAAGCTTTTTCACATAAGCATCGCAGCCCCAAACTTTAAGAAACGACAACTTTGGTTTCTTTCCAAACCATAGTTCATAAGGTGTCGTATCAACGGATTTATAGATGGTGCCCTATTTAACGTGAATGCAGCTGTCTCTAAAGCATAACCCCAAAACGATAGTGGTAAATCGGTAAGAGACATCATAGATCGCACCATATCCAATAAAGTACGGTTACGACGTTCGGACACACCATTACACTGTGGTGTTCCAGGTGGCGTGAGTAGTGAAACTATTTCACATTGTTTTACTGAAGGCCAAACTCGCTAACTCAAATATTTTACCTCTACGATCATATCGTAGAAACTCTTATTTTCTTGTTACGATGATTCTCCACTTCACTCTGAAATTCTTTGAACTTTTCAAATGTTTCAGACTTGTGCTTCGTTAAGTAGATATACACATATCTGCTCAAATCATCAGTGAAGGTCAGAAAATAATGATACCTGTCGCGAGCTTCAACACTCATTGGTTTGCATACATCAGTATGTATGATTTCCAACAACTCTGTTGCTCGCTCCACGGTTCCGGAGAACGGAGTTATAGTCATCTTGCCCATGAGGCATGGTTCGCAAGCACCAAGTGATTCATAATCAAGTGATTCCAAAAGTCCATCACTATGGAGTTTCTTCATGCGCTTTACACCAATATGACCTAAACGGCAGTGCCACAAATAAGTTGCATTATCATTATTAACCTTGCATCTTTTGGCTTCAATATTATGAATATGTGTATCACACGATCGAGATCCAACAAACCATTTTCATTGGGTGTATGACCATAGAAGGTTTTATTCATGTAAACAGAACAACAATTATTCTCTAACTTACATGAATAACCGTATTGCAATAAACATGATCAAATCATATTCATGCTCAACACAAACACCAAATAACACTTATTTAGGTTCAACACTAATCCCGAAAGTATAGGGAGTGTGCGATGATGATCATATCAATCTTGGAACTACTTCCAATACACATCGTCACTTCATCCTTTAACTAGTTTCTGTTCATTATGCAACTCCCATTTAGAGTTACTACTCTTTAGCAACTGAACCAATATCAAATACCGAGGGGTTGCTATGAACACTAGTAAAATACACATCAATAATCTGTATATCAAATATACCTTTGTTCACTTTGCCATCCTTCTTATCCGCCAAATATCTAGGGCAGTTCCACTTCTAGTGACCATTTCCTTTGCAGAAGAAGCACTTAGTTTCAGGCTTGAGTTTAGCTTTGGGTTTCTTCACGGGAGTGACAACTTGCTTGTCATTCTTCTTGAAGTTCCCCTTCTATCCCTTTGCCCTTTACTTGAAACAAGTGGTCTGGTTAACCATCAACACTTGATGCTCTTTCTTGATTTCTACCTTCGCTGATTTCAGCATCGTGAAGAGCTCGGGAATTACTTTCGTCATCCCTTGCATATTATAGTTCATCACGAAGTTCTACTAACTTGGTGATAGTGTCTAGAGAACTTTGTCAATTACTATCTTATCTGGAAGATTAACTCCCACTTGATTCAAGCAATTGTACTACCCAGACAATCTGAGCACATGCTCACTGGTTGAGCTATTCTCCTCCATCTTGTAGGCAAAGTACTGTCAGAGGTCTTATACCTCTCGACACGGGCATGAGTATGAAATACTAATTTCAACTCTTGGAACATCTCATATGCTCTGTGGCGTTTCAAAACGTTTTTGAAGTCCCGGTTATAAGCCGTAAAGCATGGTGCACTAAACTATCAAGTAGTCATCATATCGAGCTTTTGTCAAAACGTTCATAACGTCTACATCTGCTCCTGCAATAGGTCTGTCACCTAGTGGTGCATCAAGGACATAATTCTTCTGTGCAGCAATGAGGATAATCCTCAGATCACGGAACAATTCCGCATCATTTCTACTAACATCTTTCAACTTGGTTTTCTCTAGGAACATATAAAAAATAAACGTGGAGCAACATCGTGAGCTATTGATCTACAACATAGATATGCTAATACTACGAGGACTAAGTTCAAGATAAATTAAAGTTCAATTAATCATATTACTTAAGAACTCCCACTTAGATAGACATCCCTCCGGTCATCTAAATGATCACGTGATCCAAATCAACTAAACCATGTCCGATCATCACGTGAGATGGAGTAGTTTCAATGGTGAACATCTTATGTTGATCATATCTACTATATGATTCACGCTCGACCTTTCGGTCTCCAGTGTTCCGAGGCCATATCTGTATATGCTAGGCTCGTCAAGTTTAACCCGAGTATTCTGCGTGTGCAAAACTGGCTTACACCCGTTGTATTTGAACGTAGAGGTTATCACACCCGATCATCATGTGGTGTCTCGGCACGACGAACTTTCGCAATGGTGCATACTCAGGGAGAACACTTATACCTTGAAATTTAGTAAGGGATCATCTTATAATGCTACCGTCGTTCTAAGCAAAATAAGAAGCATAATAAGATAAACATCACATGCAATCAAAATATGTGACATGATATGATCATCATCATCTTGTGCTTTTGATCTCCATCTCCAAAGCACCGTCATGATCACCTTTGTCACTGGCGCGACACCTTGATCTCCATCGTAGCATCGTTGTCGTCTCGCCAACTATTGCTTCTACGACTATCGCTACCGCTTAGTGATAAAGTAAAGCAATTACATGGCGATTGCATTTCATACAATAAAGCGACAACCATATGGCTCCTGCCAGTTGCCGATAACATTACAAAACATGATCATCTCATACAAAACCGTATAACTCATCATGTCTTGACCATATCACATCACAACATGCCCTGCAAAAACAAGTTAGACGTCCTCTACTTTGTTGTTGCAAGTTTTACGTGGCTGCTACGGGCTTAGCAAGAACCGTTCTTACCTACGCATACAAAACCACAACGATGTTTCGTAAGGTATGTGCTATTTTAACCTTCACAAGGACCGGGCGTAGCCATACTTGATTCAGCTAAAGTGAGAGAGACAGACACCATCCAGTCACCTTTAAGCAACGAGTGCTCATAACGGTGAAACCAGTCTCACGTAAGCGTACGTGTAATGTCGATCCGGGCCGCTTCATCTCACAATACCGCCGAAGCAAAGTATGACATGCTGGTAAGCAGTATGACTAGTATCGCCCACAACTCATTGTGTTCTACTCGTGCATATCATCTACGCATAGACCTGGCTCTGATGCCACTATTGGGGAACGTAGTATTTTAAAATTTTCCTATGATCATGCAAGATCTATCTACCAGATGCATAGCAACGAGAGGGAAGAGTGTGTCTACGTACCCTCGTAGACCGGAAGCGGAAGCGTCAAGTGACGCGGTTGATGTAGTCGAACTTCTTTGCGATTCAACCGATCAAGCACCGAACGTACGACACCTCCGCGTTCAGCACACGTTCAGCTTGATGACGTCCCACGAGCTCTTGATCCAGTTGAGCTTCACGGGAGAGTTTCGTCAGCACGACGGCGTGGTGACGGATATGATGTATTTACCGGCCCAGGGCTTCGCTTAAGCACTGCAATGGTATGACCGAGGTGTGTTTCTGTGGAGGGGGGCACCGCACACGGCTGGAACAATTCAACTTGTGTGTCTTTGGGTGCCCCCCTGCCCCCGTATATAAAGGAGCAAGAGGGGAGGGCCGGCCGGCCTCCTATGGTGCGGCTAGGGCAATCCTACTAGGAATAGGATTGCAATCCTATTCCTAGCAGGAGTCCACCAAGAAGGAAGAGAGGGAAAGGAAAAGAGGGAGAGGTGGCGCCCCCCCAATCCTGGTCCAACTAGGATCCCTAGGTGGGGCGGCGGCCAGCCTCTATGGGCTGCCTCTGTCCTTTCCTCAAGGCCCACTATGGACCATCCCCCCTCGTAGGGGGTTTCGGTAACCCCCTCCGGCAATCCAGTTAAATCCGAAACTTTTCCGGAACACTTCCGGTGTCCGAATATAGTCGTCCAATATATCAATCTTTATGTCTCGGACATTCCGAGACTCTTCGTCATGTCCGTGATCTCATCCGGGACTCCGAACTACCTTCGGTACATCAAAACTCATAAACTCATAATACCGATCGTCATCAAACGTTAAGCGTGCGGACATGTAGACATGACCGAGACTCATCTCCGGTCAAGAACCAATAGCGGAACCTGGATGTTCATATTGGCTCCTACATATTCTCCGAAGATCTTTTATCGGTCAAAACCGCATAACAACATACGTTGTTCCTTTTGTCATCGGTATGTTACTTGCCCGAGATTCGATCGTTGGTATCTCTATACCTAGTTCAATCTCGTTACCGGCAAGTCTCTTTACTCGTTCCGTAACACATCATCTCGTGACTAACTCATTAGTCTTTTGCTTGCAAGGCTTATTATGATGTGTGTTACCGAGAGGGCCTAGAGATACCTCTCCGACACTCGGAGTGACAAATCCTAATCTTGATCTATGCCAACACCACGAATACTTTCGGAGACACCTGTAGAGCATCTTTATGATCACCCAGTTACGTTGTGATGTTTGATAGCACACAAGGTGTTCCTACGGTATTCGGGAGTTGCATAATTTCATAGTCATAGGAACATGTATAAGTCATGAAGAAAGCAATAGCAGTAAAACTAAACGATCATAGTGCTATGCTAACGGATGGGTCTATTCCATCACATCATTCTCCTAATGATGTGATCCCGTTGATCAAATGACAACTCATGTCTATGGCTAGGAAACATAACCATCTTTGATCAATGAGCTAGTCTAGTAGAGGCATACTAGGGACACACTGTTTTGTCTATGTATTCACACATGTACTAAGTTTCCGGTTAATACAATTCTAGCATGAATAAAAGACATTTATCATGATATAAGGAAATATAAATAACAACTTTATTATTGCCTCTAGGGCATATTTCCTTCAACACGGTCCATGAAGCTCTCCATCCACAACATCCAACCTTGCATGGAGTCAATGACGTCACGCAGAGGCTGAACCGTCTCCTGAAGCTGGAGGGCAGTCATACCAAGGAGCTCAGAGCACAACAGCTTGGCCTACTGCTCCAAGGCAGGCAGCACTGGGAAATCCGCCGAGGCCATAGAACCAGCAGGACCAGCAACGATCGATGCCCAAGAATCATGGCAAAATGTCTTCGAGAGGTGCGAGGCTTCTTTCTGGACCTTGCGAGGAGCTATAGCTTGTTGGTGCCCAGGGAGGCGTGGCAACGGTGACACGGTAGGGCATCCCAAAAAGCTAAGGGGACGCCAAACATTGCGGCACTCACGCGCTCGGTGACCATTCTCAAGGCATCGAGAACACCTAAAAGGATCTCGACAAACCGCTGCATGGTGACCAGGAAGGAGACATCTGCAACATCTACCCCGAAGCCAAGCAGGGACAGGACGGGGAGCCAATGCAGGGACCAGAGAGTCTAGACGTTGCATGTTGCGCCGCGGCAACACCTCCTGCCAATCTTCGCACGCATCCGCATCACACGTCACACCCGACCGAGTAGCCGGAACCGAGGATTTGGCCGCTGGCGGCGGCATCCGCGGGGCTATTTCATCATCATCCCCGTCTTCTTCGTCATCGGTAAGGGAGCTCCACGAAACAGATCGCTTCGGTTCAAGACTCGGTGCAATACCGACAGGTGTTGATGACGGCGTCACTTCCATAGCAGTTGTAGCACAGCCAGAAGCAGTCGTGGACGGCACTTCAGCAGTAGAAGCCAGTGGTGATGGCGGGGCTTCCGCAGGGCCCAAGAACGCCGTAGCAGCACCGGCAGTAGCCAGGGACGGCGCGCCCACAGTGGCAGTCGGGGTCAAGGTTGACTGCACGGCGCAGGGCGGGAGACACCCAAGCCGCGGCGGAGGGGGCGGCTGGGACCCAAGCCCACCATCCATCAGGCGAGGGGCACTGGGATCCGGAGCAGCACACGCTACGCTCAGGGAGGACAGCACGGTGACGCGGGGCAGGGGAGGATGCGCCGCCGGAGATGCAGTCACACTGGACCTCAGCGGGAGTCCAGCGCCAGCACGGGACAAGCATCCACCGGCTGCGGGGGCGGCCTTGCGGGAGGCAAGAGCAGCCGCGGCCATCGCGGCGGCAGCAGATGACGCGGCCGACGGAGTCGGAGAAGACAACGTGGACGCGAGCGTCATGGGCAGCACCTTGAGAGCCTGGAGGGAAGAAGGAGTGGAGCCGAGAGATGACGCGGGGACCAGCCCGGATCTGGTCGCGGCGCTCGAAATGGCGGCCGGAGGGAGGAGATCAAGGCCGCGCCGCCGGCCGCGGGCGCTGGGTCGCGGGAGCCATGGACTCTTCTCCTTTAGACGGTGTAGCGTTCAACGAATGATGAAGTCTGCCCCGGTGATTGGAATATTCCTTCGTGAATAGCTTGTCTCCGTGCAAACCAAATCGACCACAGGGTTACCACCATCTGTACAAACATGTTCCGATCAAGGTCCTCATTCAGCTGGAAGAGCCAGTTCTTGGCTCGGCGCTCCACATTGTCCGCCATCTTTGACACCATTACAGGGTCAGCCAAGGCCCAAGTACATCGTGCATGGGTACATGCCAGCAGTGCATGGCGCCAAGAATCTGCTACTCCGCACAATGGGCATGCATCCCTCATTGACATATTTCGTCTGATCATGAGAGTCTAAAACACGGTAGGAAGGACCAAATTTTAGCCATGTATAAGGATCCGCTAATTTATCTTCGTGGGGAAGGGCAATGGAGGGACGTTGTGCCGTTAGTTAAAAAAAACGACACGTTTCTTGTGATCACGAAGACCACACAATTTCCAGGAGATGATCGAATAGGGGCTGATTACATTCAAAAGATGAGTGCCTACACCTAGAACTATTGATAAACTTAGAGGTGGACATCGTCCAAAAGAGAAGAACACATACGATGAGCTAGATTGAGTGATTGACACAAGGGTGCAGAGCACCAAAAGCACCCCTCCCAGGGGCGGCCTCCGTGGCACATGAGGCAGTAGAAGGTCGAGAGAGGCTTGATCATGGAGCGGAGGAGCCACCGGAGGCTAACACGAGGTCAGCCACATCAACCGGCAACGCCCCACATGCAGCCACAATGGCCGCGAGGCGCGAGGACGACAGGCAAGGAAGAGCCGTGCGTGGACGAGAGCCTCCGTCGGGTCCTTGGAGGCCGCAACGATGTCAAGTTTCTTGGCCTTGACGCCGGAGTCCGGGACCATTTTTGCGTGCCAGCAGATGCGACGCGCCACACACTCGTGTGCAGTGACGGAGCCAGAATTTCGACATGGATATGCGGGCTCAACCTTTTTTTACAGCACATGAGCTATGGTGTGGCCGGTCCGGCGCATCGACAGCATGCTCTGGATCATCTGCTGCGGCGGCTGGTCTCGATCGGGCGGCGGCGCGATGCGGTCTTCGACGGTATGTCATCTCGCATTAGTGCAAAAAGGACCATTTGTCCCGATTCGCCAGGGCCATTTGTCTCGTTGGGGATCCGGGACTAAACGGTCGATACAAATGTCCTAGACCATTAGTCTCGGTTCTTATACAAATAGGGACAAATGGCCCTCCACGTGGCAGTTGAGGCTTGCGCTGGCGGGGGGCCTTTTGTCCCGGTTGGTAGCACCAACCAGGACAAATAAGCTTGATTTTTTTCATGGACTAGGGTTTTGTTTTTTTCTGAAGGGGGTGGGGGGG
>LR738714.1:706035089-706129407 GCA_902687465.1 Secale cereale
TGAACTTATTTGAACTACAGACTTTTTCTATGTTCAAAATGCACCATTCAAAGCCACATCATCAATTTTCAACCATTTCTGACTTCATTTGCTATTTTCATGCATTTACTGAATTCTTTGAGCTAAATGACCCAGAAATTGAAAAGCATTTCAAATGAACTCTGGAATGGTTCAAAGTTGGCATGGTATCATCATTTCACCCACATAGCATGTGCAAAAAATTAGAGAGGGTTACAGCAAAAACTGGACGCACTTCGTGTACAAAACGGACAATCTCTTTCGAGGTATCAGGGTTTCAGACGAAAACTCGTGTGTTACAAAGGGATTTCATTTTTTGAACTTATTTGAACTACAAACTTTTTTTGTGTTCAAAATGCACCATTCAAAGCCACATCATCAATTTTCAACCATTTCTGACTTCAATTGAAAAGCTATAAACCTTGAATGTCTGTCTTGCCCTCCACTCCCATGATATATAATTAAGCGTGTCAAAAACCATTACAGAACATCATGGATAGATAAGTGATCAAATTAATATAAGTTCATCATCACATGCCATTCAAAGTACATGCATATCTCTAGAGCATCTAATTAAACCATACATTGAAACTATGTAGAACATTTCAACGCAACAACAAATGCGATCATAATCGCAACCAAGGTAACAATTGATCCAACGGCATAATGATACCAAGCCTCGGTATGAATGGCATATTTTCTAATCTTTCTAATCTTCAAGCGCATGGCATCCATCTTGATCTTGTGATCATCGACGATATCCGCAACATGCAACTCCAATATCATCTTCTCCTCCTCAATTTTTTTAGTTTTTCCTTCAAGTAATTGTTTTCTTCTTCAACTAAATTAAACCTCTTCACAATAGGGTCCATCTTGATCGTGTGATCATCGACGACTTCCGCAACATGCAACTCCAATTCCATCTTCTCCTCCTTGGTTTTTTCCAATTTTTTCTTCAAGGAAATGTTTTCCTCTTCAACTAAATTTAACCTCTCCACAAGAGGGTCGGTTGGAATTTTCGGTTCAACTACCTCCTATACATATAAAAATATCTATGTCAGGTTGGTTGGCATAATTGTCATAAACACTAAAACAAATAGTTATAAATTAAAGATAATATACCACATCCGAATCGTAGACAGGACGAGGGCCGACGTGGGCGGATATCAAAACCATCGCACTATATAATAACAAGCAATAATAGACATAAGAAAATTAGACAAATATCTATCTAAAGCAATAATAACAAGCAATAATAAAAGTAAGAAAAGCATGGACAGAATAAGAGGCTCACCACGGTGGTGCCGGTGACGAGATCGGTGGGGGCGATCGACGGCGGTGAAGACGGGGATGGGACGTGACAGACCGCTAAACCTAGACAAATCTCGGAGAAAATGGAGCTTGGAGTTCGAGCTTCGAGAGGAGAAAAGCTTAACTAGTGTGGCTCGGGCATTTCATCGAACACCTCATGTGCATAGAAGGTGAGCTAGCTAGAGCACCACAAAGCTCCCCCGGCCGGCCAAGAAAAAACAGAGCAGTGGAAGTGGTGGGCGAGGGGTTATATATAGGAAACTGATTGGTCTCGGTTTGTAATAGGAACCGGGTCTAAAGGCCACTCATTTGTCCCGGTTCCAGGAACAAACCGGGACCAATGGGTGAGGGCCAGGAGCGAGGCCCACTGGTCCCGGTGTTGGAAATATGCCCTAGAGGCAATAATAAAATGGTTATTAATATATTTCCTTGTTCATGACAATTGTCTGTTATTCATGCTTGAATTGTATTATACGGAAACAGTAATACATGTGTGAATACATAGACCACAACGTGTCCCTGGTAAGCCTCTAGTTACTAGCTCGTTGATCAACAGATGGTCACGGTTTCCTGACCATGGACATTGGATGTCATTGATAACGGGATCACATCATTAGGAGAATGATGTGATGGACAAGACCCAATCCTAAGCCTAGCACAAGATCGTGTAGTTCGTAATGCTAAAGCTTTTTCAATGTCAAGTATTTGTTCCTTAGACCATGAGGCTGTGTAACTCCCGGATACTGTAGGAAAACTTTGGGTGTGCCAAACGTCACAACGTAACTGGGTGGCTATAAAGGTACGCAACGGGTATCTCTGAAAGTATCTGTTGGGTTGGCATGAACCGAGACTGGGATTTGTCACTCTGTATGACGGAGAGGTATCTCTGGGCCCACTCGGTAAGTCATCATCATAGTGAGCTCAATGTGACTAAGGAGTTAGTCACGGGATGATGGATTACGGAACGAGTAAAGAGACTTGCCATGACGAGATTGAACAAGGTATCGGTATACCGACGATCGAATCTCGGGCAAGTACCGTACCGATAGACAAAGGGAATTGCATACGGGATTGAGTGAATCCTTGACATCGTGCTTCATCCGATGAGATCATCGAGGAACACGTGGGAACCAACATGGGTATCTAGATCCCGCTGTTGGTTATTGACCAGAGAGTCGTCTCGGTCATGTCTACGTGTCTCCCGAACCCGTAGGGTCTACACACTTAAGGTTCGGTGACGCTAGGGTTGTAGAGATATATGCACACGGTAACCCGAATGTTGTTCGGAGTCCTGAATGAGATCCCGGACGTCACGACGAGTTCCGGAATGGTCCGAAGGTAAAGAATTATATATAGAAAGTCCAGTTTCGGCCATCGGGAGAGTTCCGGGGGTCACCGGTAGTGTACCGGGACCACCGAAAGGGTCCCGGGGGTCCACCGGGTGGGGCCACCCATCCCGGAGGGCCCCATGGGCCGAAAGGGGAAGGGGACCAACCCATAGTTGGCTGGCGCACCGCCTTGGGCCTCCCCCCTACGCCTAGGGTTGGAAACCCTAGGGGTGGGGGTGATACATCCAAAACTTATCTATAATTTCTGCTTGCTCCATGCCTTTTTTGTGTGATATTGCTATGATATTTATGCACTTCCATACACTTTTGATCATATTTGGACTAACCTACTAATGGTTGCAAAAGTGCACAATGTTCTTGTTTTACACTTTATTGTGTAGGAATTACTTGGAAATTGACAAAAACGCAAAAGGAGTCGTATTGGAGTAGGACTCTGACTTTCCTGAAATCTGTCTGAGAACGTTTTTTATAGATGGTCACGTTCAGGCCCGAAGACGAAGTCAAACGGAAAAAGTCTAGTCGTGAAAGATGTGGGGAATTTCGAGGCGATGATTCTGGATATAAAATTCGTCCAAATCGGAGTCCTGACGGCCGAGTAAAGCCCGTTTTACTGAGGCCCAAAATCTGATGACGGGAATCCGAGAGTCTATATAAAGAGAGGAAACCTAGGTCACCAAGGGCCACGAATTTTCCTCCTCCCGAGCCGCCGTCTTGGAGGGGAGGACCAGCACCATTGCAGCACCATCCACAAGGAAGAAGGGGGGCCAAGGAGCCGCTGCCCCCTAGGGCCGCCGCCGCCCCGAGGGCCGCCGCCACCGCCGCGCGCCCAAGGGCCGCCGCCGCCGCCTCCGTGGCTGCCGCCGGCCGTCTCCTCCTCGCGGGGCTGCACCTCTCCATCAACACTATCATCAACCTCCTCCTCACCATGTCCATGTGTGAGTAGTCTTCTCCGGGGCCGAGGGCTCGTACGTGTAGCTATGTGGTTATCTCTCTCTCCCATGATGTGATCTTTGTTGTGATCATAGGCTATGTTAATCTAGGGTGATCCCATGATATTTCCCCTTCCTCTATGTATTGGATTGATGTACTCACTTGTCTTTATCTAGTATAATCCCCGAGACCAAGGTGACAGCGGTCTATTGGACATGGATTAGAAAAATATTTTCATGAGTGATTTCCTCTCTTGTGTGTTGATTGAAGATTGAGAGTCTCTTGGTGCTTGTCTTTGACTATCCTTTAGATATGTTGTGGTGATTGTGGGACTCTCTTTGGATGGCTGCGGTGACATTGGGAAATCCTTAGATTGGGAACTACGAACTTTGAGGTGTGCTTTTGTAGCCCTACATAATTCTCGTCCTCTCTTGACCACGAAGGAATGACCTACGGGTGCGTCTCCATTGCATGTTTTATGGGAAATATCATGTGATTCGATTATGTTAATGTTGTTGGGAGTTGCCTCTAGTGAAAGTATGATCCCTAGGCCTTGTTTCCACCATTGCAATACCATTTGTGCTCACGTTTACCACTTGTTTGCTTGCTGCACTTTTTATTACAGATTTATATTACTTTGTTTTGCCATCCATATCACTTGCCATTTAACATCTCTTCGCCGAACTAGTGCACCTATACATCTAACAAGTGTATTAGGTGTGTTGGGGACACAAGAGACTTCTTGTATCTTAGTTGCAGGGTTGCTTGAGAGAGACCATCTTCAACCTCTATTTTCCTGAGTTTGATAAACCTTAGGTCATCCACTTGAGGGAAATTGCTGCTGCCCTACAAACCTCTGCGCTTGGAGGCCCAACATAGTCTACAAGAGTAGAAGCGTGTGTAGACATCAGGGGGCGCCACCCTTGCCTTGGGGGGCAAGTCTCCCCCCTGGCCGCCGCCCCCCTAGGAGATCCCATTTCCTAGGGCCGGCGCCCCCTGGCCCCTATATATAGTGGGGGGAGAGAGGGCAGCCGCACCCCAGCCCCTGGTGCCTTTCTTCCCCCCGTTACACATCTCCCTCCTCCCGCAGGTCCTTGGCGAAGCCCTGCAGTTTTTCCGTTGCATCCACCACCACGCCATCGTGCTGCTGGATCTCTATCAACCTTTCCTTCCCCCTTGCTGGATCAAGAAGGAGGAGACGTCGCTGCACCGTACATGTGTTGAACGCGGAGGTGTCGTCCGTTCGGCACTGGGATCATCGGTGATAGGGATCACGACGAGTACGACTCCATCATCCACGTTCTCTTGAACGCTTCCGCTCGCGATCTACAAAGGGTATGTAGATGCACTCTTTTATGCTCGTTGCTAGATGACTCCTTAGATTGATCTTGGTGAAGCGTAGGAAATTTTTGAATTCTGCTACGTTCCCCAACAATGGCATCTGAGCTAGGTCTTTGCATAGCATCTTGCACAAGTAGAACACAAACATGTTGTGGGCGTTGATTATGTTCAATTCTCTTGCCGCTACTAGTCCAATCTTGATTCGACGGCATCGTGGGATGAAGCGGCCTGGACCAACCTTACACGTACGCTTACGTGAGACTGGTTCCACCGACTGACATGCACTAGTTGCATAAGGTGGCTGGCGGGTGTCTGTCTCTCCCACTTTACTCGGATCGGATTCGATGAAAAGGGTCCTTATGAAGGGTAAATAGAAATTGACATATCACGTTGTGGTTTTGGCGTAGGTAAGAAACGTTCTTGCTAGAAACTTATAGCAGCCACGTAAAAACTTGCAACAACAATTAGAGGACGTCTAACTTGTTCTTGCAGCATGTGCTATGTGATGTGATATGGCCAAGAAGATGTGATGAATGATATATGTGATGTATGAGATTGATCATGTTCTTGTAATCGGAATCACGACTTGCATGTCGATGAGTATGACAACCGGCAGGAGCCATAGGAGTTGTCTTATTTTATTGTATGACCTGCGTGTCACTGAATAACACCATGTAATTACTTTACTTTATTGCTAAACGTTAGCCGTAGTAGTAGAAGTAATATTTGGCGAGACGACTTCATGAAGACACGATGATGGAGATCATGGTGTCATGCCGGTGACAAGGATGATCATGGCGCCCCGGAGATGAAGATCAAAGGAGCAAAATGATATTGGCCATATCATGTCACTTTATTTGATTGCATGTGATGTTTATCATGTTTATGCATCTTATTTTCTTAGAACGACTGTAGTAAATAAGATGATCTCTGACAAAAAAATTCAAGAATTGTGTTCCCCCTAACTGTGCACCGTTGCTAAGGATCGTTATTCCGAAGCACCACGTGATGATTGGGTGTGATAGGCTCTAACGTTCGCATACAACAGGTGTAAGCCAGATTTACACACGCAAAACACTCAGGGTTCACTTGACGAGCCTAGCATGTACAGACATGGCCTCGGAACACGGAAGACCGAAAGGTCGAACATGAGTCGTATAGAAGATACGATCAACAAAAAGATGTTTACCGTTGATGACTAGTCCGTCTCACGTGATGATCGGACACGGGCTAGTCGGTTCGGATCATGTATCACTTAGATGACTAGAGAGATGTCAATCTGAGTGGGAGTTCATTAAATTTGATTAGATGAACTTAATTGTCATGAACTTAGTCTAAATTCTTTACAATATGTCTTGTAGATCAAATGGCCCACGCTCATGTCACCCTCAACTTCAACGCGTTCCTAGAGAAATCCAAGCTGAAAGACGATTGTAGCAACTATACGGATTGGGTCTGTAACCTGAGGATCATCCTCATAACTGCCAACAAAACTTATGTCCTAGAAGCACCGCTAGGTGACGCTCCCGCCTCGGCAAACCAAGATGTTATGAACGCTTGGCAGTCGCGTTGTGATGATTACTCCCTGGTTCAGTGCGGCATGCTCTACAGCTTGGAATCGGAGCTCCAAAAGCATTTTGAGCACCACGGAGCATACGAGATGTTCCAAGAGCTGAGAGATATGACGTCTCCAACGCATTCTACAGTTGTAAGATGGAGGAAAATAGTTCTGTCAGCAAGCACATACTCAAGTTGTCTGGGTTGCACAACCGCTTGTCTCAGTTGGGAATGAATCTCCCGGACGAAGCGGTCATTGATAGAATCCTTCAGTCGCTCCCACCTAGCTACAAGAGCTTTGTGTTGAACTTCAATATGCAAGGGATGGAGAAGTCTATTCCCGAAGTGTATTCAATGCTGAAATCAGCGGAGGTGGAGATCAAGAAAGAGCATCAAGTGTTGATGGTGAATAAAACCACTAAGTTCAAGAAGGGCAAGGGTAAGAAGAACTTCAAGAAGGACGGCAAAGGAGTTGCCGCGCCCGGTAAGCCAGTTTTTTTTTGACAGAAAGACTGTAAGGGAACCCCTATAGTATAATTAGTGCAACAAACCCAAAGTGCAAGTACCATGCCTTGAACCTGGGTGGGTGGGAAGGCATCAGCCCCTTCCCACCACTAGGCTACGCCTTAGTCTGCGCCCGGTAAGCCAGTTGCAGGGAAGAAGCCAAAGAATGGACCCAAGCCTGAGATAGAGTGCTTTTATTGCAAGGGAACGGGTCACTAGAAGCGGAACTGCCCCAAATACTTAGCAGATAAGAAGGCCGGCAACGTCAAAGGTATATATGATATACATGTTATTGATGTGTACCTTACCAGCGCTCGTAGTAGCTCCTGGGTATTTGATACCGGTGCAGTTGCTCACATTTGTAACTCAAAGCAGGAGCTGCGGAATAAGCGGAGACTGGCAAAGGACGAGGTGACGATGCGCATCGGAAATGGTTCCAAGGTCGATGTGATTAGTTTTAAACCTTAATAATTATTATTTAGTACCAGCTTTGAGCATGAACATTGTATCTGGATCTCGTTTGATGCGAGATGGCTACTCATTTAAATCCGAGAATAATGGTTGTTCTATTTATATGAGAGATATGTTTTATGGTCATGCCCCGCTGGTCAATGGTTTATTTTTGATGAATCTCGAACGTGATGATACACATATTCATAGTATGAATACCAAAAGATGTAAAGTTGATAATGATAGTCCCACATACTTGTGGCATTGCCGCCTTGGTCATATTGGTGTCAAACGTATGAAGAAGCTCCATGCAGATGGACTTCTAGAGTCTCTTGATTATGAATCATTTGACACGTGTGAACCATGCCTCTTAGGCAAGATGACCAAGACTCCGTTCTCCGGAACAATGGAGCGGGCGACCAACTTATTGGAAATCATACATACCGATGTGTGCGGTCCAATGAGTGTTGAAACTCGCGGAGGCTATCGTTATGTTCTCACCCTCACAGATGACTTGAGTAGATATGGGTATGTCTACTTGATGAAACACAAGTCTGAGACCTTTGAAAAGTTCAAGGAATTTCAGAATGAGGTTGAGAATCAACGTGACAGAAAAATAAAGTTCTTACGGTCGGATCGTGGGGGTGAATATTTAAGTCATCAATTTGGCACACACTTAAGGAACTGTGGAATTTTTTCACAATTGACACCGCCCAAAACACCTCTGTGTAATGGTGTGTCCGAACGTCGAAATCACACTCTGTTGGACATGGTGCGATCTATGATGTCTCTCACTGACTTACCACTATCTTTTTGGGGTTATGCTTTAGAGACTGCCGCATTCACTTTAAATAGGGCTCCGTCAAAATCCGTTGAGACGACACCGTATGAACTTTGGTTTGGCAAGAAACCTAAGCTGTCGTTTCTGAAAGTTTGGGGTTGCGATGCTTATGTCAAGAAACTTGAACCTGAAAAGCTCGAACCCAAATCGGAAAAATGCGTCTTCATAGGATACCCAAAGGAAACGATTGGGTACACCTTCTACCTCAGATCCGAAGGCAAGGTCTTCGTTGCCAAGAATGGATCCTTTCTGGAGAAAGAGTTTCTCTCGAAAGAAGTGAGTGGGAGGAAAGTAGAACTTGATGAGGTGACAGTCACCCCTCCCGAACCGGAAAGTAGCGCAGCGCGGGAAATTGTTCCTGAGGTGCGTGCACCGACAAGGGAGGAAGTTAATGATGATGATTATGAAGATTCAGATCAAGTTACTACTGAACTTCGAAGGTCCACAAGGACACGTTCCGCACCAGAGTGGTACGGCAACCCTGTCATGGAAATCATGTTGTTAGACAACGGTGAACCTTCGAACTATGAAGAAGCGATGGCGGGCCCGGATTCCAACAAATGGCTTGAATCCATGAAATCTGAGATATGATCCATGTGTGAAAACAAAGTATGGACTTTGGTGGACTTGCCCGATGATCGGCACGCCATAGAAAATAAATGGATATTTAAGAAGAAGACTGACGCGGATGGTAATGTGACCATCTATAAGGCTCGGCTTGCCGCTAAAGGTTATCGACAAGTTCAAGGGATTGACTACGACGAGATATTCTCTCCCGTAGCGATGCTGAAGTCCGTCCGAATCATGTTAGCAATTGCCGCATTCTATGACTATGAGATATGGCAAATGGACGTCAAAACAGCATTCCTTAATGGCTTCCTCAAGGAAGAGCTGTATATGATGCAGCCGGAAGGTTTTGTCGATCCTGAGAATACTAACAAGGTATGCAAGCTCCAGTGCTCGATCTACGGGCTGGTGCAAGCATCTCGGAGTTGGAATATTCGCTTTAATGATGTGATCAAAGCGTTTGGTTTTATACAGACTTGGGGAGAAGCCTGTATTTACAAGAAAGTGAGTGGGAGCTCTGTAGCATTTCTCATATTATATGTGGGTGACATATTGCTGATGGGAAATGATATAGAATTCTTGGAGAGCATAAAGGCCTACTTGAATAAGGGTTTTTCAATGAAGGACCTTGGAGAAGCTGCTTACATATTAGGCATCAAGATCTATAGAGATAGATCGAGACGCCTCATTGGTCTTTCACAAAGCACATACCTTGATAAGATATTGAAGAAGTTCAATATGGATCAGTCCAAGAAAGGGTTCTTGCCTGTATTGCAAGGTATGAGATTGAGCACGAATCAATCCCTGACCATGGCAGAAGATAGAGAAAAGATGAGTGTCATCCCCTATGCCTCAGCCATAGGTTCTATTATGTATGCCATGATGTGTACCAGACCTGATGTGAACCTTGCCATAAGTTTGGTAGGGAGGTACCAAAGTGATCCCGGTATGGAACACTGGACAGTGGTCAAGAACATCCTGAAGTACCTGAAGAGGACTAAGGATATGTTTCTCGTTTATGGAGGTGACGAAGAGCTCGTCGTAAAGGGTTACGTTGATGCTAGCTTCGACACAGATCTGGATGACTCCAAGTCACAAACCGGATACGTGTATATTTTGAATGGTGGAGCAGTCAGCTGGTGCAGTTGCAAGCAGAGTGTCGTGGCGCATTCTACATGTGAAGCGGAGTACATAGCTGCTTGCGAAGCAGTGCAGGAAGGAGTCTGGATGAAGGAGTTCATCACCTACCTAGGAGTCATTCCAAGCGCGTCAAGCCCGATGACTCTCTTCTGTGACAACACTGGAGCTATTGCCATTGCCAAGGAGCCCAGGTTTCACAAGAAGACCAAGCACATCAAGCGCCGTTTCAACTCCATCCGGAATTATGTTCAAGATGGAGGCATAGATATTTGTAAAGTGCATACAGATCTGAATGTCGCAGATCCGTTGACTAAACCTCTTCCACGGGCAAAACATGATCAACACCAGAACTCTATGGGTGTTCGATTCATCACAATGTAACTAGATTATTGACTCTAGTGCAAGTGGGAGACTGTTGGAAATATGCCCTAGAGGCAATAACAAAATGGTTATTATTATATTTCCTTGTTCATGATAATTGTCTGTTATTCATGCTTGAATTGTATTATACGGAAACAGTGATACATGTGTGAATACATAGACCACAACGTGTCCCTGGTAAGCCTCTAGTTACTAGCTCGTTGATCAATAGATGGTCACGGTTTCCTGACCATGGACATTGGATGTCATTGATAACGGGATCACATCATTAGGAGAATGATGTGATGGACAAGACCCAATCCTAAGCCTAGCACAAGATCGTGTATTTCGTAATGCTAAAGCTTTTCCAATGTCAAGTATCCGTTCCTTAGACCATGAGGTTGTGTAACTCCCGGATACCGTAGGAATACTTTGGGTGTGCCAAACGTCACAACGTAACTGGGTGGCTATAAAGGTACGCAACGGGTATCTCCGAAAGTATCTGTTGGGTTGGCACGAACCGAGACTGGGATTTGCCACTCCGTATGACGGAGAGGTATCTCTGGGCCCACTCGGTAAGTCATCATCATAATGAGCTCAATGTGACTAAGGAGTTAGTCACGGGATGATGGATTATGGAACGAGTAAAGAGACTTGCCATGACGAGATTAAACAAGGTATCAGTATACCGACGATCGAATCTCGGGCAAGTACCGTACCGATAGACAAAGGGAATTGCATACGGGATTGAGTGAATCCTTGACATCGTGGTTCATCCGATGAGATCATCGAGGAACACGTGGGAACCAACATGGGTATCCAGATCCCGTTGTTGGTTATTGACCGGAGAGTCGTCTCGGTCATGTCTAGGTGTCTCCCGAACCCGTAGGGTCTACACACTTAAGGTTCGGTGACGCTAGGGTTGTAGAGATATATGCACACGGTAACCCGAATGTTGTTCGGAGTCCCGGATGAGATCCCGGACGTCACGAGGAGTTCTGGAATGGTCCGAAGGTAAAGAATTATATATAGGAAGTCCAGTTTCGGCCATCGGGAGAGTTACGGGGGTCACCGGTAGTGTACCGGGACCACCGAAAGGGTCCCGGGGGTCCACCGGGTGGGGCCACCCATCCCGGAGGGCCCCATGGGCCGTAAGGGGAAGGGGACCAGCCCATAGTGGGCTAGCGCACCCCCTTGGGCCTCCCCCTGCGCCTAGGATTGGAAACCCTAGGGGTGGGGGCGCCACCCTTGCCTTGGGAGGCAAGTCTCCCCCCTGGACGCCCCACTAGGAGATCCCATCTCTTAGGGCTGGCGCCCCCTTGGCCCCTATATATAGTGGGGGGAGGGAGGGCAGCCACACCCCAGCCCCTGGCGCCTCTCTTCCCCCCGTTACACATCTCCCTCCTCCCGCAGGTCCTTGGCGAAGCCCTGCAGTTTTTCCGTTGCATCCACCACCACGCCGTCGTGCTGCTGGATCTCCATCAACCTCTCCTTCCCCCTTGCTAGATCAAGAAGGAGGAGACGTCACTGCACCGTACGTGTGTTGAACGCCGAGGTGCCATCCGTTCGGCGCTGGGATCATCGGTGATAGGGATCACGACGAGTACGATTCCATCATCCACGTTCTCTTGAACGCTTCCGCTCGCGATCTACAAAGGGTATGTAGATGCACTCTTTTATGCTCGTTGCTAGATGACTCCTTAGATTGATCTTGGTGAAGCGTAGGAAATTTTTGAATTCTGCTACGTTCCCCAACACCCGGTTCGTGCCTGGAACCGGGACAAATGAGCCCAGACCAACCGGGACAGATGCCCAACGAGGCCCGGCCGGCCCCCTGGGCGCACGAACCGGGACATATGCCCCTGATGTCTACTACACAACCTTCTTCTTGTAGTAGTTGTTGGGCCTCCAAGTGCAGAGGTTTGTGGGACATTATCAAATTTCCCTCAAGTGGATGACCTAAGGTTTATCAATCCGTGGGAGCCGTAGGATGAAGATGGTCTCTCTAAAACAACTCTGCAACCAAATAACAAAGAGTATCTTGTGTCCCCAACACACCCAATACAATGGTAAATTGTATAGGTGCACTAGTTCGGCGAAGAGATGGTGATACAAGTGCAATATGGATAGTAGATATAGGTTTTTGTAATAAGAAAATATAAAAACAGCAAGGTAGCAAGTGGTAAACATGAGCATAAACGGTGTTGCAATGATAGGAAACAAGGCCTAGGGTTCATACTTTCACTAGTGGAAGTTCTCTCAACAAGGATAACATAATTGGATCATATTACTAGCCCTCAATATGCAACAAAGAGTCACTCCAAAGTCACTAATAGCGGAGAACAAACGAAGAGATTATGGTAGGGTACGAAACCACCTCAAAGCTATTCTTTCTGATCGATCTATTCAAGAGTCCGTAGTAATGTTCAATCTATCATAGAGTTCGTACTAGAATAACACCTTAAGACACAAATCAACCAAAACCCTAATGTCACCTAGATACTCCATTGTCACCTCAAGTATTTGTGGGCATGATTATACGATATGCATCACACAATCTCAGAAACATCTATTCAACCAACACATAGAACTTCAAAGAGTGCCCTAAAGTTACTACCGGAGAGTCAAGACGAAAACGTGTGCCAACCCCTATGCATAGATTCCCAATGTCACGGAACCCGCAAGTTGATCACCAAAACATACATCAAGTGAATCACATGATATCCCATTGTCACCACAGATAAACACGTGCAAGACATACATCAAGTGTTCTCAAAACCTTAAAGACTCAATCCGATAAGATAACTTCAAAGGGAAAACTCAATCCATTACAAGAGAGTAGAGGGGGAGAAGCATCATAAGATCCAACTATAATAGCAAAGCTCCCGATACATCAAGATCGTGCCATCTCAAGAACACAAGAGAGAGAGAGAGAGAGAGAGAGAGATCAAACACATAGCTACTGGTACATACCCTCAGCCCCGAGGGTGGACTACTACCTCCTCGTCATGGAGAGCGCCGGGATGATGAAGATGGCCACCGGTGAGGGTTCCCCCCTTCGGCAGGGTGCCGGAACATGGTCTAGATTGGTTTTCGGTGGCTACAGAGGCTTTCGGCGGCGGAACTCCCGATCTAGGTTAATTTCTGGAGGTTTCAGTATAGATAGGAGGTGTTGGAGTCGGGGCCAAGCAAAGGGGGGCTACGGGCTGTCCACGAGGAGGGGGGGGCACGCGCCTTAGGAGGGCACGCGCCCCCCACCCTCGTGGGCATCCCGTGGGTCCTCTCGTCCCCCTCCGGCACTTCCTGGGCTTCTTTAGGTCCAAAAACAGCCTCCGTTGATTTTCAGGTCAATTCGGCTCCGTTTGAAATTCCTTTTCTATAAAACCCTAAAACAGGAGAAAACAGAAACTGGCACTGGGCTCTGGGTTAATAGGTTAGTCCCAAAAATAATATAAAGTGTATAATAAAGCCCATAAAACATCCTAGAAGGATAATATAATAACATGGAACAATCAAAAATTATAGATACGTTGGAGACGTATCAGCATCCCCAAGCTTAATTCTTGCTCGTCCTCGAGTAGGTAAATGATAAAAAATTAATTTTTGATGTGGAATGCTAACCAACATAATTTTCAATGTAGTTCTCTTTATTGTGGCATGAATGTTCAAATCTGAAAGATTCAAGACAAAAGTCTATATTAACATAAGAAATAATAATACTTCAAACATACTAACAAAGCAATCATGTCTTCTCAAAATACTATGGCTAAAGAAAGTTATCCCTACAAAATCATATGGTCTGGCTATGCTCCCTCTTCATCACACAAAATATTCATATCATGCACAACCCCAATTTCAGCCAAGCACTTTTTTCATACTCTATTCTGTCAAACCTTTCAACTTTCACGCAATACATGAGCGTGAGCCATGGACATAGCACTAGGGGTGAAATAGAATGGTGGTTGTGGAGAAGACAAAAAGGAGGAAGATAGTCTCACATCGACTAGGCGTATCAACGGGCTATGGAGATGCCCATCAATAGATATCAATGTGAGTGAGTAGGGATTGCCATGCAACGGATGCACTAGAGCTAAAAATGTATGAAAGCTCAACAAAAGAAACTAAGTGGGTGTGCATCTAACTTGCTGATACGTCCAAAACGTATCTATAATTTCTGCTTGCTCCATGCCTCTTTTGTGTGATATTGCTATGATATTTATGCACTTCCATACACTTTTGATCATATTTCGACTAACCTATTAAATCAGTGCACCCCAGTGCCAGTTTCTGTTTTCTGCTATTTTTGTATTTCAGGTTTTCCCATTACGAAAATTGCCAGAAAAATTCCGGAAAAAATATATAAAAAATCAGCGTTCCGGAAGCTTCCATGCGGCCAAAGTATGGCCGGAGGGGACCCACAGGGGCTCCAGGCGGCCTGCCCAGGCGGCCCACCCCTAGGCCGCGCCGGGGGGGCGCCTGGGCCCCCCTGACCTCTTCTGGCGACCCCCTTTGGCATATATTTACATCGCGTCGAGGAAACCCTGATTCCGGACCCCTTTTCTCCAGACGCGATTCCGATCTCCGCCGCCATCGCCATCAAGCTTCGGGGGATCAGAATTCCTGCGCCGGCACCCTGCCGGGACGGGGAAGTGCCCCGGATTCATCTCCATCGATGTTGCTTCCTCCCTCCATGATGCGGGAGTAGTTCCTCCTCGGGGCTGAGGTTCTTACCAGTAGCTATGTGGTCAATTCTCTCTCCCATGATGTGATCTTCGTTGTGATCATAGGCTATGTTAATCTAGGGTGATCCCATGATATTTCCCCTTCCTCTATGTATTGGATTGATGTACTCACTTGTCTTTATCTAGTATAATCCCCGAGACCAAGGTGACAGCGGTCTATTGGACATGGATTAGAAAAGTATTTTCATGAGTGATTTCCTCTCTTGTGTGTTGATTGAAGATTGAGAGTCTCTTGGTGCTTGTCTTTGACTATCCTTTAGATATGTTGTGGTGATTGTGGGACTCTCTTTGGATGGCCGCGGTGACATTGGGAAATCCTTAGATTGAGAACTACGAACTTTGAGGTGTGCTTTTGTAGCCCTACATAATTCTCGTCCTCTCTTGACCACGAAGGAATGACCTCCGAGTGTGTCCCCTTTGCATGTTTTATGGGAAATATCATGTGATTCGATTATGTTAATGTTGTTGGGAGTTGCCACTAGTGAAAGTATGAACCCTAGGCCTTGTTTCCACCATTGCAATACCATTTGTGCTCACGTTTACCACTTGTTTGCTTGCTGCACTTTTCATTACAGATTTATATTACTTTGCTTTGCCACTCCTATCATCCATATTTTACCATCTCTTCGCCGAACTAGTGCACCTATACAACTCCTAGTTGTATTAGGTGTGTTGGGGACACAAGAGACTTCTTGTATCTTAGTTGCAGGGTTGCTTGAGAGAGACCATCTTCAACCTCCACTTCCCTGAGTTCGATAAACCTTGGGTTACTCACTTAAGGGAAATTTGCTGCTATCCTACAAACCTCTGCGCTTGGAGGCCCAACATAGTCTACAAGAGTAGAAGCGTGTGTAGACATCAAGCTATTTCTGGCGCCTTTGCCGGGGAGGTGAGCGCTTGAAGGTATATCTTTAGATCTTGCAATTAAATCTTTTTGTTTCTTGTTTTTATTTCACTAGTTATGTTTATGGAAAACCATGCTATTGGATCGTTGCTTGCGGGAAGACGCCCCACACCTGTGGTGGTTGCTCCTCCCCCTACTGAAATTGTGCCCTATAAAATACCAGATGGTATTATCGATTATGTTTTGGCTAATCGTTATGCAGTAGACAGACATCCCGATGAACACTTGCTATATCTGTCACAACTATGTTTATTATTTAAGCTTGCAGGTGTATCAAGGGAGTTTGTCATGAGGAAATTGTTCGCCGTATCACTTATAGATAAAGCTTCAGATTGGTATAAGCTTCTCGATAACTCGCACTTGCTTGATTGGGAAGAGATCCGGTCTCTCTTTTACTCCAAGTTTTATCCTCTTCATGAAGTCCATAAGAATAGGAATTATGTTTATAATTTCTATCCTCATAACGGAGAGAGCATAGCTCAAGGTTGGGCGAGACTGAAAACGTTAATGCTAAAATGTCCTAACCATGGGCTCCCCAAAGATATGATTATTACTAATTTCTATGCGAGGCTTTCTCGACAGGATAAAGATTTGCTCGACGCTTCCTCTATGGGTTCTTTCACAAACAAAAAGATTGATGCTAAATGGGAACTCCTTGAAAGAATTCAACGCAACACTGAAGATTGGGAGATCGACAAAGGTAAAGAGTCAGGTATAATTTATGAGTATGATTGCATTAAGTCCTTTGTTGAAACTACAAGTTTTAATAAGTTTAGTGCTAAGTTTGGGCTTGATTCTCAACTCCTTGTTGATTTCCTCAAATCTTTTGCTTCACATCTTAATATGCCTAAGGAGGATTGGATCAAGTATCATAAACCTTTTAAAGAGACTTGCAAAGAAAATGAAATTGTTCATGATGATTGCAACATGCATGATCCAATTCCTAAAAATGAAGTTTTATATAAGCATGTTAATTTTTGTGGAGTGGATAGACCTTGTGAAAGGCCTATGATTGAAGAAGAGAAGTATTGTAAGCAACATAAGCATGAAAGAACAATCACTTGGGTCAGAGATTTAAATGAAATTGCTAGAGAATTGTGTGACCTTTATCCTTTTACTTGTGAACTTTGCCGTATAGAGGGTCACTTTAATTTTCAATGCATGAACTTTCAAAACATAACTGTTAACCGGTTGTGTGATAACATGATCACCTCTGATCTTTATGATGAGCTTATGTTATTTTTGATGTGTGAAGAGTTGTCAGAAAAGACTTCTTGGCTGGATGATAATGCCATAGGAATAAAAAACACTTTGCAAAATTGCCATCTCTATTGTGTTGTTAATTGTCATGAAAATGATTACATAAGTAAGATTAGAAAGGAGGGAACTTTACCAAAGTATAAAAATGTCTCTTATATTTCTGCTAATAAAAAGGAGAGTTTCTCCCAAGTTTCCCCTATTGTTTCTAATGATAAATCAGGATATGTGGAGAAGCTTCATCTCCAACCACTCCCTCCTAAGGTGAAGAAGAAGAAAAAGAAGAGGAGGAGGAAGAGGAGCAAGAAGGAAGAAGAATGGGTATCAACCTGGCCTGAGCATATTCCTCCCATCAACTTTTATCCTAACGGTTGTAAGTTTAAAGAAGAAGGTGAAGTTTATTGCCTTAATTATCATCTTGATGATACGTCCGTAGGTACTATTGAAGATGATTTTGATTCTGACATGCATGTTACTTATTGTGATTGGGAAAATGATGATAATGCTACTTATGATCTTGAAAATCTTTTTGGTACCAACTCTGAAAGTGAAGATATGGGAAGCTCTAAGCTTGGGGATGATAGGATTGCAAATCCTTTACCCACTAGTGATGTGATAATTGATAATTCTCTTGCTAGTAAGAATAAAGACAACCTGTTTACAAATATAGTTGCTAGCAATGATAATGCTCTTCTCTACCATGATGATGTTATAACTCCAATCTATAGTGATTATAAAGGTACCTATGACATAAGGAGAAATTATCCTTATGAAACTTGTCATAATCATGGAGGGAATTACTCCCTTGTTGAACACCACCCTCCTAATATACAATTAATCTATAGTGTTCAAGTTGTTTATGATAGTCCTACTCCCACTATTACCAATGAGAAAGATTATGCTTATGTGGAGAGTGAGAGTACCTTTTTGCATGTGGATCATGGTAACAATGCTTTATGTGATGCTTATATTGTTGAGTTCATCCATGATGCCACTGAAATTTATAATGAGAGAGGGAGACTTGGTTCTAAATATCTTAATAATAAGAAGTTTCCTCTCTTTATGGTGAATATTTTGAAGTTATGCTTGTTTTGCCTTCCTATGCTAGTTGCTTTGTGCTTCAATGAATTATTCTATTGCAATATTCCTATGCATAGGAAGCATGTTAGGCTTAAATGTGTTTGGTATTTGCTTCTTGATGCTCTCTTTTGTTCTTCAACTCTTATTCCTACGAGAGCATCATTAAAGTCTTATGCCTAGCTTAAAGGCATAAAAGAAAGCACTTTTGGGAGGCAGCCCACAATGAATAAAATTTTATTTTGCTTTTGTTGTGTCTTGATGTTGTTACTACAGTAGCATCATCATTGTATCTTTACTTTTCAACTTTGTGCCAAGTGTAGCCTCTGATTGCAAGAAAGTTCAAAAGTTGTGACGTGCTGTCCAGGAAACAGATTCTGTCCTTGGATAGAAAAATTCGTATAAAATCACCAGATCATCTTTTTGGTCTGAATTTTCTCGACAGCGTGCTCTATATAATTGTCTTTCATGCATCTGTTTTGAGTTTTTTGATTAGAGTTGCAGAAGTGCCCCGAACAAATCATTTACTACCTTCTGTTCTGTTTTTCACAGATTCTGTCCTGTTTTGCCTTTCCTTCATTTTGCAAACCTTGAGCTTGCTTTTTCTTTGCAAAAACCTTTTGGCAATCTTGAGAAACAGTAGACCTTCAAGAATATCTTTATTTCCAGCAAGGAACAATTATTTTATTAAGGGTACTAACCTCGCTAATCAGATTATGATGAGTTATGTATGAAGGGAGTTTTCAAGTGTGCGAGGGAAGATGATAAAAAGATCCAGGAGTGTCAAACGCTCAAGCTTGGGGATGCCCCCATGCACCCCCAAGAAATATTCAAGAAGACTCAAGCGTCTAAGCTTGGGGATGCCCCCGTGCATCCCCTTCTCCATCAACATTATCAGTTCGTCTTTCGTTCCACTATATTTTTATCACTTCATGTGTTATGTGCTATGCTTGGAGCGTCTTGCTTTTAGTTTCCTTTTTAGTTTTCCTTAGCTTTTCATAACGAGTCGGAACTCAGATTCTTTGTGTGGGAGAGAAACACGCTCCACTTCAACCTAGAACACAACATAGAATTTTCATGTCTATCTTTGCTGTGTATGTTCTTGGTCTTTCAATAGCTACTGTCATGCTTAGCTCTTAGTTTTCATGCTTATCTTTTTAAAGAGCTTTTGTTTAGTTGGTTGCTTGAACTCTCTTTAGTTATCATGCTTATCTTATTAAGAGAGTTTGCTTCTGTTGCATTGGTTGATATGTCTATGATAAAAATGCTACGTGCATAATGGTGCTTAGTAGTTCATGTTTTCTTATGGTTAGTCTCAAATAGCTGGGGGGTTCCCAATGTGTTATTGGAGTACCAACATGATTTGTTTGCCTATGATGTGGTATGGTTTAGTAATGTCTTCCTTCAAGAATTTATTTTGATTGACTTGGCGTATGCTCACGCATATTTAAGACTGTAAAGAAAGTCTGTCAAGCCTTGATGATCTTTTGTTTCTGAGTAGCGATATAACTTCCATGCCTGATTCAATGTTGCTTTATCGCTCTGCATGATTATGACCGTCATTGCTCTTTTAGTTGGTCGCTCCCAGTCTTTTGCTAACCTCCACCTGTACTAAGCGGACTGACTGCTTGTGCATCCAAATTCTTTAAACCAGTTATGCCATATGAGTCCACCATACATTCCTATACATGGTATTTACCTGCCATTCCTAACGAAGACTTTCATGTACCATCTCGAAATTATTCAAAAAAAGCATTTCTATTTTGTGCCTCTGTTTTAGCTCATGAGGAAGTAGTAGTTAATTCATGATCTTTTTAAGTTGGACAAGCTTCACCCCGGGATTTTGAAATCATTGTATCTAGTCATCACTTAAACCTTGGAGGTGCCCCTGCATTTATGTTTTGCTTCACGAAAGGGGGCAAGCGAGATATCACTTTATCATATTTGCACACCATGCTCATTACAAATCTATTTGATGTTTCAGTATCATATTGTAAAACTTTCAGTTCTTTGTGATTTTCTCATGAGGCAACTTAATTACTACAGACTCATTATATCAGTAAGCTTTTGTCATGTGACTCTGAAAAGTCCTTATATGGTTAATAGCATGTCACCACAGAAATTATACTTGTTATCATTTACCTACTCGAGGACGAGCAGGAATTAAGCTTGGGGATGTTGATACGTCCAAAACGTATCTATAATTTCTGCTTGCTCCATGCCTCTTTTGTGTGATATTGCTATGATATTTATGCACTTCCATACACTTTTGATCATATTTGGACTAACCTATTAACTCAATGCACCCCAGTGCCAATTTCTGTTTTCTGCTGTTTTTGTATTTTAGGTTTTCCCATTACGAAAATTGCCAGAAAAATTCCGGAAAAATATATAAAAAATCAGCGTTCCGGAAGCTTCCATGCGGCCAAAGTATGGCCGGAGGGGACCCACAGGGGCTCCAGGCGGCCTGCTGATACGTCCAAAACGTATCTATAATTTCTGCTTGCTCCATGCCACTTTTGGGTGATATTGCTATGATATTCATACACTTCCATACACTTTTGATCATATTTGGACTAACTTACTAATCCAGTGCACCCCAGTGCCAGTTTCTGTTTTCGGCTGTTTTTGTATTTCAGGTTTTCACGTTTCGAGAACTGCCCAGAAAAATCCAGAAAAAATATATAAAAAATCAGCGTATCGGGAACGACACTGCTTCCGAAGGGGAGCCTGGGGGGGCCACAGGGGCCCCAGGCGCCCTGTGGGCGCGCTCCCTCCTGGGCCGCGCCGGGGGGCGCCTCGGCACCCCGAGAGCCCCCGGTGCCCTACTTTGGCAGATATTTAAAGGGTCCCCCGTAACCCTTGAAACAGGACTTCTTTTCGCGATCCCATCTCTGTTCCGCCGCCGCCGCCGCTTCCAAGATCGGGAGCACCAGGAGAACTCTTCCCGGCACCCTGCCGGAGGGGAGGATCACCACCGGGAGCTTCTCCACCACCATGGACGCCTCCCGGATGACTCGTGAGTAGTCTCCCTTGGACCATGGGTCCATGACCAGTAGCTATGTGATGTTCTCCTCCCGTTCTTGTGCTTCACTAATTAGTCCTCGTGAGCTGCCCTACATGATCGAGGCACCTATGTAATCCTTGTGATGTTGCTATGTTGAGTTTGCTGGGATCCGATGGATTATGAGATTATGTTCAGATTGATCTTGAGTAATATATTTGATTCACCTCTTTTATATTTTAGTTCATAAGTAATTCTTGCATGTTCTCCGTTCTTATTTATTGCTTTGGCCAAGTAGTAGGTAGTGACTCCAAGAGGGAATGTTATGCTCGATTGTGGGTTCATGCCCCTCGATGACTAGCTTGAGTGACAGAAACATGAGTCTAGGGGTTGTTGCCACAAGGGGGAAAACAACGGTGCTTGTGCCCGCGGGTGCAAGGATTGTCAACTTAATACTAGCGAGATGTTCTGGATAGATATCTCAAGGTGGATGATTAGTAGTAGATGCAGATGGATTTCGGTCTACTTACTTTGGCGTACCGCCCATGCTTTGAACCTCAACCTTTCTTGCAATGTAGTCAGCATTGGTTTGCGTTCGTGGTCCTGTCAATTGCCCAGCTGTAATTTGTTACCTCGCATAGCTGTTTTATTGTCTTTTGGGAGAGAGACATCACTAGTGAACATCATGAGACTCCGGTCCATATTACTATCATTGATCACATACACTATTTTACTTTCCGCTATTTTACTTACTATTGCAAATTACTATCTATCACTACTATCATATTGCTTTTAACCCTTTGTGAACTACAAGGCCGGAGAGATTGACAACTTCTCTGTACTCGTTGGGAGCAAAGTTATTTGTATCTGTGTGCAGGTCCACGTTGATTGCTAATTGCGCTGTTAGCAGTTGACACCTACCTGTTGAACCTAGGAGTCTCTGGGGATTCGATCCTTGGCATCTTTGCTAGGGGAAAACACTTCTACTTACTGCATCTTACACCTTCCACTTGGGGTAATCCAACGAGGGGTTCGAGGCCCATCAAGGAGTATTTTCTGGCGCCGTTGCCGGGGACTCCACTCTTCAGGATAGGGGAGTTGCATGCTATCTTTTACCTTTGCTTTTTAGTCTTGTTAGTTTACCTATCATATTTGCTTTAGTATCTTTTTATCGAAAATCACAAAAATAGTTATCTTGCTTGCTTGCTACTATGGGTTCCACCGAGAACACCAAGTTGTGTGACTTCACTAGTCACAACAACGATGACTTTATCAGCACACCTATCACTACACCTGCCACTTCAGCACCTTCATATGAAATTAAACCTGATTTACTTAACTTAGTCATGAGAGAACAATTCTCCGGTGCTGGAGATGATGCTGCTTTACACTTGAACAACTTTGTAGAACTTTGTGATATGCAAAAGTACCAAGAAATAGATGGTAATATTGTTAAGCTTAAGCTTTTTCCTTTCTCCTTGAGAGGAGGAGCTAAAATTTGGTTTCAGTCTTTGCCTAGAAATAGCATAGATTCATGGGACAAGTGCAAAGATGCTTTTATTGGAAAATACTATCCACCTGCTAAAATTATCCAACTTGGAAGTAACATCATGAATTTTAAACAATTGGATAATGAACATGTTGCCCAAGCTTGGGAACATATGAAGTCTCTTATCAAGAACTACCCTACTCACGGTTTGACTACTTGGATGGTTATCCAAACTTTTTATGCAGGCTTGAACTTTACCTCGCGGAACTTGTTAGATTCGGCCGCGGGAGGAACTTTTATGTCAACTACACTTGGTGCTGCCACAAAGCTTCTCGATGAGATGATGACCAACTATTCCCAATGGCACACCGAACGCGCTCCAACAGGTAGGAAGGTAAACTCTGTCGAGGAGATTTCCTCCCTCAATGAAAAAGTTGACTTGATTATGTCTCTACTTTCGAAGCAATCTACTGTTGATCCTCGTGATGTTCCTTTAAATTCTTTGATTGCTCAAGAACAAGTAGATGTTAACTTTATCTCTAGAAATAATTTCAACAACAATGCTTATAGGAGTAACTTTGGTAACAATTCTAGACCGTTCCCCTCTAACTCTTATGGGAACAACAATGCTTATCCTAGTACCAAGAACTCCAATACTGAACTAGAGAGCATGCTTAGAGATTTCATCACTACCCAAAAAGCCTTTAATAAGAATGTAGAAGATAAACTACATAAACTAGATGATCTTTCTTTCAAGGTAGACCACTTAGCCAATGAGTTAAAATTGCTAAAAATTGAAACTTCTTCTCTTAAGGAGAAGGAAGTCATCCCTATTAATGCTACCCAAGTGCAAATCAATGAAAACATTAGGATGATGGCTAAGCTTAAAGAGAGATGGGCTAGAGAAAGGGAGGAAGAGGAAAGAATTAAGAGCCTTCCTACCCACCACACTATTGCTACTATCCAAGTTATTGAGAATGTTCACACTCTTAGCACCCAATGTACTCCTGGTCCCAATGGACCTATTAATGGTGATGCTATGTCAACTACCAAACAGGTGAGCCTTAAGGACACCACTACTACTTTACTTGATGCTCGTGACCTTGATTTTGATAATTGCACTCTTACAGAAGTTATTGATTTCCTTCACAAGATGTCTAGAGATCCCCGCACTAGCACGCTTAACCTTGCCTTCACAGAGCATATCACTAATGCTCTCATCAAAGCTAGGGAGGAGAAACTTAGAGTAGAAGCCTCCATACCTAGAAAGCTAGAGGATGGTTGGGATCCTATGATAAAAATTTATTTGAATGACTTCTCTTGTTATGCATTATGTGATGTTGGTGCTAGTACCTCTGTTATGCCCAAAAGGATATATGATATGCTTAAATTGAAACCTTATGATTCTTGTTCTTTTGGTGTTCGTCTCGTTGATTCTTCCAAAAAGAAACCTTTGGGGAGGATCGACGATGTTCTTATTGTTGTCAATGATAATTATGTGCCCGTTGATTTCACTATTATGGATATTGAATGTGATCCTTCATGTCCAATTATTTTGGGACGTCCCTTTTTGCGCACCGTTGGTGCTGTCATTGACATGAAAGAGGGTAATATAAAATTTCAGTTTCCTCTCAAGAAAGGGATGGAACACTTCCCTCGTAAGAAGGTCAAGTTACCTTTTGAGTCCGTTGTACGGGCTAGTTATTCTTTTACTTTTGATAAAACTTGATCTTTGCATTATGCCTAGCTTAAAGGCATAAAAGAAAGCGCTTTTGGGAGGCAGCCCACATGAATAAAATTTTTGCTTTTGTTGTGTCTTGATGTTGTTTACTGCTGTAGCATCATCATTGTATCTTTGCTTTTCATATTTGTGCCAAGTATAGCCTCTGATTGCTAGAAAGTTCAAAAGTTGTGAGGTGCTGTCCAGGAAACAGATTCTGTCCTTGGATAAAAAATTCGTATAAAATCACCAGATCATCTTTTTGGTCTGAATTTTTTCGACAGCGTTCTCTATATAATTGTCTTTCGTGCGTCAGTTCTGAGTTTTTTAATTTGAGTTGCAGAAGTATCCCGAACAGGTCAATTACTGACTGCTGTTCTGTTTTTCACAGATTCTGTCCTGTTTTGCCTTACCTTCACTTTGCAAATTGAGAACTTGCTTTTTCTTTGCAAAAACCTTTTGGCAATCTTGAGAAACAGTACAACTTCAAGAATATCCTTATTTCCAGCAAGGTATAATTATTTTATTAAGGGTACTAACCTCGCTAATCAGATTATGATGAGTTATGTATGAAGGGAGTTTTCAAGTGTGCGAGGGAAGATGATAAAAAGATTCAGGAGTGTCAAGCGCTCAAGCTTGGGGATGCCCCCGTGCACCTCCAAGAAATATTCAAGGATACTCAAGCGTCTAAGCTTGGGGATGCCCCCGTGCATCCCCTTCTCCATCAACATTATCAGTTCGTCTTTCGTTCCGCTATATTTTTATCACTTCATGTGTTATGTGCTATGCTTGGAGCGTCTTGCTTTTAGTTTTCTTTTTAGTTTTTCATAACGAGTCGGAACCCAGCATTCCTTTATGTGGGAGAGAAACACGCTCCACCTCTACCTAGAACATTACATAGAATTTTCATTGTCTATCTATGTTGTGTGTGTTCTTTGTCTTTTAATAGCTACTATCGTGCTCTGCTCTTGGTATTCATGCTTATCTTTTCAAGAGCTTTTATTTAGTTGGTTGCTTGAACTCTTTTTAATTATCATGATCACCTTATTAAGAGAGTTTGCTTCCGTTGCATTGGTTAATGTGTCTATGATAAAGATGCTACTTTCATGATGGTGCTTAGTAGTTCAGGTTTTCTTTTGGTTAATCTCGAATAGCTGGGGGGTTCCCAATGTGTTATTGGAATACCAACTTGGTTTGTTTGCCTATGATGTGGTATGGTTTAGAAATATCTTCCTTCGAGAATTTATTTTGATTGACTTGGCGTATGCTCACGCATATTCAAGACTATAAAGAAAGTATGTCAAGCCTTGATGATCTTTTGTTTCTGAGTAGCGATATAACTACCATGCCTGATTCAATATTGCTTTGTCGCTCTGCATGATTATGACCGTCATTGCTCTCTTGGTTGGTTGCTCCCAGTCTTTTGCTAACCTCCACCTGCACTAAGCGAATTAACCATGCAATACATAGCTCATGGGAAAGTAGCCTAAAAACTATTGTGGTAAAGAATATGTTGCTTATGTATCTTATTTCTTATGAGTTGCTTGCTGAGCGGTATCCATGTTTCTGGGGACGCCATCAACTGTCACACCTTTGTTGAATATCATGTGAGTTGCTATGCATGTTTGCCTTGTCTGAAGTAAGGGTGATTTACCGTGGGTTGAATTAATATGCATATTGTTAGAGAAGAACATTGGGCCGCCAACCAAAGCCATGCATCATGGTGGAAGTTTTAGCTTGGACCTTAATCCTCAATCTCTCATGAGAATATGCTTATGCATTAAAGAGGAGTCCATCATCTATTTTCTATGTTGTCCCGGTATGGATGTCCTTAAGTTGAGATTTATCAAAAACGAGAAATCAAATGCGATCTATCTCCTTGGACCTTTGTACAGGTGGCATAGAGGTACCCCTTTGTGACACTTGGTTAAAACATATGCAATGCAATGATAACCCATGGGAATCCGAGCTAATTAGGACAAGGAGCGAGCACTATTAGTATTCGATGCATGAGGCTTGCAACTTATAAGATGTTTTATGCATGACACATATGAAGTACCACTACCGTTGACACAATTGCTTCCATGTTTCAAATAAAAAGCTCTAGCACTTCAAGCATCAACTACTGAGAGCATGATTGTCATTCTGAGTGTAATGTGCATTGTCCCAAAGTAGCATTGTCTTTTTCATGATTGTGATATCGTTTATTTTGAAATGATTGTATCTAGTCATCACTTAAACCTTGAAGGTGCCCCTGCACTTATGTTTTGCATCACTAAAGGGGGCAAGCTAGATATCACTTGATCATATTTGCACATCATGTTCATTGCAAATCTTTTTGATGTTTCAGTTTCATGTTGTAAAACTTTCAGTCATTTGTGATTTTCTCTTGAGACAACTTAAGTACTTTAGAATCATTGTCTCAGTAAGCTTTTGTCATATGACTATGAGAAAGTCTTATATGGTTAATAGCATGTCACCACAGAAATTATTCTTGTCATCATTTACCTACTCCAGGACGAGCAGGAATTAAGCTTGGGGATGTTGATACGTCCAAAACGTATCTATAATTTCTGCTTGCTCCATGCCACTTTTGGGTGATATTGCTATGATATTCATACACTTCCATACACTTTTGATCATATTTGGACTAACTTACTAATCCAGTGCACCCCAGTGCCAGTTTCTGTTTTCGGCTGTTTTTGTATTTCAGGTTTTCACGTTTCGAGAACTACCCAGAAAAATCCAGAAAAATATATAAAAAAATCAGCGTATCGGGAACGACACTGCTTCCGAAGGGGAGCCTGGGGGGGCCACAGGGGCCCCATGCGCCCTGTGGGCGCCCCCCCCCTGGCCGCGCCGGGGGGCGCCTCGGCACCCCGAGAGCCCCCCGGTGCCCTACTTTGGCAAATATTTAAAGGGTCCCCCGTAACCCTTGAAACGGGACTTCTTTTCGCGATCCCATCTCTGTTCCGCCGCCGCCGCCGCTTCCAAGATCGGGAGCACCAGGAGAACTCTTCCCGGCACCCTGCCGGAGGGGAGGGTCACCACCGGGAGCTTCTCCACCACCATGGACGCCTCCCGGATGACTCGTGAGTAGTCTCCCTTGGACCATGGGTCCATGACCAGTAGCTATGTGATGTTCTCCTCCCGTTCTTGTGCTTCACTAATTAGTCCTCGTGAGCTGCCCTACATGATCGAGGCACCTATGTAATCCTTGTGCTGTTGCTATGTTGAGTTTGCTGGGATCCGATGGATTATGAGATTATGTTCAGATTGATCTTGAGTAATATATTTGATTCACCTCTTTTATATTTTAGTTCATAAGTAATTCTTGCATGTTCTCCGTTGTTATTTATTGCTTTGGCCAAGTAGTAGGTAGTGACTCTAAGAGGGAACGTTATGCTCGATTGTGGGTTCATGCCCCTCGATGACTAGCTTGAGTGACAGAAACATGAGTCTAGGGGATGTGATGTTGCCACAAGGGGGAAAACAACGGTGCTTGTGCCCGCGGGTGCAAGGATTGTTTACTTTACGCAAAGTTCTTTTAATGCAGTTGTCTGTTGCATTGAGTTTTCACTATGGGTGGGACTCGCAACTTAATACCAGCGAGATGTTCTGGATAGATATCTCAAGGTGGATGATTAGTAGTAGATGCAGATGGATTTCGGTCTACTTACTTTGGCGTACCGCCCATGCTTTGAACCTCAACCTTTCTTGCAATGTAGTCAGCATTGGTTTGCGTTCGTGGTCCTGTCAATTGCCCAGCTGTAATTTGTTACCTCGCATAGCTGTTTTATCGTCTTTTGGGAGAGAGACATCACTAGTGAACATCATGAGACTCCGGTCCATATTACTATCATTGATCACATACACTATTTTACTTTCCGCTATTTTACTTACTATTGCAAATTACTATCTATCACTACTATCATATTGCTTTTAACCCTTTGTGAACTACAAGGCCGCAGAGATTGACAACCTCTCTGTACTCGTTGGGAGCAAAGTTATTTGTATCTGTGTGCAGGTCCACGTTGATTGCTAATTGCGCCGTTAGCAGTTGACACCTACCTGTTGAACCTAGGAGTCTCTGGGGATTCGATCCTTGGCATCTTTGCTAGGGGAAAACACTTCTACTTACTGCATCTTACACCTTCCACTTGGGGTAATCCAACGAGGGGTTCGAGGCCCATCACCTGCCCAGGCGGCCCACCCCTAGGCTGCGCCGGGGGGGCGCCTGGGCCCCCCTGACCTCTTCTGGCGACCCCCTTTGGCATATATTTACATCGCGTCGAGGAAACCCTGATTCCGGACCCCTTTTCTCCAGACGCGATTCCGATCTCCGCCGCCATCGCCATCAAGCTTCGGGGGATCAGAATTCCTGCGCCGGCACCCTGCCGGGACGGGGAAGTGCCCCCGGATTCATCTCCATCGACGTTGCTTCCTCCCTCCATGATGCGGGAGTAGTTCCTCCTCGGGGCTGAGGTTCTTACCAGTAGCTATGTGGTCAATTCTCTCTCCCATGATGTGATCTTCGTTGTGATCATAGGCTATGTTAATCTAAGGTGATCCCATGATATTTCCCCTTCCTCTATGTATTGGATTGATGTACTCACTTGTCTTTATCTAGTATAATCCCCGAGACCAAGGTGACAGCGGTCTATTGGACATGGATTAGAAAAGTATTTTCATGAGTGATTTCCTCTCTTGTGTGTTGATTGAAGATTGAGAGTCTCTTGGTGCTTGTCTTTGACTATCCTTTAGATATGTTGTGGTGATTGTGGGACTCTCTTTGGATGGCCGCGGTGACATTGGGAAATCCTTAGATTGGGAACTATGAACTTTGAGGTGTGCTTTTGTAGCCCTACATAATTCTCGTCCTCTCTTGACCACGAAGGAATGACCTCCGAGTGTGTCCCCTTTGCATGTTTTATGGGAAATATCATGTGATTCGATTATGTTAATGTTGTTGGGAGTTGCCACTAGTGAAAGTATGAACCCTAGGCCTTGTTTCCACCATTGCAATACCATTTGTGCTCACGTTTACCACTTGTTTGCTTGCTGCACTTTTTATTACAGATTTATATTACTTTGCTTTGCCACTCCTATCATCCATATTTTACCATCTCTTCGCCGAACTAGTGCACCTATACAACTCCTAGTTGTATTAGGTGTGTTGGGGACACAAGAGACTTCTTGTATCTTAGTTGCAGGGTTGCTTGAGAGAGACCATCTTCAACCTCTACTTCCCTGAGTTCGATAAACCTTGGGTTACTCACTTAAGGGAAGTTTGCTGCTGTCCTACAAACCTCTGCGCTTGGAGGCCCAACATAGTCTACAAGAGTAGAAGCGTGTAGACATCACTTGCTTGCTCATGAAGACCTAGGGCATTTGAGGAAGCCCATCGTTGGAATATACAAGCCAAGTTCTATAATGAACATTCCCACTAGTATATGAAAGTGACTAAACATGAGACTCTCTATCATGAAGAACATGGTGCTACTTTGAAGCACAAGTGTGGAAAAAGATAGTAGCATTGTCCCTTCTCTCTTTTCTCTCATTTTTTTTGAGGGGCTTTCTTCTTTGTTTTATCCCCTCACTATTTTTTTGGGCCATCTCCTTTTTTATTTGGCCTTTATCTTTTTTTTGTTCTTTTTGTTTCCTCACACGAGACAATGCTCTAATAATGAAGATCATCACACTTATATTGATTTACAACTCGATATTACAACTCGATACTAGAACAAAGTATGACTCTACATGAATGCCTCCGGCGGTGTACCGGGATGTGCAATGAATCAAGAGTGACATGTATGAAAAATTATGCATGGTGGCTTTGCCACAAATACGATGTCAATTACATGATCATGCATGGCAATATGACAATATGAAGCGTGTCATATGAACGGAACGGTGGAAAGTTGCATGACAATATATCTCGGAATGGCTATGGAAATACCATGATAGGTAGGTATGGTGGCTGTTTTGAGGAAGGATATATAGTGGGTGTATGGTACCGGCAAAAGTTGCGCGGTACAAGAGAGGCTAGCAATGGTGGAAGGGTGAGAGTGCGTATAATCCATGGACTCAACATTAGTCATAAAGAACTCATATACTTATTGCAAAAATCTACGAGTCATCAAAACAAAGCAATCAACGCATGCTCCTAGGGGTGAGGTTGGTAGGAGTTAACCATCGCGCGCCCCCGACCTCCACACAAAGGTTGACACTTTACAAATACCTCATGATCTAACTTTGTCACATAGCGGTTCACCATACGTGCATGCTACGGGAATCACTAACCTTAACACAAGCATTTCTCAATTCCATAATAACTCCACTAGCATGACTCTAATATCACTATCCTCATATCTCAAAACAATTATCAAGCATCCAACTTCTCATCATATTCAATGCACTTAGTGTGAAAGTTTTTACTACATTGATCTTGGATGTCTATCATGTGAAGGCTAGTTTTATAGCCAAAGCACATTACCATGCTATTTTAATAGACTCTCAAAAAGATATAAGTGAAGCATGAGAGATCAACAATTTCTAGGCCATATTTAATACTCTCAAAAAGGTGTGTCCAACAAGGATAATTGTGGCAAACTAACAAGCAAAGACTCAAATTATACATGATGCTCCAAATAAAATACATATCATGTGGTGAATACAAATATAGCTCCGAGTATAGTTACCGATAGATGAAGATGAAAGAGGGGATGCCTTCCCGGGGCATCCCCAAGCTTAGGCTCTTGGTTGTCCTTGAATTTTACCTTGGGGTGCCTTGGGTATCCCCAAGCTTAGGCTCTTGCCACTCTTTGTTCCATTGTCCATCAAAGCAATACTCAAAACTTGAAAACTTCACAACACAAAACTTAGACAAAAATCTCGTGAGCTCCGTTAGTATAAGAAAGCAAACCACTACTCAAAGGTACTGCAATGAATTCATTCTTTGTTTATATTGGTGTTAAACCTACTGTATTCCAACTTCTCTATGGTTCATACTTCCCAATACTACTCATAGATGCATTGAAATAAGCAAACAACACACGAAAAACAGAATCTGTCAAAAACAGAATAGTCTGTAGTAATCTGCAGGTTTCGCATACTTCTGTAACTCCAAAAAATTCAAACTAAATTGGTAAACGTGAGGAATTTGTCTATTAATCATCTTCAAAAATAATCAACTAAATAGCACGCTCCAGTAAAATCTGATGACCATTCTAGCGAGCGCTAATGATTCCGTTTTTCACAGCAAGATCACATAAACTTCACACAAGTCTTCCCAAAGGTTCTACTTGGCACAAACACTAATTAAAACACAAAACAACATCTAAACAGAAGCTAGATGCAATATTTATTCCCAAATAGAATCAAAAGCAAAGAAAACAAAATAAAGTTGGGTTGCCTCCCAACAAGCGCTATCGTTTAACGCCTCTAGCTAGGCATGATGATTTCAATGATGCTCGTGTAAAAGATAATAATTGAAACATAAAGAGAGCATCATGAAGAATATGATTTGCACATTTAAGTTTAACCCACTTCCTATGCATAGGGATTTTGTAAGCAAACAACTTATGGGGACAATAACCAACTAGCATAGGAAGGCAAAACAAGCATAACTTCAAAACTTTAAGCACATAGAGAGGAAACTTGATATTATTGCAATTCCTACAAGCATATGTTCCTCCCTCGTAATAATTTTCAGTAGCATCATGAATGAATTCAACAATATAACCAGCACATAGGGCATTTTTGTCATGATCCCCAAGCATATAAATTTTATTACTCTCCACATAAGCAAAATTCTTCTCATTGATAGTAGTGGGAGCACACTCAACAAAATAACTATCATGTGAAGCATAATCCAATTGAAAACTAAAATCATGACGACAAGTTTCATGGTAATCATTATTCTTAATAGCATACAAGTCATCACAATAATCATCACAGATAGCAACTTTGTTCTCATAATCAATTGGAACCTCTTCCGAAATAGTGGATTCATCACTAAATAAAGTCATGACCTCTCCAAATCCACTTTCATAAATTTAAACATCATAAATAGGAGGCATGCTTTCATCATAATAAATTTTCTCATCAAAACTTGGGGGACTAAACATATCATCTTCATCAAACATAACATCCCCAAGCTTGTGGCCTTGCATATCATTAGCATCATGGATATTCAAGGGATTCATACTAACAACATTGCAATCATGCTCATCATTCATATATTTTATGCCAAGCATTCTATGTAATTCTTCTTCTAGTACTTGAGCACAATTTTCCTTCCCATCATTTTCACGAAAGATATTAAAAAGATGAAGCATATGAGGTAACCTTAATTCCATCTTTTTTTGTAGTTTTCTTTTATAAACTAAACTAGTGATAAAACAAGAAACTAAAAGATTTGATTGCAAGATATAAAGATATACCTTCAAGCACTAACCTCCCCAGCAACGGCGCCAGAAAAGATCTTGATGTCTACTACACAACCTTCTTCTTGTAGACGTTGTTGGGCCTCCAAGTGCAGAGGTTTGTAGGACAGTAGAAAATTTCCCTCAAGTGGATGACCTAAGGTTTATCAATCAGTGGGAGGCGTAGGATGAAGATGGTCTCTCTCAAACAACCCTGCAACCAAATAACAAAGAGTCTCTTGTGTCCCCAACACACCCAATACAATGGCAAATTGTATAGGTGCACTAGTTCGGCGAAGAGATGGTGATACAAGTGCAATATGGATAGTAGATATAGGTTTTTGTAATAAGAAAATATAAAAACAACAAGGTAGCAAGTGGTAAATGTGAGCATAAACATGAGCGAAGAAGGGTGCCCCACGTAACCTCTCCTCTACTTAACTTCCTTCTAATCTCAGGGTCCGCACCAGCAAAGAAGGGTGCCCCTCTAGTAGCCTAGCGATCATGGCTGGCAGAGGTCAAAGACAACCAGAACGATAATTACTTGGAGTGGAGAAGTAGAGGAAACTCTAGTTCAACGGAAGAGGCGTTTGCGGTGAGTATGTTTTAGTCTTGTAACAAAATACATTACACATAAATTTGGCTAGTGGTGGAATTTTAATGGCGTACCGTATGCGTAGATTATCCTCGTAAGTTTTTGCATATTTTGTAAGGATGTTAGAATGGTGTCTGCAAACACCGGGTCGTCGCTGTCAACGACAGCGAGGTATCAACTGCACTCAAGGTAATGGTATTTGTTAGTGATACGATAGGCAATTCAATTCGACGAAGAACGAAAACAAGAAGGAGACACGAGATTTAACGTGGAAAACCGAACACGAAGGGGAAAACCCCATGGGGCGCCAACCAGCCAAACTTCACTATATCGGGGGAGGTTACATGAGTGAGAACGTTCTCCCTGAACAACAAAGAAAACACTTTCGGTGCCAAAGAGACACTATGGCTAATGAGTTATACCAACTAAGTTTGGTAATAGAAACTGGCTTTGTCAACATATCAGCAGGATTATCATGAATATTAATCTTGCATACCTTTAGTTTACCTTGCTCAACAATATCTCCAACATAATGATATTTGACATCAATGTGCTTTGTCTCTCATGGAACATCTAATCCTTAGTGAGGTAAATGGCACTCTGACCGTCACAAAACAAGTTAATGCAAGAATTATCTCCACAAAGCTCATCATACAAACCTTTCAACCAAACTGATTATTTACATGCTCCTGCAATAGCCATGCATTCTGCTTGAGTGGTAGATTAAGCAACTACTGGTTGCAAAGTTGCCCTCCAAATCATGGCACAACCACCAGCAGTGAACACATAACCTGTAGGAGACCGCTTCTTGTCCAAATCCCTGGAAGCAAAAATCTGAATCCACATAGCCAGCTAGTCACAAGCCTATCGACGACGGGCCTCACTCCGCTCGCTCGTAAGAAGTTAGTATTTCTCTTTATACATGAATTTGGAGCATAACATAACAGTATTGATGATGGGGCAGTGAATGGTGGTACTCAAGCTAGTTAAGAGAAAAAGTAGATCAGTTGTTTGGAATGAGTCCGTAGAAGTAAATGTTGATCAAAAATGAAAGTTGAATGTGTATTGTCGCAAGAAGCTTTCTGAGGAACAATGTAATTGGACCTCACATTTATGGGCTCATTTAGAAGCGTGTGATGCTAAGAAATCCATAGATTCAAAACAACAACAAAATTGATGTAAGTGCAAATTATATTGTGATAGTTGAGAACCTGAATTTTAGATCATTTTCTCATCTTACTTTTGTCATGCTAATGATATACTCCCTCCGTTCCATAATGTAGTGCCTATAGGTTTTTACAAAAGTCAAACATTACAAACTTTGACCATGTTTATAGAGAAAAATATGTACATCTAGAATATCAAATGCACATCATTTGATACATCGTGAGTTATATTTTCAGAATATACATGTTTGGTATTGTAGATATAGATAATTTTCTCTATACACTTGGTCAAAGTTGGCAAAGTTTGACTTTCACAAAAATCTATAGGCACTACATTGTGGAACGGAGGGAGTATATTGTACTCGGTGGATACACATTGGATATCAATTTGTACCCTTGGATATTGACCCGGCGGGTATAAAAAAATCTTTGGGGTATGAGGTTAGCAGATGAAGGTCGTACCCGCCCATACCCTTACCCATTACCAATTTGTACCCAAGGATTTTGAAGGTTTTCTTAGGCGGTTTATTTTGGTTTTCCCCGGCATGGACTTTGTCGTTTTTTAATTTTGTTTTTCATTTGTGGTTTCTTTTTAATTTTTTGATTTTATTTTTAGTTTTTCTTTTTTTTCTCAAATTCGTGAACTTTCACAAATTCATGAGCTTTTCAAATTTAATTTTTCTTTTCCGAATTTCGGAAAACTATTTTTAAATTCTACGAACTTTTCTCGAATTCCAAATATTTCCCAAATTTTGTGAACTTTTACAGATTATGATATTTTCCAAATATGTTGAACTTTTTATCAAGTTCGTAAACTTGTTTCTATTTTTGCATACTTTGTTCAAATTACAATTACTTCCTAGTTGTAAACTCCATACAAGTTCATGAACTTTTCTCAAAGTTGTCAACTTTTTTCCCAATTTTCACAAACTTTATTACAAATCTATTGAAAAAAATCAAAACTCTGAGCCATTTTCCATTTATATGGTCTTTTTCTTTTGTTTCTCTAAAAGTCAACGGTCGTTGGTCGCTCGGTTAATGGTCAAGGTGGGAGCAACTAGTTAACGAGCGCTCCTTCGGGAGCCTCGCAACGATCAGCGTCACTTGGCACGCTCTCAGCCATTTGCCACGTGTCGCGCTCTGGGTGCTCTCTCCAGATTTTTTTATTTTTCCGCACATGTTTTTGACTTTTTAAATAGTTTTTTTCGGATTTTTTCGATGTTTTGGGTTTCCACCAGTCTTCCTTAGCTTTTCGATCAAAATAAATTCTGCGAAAAAACGCTTTTTTGCGAGAGTCATGGTTTTGCTTCCGCGAGAGGCACAGTTGTGCTTTGGTGAGAGTCACGGCCGTGCCACTCGGAAACGAAAAAAAACGTGTTTTCTGTTTTTTCGCGAAAGTCACGGTTTTGCTTTTGCGAGAGGCACGGTCGTGCTTTCGCGAGAGTCACGGCCGTGCCTCTCGGAAACGAAAAAAAAACGTGTTTTCTGGTTTTTTTTTCTTTCGCGAGAGACACGGTTCTGCTTTCGCGAGAGGCACAGTTGTGCTTTCGCGAGAGTTACGGCCGTGTCTCTCGGAAACGAAAAAAACGTTTTTTCTATTTTTTTTCTTTCGCGAGAGTCATAGATTTGCTTCCGCGAGACACACGGTTGTGCTTTCGCAAGAGTCACGGCCGTGCCTCATCGGAAACGAAAAAAATGTGTTTTCTCTTCTTCTTTTTCTTCCGCGAGAGTCACGATTTTTCTTCCACCAGAGGCACAGTTGCGATTTCGCGAGAGGTACGGGCGTGCCTCTCTCGTAAAGTGAAAAAACCAGTGCACTTGTTTTGGTTTTTTCGTACGGTTTTCTTCGTGAAAAAAAGTTGTCAAAACCTGTCAACATGGGATCTAGTTTTGAAAATCTCGACGCGAGAAATTCAACGATGAAAGCGGTTCGAGATTTGGATGCACGGTTTAAGAGATAAAACGTTTTGAATAAACGGATCTACGAAAAAAGAGAAAACGCTCAGGTCGCGATAAGTGGCGCATATGCAACGCGCCACTTGTCATAACCTAGGGTTTGGGATGATCTTTGCAACAAGTACTTCTCAATTACTGATTTCGGTGGTCAAGGGCAGCAGGTCCACCAGTTAACCGTTTTCATATAAAATGCAGCTGGGCCGCCCCATATACTCCCGCACGTGGGCGTCAGCTAAGGGATGCGGCTATATCTCGCTTGTGGCAAGACTTACTGTAGCATTGCCAGAAGGCCAGAGAAAGAAGGGCTGGCACAGCCGAGCGAGGAGGCCACAAGCCACAGCCTCGTTCTTTTTTAGGTCATTTTTCTTTCTTTTATTATTTTATTTATTGATTTATAGTTCCAAATATTCTAACTATATCTATTACGTAAAAACTATAAAAAGATCAATTGTTAATCAAACATTTGAAAAACTTAACCACATATTAGAAAATTTTAAATAAACTTATAAAAAATGTTCCTCATGTATATGAAAAAGTATTAAAAAATCCAATGAGTACAAGAACGTGGGAAAAAATTACGAAAAAATATTGAGCATGTACTAAAAAATGTTCCTGGTTTATACAAAAAATGTACATCATATATTAAATATAATGTAGAAATCAAAAACATATATTTTAAAAGTCGATTATGTATGTAAAAAATGTTAAAATGTAAAACATTGTTCCTGATGTTCACAAAAAAATGTACATTGTGTGTGAAAAAAATATTTAGTGCAGTTAGAAATTGTTTACCGTGTATTGAAAAATGTTGATATATGTATATGCATTCAAAATACTCAATTTATTTTTTATTTTTTATTAAGTATTAGAAAATGTATTATATATATATACCAGGAATTTAGAATGTGGATTAAAATATAGAGACATACAAAAAATATATATTTAAAAAAATATTGTTATTTATTGAAAAATGTTACATGCAGTAACAAATATATTTATATTGTATAAGAAAAATGTTGAATGTGCGCTGAAAAAGTTGATATGTTTTGAACAAAAAAGAAACCAATGAAAATTGAGAAAGAAACAAACAAAAAAATTAAAGAAACCTAGTGAAAAACAAAGAAACCCAAAAAACTAAAGTCAAAGAGAAACAACGCAAAAGAATGAAATATGAGAAAGAAACAAAGATAAACAAAAAAAATCGATAACAAGCAAAAAAAAATATGGAGAAAGGAAAGAAAAAACTGTAAACCGAGAAAAAAAATAAGAATGAAGAAGAAGAAAACAGTACAAGCAAAAATAAAATGAGGAAAATAGATGAGAAAGCAAAGAAAACAAAAAATGAAGAAATAAAAAAACCCGTAAAGAAGAAACGAAAAAGTAATAAAGGGAGCTGCTACGAGTCGGTCGGCGTATCTTTTTAAAAGATCCGTCGCCTGGCAAGCTGTCTGATATGACAAAATAAATCGGCCGAATGCCTTTCTCTTCTTTGCAACAATGATCTTGTTGCCGAAACGCTTATAAAAGAGATTGTGTTGCAGATATTTTTTTCAGCATAGGTTGTGTTGCAGGAATATATTTTTGCAACATAGATTGTGTTGTAGAATTTTTTTGTGTCTTTATTTTTTTTTTGCAACAAATGCATTGTTGCAGAAATTTTTTGCAACTGAGGTGTTGTTGTATTTTTTTTTCTGTCTTCACCTCTATATGGTGTTACGGAGAAAGTTTTGCAACATGATTGTTGTCTCTGCAACAGGCTAGATGTTGCAAAATAAAAACACTTGCGTACAGAAAAGAAGTTGGAGAAGAAAGGTTGGTCTAATAGACCACGTGTCTATACAGAAAGGCGGCGGACGCCGGTGCTATATCCGTCGGTTGAGCGATAGCTTTTTCCTAAAGAAAAACGCATCGAACACTTTGTTTAGAGCATCTCCAACAGGCGCTGAAAAAGGGGCGCGCGCGCTAAACCGGCGATTTCGCGCGCGCGGGAAAAATAACGCGCTCCAGCGGCGGCGGGAAAGACGCGCGCGGGGGAACCGCTTGCGCGCGCGCGAAACGGCGGCCTCTCGCGCGCCTTTTTTGCGGCGGCGCGCCCCGCGCGCCTATAAAACGCCGCGCGCGCGCCCGTCCTCGCTGCACCGCTCTCTCTCCCTCTCTCTTCCTCTCTCTCGCGCCCGCCGACCCCGAGCGCCGCACCGGAGCACCGCCGCCGCACCGGAGCACCGCCGCCGCCCCCGACTCGCCACCATGCCGCCGCGCCGCCGTTCTTCGTCGGGCTACCGCGGCGTCCGCGAGCGCCGGAACGGCGGCGGCTTCTACGCCGAGATACGCTCCGGCGATCTCCGGCTTCCCCTCGGCACCTACGAGACGGCGCACGAGGCCGCCCGCGCGTACGACGCGGCGGCGTGGCGCCTAGGCAGGCCGCGTCGTCAGATGAACTTCGACGACGCCCGCACGCTCGAGCAGGCGTTGGAGCTCGCCCCGCCGCCTCGTCTACACACCGCACGAGATCGTGCGGAGCACACGGCGGCGCAGAACCGCCTCCTCGTCGCCCAGGAGGACGAGCGGCGCATGGCGGAGTGGCGCCGCCTCCACCCGGAGGACGTCGTCGCCGAGCATCAGTTCTGGGAATGTCGCCGCGAGGACAGGCGTCGTCGAAGGGAGTTGGCGTGTCAGCAGAGCGTCATCCGCGATGCCGGCGGCCAATCGATCTTCGCTCCAGAAGATGACCGCTGGTTCGACATCTGGCTGTCGACCTCCTCCGACAGCAACAACGAAGGCGATGATGATGACTGGAGCGATTAGTTTTTTTTTTATGTTTTCGAACTATATATCTATCTATCTATGTTTTACTATCTATCTATGTTTTACCTATGTTTTTATTAGAACTATGTTTTTTTTATCTATGTTTGAACTATCTATCTTTGTATCTTTTTATTTTAATGCAATTATATAGTATGAAAAAAAAGTGTGCGCGCGCTGTATTTTTTGGGCACCGCTGGAGCAGCACGCGCGCGCTGCAAAATAGCGCTGCTGCTGGAGCCAGCACTGCGCGCCGCGGCAAAACAGGCTTTGCGCGCGCGGTAAATGGTTTTTTTGGGCGCGCCACTTAGCGCGGCTGTTGGAGATGCTTTTAGGGGAACCTATATCGAGCGCTGATGACGGGCCGACCAAATACAGTAAACGAAAAGGCCTCACTCTTCTGTGGCTGGGCCGAAGAATACGGCCGTTGTCCTCTGGGAGACTGGGACAACCCTACCGCTAAAAAAAAGAAACCTGCCGTCCGGCTCCGGCCAGGACGACTCTCCTCCGCCGCCATCCCCTGCGACGGCCACTTACCCCACACCTGCCGCCGGCCTCCTCCGCCATCCCCTGCGACAGTCCCCCTACCTCACACCTGCCGTTCGCCGCCGGCCATCACGACTCTCCTCCGCGCGCATCCCTTTGCGGCAGCCACCCCCTGCTGTCCGCCGCCGGCCACGACCGCTCCCCTTCGTTGCCACCACCTCCGCCGCCTGACCTGGGCTATTATGCATGGCTGCAGGTGACGGATGCGGGAGAAGAGTTGATTTCCTTGTGCAATCGGGGAAGAGTCTGTCTATTGACAAGTTGTAATCCGGATCCTCCTTCCTCTCCTCCCTTTTGGAGGACAGCCTGCCGGCGATCCGTCAGCCGGCCTCAATAAATAGAGGAGTGGGAGGAGTAGGAGGGGGCGCTCTTTGATTGAATATAAAAGTTGGCGTCCCTGATCTTATTTTCGCCGGCGATTAGCTTTCTTGTGCCGGCCTAAATAAACAGAGGAGGAGGGGGGGTTCAATTCAAAGAAGGTCGATCCAAATAGTGCAGGCGTCCCATCATCAAGAGAACCAGTTGTTGATCCGATCAGCCATGACGAAGAAAAGACGTCATCGCAGACGCAATGTAAGTCTTGTTTCTGTTGTGCCTGACTGATACTGTATTTGTACTTCACATGGATGGTTTTTCCTCCAAAGGCTGATTATTTGTTGTTCCAGGTAAGTTCAACGCACAAAGTAACTCGCATCAACAACGCTGCTGGGAGCGAAGCAGACCGAGACATGCTTACCAAGCTGCCTAATGACCTTCTGCTCAACATTCTGGAGAGGGTGGACACGCTCGATGCAATGAGGGCCTGCGTCCTCTCCAAGCGAATGATGAAGCTCCCCGCCATGCTCTCGCAGTTATTCCTGAGCTGTAGTTCCATTCCAGGTCACCATGTTAGAGCTCGCGTTTATGACGTCAGTGAATTTGTCAGAACCAACACTGCTGTGGCTCGTGTAGTGGATAACATCTTGAGCACAAGGAGCCCGGAGATCACCATCAGCAAACTCAAAATCAGATTCATCTTGATGCAACCTGACTGTTGCATAATTGGCAAATCTGTCGCCCATGCCATGGCAACACAGAAGGTTGGCGCAGCTGAGTTTGAGATCGTAACAGAGAAGATTCATCTGAAGTGCTCTCCTGCCGATCTCCTCGACCATGCGAAGCAGTTCAATGATTTTCTCGGTGCTTGTCCGGGTGCATTTGCTGGCCTCAGGCGCCTGGGCTGCGCAATATGAGGTTTGGTGAACTGGACATACCCAACATCCTCAGCACTTGCAAGCTCCTGGAGTCTTTGCGTTTATCCCATTGCGACTCGGGGATGAATTCTGTGCTGCAACTAGAACATGCTCGACTTACTGAGCTCGAGGTCGACTATGGGAAATTTGAGATAGTTGAGCTGGCATGTCTACCAAAACTCCAACGGGTGAGCTATAAGAGGTGGTTCTACTCTGAGAAAGATCCCCTGTATTTCGGTTTTGTACCACAGCTTTCAAAGCTGAGGCTTGCTAAATCTGGCTCCCGCTCAACTAGGACTATTGTGTTAAGTCAGCTCCTTGGTAATGTCCCTTCCATAAGCGATCTGCATCTGGATTTTGAAAGTGAAAAGGTACTACTAATAATTAGTCATTTGAATCATACCTGTCCATTTTCACTCTATATAGGATGGTTATATGTAATAACAATTGTAGCTTAAGTTGACGATGTGATTTATATGCAACTTGCACTCGGTTTATAAATTGTTTTTTCTTTCCCAGATTTGGGTTCTGCCAGAAAGGCCGGAGCTGCTCAGACCTGTGCTCAACAAACTACAGCATGTGATTCTGGACAATCTTCCTGAAGGATGTGATTTAGCTTGGACAATGTTTATTCTTGAAGCTGCACCGTCCTTGAAAGAGCTGTGCATCACAGTATGGGATCATTGGTGCAATATGTTGATGAGAGACAAAGAGTTTCGGGAGAGAAATGGCTACTGTGAAAAGGCAGACGTGGAGTGGAAGCCACATGCCCCTGATTTCAAGCATAAGAATCTGGTTAAGCTCACCATCTATGGCTTCCAACCTGATGGCATCTTTGTGCGATTCATCAGGTGTGTCATGGAACATGCGGTTAATATGGCGGAGATATGTCTGCACGACAGGAAGGTATGTCTGTCATGTGGTGACTTGGATCCCAAGGTGAAGTGCTCATCGAGATTTCCACGGAACGCTGATGAGCGCAAGCAGATTATTGAAGAATTGGGGATGTCTTTGCCAGCTATGGTTCGCCTCCTCTCGTAATAACAATTGTAAAGAAGATGTATGTATGTCCTAGTGGTAGTTTGTAAGTCGCTTCTATGGTTCGCTTCCTGTCGTAATAATTAAAAAAAAAAAGAGTATGTATGACCTAGGAGTAGTTTGGCAAAAATGTCTTACATTTAGTAACGGAGGAAGTATTGCAGAAGCTCCTACAAATGTCCATCTGACACTCAACAGAAGACGGTACACTTGAAGGCGTGGGCTGCTAGCCACTTCACCCCACCATTGTTTGTGGTATTTTGCAGTGCGAAATATATAAGAAAACACAACAGTGTTCAAGTGTATGAAATTTTTTCTGAAAAAAATTAGAACTTTCATTGAATAAAAGGAGAATTTTTCCTGAAATGCCAAATAGTTTTTGAATTTCTGAATGAAAATTGAGCAAACATTTTTCGAAATTTGGGAAAAAAATTCAATAATTGAACTATTTCCAAACATCTTTCGAAACATGAGATTTTTTAAAAAATTTGTGGTTTTCTTTCTTTATTTTTATTTTTCTTTGTCCTGTTTTCCCTTTTTAATCTCTTTTTTCATTTTATTTAATTCATAAGAATTTTTGAACCTTTTTAAAAACATGAACCTTTTCTTAAATCATTGAAAATTTCAAAATCTTGAATATTTTATTAAATTCATGAACTTTGTTTTCAAATCCGTGATTTTTGTTTTTGCAAATCCACGAGCTCTTTCCAACTTTTACGGTCTTTTTCGAAAGCCCTTGATTTATTTCCAAATTCTTGTACATTTGTTTTCAAAATTGATAAACTTTTACAAATCCGCAAACGATTGGGCCAGTCCAACAGGCACCTGACGGGAGCAATGCCCTCCCCTAGTTGGGCCAACGCCTAAGCGTATTTTTTTCTTTCCTATTTTTCGTTTTTATTTTCTTTTGTTGTTAAAACTTTATTATTCACTTTGAAACCTGTTTTAAAAATGGAACAGCGAATTGTTTTTGCAATATTTTAAAATTTTAAAAATGTTTTGGAATTTCAAAAAATGGTCCTGTATCCGTTTTTTTGGCAAATTTTAAAATATTTGCTTTTCAAAAATGTTGATAATTTTATTTTAAGTTTGTGGTTTGCAATTTGTGTACAACATCAATTGTTGGGAGTTTCTTCACAATTTTAGAAAAAGTGTTCAAGTTTATCAAATTTTCATACACATTTGAAATTCCAGACTAAAAAAAAGAAAAGGAAAGGAAGTAGCTCTTCTTGCAATGGGAGACCTGCATTCCCAATCCCAGTCTCAGCTTGAAGATATCACCTCACATTGGCCGCCGCGTGACCGCTCGCCCCACCCCTTATCCCTTTCACGTCGCCTCTTGGCTGCTCGCTTCGATGCGCCCAAGCTCATTCTTACTCCCGCAATAATAACGGGTCTGAATCTTTCAGGGGTGCAGCTTGATCTAAAGAATTGTCAGGAACCATCGCCGTGGTACCTTCACTCTGTGCCTAAAACTTTCTGAAGAATTACCCTGTAGTGTCAACACATTCAGAATTAGTGACAAGGCTTGAGAAGCAGTACTATTCACTGGAACATGAGATTACTTTGGAAAACAATATGTGACATGGAGAAGCTGTATCCTTGTTTGCTTGAGGAAAGAACTAGAAGTCTGGAAGCTTCAGAAAGCAATCTGAAGTATCATGTTCGCTTGCATAGTTCCGAGAAGGATGCTCTCACATTGGAACTGCATATCTATATCTATATCTATATCTCTACCTACTAATAAAAGAAATAAGTATTCTTAGTCCGTTTTGCTATTTTATAGAAAACCGCCTAATATTTATTTCTTACATTAAACTCCTAGTACATATCAAATGTTTTAAAAAATACTCATATCTTCTAAACCGTAAATCTAAATTTAACATATTATATATGCATTTTGATTAAAAAATATATAGAATCGGAATATGATGTTATTTTACCTGTTAACAATTTAAAAAATACTATCTAGGAGGCAATGTTAATCAATAATGCATTATCCGTCTTTTTTTCATACCGATACTGATTCAGATTGGCGATGGACACCTCATCAAAATCAGGATTGGACATGAAATTGAAGATAAATTTGCTAGAGACACCCAATAAATAAGGGCATGCATGACAAGAAATAAAAGAATATCTCAATAAAGATGGAATGTCTGCTATAAAAAAAAGAAGAGAAGTTGCAGAGGAGATCCGATAAAGATGTTGCACTATTCTTCTATATATAAGAAGAAGAAAAAGAGGACATGCATGAAAAAAAGTAAAAAAGGAGGCATGCATTAAAAAAAGTTTGATAAGATATAAATAGTGATGAAATAGGGATCAATTCCTATGATATGTATGGCAAGAAAAAGTGATGAAATAGGGGCACAAGTACGTGCATTCACAGGAGACCATACAAAAATGTTGTAGGAAAAAAAAAACTCCTTTTATGATTAATAAGTCATGTATTTAAAAAATATGCATGTGAAAAAAAGTGTTCAAGAGTTAACCTAAGTTGGTGATTCTTAAACTGAAAACTGACATTGATGCACATATGTCTCCGTAGTGTGCTAATGTGTCATCGTTTGCTTTTGTCTTTTTTCTTTACTCAACCTCCCATTCCGAACATGACATGAATAAAGTAAATACATGATCATTTGCCTGTTTCTTTGTATTGATTAAATCTACGTGCAAGCCGTGTTGAAATAGAACACATGTAGAATCTTAAAATGTGCTTTTATTGGTTAAGACCATCTTTGTTTGGACCGTAGCTACAAATTCTCATATTATAGACCATTTTTTTGTAAATTAAGCGTGCGGTATTTTTTTATCCCGTTGCAACGCACATGCCTTTTCACTACTAGGGAAAACCTTATACACATAACTTTAGCAGTAGCGCGTGTTAAAAAAGCAGGCTGGTGCTAAGTAGCAGTAGTCGCTGATGTAAACGGCGCTACAAATACAGTGGTAGCAGTATCATGCCTGAAGATAAAAGCGCTGCTACTAAAATTCCCACGGCTTAGCCGATAGGCTACACATAGTTGTAGCGATCTACGTCGAACCGCGCTGCCGCTACTTGCTTTGTAGCAGCGCGTTTACGCTAAAAGGCGCTACTGCTAAAGGAAATAAAATTAAATGAAAAGCAAATAGAAAAGTAAACGAAAATGAAAGAAATAGAAAAAAGTGAAAGGAAAAAAAATGTAAACAAAAATAAATGTAAAAGGGAAAAAAGAGAAAGGAATAGCAGTAGCGCGTATCGAGGAACGCGTTGTAGCTAGCTTGGCAGTAGCGCACTTCCTGGAACGCGCTACTACTACTTCTGACTTAACCGCGCGGTTCGTTCTACCCCACGGTCACTTCCTCAAATCCAACTCCTCCGCTGTCGCCGCCGCCGTCGCCCGTCGGCTGCCGCACGCTCTCTCGTCGCTCTCCGCACACCCTCGACGCCCCCTCGACCCCGGATTCGACGCCACCTCCGACCCCGACCTCGACGCCGCCCCCGACCACCACACCGCCCCTAACCCCGACCTCGATGCCGCCCTCCGCCGCGCGCCCGAGCCCCGACCCCGACCTCGACGCCGCCTGCCCCTCCCTCGCCGCAGGCACCCGAGGTGAGCACGCCTGCTCCTCCCCCTCCCCTACCTCTGTCTAGGGTTCTTCAAATTTTAGTTGCATCAAATTAGTTAGGGTTCATCTATGGGTGGAAACGAATCGGATGCGGATGTTAACGGATATGGATGCGGCTCGGATGTTTTCTTAGATGATGAATAAACACTATTGTAATGCATAATAAAATGAGTAAAATTTGATCACTTATTTCACTTTTAAGTTGGATAATTGGAATATCCGCGACCATTTTCCACCCCTAGGTTCATCAAATTAGATGGTAATTAGGGCAGTAGTTCCTAGGTACTAATTAGTTAGTAATAACTAGGTACTAATTAGGTACTAGTTTATTTTTATTTATAGTAAGTTTATTTTTAGTAAGAACTAGTTGAATTAATAGAACTAGTTGAACATGTCACATTTGTTGTTATTTTTTAGTTAAAGCAATTTTTCCCACATCGACGTCGACGATGTCTATCCCGCATCCTCGTCGTCGACTAGGCGAAGGACACCTGCTTGACTAGATAGGCCATGTCCGGGACTGGGCTCCACCGGGCTGGTACTGGGAGGCGCTACCTACCGGGGGGCGCAGCTTGGTGAGGAGACAGCCTATCGTTGACCCGAACCTTCTTTGGCGGCGGTCGCGTGGGCCAGTGATGGTGCAGAGGCTTGAGGACCTCGCGGAGGTGGTACGTCACCGTATCAGCGAGGAGGACGCGCACGTCCGTCGCTACATGTTTGCGTTGGAGCACAGGTTCTCCAATACCTGGCAGGTTCTCCAGGGATCTCACTGGAGCTATGATCCTGTGATGGTTCCTTCTCTTTGGGTGTCCACCGCCCGCGCCGACACCCGTCGTGCGCTAGGGTTTTAGTTGTATTAGTGCTGTTATATGTATGATACTATTCGGTATGTATTAGTGATAATATTCGATGATGTACGGACGCATGAGATGATTTACTTTTGCTTATTGAATGCATGCTAATTTGAATACTTATTTATTTTACAATTTGGTTTTGCTTATTGAATGCTCATGTCAATATGAGTCCTATAAGATATTTTGAAATGTATATCTTGTGTTGATCAAATAGGATATGTGTTTGCCCAAGTGGCTGGTCATGTTTGCAGGTTACACCTCCGAGTGGCCTATGTTTTGCCGGAGTGTTCATTCGTTTCCGTTCCGGCAAATTTCAGGCGTTCGATATGTCCTATTTTAGCAAAGGTCATGTCGGATTTTTCCGTGAATTTTGGCATGACTTGTGCCAAAATACGTAGGAAATATTGAGTGCCCCGGATTTGTGTGTTGAGTATCCTGGTAGTTGCCTTCGATCAATTTTCAATTAATGTTTCAACTATGAACGTAGGAAATGTCTGACGACGAAAAGGATTTCGGTATTTGCGAATGCAGCGAAGACGAGCGCAGCCTGTGCGACATAATCTTCCTAGATGATGATAGGCACTTCAGCATCAAGTTGGACGAGAACTTCGAAGTGGATACAGTAAGTCACAACGACAAGTCTTTTTTCGTAATTAAGCATGACATCTACTTCATTTGCTTCCTATTAGCTAGCTAGAATCTTCCTATTATTAATTAGTGTTGGTGGTGATTAGGTAGCTACCTGTCACACCCTGCATTTTGTAACATGTTATTTGCATCAATGAAGCATGAAAATTTGGACCAGCAAATTTTTTTTGGCATCATTTGGCTTTTATTTGGAATTGAGTTTTTCTTCATATGCTTTTCATGTGCTCATTAAAGTCAACTATTACCTCTTGTAGAATTCATCTCCATACCCAAAACTCCTGCCCAATGATCATGCCAAGTGTTATATAACAGTATAGTATTTTCTTACAAAATTAATTTGGCCAAAATGTATTTTATAAATTTAGTATTCCTAAAACCCCTGAATTGAGGTTTGCACTGCAAGTGCTTGATTTAGGGTGAGAAAATCATTTCAAAAAGTATATTTGAGACCTAGTAGCCATAGGACTCCCAGAAACCACAAAAGTATAATTTTAAAAGTTATTTTCCTATTTTATTTAAAAGCTTTTTCTTAAGGCCAGAAATGGTGTTTCACAGGGAAAAATTATTTAAGTATTTCAAAAATATTTGCCAAAATTCAGGGAGACTCACAGGACATATATTGTCCATATATAAGAGTTTCAACACTTGGTCATGTTCAAAATAATGGGCTAATCCCTCCAAAACCCTTTCTGGATATTTCGAGCTTTTGAAATATTTACAAAGGAAATATTCTCCAAAAATTCTAGGGAAATTCTATCATGTCATATATGACATATTTGATGATCTTGCCAAGTCCCATGCCTTGGGAAGCAAGAAAACATCCTCAAAACCCTTCATAACCATTCTGTCCATATTTGAAGTTTGAGCAACTTTACCTTGCCAAACTTGTCCAAATGCTCTCAAACTTGGTGCACATGCTAGAATGGCCTAATAAGGCATCTAGACCAAATGGCACAAGATTTGGAGTAGAGCAACTTGATCAGAATACCCCAAAACCATTTCTGATCAAATGCAAATTTGAACAACTTTACATTACCAACTTTTTACCTGGAGCTTCAAACTTTGTGGGCATGATCAATACCCCAAATGATGAAACTAAACCAAGTGGTGCATCAAGGGGAGATGATTAGCTTGACTTAAACAAGATGAAGCCATTTCTGTTGTTTTCTAGGGTTCGCCAAAGTTACATTGGCTAGTTTCTTCAAATAAGCCCAAATTTGGTGAAACACCCTATTTCCATATTACATTCAATCATGTTAAGTGTCATGGAGAGTGGAGATCATTTGCTTGACCAAAACATGATGAAACACCTTCTGCCAAATTACCAAAACCATCTTCTTGATCACTTTTACTATTTACCTTGGCCTCAACTTTCTACCACAGCTTCATCTAGTTACTATCTACCTGGACAGCCCTAGTTCACCTTGCTGGACAGCCAAAACTCACCAAGTTACCAGCTTCCCTTCTCTCTCACTACATTCTCTAGAGCATCCAAGGCTTCATCCGTGTTGCTTGCATCACCCTGGACCCCCCAGACACGGTGGACGCGCCCAGAGGGCCAATGTCATGCCATGGCATGTGATAAGGCCGCTCCAGAGCGCGCTACAGCGCGCCCCCGCACTGTAGCTTCGCCCAATCGCCTGCCCCCGACCACCTCGAGCTCTCCCCTCGCGCCAGTCGATGCCCCTCGAGGTCCGCGACCTCCCCCTGCGCTGTCCCCCTCCTCCTCCACCCTCCAGTGGCCACCTCCACACGCGCGCTGGCCGCCCGCAGCCTCCACTCTTCGGCCTCACACGCGCGCGCTGTCTGGAGCTCCCCCCGCTCCTCCTCTCCCCTCTACTAGGCGTAGGACTCGTCCACGAACCACCCCAGCTCAAACGCAGGCACCAGCACGGCCTCTGGCCTCGTCTGCGACCTCGCCGGCGCACTAGTCCACGGTGGACCGTGGGCTCGGCTATATAAGCGTGCCCAGGCCTCTCCAACGGCACCAACAGCCTCCCCTCACCCCCAGCAACACTCCAGCACCACTCGTTCATCCCCGAAGAGCCCCAGTGCTCGGGATCGACCGGAGCTCCGCCGCGTCGGGCAACCGGCGATCTCGCAGTACGAGCCCTCTCAGCTCCTCCTTTTGCTCGATTTGGAACCGCCGCACCTCACTGATGCATTCCCCTCCCTTTTCCCCTTCTGCAGCTGCCTGATTCGAGCTAGCCAGCGACCTCCCGACGACCCTCCGCCGTCCCACCTCGCCGCCGGCGAACCAGACCTCCCCGACAAGCCGCACTACCACCACTACATCCGCGACTCGCTGCTGAGTCCATCCCTGCCATCCGTTTGCCCCGCCGTGCCCGGATTCGCCGTCGGTGAGCTCGCCATCGCCGTGGCCGCAAGGTTAAAGATGACAGGCGGGCCCCGCCTGTCATCCTCACCGTCCTCTCCCTCCCCTCACAGCCGCTGACAGCCAGGCCCCGCCCGTCAGGTTTGAAATCCTGACGTGCGCGCGGTGGCGCCCGAGCGGCTGGGCCCTTCGCCCTGGGCCGTGCACTGTGACCATTCTGGCCCAGTGGCACAGGGCTGTTTCTTTTTATTCTTTTCTGTAAATACTTCAAATAATTTTACAGAAATGAATATTTGTCCAAATAAATTAATTCCAACTCCTAAAATCTTGTAATATTCCAACCTATTTAATGGTGTCACTTTCACACATATTCATGAAACTTTTCTGTTCTATTCAAATTTAAATTCAAATTTGAGCATTAAAACTCCTGTTCAAAAATCCTTAGATTCCATTCTGTCACTCCAAAACTCCAACTAAGAATTTTTGCCATCTTAGTTTTCCCTCTATTATTTAACAAAAATAAGTTGACATTTTCTAAGCACTTTGATTTTTCTGTTTTTATTGTGGTCTTATTTTCCCGTTGATATTTTGCGACGTATAGATACCGTATTTGACGAAGTTGCTGAAGAAGAAGGAGGAGAAGGATTTGAAGACTTTGAAGACCAAGCCAATCCAGGCAAGCAGCCCTTTGACCATGATACACTTGTTCTTCGGAACCCGTTTGTTTCCGATACATGATGATAGAATTATGGTGGTGACCTAGTTGAACCACCACATGATGCATGCTTTGCTCATGATCTTGCTATGTGCTAGTTGTCATGCAAATAGTTAGTAGTGATGCTTAGTGATGCATTTGTGACATGAAACCTTCGTGGTTGAAATCTTTGCATAAATCCCATCGGGTGCCCCTAATAGGGCTGTGCATTTTGAAACTGAACCGAAAAACCATACCGAAAATAAACCGAACCGAACCAATTTTATGGTTTTTATGGTTTATGGTTTTGGTATGGTATGGAATTTTCATACCGTTTTGAAATTTGGTTTTTATGGTATATACCGAAAAACCGAACGGTTAACCGAATAAACCGAAGTAAAAAATAAATTTATATTTCTTGAGACAAACAACCATACAAGTTGTCATTTTTCTTGAACATGAGTCAAATTCACTACTAAGCATGTACATTTTTCTTGTAACATAGTTATTTTTCTCTTTAAAAGATGCTAAGCACGTCCATAATCATTAAGGGATGAATATATGCATGCATATATACTTACTAGCAAAAGTGCCCGTGTGTTGCAACGGGAGAAAAAATAATCACAATCTACAATGGCATGACCATATTTTTGCTGCATTACCGAGATACACTATTACTCTCATTTTTTCCTGAAATCATGAACTTTAGTTTTTGAACTCATGCACATATGTGAAGAATGTTCTGAGATCCTGTCGAAATCATAAGCTGCCCGAAACCAAATTGGAAGAATTTATAGGGATCTTAACCTGGAAAATGCGAGCGAGGAAAAACGGGTAAAAAAACCCAGGTCCTCGAGGGCATTTCAAGGCGACACCTTTATTTTTTGAATAACATGAAGGATAAACCCCATATCGACTTAATTGTGAAAGTTCACGATTGGGATCGCGCACGAAATCGAAATTTACTTGTGTAGGTTTCTCATAGCAAATAGAGAAACCGAGGCCCCTACTTACCTACCGGGTAGGTGGGGGGGGGAGAAGAGTGGGAACGAGGGCTTCTTTCACTTGTTTGTTTTCCTACAACGGTATCTCCGAACTCAACGGCTCCCACGATTCGGAGCGATAGCGAATTCATACGAGGACTACGAAGCGAATAATTGCATTCCTTCCAGGAGGTCGAGCACACGCAAACATGAACATTTCATTTGTTATTGTTTGTAGAGTATTACTACTCAGATTTCAACAATATATGCCACTCAAAATACCCCTCTCCCAAAATTTCACGTCTATTTAGTTGACCATTACCTGTCTGTCAAGAGACAATTGAAAATATGATTTTTTTTCCATGACCATCAGGGGCATTGCCATCGGATGTTCATGGCGACCAAGAACCTTTTTGTTAAACAATTTTCATGGAGGTGGCACCCTGTCTGAAATCTTCCTAGCTCAGCTCTGCTTGTTGGTCATGCCTTCTGATTATTTTGCCAAACGATGTATGTACTCATTTTGGAATTAGTTTCACATCCCATATTTTTGGCATGATAATGAGGCGAAAGTCTTAATTAATTTTAAACTGAAAGTGCAAAAAATGTATTAATTTTATCTTGCAAAACAAATGAAAACTCTGACTTTCTGAACACCAACTCAAGGTGATTGTTTACTGCTGCAGTTAACGGTTACAGTATATGCTTGATTGAAATTGGCCCTTAAGCGATCTAAACAGGGAGTACATTCTGTAGTAGGATCAATGATATCTTGTTAGCGCTGCTGCTGTGGGATTTTTTTTCACGCTTAGTTGCTCACTGGTTTCAGAACATCATCCTTAACTCGGTAGCTGCATTTGTCCAATGCATCGGCAACGACTTCCCGATCAAAACCGGGCGGCGTCAGCAACATCCCAGCCAAGAAAGAAAATGGTGACGCTGACTGGACAGCCAAAAACATTGGCGATGTCGAGCATCTGTGCAAGGTGGGTACGGCCTTCGGTGGTACCTCGGCCATATTTGGGCATTCCCGAATCCCGCTGGCATCTTGGACAGAGAACAAACTGAATGTCCGTCGTGCACCGAACAGAGCTGCGGCGCCGCTACCCGCTGCTCGTAGAAGGCGCATGGAGGCAGACATGGATGGAAGGCCAAAGTGGCACGCCACGACGGCTGTGTGAGTAAGGATGAGGAGGTCAAGTAGAGCCAGGGGAAGGAAGTACGATGCGGAGATGACATATGCGAGGGCGACGGCGTCTCCATGAGCGCAGAGAGGTGCGGCTAGGGAGAGGAGGTGCGCACGGTGGCATGTAGGGAGAGTGGCGGCTAGGCAACCCCGTCGTGCAACGGGGAGTAGAGGAACCCGGACACCGGGACACAAGCTGGAATCAGACGATCAGAGCCGCGACCTTTTCTCTTCTTCCCGGGAGTCCTAGTCGCCATGGCCAAGGGGATGGTAGGAGCTGGGAGGTGGCGCGTCGGCCGCGTCGTATTGGTCGGGTGCGGCGACGGCCGTCAATTCTCTTGGGCGAAAAACGGGTCGAGGCGTGGGCGTCAGGGCTCGTTGTGTGGCTTAGAGTCCTGCTCGGATTGGTTTGGTGGATACGTGGGCTAGCCAGGGAGCAACGGATGACGGCCTAACGTAAATTTAGTACCACCTTGAATACGTTTTAAATTCAAACTGAAAGCGTAAAATCAAGGAAAGAAGCGTATTGTGACGGTGAACCCGACGGATTCAATCCGTGCTTTATTATTAGGTACTAGTAAATCTGCCCGTGCGTTGCAACGGGGGAAACAAATTCTAGCACGCCTTAATGACTTATTATCTTATTGCCACTTCTCCTTTTGACCACTGTCACAGCGACTAATCAATCCCAAGGCGGTCACTCTGTTTTATTGGTGTCCAAGAACCTAAATTAGGTAGAAGATTCCAGCGCAAAAAAAAATTAGGTAGAAGATTGCTTCATCCCTTTCTGAGTGTATTCCAGTGAACTTGATAAGCTAATCGGGTACTTCCTATGCTAACCAACATCCAAAACTATAGGGCCAAAACAATGCGCTATTCATTTTAGATCAATTCATTTCCTAATGATTTTGAATTGAATGATTGTGATTAAAACAATATAAATAGGTTGACGGGAAATACTTGGCACAAATGACCCTTAGGGTGCATTCCTACACCTGGCACCGAGGCATGGGATTGCATCAAGGACCCTCGGCAACCTCATCTATCCCTTGTGTAGAAAGTCAAAGTACCAGAAACAATCGTGTGTGCCCAATTAGGTCGACAGATTGCTAAATAGGTATATACTGGATACACAACAATTTCCTTCTGTGTCATGTGAAAGTACAATTCGCTGGATCATAGCTACAATTTCTCATCATATTTTCTATTACTGGTTGCGGTAAACTCAAAGTACTGGATTTCAAAAGGAAAGATCATCCATATTCTTAGAGATTAAGATAAATTACACAGTAACAGTTACATGAAATTTCATATGGTTTTCTTTACATATAAAACCCACAAATCTGGGTCCTTGTTGCTGTATAAAATATAAATAATGTAATTCAGTTCTTGTACAACTCAAGTACTTCGTACATCCTTGATGGCTGGGAAGAGTTCTTAATTCTGACTAAGAAACCAGTATACATTCTATTAGCATTAATAGAAGAATGTACGAAGATGGTACATGCTACATTGTCGATAGTCCATATCGATAAATCAGGTCATACGGACTTGTGCAGAAACAAAAACATGAATTCTTATACGAAGATACAAATTCAATTTTGAACCCACACTTAAGTAAGTATAATCTAAACTTTGAGCGGAATTACTACTTCAAATGCCACATGTATAACAATTAACATAGACTCTATCTTGAGTGTTGAAATTTCTTGAGAAGGGAAAAATGTACTCTAAATTAAGGTCAAAGCCAGGATATATTGTACGGCAATCTTGGATGCCTGTACTTCAAGGAGTCATGCTAAGCAATATTACATTCTTCCTATTGTCGGGAACATATTCATGAGTTTGAAACAAAGATCCTCTATCATTGGGGAAGTAATTATATCTAGTATGGAGCAACTGTTCAGTTGAGCACAAACAGAAAAGTTTGAATTCCAGAATGTCATGATTAGCAGAAACACATGCACCTATCTTGTGGACTGAACACAAAGAAAACAAGAAACCTATTTATTAAAAAGTAGAAACAAATACTAAATAGTTCTTCCTATTGTAAAATAATCATTACTTCTATTATCATAGATATGTGTCAACTAACTTCCCAAGTACTAACCAGGAAGCGAATACTAAATACATCTCCAGCGATGCACCATGTTAGCACACTACATTCATTTAAATCGATCCCTGCAATATTCAAGGATTGCTCCCAGAAATAACTTCGCTAGATACAGCAAATTCTTCTACAATCAGCTTTTGTGGACCTTCCGTGGGTATCCATGCATGAGAGGTTTGAAGTGTTGCTGTAGCATTCCTCACAAAGGACAAACCCTATTACTTTAAATACAATCCTTGCATTTGACCAAAGTAATTCAAGATATGGGAACTAAACCAAGGATAAATTGGTGCTTATAAATACCTCCCAATTGGATTGCGCATGGTCGTCACGATCAATTCCGATGAAGCACTGTCCTCGCCGTCCTTGTAGAAAATGGTCTGGGTGGAGGAGCTGGCTTCCGTGGACAGCACACGCTCGGCCGCCGGGCCGGCGCCCAGCCGGACCATCCCGGGACGACGCAGGGAGATGGGGAGCGGCAGCGTGACGGGGCTGTTTTCCTGGATTGGGTGCTCAATGTGAGGCGTTGAGGAGCAGGGAGGCACTGGGTCTTGAGCCGGTCAAGGGCCTGGACTAAATCCCCCTAAATTTCTCCACACACAAAAACATAATAACATCAGCACATAATTCAACTTGATGTCAGCTCCACATGTTCTGGATAACAAATCAATTTTAAGTACACATAATTAAAGGCTACAAATAGTTCTATAGTTCTGCTCAAAAGCAAGCTGGAAACTATTATTAGCGAAATATTTCAGCACCTACTCAATGTTTATATCCATTTAAGTATCCAGTTTGTTAGACAAAAATATGCAAGCAACATCATGAACAACTCTTCATAACTTAATTTTCCTAGATACATTGGACTGTACAACAGGTTTAGTTTTGAAACAAATTACACCAAGCTGCCTAATACACCAACGAAAAAACTGAAAAAAGTGAAGTTCAACTCCTCATAAGCATAACATCAAACATGTCGTGGGTGGCATATCAAGAACAGAGGAACACATTTATTTAGAAGAATGCAGTTGCCAATCCATGAGAGAGAGAGAGAGAGAGAGAGATCCTGATGGAGAGGAGAAGTAGCATCAGCCGTGACCACCTGTACAGAGAGAGATAGATGAGAGGCCGCTCCTGCGATTCGAGACGATTGCGTAGGAGGCGATGGGCAGGGGGGAGAAGTGGCGCGTGGCGGTGGTTGAAAGCCTATCGGTGTACGCAGGCGGAGCGGCGCGCTGGGAAGGTGGCTCCGCACGGCGGCGATCGACGAGCAGAAGCTGAAGCGGGCGGCGGTGCTAGATGGCGATGAGCAGGTGGCGTATTGGAGGACGGGGTCATGTAGTGCATGGATTCTTTTCCTTTTTGGACTAACCTACCAACAGGAGCTTGGATTGTCCGCACCCATGGCAGTTCGCCGTGGTTGCCGGCGCCGCTCGCCGGACCCCGAGGTAGGAGACGTGCGAGTCGACAGCCGGGCGAGACGTGGCCGCGCGCGGCCGGTGCATCGGGAGGAGCAGGTGGTATGCGAGGAGATGTGGGGAGCTCGGAGCGTTGGAGGACGATGGGGGAGGGGATGAAGAGGGCGTGCTTGATTAGGCGACGGGGCCCATCGATGGTGCTCGGGGCGGAGCAGCATCGACGGGGCCATCCGGCGGCGGGTGACTATGCGGCCTGAATTGGGGACAGGCGAGGGCATGTGACTAACACGAAAACGAACCGGTACATGGACTTATGGATAGCAGCGACGAGGAGTGCGGGTTGAATATCAAAAAGCAGAAGGACTACTTTGAAAAAATGCCGCGACGGTGAACCTTCCATGCTTTATTATTACAAAAATCGTAAAAGCGTATTATGATATGAGAAGAAAGCGTATTGTGACGGTGAACCCGACAAACTCGTTCCGTGCTTTATTATTAGGTAAAGATAGATATATATAGTTATATACTATTTAGGTAAAATAGTATGTGTTTTGATTGGTTTTGAGTCATAAATTTGTAAGTTATTATTACGTCATTTTCAAATTCGCGTCAACTTTGGTTTTTATGGTATATACCGAAACCATACCGAAATAATTTGGTATATACCGAAACCGAACCGTATTTTCATTTCATACCGTATTTACCGAAGTATTAATACCGTATGAACCGTATAAACCGAACCATGTAAACCGAATAAACCAAACGCACAGAGTGAGCCCCTAATGCCCGAGGGTAAAGTTGAGTTAGGTCATCACTTGAGGAAGAAGTGATGTGCCGGTAAAATCTTGTGCATGGGTGAAATAATGGATTAGATTTATGTGTGACTACCGTCCCAACCAAACATGTGCAACCACTCTACCCCTAATGGGACGGGGCTTTATTGATTACTTAGGTCGATACTAGCATGGTGCCCGCATTACTATTGACGGGAAGACTTGAGGTCTTTCCCGGGACGGGGTCGTGCTTGGATAGACGACCATGACTGTTTCACAGGGCACCGGACACACCGTTGGTCCCTTCGGGTACGCGTGACATTGAAATTAGGGCAAGTCCCGTGATCTACTGTTTGTACTCGAGGGCCGTGTACCAACGAGTGGACTCTATGTTAGTGTCGTCTAAGGAAAGATAATGTCCGGGTGCTTCCCCCGAGTACTTGAGGTACCGCGGGATCGTGGGTGACACGAAAGCTTCCCGGATCTTGTGGGTAAAGTGCGCAACCTCTGCAGAGTGTAAAACTATTCGAATAGCCGTGTCCACGGTCATGGACAGTTGGGTGGTGCTACTTAAACTATGTCCAGAATTTTACCGCATCGATGAAAGTATGTGTGTGAGGAGTCAAGGTGGTGACTTGACTCATGAGTTGAACCATATTCATGTTGATATCGGTAACCTGTTTTCGAGGTTACGTGAACTCGTTGATGCATACACTTGATGGTAGAATATTTGTTCTAACTCATGGCTAGATTGCTCATTGTTGTTCAATTGCATTGTTAATTTGAACCAAATCATGGGTTGCTTGCGAGTACATTCAAAGTACTCTTTGGCTTGCCACTGGTTATTTAATTGGCCAGGCATGGAGGAACAGGAACATGAGGAAGAGTTCTTTGGAGACGAACATGCGAACTAGGACGCTATCCCAGTCAGAATGCCTGTAGGGTTAAGGCAGATGGCATGGGTTCTACCTATCATCGAAGACTTCCGCTATTTGAGTTAATTGCTATTCAGCCTGTGAGGCTTTATCTATGTAAGACTTGGCCATAATGGCCATAATTTGTGTAAGACGATATGTATGGATGTAAGACTCTTGTTATTCATCTTCTGTGTGTTCAGTGAGCATTGATCTCTGGGATCACTGTACACGTGCGTTCGGTGATCTCGACTTCTAAGTCGGGGTCCCCACAGAGCTGGTATCAGAGCCATCCTGACTGTAGGAAGCCTTAGTTAGCATGGGTGTTAGTTAGTTGAGCCCCTTTTTGAAAAACCTTCTGAACCTCTCTTCTTTTCTAAACCTGAGATTTCATTAGCTTATTAACCCCTCCTATTCCACCTTTGTAGATGGCCGCTGTACCCGAAGAGCACCTGACCACTGGGTTTCCTTTGCTTCTCGAGGATAGCCTCCAGGAGTGTCAGTTCCACCGAGCGCCCATCCTCACCTACCTTGAGCATTGGGTTAGCGACACTGAGGTGGAATACCATGTGGAAGTGATCGTGAAGGCAAACGATCCTCCCACAAGTTGGTTCTTTGAGGGACCCCAGATGGCAACATTACCACTCGCTGTTGAGGCTGCTGCACTCAAGGCACTAACCCGTCTCCGCGAGCTTCTTCCGGAGATGGCAGCCAAGATGACAACTCGTTTCTTGCCTTACCGGAAGGAAGGTGAAGATGAAAGCAGCGCACTAGCCCCTCCACTTAAGGAAGGACTCTCGCTTCGATTCCAGACCTACTTCAGTCTGTGTGCCGACAGCTTGGCACAAGACTTGGCCTCGGAATCGATGAAGCTCCGAGAAGAACTTCACAAGACCAAGGCACTTCTTCGTCGAGCTCAAGAGAAGAAAAATAGGATCAAGAAAGAAGGAGCACCTTCCGGACAGTCCGCTATCGCATACCAAGGCGGAAGGCCCTCCGGAGATGTATCTTCCAAGGATGCAGAACCACCTCGGCGACGCCGGATGACGACAAAGGAATATCGCAAGCTTTTCCCTGCACCACCGACGAAGCACCGTCGTATCCAACTCCTCCACTCCCCCACACCCTCAAGTGACAAGGAGGCCCAGATAGATGAAGACAAGGAGGAAGACCCAGAAGAGCCGGAATACGCGACCGAGCATTTCGCCGCTTAGGCATTATTCGCTACTCGGATATGCCAGTTGTGACCTCTACGGTAGGATAGGTCATGTAACCCCTATGCGCAGTCGAGTCCTTGTATGGTTCATATGAAACCATCTAGTGTTTGCTTTTGTTGCGTTTGGATGTATGTCGTATTCTTCCTTCGAGAACATGTAAATGACTGCATCACCCATTTGGATTTTAATGAAAGTGTTTTAGCCTTTCGGCCCTTGCATGATTTGATTAGTGTCACACCCACCCCCTTACTAGGCACCCATCTATCTTGCTTTCCCTCTTCCAAGTCATGAGACCTTTTACCGCTCCAACATGATGCCTGTTGTAACTCGTACTGGTACCTCTACCCAGCAGCCTGAAGCCGGAGCATCCGCTCAGTCAGAGGCCGGCCACGACCAAACCAACGACCAACCACCACCACCACCACCTCCTCCGAACATGGACATGGCTCAGCTTCTCCAAGCTTTCCGAGAGGAACGCCAAGCCAACACCGCAGCCCTTCAGTTGATTGCTCAAGCTGTCACCAACAGCCGCCAGCCGGCGGGGAATGGCAATGGACGTTCCATGTTGGCAGGGTTCAAGAAGCATGCACCGCCAACTTTCATCGAGACTGCTAAACCCCTGGATGCAGACGACTGGGTCCGCACCATTGAGGAATTGCTGGAACTAGTCGGATGCACCGAAGACCGCGAGAAGGTGGCTTATGCAGCCCACTGCCTCGGGGGACTGCTAGAGCTTGGTGGGATGGATTCAAGGTCATGCATGCTGAACAAGACATCACTTGGGTCAACTTCAAGGCAGAATTCCGCAAAGCCCACATTCCTTCCGGGATCATGGCTATCAAAAAGCGTGAGTTCCGAGCCCTGAAGCAAGGAAGTGGCACTGTCAAGGAGTACATGCAGAAGTTCAGTGTTATGTCAAGGTATGCCCCTGAAGATGTCAGCACTGATGCTGCAAAAAGGGAGCGCTTCATGGAAGGCCTCAATCAGACTCTACAGTATTCGCTTGTCGTGTGCGACTGCCCAACCTTCCCTGACCTGGTGAACAAAGCACTTATGCTTGAAGACAAGCGGCGTGCTTTGGAAGACACTCGCAAGCGCAAGATGGTCAGCAAAGGAAGTTCCAGCAACCAGAAGCCTCGTCCGTGGCAGTCAGCCCCGGCCAAGCCAACCTATCAGCAACCAAGAGCTCCTGCACCTCGCACCAACTATCAGCCTCAGCAGTATGCCAACCCAAGGCCAACTTTCAACCCCAATGACAGTGGTGGCAACAAGATCAATCCAAACCAAGTCACTTGCTTTGGATGTGGTCAGTCTGGACACATCTCAAGGGTGTGCCCCAACAAGAAGCCTGATGCCCCGCGCCCCAATGCGCAGAACCCAGGACAAGGCCGCGGGATGCCACCAAGGAACCCAGCTCCTCGCAACCCGCCTAACCATGGGAAGGGGCGTGTGAATCACGTCACTGCTGAAGAAGCCCAGGAAGACCCGGACGTCGTGCTGGGTACGTTCCTTGTCAACTCAGCACCTGCAACTGTCTTGTTTGATTCTGGAGCAACGCATTCATTTGTCACTCAAAGATTTGCATTAAAAAGTGGCATGACCCCTACACCCTTGAATAACCCTATGGTGGTACAAACCCCCGGAGCAGAGATGAGAGCCAAGATAGGCTGTAAAGGAGTCAGTATTACCATTAACGGTGTAGACTTCCTAGCAGACCTTATCATCCTAAGATCGCAAGGCTTGGATGTGATCCTAGGGATGGATTGGCTCAGCAAGCACCAAGTCTTATTAGACTGTGCCAATCGGACAGTCACTGTGACCAATGACCAAGGAGTCGAAGTCAAGTTTGCTTCCAACTCCTCTTCCGCTCAAGCCGTTCAAGTCAACTGTCTATCTGAAGTTGGGCTAGAGCAAGTACCGGTGGTATGCGAGTATCCTGATGTCTTTCCGGATGAACTGCCGGGAATGCCCCCTGATCGTGACATTGAATTCATCATCGAGCTCGTGCCCGGGGCAGGACCCATCTATAAGAAGCCTTATAGAATGGGGACGGAAGAATTAGCCGAGTTGAAGAAGCAGCTGGAAGAGCAGCTGAGGAAGGGATTTATCCGCCCAAGTGCCTCCCCTTGGGGATCACCTGTTCTGTTTGTGGCAAAGAGGGACGGTACCATCCGCTTATGCATTGACTATCGTTCCCTCAATGAAGTTACAATCAAGAACAAATATCCACTTCCCAAGATTGAAGATCTGTTTGATCAGCTCAGCGGAGCCAAGGTGTTCTCCAAGATCGACCTCAGATCTGGGTACTACCAGCTGAAGATGAGACCCCAAGATATTCCGAAGACAGCATTCGTAACCAGATATGGCCTGTACGAGTGCATGGTCATGTCTTTTGGGTTAACCAATGCCCTAGATTACTTCATGTACGTCATGAATAAAGTCTTCATGGAATATTTGGACAAGTTCGTTGTTGTCTTCATCGATGACATTCTTGTCTTCTCGAAGACGGAGGAAGAACACGAGCAACATTTGAGGATGGTCCTAGACAAGCTTCGGGAGCACCAACTATATGCCAAATTCAGCAAGTGTGAGTTCTGGCTACATAAAGTTGGATTCTTAGGTCATGTCTTGACCGAAGAAGGATTGTCAGTTGATCCCGCGAAGATCGAAGCTGTGACCCAATGGCAATCTCCAACGACCGTCAAGGAAGTCAGAAGCTTCCTCGGACTTGCGGGCTATTACCGCAAATTCGTGGAAGGATTCTCTAGCATTGCACGGCCAATGACTCAGCTCCTCAAGAAGGACAAGAAGTTTGAGTGGACGCCAAAATGCGAAGAGAGCTTCCAAGAGCTCAAGAAGAGGTTGACCACCGCCCCAGTTCTGGCAACACCCGATATTCACAATGAGTTCGTGATATATTGTGATGCCTCTCGAACCGGACTGGGAAGCGTTCTGATGCAAGAAGGCCGAGTCATAGCATACCTCTCCAGGCAGCTACGACCTCATGAGGAGAACTACGCTACTCACGATCTTGAGTTAGCGGCAGTGGTTCACGCCTTGAAGACATGGCGGCATTACCTCCTAGGGAAACGGTGTGAGATATACACAGACCACAAAAGTCTGAAGTACATTTTCACCCAAAAGGAATTGAACATGAGGCAGCGAAGATGGTTGGAGCTCATCAAAGACTATGACCTCAGTGTTCAATATCACCCCGGGAAGGCTAACGTGGTGGCCGATGCCTTAAGCAGGAAGGCTTGCTCTTTGAATGCCATTATTCAAGAAAGGCAGCCAGCCTTGTTTAAGGAATTCGAACAATTCAGTTTGGAATTGGTCACCCCTGGATTTCTGGATCATTTGGAAGTCAGACCGACCCTGATGGACGAAGTCAAGAAGGCGCAAGATGGACATACAAGCATTGAAGGCATCAAGAAGAAGATGAAGCTAGGCAAGGCCCCAGGATTCTCTGAAGACAAGCACTAGATTGTTTGGTACAAAGGCCGCATCTGCGTACCAAACAAGATGGAGCTGAAGAACCTGATCCTGCAAGAAGCCCACGACACTCCGTATTCCATCCACCCCGGAGGAACCAAGATGTATCAAGACTTGAAGGCAAGATTCTGGTGGCACGGGATGAAAAGAGAGATTGCAACCTATGTTGCAAAGTGTGATGTGTGCCAAAGGGTCAAGGCTGAATATCAGTGACCCGCTGGATTGCTTCAACCACTCAAGGTTCCTGAGTGGAAGTGGGATAAAGTCGGAATGGACTTCATCACTGGATTACCAAGGTCAAATAGAGGACATGACTCTATCTGGGTCATAGTCGACCATTTGACCAAGGTGGCCCATTTCATTCCTGTCAAAACTACTTATGATGGCAACCGGCTGGCAGCTCTCTACATCGACAGAATCGTAAGCCTTCACGGCGTTCCCAAGGAGATTGTGTCAGATCGAGGAACCCAGTTCACCTCAAGGTTCTGGAAGAAGTTCCAAGAAGCCTTGGGAACCAAGTTATCTTTCAGCACAGCTTTCCACCCGCAGACCGGAGGTCAGACAGAACGAGTAAATCAAATTCTCGAAGATATGCTCTGAGCCTATGTCTTGGCATATGGAGCCAAGTGGGAAGATTGTCTCCCTTTTGCCGAGTTCTCCTATAACAACAGTTATCAGTCGAGCCTTCAGATGGCACCATTTGAGGTGTTGTACGGACGCAGATGTCGCACGCCCCTCAACTGGTCAGAGACTGGAGAAGGGCTACTCTTTGGACCGGATATTCTCCGCGTAGCAGAAGAGCAAGTCCAACTAGTCAGAGAACGTTTGAAGGCAGCCAAGTCAAGGCAGAAGAGTCATGCCGACACTCACCGTCGGGACATGAGTTTCCATGTCGGGGACCATGTGTACCTGCGGGTAACTCCTCTAAAGGGAACCAAGCGTTTCCACGTTAAGGGGAAACTCGCACCAAGGTTCATTGGACCCTTTGAGATCACTGCACGACGAGGAGAAGTGGCTTACCAGTTGGAACTACCACCTGAGCTATCCGATGTGCACAACGTATTCCACGTGTCACAACTCCGGAAATGTCTCCAAGTTCCGAACAAGCCTGATCTCTACAAGGATGTTGATCACCAAGCCATTGATCTGCAGCCTGATTTGACCTACCGCGAGAAGCCCATTCACATTCTGGATGAAGCAGAACGACAGACGCGAAGCCGTACCATCAAGTACTTCAAGGTCCAGTGGAGCAACCACACGGAAGCAGAAGCAACCTGGGAACGTGAAGACTATCTTAGATCCGAGTTTCCCGATCTCTTTTAAGACCTAGTTTAGGAATCTCGGGGACGAGATTCTTGTAAGGGGGGTAGGTCTGTCACACCCTGCATTTTGTAACATGTTATTTGCATCAATGAAGCATGAAAATTTGGACCAGCAAATTTTTTTGGCATCATTTGGCTTTTATTTGGAATTGAGTTTTTCTTCATATGCTTTTCATGTGCTCATTAAAGTCAACTATTACCTCTTGTAGAATTGATGGGCCTCTAACCCCTCGTTGGTTACCCCAAGTGGAAGGTGTAAGATGCAGTGTTGTGGAAGTTTTTCCCTTAGCAAAGATGCCAAGGATCGAATCCCCAGAGACTCCTAGGTTCAACAAGTAGGTGTCAACTGCTAACGGCGCCAGATATTAGCAATCAACATGGATCTGCACACAGATACAAATAACTTTGCTCCCAACGAGTACAGAGAGGTTGTCAATCCCTCCGGCCTTGTAGTTCACAAAGGATTAAAAGCAATGATAGTAGTGATAGATAATGTTTGCAATAGTAAGTAAAAGCGAAAAGTAAATAGCGGATGTGATCAATGATGGTAATATGGACCGGAGTCTCATGATGTTCACTAGTGATGTCTCTCTCCCAAAAGACGATAAAACAGCTATGTGAGGTAAACAAATTACAGCTGGGCAATTGACAGGACCACGAACGCAAACCAATGCTGACTACATTGCAAGAAAGGTTGAGGTTCAAAGCATGGGCGGTACGCCAAAGTAAGTAGACCGAAATCCATCAATATCTACTACTAATCATCCACCTTGAGATATCTATCCAGAACATCTCGCTGGTATGAAGTTGCGAGCCCCACCCATAGTGTAAACTCAAAGCAACAGACAACTGCATTAAAAGAACTTTGCGTAAAGTAAACAATCCTTGCACCCGCGGGCACAAGCACCGTTGTTTTCCCCCTTGTGGCAACAGCACATCCCCTAGACTCATGTTTCTGTCACTCAAGCTAGTCATCGAGGGGCATGAACCCACAATCGAGCATAACGTTCCCTCTTGGAGTCACTACTTATTACTTGGCCAAAGCAATAAATAACAACGGAGAACATGCAAGAATTACTTATGAACATAAATATAAAAGAGGTAGATCAAATATATTACTCAAGATCAATCTGAACATAATCTCATAATCCATCGGATCCCAGCAAACTCAACATAGCAACAACATAAGGATTACATATGTGCCTCGATCATGTAGGGCAGCTCACGAGGACTAATTAGTGAAGCACAAGAACGGGAGGAGAACATTACATAGCTACTGGTCATGGACTCATGGTCCAAGGGAGACTACTCACGACTCATCCGGGAGGCGTCCATGGTGGTGGAGAAGCTCCCGGTGGTGATCCTCCCCTCCGGCAGGGTGCCGGGAAGAGTTCTCCTGGTGCTCCCGATCTTGGAAGCGGCGGCGGCGGCGGAATAGAGATGGGATCGCGAAAAGAGTTCTTGTTTTGAGGGTTTCGGAGGACGCTTTAAATATATGCCAAAGGGGGGCATCGGGGAAGCTTCGAGGGGCCCAGGCGCCCCCCCGGCGCGGCCCAGGGGGGGCGCCGCTGAAAGGATCGATATGGTTGACTAGAGGGGGGGGTGAATAGGCAACTAACAATTTTTAGCTTTTCTTAACCAATTAAAATTAGGCGACAAAATAAGTTGTCTAGATAAACTACTATGAAGACAACTAATGACAATAAGCACAACAACTACACAAGCATGCTATAGGAATTAAACAAGTAAAGCATGCAAGAGTAAAGGTAAGAAATAACCACAAGTAGAACCGAAGGAGACGAGGATGTGTTTCCGAAGTTCCTTCCCTTTGAGGGGAAGTACGTCTCCGTTGGAGCGGTGTGGAGGCACAATGCTCCCCAAGAAGCCACTAGGGCCACCGTAATCTCCTCACGCCCTCACACGATGCAAGGTGCCGTGATTCCACTAGTGGTGCCCTTGAAGGCGGCAACCGAACCTTTACAAACAAGGTTGGGGCAATCTCCACAACTTGGAGGCTCCCAACAAACCACGAAGCTTCATCACAATGGAATATGGCTTCGAGGTGACCTCAACCGTCTAGGGTGCTCAAACACCCAAGAGTAACAAGATCCGCAAGGGATTAGTGGGGAGAATCAAATATCTCTTGGTGGAAGTGTAGATCGATGCCTCCTCAAGCAATCCCGAGCAAATCAACAAGTTTGATTGGCTAGGGAGAGAGATCGGGCGGAAATGGAGCTTTTGGAGCAACAATGGAGTAGTGGGGGAAGAGGTAAGTCTCCTTAGAGAAGAAGACCCCCTATATATAGTGGGGGGACAAATCCAACCGTTATTAGAGGTTTCAGCCCGCAGAGAGCGGTAGTACCGCACCTCATGAGCGGTACTACCGCTGGCTGAGCGGTACTACCGCTTGGGAAGCGGTACTACCGCCAAGGCAAAAACTTGAGGCCAGATACAGCCACGGATGAAATAAATTACATCCGTGGCTACATCCGCAGGGGGAAACGGAAGAGACAAAATGCGACACGGTACTACCGCATCAGCTAAGCGGTACTACCGCTTATGCTAAGCGGTACTACCGCATGGTATGCGGAAGTAAAAAATTACTTCCGCATCCACTTCATATACTTAGACTTCTGCGCCTGGCCCAGATACACGGTACTACCGCATGGGGACGCGGTACTACCGCTGGAGCGGTACTACCGTGTCGGCAAGCGGTACTACCGTGTACCTGTGCGGTACTACCGCTTGGCAGAGCGGTACTACCGCATGCTTGGCAGAAGATCAGTAGAGAAGCCACAGAATTGCCTCAACGAAAGAAAAAAAAACCGGTTGGACCTCCAGAGAAGCAAGGAAAGGAAGTGTGGGAGAAAGATGTGTACGTGTTGATTCTACCCAAACCTTTCCGACGCGGATCCCCTCTTAATAGTACGGCTTTCCTATTACTCAATGCCACCTACAGGGAGCAAAAAGAAAAGCACCGTCCTTCATGGAATCCGAGGGGCAATCAATCGTCTTGTGCCATAAGGGAGATATACCTGTATAAGCTTACAGCACACGATTAGTCCGCAAGAGTATTGTCATCAATCACCAAAACCTATTAGGGAAAAAAATGCCCTTACAATCTCCCCCTTTTTGGTGTATTGATGACAACACGAGATTTGCACAGAGAAGAAATAATAGAGATAGCAATATAAGCCCTAGAGTATAGGTGAGCTCCCCCTGTATGTGTGCCTACAAATGATTGTGCTTTGGACTGCACTGCACACATACAAGGTATGGCGTTCCCCTATAATCTACTCATGCGATACTCTATAAAACATTTAACTGCATAGGATAAGCATAAGGACATAAAAAGTTTAACGATACGAGGGCATATGTCTTACACCATATGATTGTCTCACACAAACACACATAATAAAACCAAGTTCAACGAAAAGAAACACACACACACAAGACGGCATAAGACAGCAAATGCAAATTACTCTCCCCCTTTGTCATCGAGACACCACAAAGGGAAAGAGGGGTAACGAAGATGGGTGGCAGCCCGGGAGACGCTCAGTCGTCATACTCGTCATCAAATCCCTGCTGCTCCTCGTCCTGATAGTCCTCATCAGATCCCTGCTGCTCTGGCTGAAACCCATCATCAGAGTCGGTCCACTGGTATCCCTGACGAGCCATCCAGGTAGCCTCTGGAGTGATGTTGTCCTCTGATCCATCTGAGACTGCTTCACCATACAAGGACAGAATCTTCTTGTCCCGCTGACGAGTCTTCTTGTCAGTCACATGGGCACGGTATTGCCCCTGAGCCTGCATGCAGAAGAGAGCCTTCATCTTCTGCTGGAGCTTCTTGGCCCAAGACGGCTTCTCTACGGTAGAGGAAGAAGATGGGGCAAATCTGCCTGAGCGGACATCGGCAGGCTCCTCCATAGGCTCATCCTCGGTGCCCATCTGGGCAGCAGCAGCCTGAGCGCGAGTAGTGGTGTTGGCCCAGCGAGTCTTGACGCGAAGCTTGATAGGATCATGGCGGTAGCAGTCGGCCACAAACTCCTCCTCTGGATACAATTTCGCCCAAGTCTTGGAGATGAGCAGATGTAAGAAAGGACCATAGATAGGTACCTTGCGAGTGTAGATAGCAAACCGGAGCTCATTCCACATGATGTGGGAAATGTCCAGAGGAGCAGCCTGAGCGGAGCGAGCCTCTTGACACATCAGAAGCATATCCACCAGATAGGCGTGAACCTTGTCCTTGTCGCCAACACGAGGAAACAGCGTGTTGCGAAAAATCCGATACATAATGTCCAGGAAGGGATTCAGCACATAGGTTGTTTTGCCACTAGGAAGGGTCTTTGCCTCATAGAATGGAAGGAGTTTGTCCTTGTTAGCTGCTTCAGCATTGGCGTGAGGCCGAAAACCAATAGGGTTATGGAGACCCTCATCGGGAAGCTGAAGAAGATTCATGAACTCCTTCCAAGTGGCGGTCATCTTGTGACCATGAGTCATCCAAGTCATGGGACGATCTTCCTTGGCCTGAAAGTTGACAGAGGCATAAAACTGCGCAATGAGCTCAGGATCAAAATCGTTCTGAAAAGTCATGATATGTTCCAGACCCAGCTGCTCGATCAAGTCAAGGGCTTCTGCAAAATATGCCCTGTTCTGATCCTTCCTCATGTGCTCCACATCGATCCAGTGAGCATCCACATACAGATTGGCCTTGGTCTTGAGCACCTCATGATAGATGCGATACTGTTGCTTGGTCCAGAAGACATCATCACCAGGAAAGTGCTCACGAGGTTCCCCATATGGGTTGATCTTCCGTCTAGCCATGAACTCTCCAGCAGGCAATTCTTCCATAGACATGGATGATTCCTTGCGCTTGTTGGCTGAGGTCTTGTACCGGCGCTGAGGATTGGGGTTGGAGCCCTCGGGCACATCGCTCGGGGTACGCATGCGCTTGGAACCGGTGTCACGAACGGGGTTGGTACGACGACCCGCAAAGCCTGAGCCACCACCTAAAAATACAAACACAAAACCACAGCAAAACAAACGCGAGAAGAATCAATGCCAGAGCCTCGAAAGACACAAAAGACCAAGGGAAATAGAAAAGAGAACATGCCACGAAGCTAGTGTGAGCCAAGCGGTAGTACAGTTGACCCAACGGAAGTAAAAAAATAGTACCGGAGGGCAAGCGGTAGTACCGCGCGGCACATGCGGTAGTACCGCAAGCCTTACGGGAGTAGGATTTTACTTCCGCTCATGGGGGCGGAACTAAAAAATTAGTGCTGCATGCGGAGCGGTAGTACCGCACATGGGCGCGGTAGTACCGCTTGGCATGCAGTACTAAAATTTTACTTCCGCCCGAGGGGGCGGAACTAAAATATTAGGGCTGCATGCGGAGCGGTAGTACCGCACACGGGCGCGGTAGTACCGCTCGGCATGCAGTACTAAGATTTTACTTCCGCTCGAGCGGTAGTACCGCTAGGGACAGCGGTAGTACCGCTTATGTCAGATCGGATCTGGTTTACACCGTGCGGTAGTACCGCGGTTCTCCAGCGGTAGTACCGCACGGAACAGATCTGGGAAGATAAACAATTAAAAACTACCAACACGATCTTCATACGGTACTACGGCTGATCAGTAACTCCGTGGCAACAACTCAAAGCATAAATCCGGATCACAAACACTCTTCCACAATCTAAGCACCCATGGATGATATCATGAAGAAAACAAGAAAGCACTAAGCATCTCCCCTAACCCTAAAAACTTAGGTAGGCAAAAAGAAGAAGGGAAACGGGGAAAAACCTGCATCCATGGCAAGAGGACGTGGTGGGGAACGATCCCACCGGTCGGAAAGAGAAACGAGTGAGCGAGGGAGGAGATCCGGCGAGGTCCTCCGGCGGCGTTCTTGAGAGAGAGAGAGACAGGGGCGACGTGGGGGTTAGGAGTGAATGGGTATGGGGGAGATGGAACTCCCCCTGCCTGCTTATAACCCCCCACGCGTTTTGATACGTGCGGTAGTACCGCGGTCATCGCGGTAGTACCGCTTGCGCGGTAGTACCGCACGCCAAGCGGTAGTACCGCTCTACCAGCGGCTGGTCAAGCGGTAGTACCGTAACCCCATCTGCGGTAGTACCGTAAGTATGCACGGTAGTACCGCTCCTCCAAGAACAAACACGGCTGGCAAGAGGCTTTTAGCAAAGAAAGAGAGAAAAACAAATGCACGCACACGCAAAGTGAAACGACACAACTCCTCAGAGGAGGGCGGTGGCCGAGGCCACCTATGTTTGAGTATATAGATATGGCACCGCGAAGAATTATCCTTGGGCCCATGATCCAAAACTCGACTTGAAACATTTAAACCAACAATGTATGGCAAATGATAAAGACTTGGTTAGTTTATGCATAATGGGGGGAGGAACAGTTCATTGAGAGAACAATACTCCCCCTATGTCCATGCCTACATCTAGACAAGATAGCTATATTGTGTGTGAGGGATGTGTGTGCACAGACTCAAACCACATTGCTCAAATCGATGATATTTAGCTCATGCCTTAACTCGCGAAACCTTGCTTCATCTAATGGCTTCGTGAAGATATCTGCAAGGTTATCATGAGTGTTGACGTAGTGAAGCTCGATCTCTCCTTGCCTTATGTGATCCCGGATGAAGTGATACCGAATCTCAATATGCTTCGTCTTGAAGTGAAGCACCGGGTTGAGAGAAATCTTGATGGCACTTTCATTGTCACACCAAAGAGGCACTTTGTCACAAATGACACCGTAATCCTTCAAAGTTTGCCTCATCCATAAGAGTTGAGCACAGCAACTGCCAGCGGCCACATATTCTGCTTCAGTGGACGAGAGAGATACACAACTTTGCTTTTTGGAAGACCAACTAACAAGAGAGCAACCAAGGAATTGGCACCCTCCCGAGGTGGACTTCCTATCCACTTTATCTCCCGCCCAGTCAGAATCAGAGAAACCAACAAGGTTGAAATTTGCTCCTCTTGGGTACCATAAGCCAAAGTTTGGGGTATGAGCCAAATATCGAAAGATTCGCTTGACAGCCACAAAGTGACTTTCCTTAGGTGAGGCTTGAAACCGTGCACAAATTCCCACACTCAACATAATATCCGGTCTAGATGCACAAAGGTAAAGCAAGGATCCGATCATAGAGCGATATACCTTTTGATCCACCGCTTTACCATTGGGATCAATGTCAAGTTGGCATTTGGTTGGCATCGGAGTAGTAGCCGGCTTGACATCACTAAGGTTGAACCTCTTGAGCATGTCTTGAGTATACTTGGATTGTTTGATGAAGATGCCTTCTCTTCGTTGTTTGATCTCAAATCCAAGGAAGTACTTCAACTCTCCCATCATGGACATCTCAAAGTGTGTGGTCATGAGTGCGGCGAACTCATCATTGAAAGCTTTGTTAGGAGAGCCAAAGATAATATCATCAACATATAGTTGGCATACAAACAACTCCCCTTTGACCTTCTTAGTAAAAAGAGTGGGGTCGATTTTCCCAATTTCAAACCCACGATCTTGTAACAACTCGGTAAGGTGCTCATACCACGCTCGTGGGGCTTGTTTAAGGCCATAGAGTGCCTTATCAAGTTGATACACATGATTGGGGAACTTAGGATCCTCGAACCCCGGGGGTTGTTTAACATGTACCAACTCATTAATGGGACCATTAAGAAATGCACTTTTCACATCCATTTGTTGCAATTTAAAGTTATGATGGGAAGCATAGGCAAGCAACAAACGAATGGACTCAAGACGAGCAACGGGGGCAAAAGTTTCACCGTAGTCGATACCCTCGACTTGGGAGTAGCCTTGAGCCACCAGACGTGCCTTGTTGCGGATGACAATGCCATGGGCATCTTGCTTGTTCTTAAAGATCCATTTAGTTCCAATGACATTATGGTTCTCCTTTGGTCTTGGCACCAAACGCCACACTTTGTTGCGCTCGAAGTTATTGAGTTCTTCATGCATGGCATTGAGCCAGTCGGGGTCTTCGAGCGCCTCAAACACCTTCTTAGGTTCAACAAAGGAGACAAAAGCTTGATGAGCACAATAGTTTGCTAATTGTCTACGAGTGCTTACCCCCCTTTTACATTGTGCCAACATGCTCCCATGCTTCCTTGGCCACAGTGAATGGACGAAGATGAGCAATGTCTTCAGGAGGGATTGAGTCTTGAAGAATGCAAAGAGCGGACTCGTTGAACTGATGATCGGCAGTTTCTCTTGGAGTCATGTTGTCGGGATCATACGGATAAAAACCTTGCTCAATGATTCTCCAGAGGTTAGTGGAACAATGATTAATATGACGTTTGAAACGAAACACCCAAGTAGCAAAATCAGTATTTTTAACGAACTTAGGAGGGGGCCCGACGGAATTTAAATGCGGTGTGGGGACGGGTCCTCCATAGTGAGTAGGAGGAGGAGATTGGGCAAATTTCCCACTACCATGCTTAGTGACCGGGGCTTGCTCACTACTAGCTTCTCCCTTGTCGGGATTAGCCTCTGACACGTTGGTAGCGGGACGACCCACTTCCAACGGTGAGGTGGATAATTTAAGCCCCTCAAACATTTCTTTAAACATGCCCTTTACCTCGCTCGCTAGTGATTCTTTCAATGTGGTCAAGGCCACATTGAACTCCTCACGAGTGACCGAGGCTCCCCCATCTACCGTAGGCAAGGACGGATTTCCATCGGAATGGTCTTCCGTCTCGACTACGTTGTCAACCATACTCTTCGGACGGTAAAGTCCTTAAAAAGAGACGAGGCTCTGATACCAATTGAAAGGATCGATATGGTTGACTAGAGGGGGGGGTGAATAGGCAACTAACAATTTTTAGCTTTTCTTAACCAATTAAAATTAGGCGACAAAATAAGTTGTCTAGATAAACTACTAAGAAGACAACTAATGACAATAAGCACAACAACTACACAAGCATGCTATAGGAATTAAACAAGTAAAGCATGCAAGAGTAAAGGTAAGAGATAACCACAAGTAGAACCGAAGGAGACGAGGATGTGTTTCCGAAGTTCCTTCCCTTTGAGGGGAAGTACGTCTCCGTTGGAGCGGTGTGGAGGCACAATGCTCCCCAAGAAGCCACTAGGGCCACCGTAATCTCCTCACGCCCTCACACGATGCAAGGTGCCGTGATTCCACTAGTGGTGCCCTTGAAGGCGGCAACCGAACCTTTACAAACAAGGTTGGGGCAATCTCCACAACTTGGAGGCTCCCAACAAACCACGAAGCTTCACCACAATGGAATATGGCTTCGAGGTGACCTCAACCGTCTAGGGTGCTCAAACACCCAAGAGTAACAAGATCCGCAAGGGATTAGTGGGGAGAATCAAATATCTCTTGGTGGAAGTGTAGATCGATGCCTCCTCAAGCAATCCCGAGCAAATCAACAAGTTTGATTGGCTAGGGAGAGAGATCGGGCGGAAATGGAGCTTTTGGAGCAACAATGGAGTAGTGGGGGAAGAGGTGAGTCTCCTTAAAGAAGAAGACCCCCTATATATAGTGGGGGGACAAATCCAACCGTTATTAGAGGTTTCAGCCCGCAGAGAGCGGTAGTACCGCACCTCATGAGCGGTACTACCGCTGGCTGAGCGGTACTACCGCTTGGGAAGCGGTACTACCGCCAAGGCAAAAACTTGAGGCCAGATACAGCCACGGATGAAATAAATTACATCCGTGGCTACATCCGCAGGGGGAAACGGAAGAGGCAAAATGCGACACGGTACTACCGCAGCAGCTAAGCGGTACTACCGCTTATGCTAAGCGGTACTACCGCATGGTATGCGGAAGTAAAAAATTACTTCCGCATCCACTTCATATACTTAGACTTCTGCGCCTGGCCCAGATACACGGTACTACCGCATGGGGACGCGGTACTACCGCTGGAGCGGTACTACCGTGTCGGCAAGCGGTACTACCGTGTACCTGTGCGGTACTACCGCTTGGCAGAGCGGTACTACCGCATGCTTGGCAGAAGATCAGTAGAGAAGCCACAGAATTGCCTCAACGAAAGAAAAAACCGGTTGGACCTCCAGAGAAGCAAGGAAAGGAAGTGTGGGAGAAAGATGTGTACGTGTTGATTCTACCCAAACCTTTCCGACGCGGATCCCCTCTTAATAGTACGGCTTTCCTATTACTCAATGCCACCTACAGGGAGCAAAAAGAAAAGCACCGTCCTTCATGGAATCCGAGGGGCAATCAATCGTCTTGTGCCATAAGGGAGATATACCTGTATAAGCTTACAGCACACGATTAGTCCGCAAGAGTATTGTCATCAATCACCAAAACCTATTAGGGAAAAAAATGCCCTTACAGCCGCCAGGGCGCCTGGAGCCCTGGTGGCCCCCCGGCTGTCCTTCGGACGCACGGTAGTTTCCGGAACGCTGATTTTTTATATAATTTTTCTGGATTTTTCCTGGCAGTTCTCGTAACGTGAAAACCTGAAATACAAAAACAGCCGAAAACAGAAACTGGCACTGGGGTGCACTGGATTAGTAAGTTAGTCCAAATATGATCAAAAGTGTATGGAAGTGTATGAATATCATAGCAATATCACCCAAAAGTGGCATGGAGCAAGCAGAAATTATATATACGTTTTGGACGTATCAACATCCCCAAGCTTAATTCCTGCTCGCCCTCGAGTAGGTAAATGATAACAAGAATAATTTCTGTGGTGACATGCTATTAACCATATAGGACTTTTTCATAGTCATATGACAAAAGCTTACTGAGACAATGAATCTGTAGTAATTAAGTTGCCTCATGAGAAAATCACAAATGACTGAAAGTTTTACAACATGAAACTGAAACATCAAAAAGATTTGCAATGAACATGATGTGCAAATATGATAAAGTGATATCTAGCTTGCCCCCTTTAGTGATGCAAAACATAAATGCAGGGGTACCTTCAAGGTTTAAGTGATGACTAGATACAATGATTTCAGAATAAACGATATCACAATCATGCAAAAGACAATGCTACTTTGGGACAATGCACATTACACTCAGAATGACAATCATGCTCTCAGTAGTTGGTGCTTGAAGTGCTAGAGCTTTTTATTTTGAAAACATAGAAGCAATTTTGTCATCGGTAGTAGTACTTCATATGTGTCATGCATAAGACATCCTATAAGTTGCAAGCCTCATGCATCGTATACCAATAGTGCTCGCGCCTTGTCCTAATTAGCTCGGATTTCCATGGGTTATCATTGCATTACATATGTTTCAACCAAGTGTCACAAAGGGGTACCTCTATGCCACCTGTACAAAGGTCCAAGGAGATAGATCGCATTTGATTTCTCGTTTTTGATAGATCTCAACTTGAAGACATCCATACCGAGACAACATAGAAAATAGATGATGGACTCCTCTTTAATGCATAAGCATGTTCTCATAAGAGATTGAGGATTAATGTCCAAGCTAAAACTTCCACCATGATACATGGCTTTGGTTGGCGGCCCAATGTTCTTCTCTAACAATATGCATATTCATTCAACCCACGGTAAATCACCCTTACTTCAGACAAGACGAACATGCATAGCAACTCACATGATATTCAACAAAAGTGTGACAGTTGATGCGTCCCCAGAAACATGGTTACCGCTCAGCAAGCAACTTATAAGAAATAAGATACATAGGCAACATATTCTTTACCACAATAGTTTTTAAGCTACTTTCCCATGAGCTATGTATTGCAAGGTTAGTTCGCTTAGTACAGGTGGAGGTTAGCAAAAGACTGGGAGCGACCAACTAAGAGAGCAATGACGGTCATAATCATGCAGAGCGACAAAGGAATATTGAATCAGGCATGGTAGTTATATCGCTACTCAGAAATAAAAGATCATCAAGGCTTGACAGACTTTCTTTACAGTCTTAAATATGCGTGAGCATACGCCAAGTCAATCAAAATAAATTCTTGAAGGAAGATATTACTAAACCATACCACATCATAGGCAAACAAATCAAGTTGGTACTCCAATAACACATTGGGAACCCCCCAGCTATTTGAGATTAACCATAAGAAAACCTGAACTACTAAGCGCCATCATGCAAGTAGCATCTTTATCATAGACACATTAACCAATGAAACGGAAGCAAACTCTCTTAATAAGGTGAGCATGATAATTAAAGAGAGTTCAAGCAACCAACTAAACAAAAGCTCTTTGAAAAGATAAGCATGAATACTAAGAGCAGAGCATGATAGTAGCTATTAAAAGACAAAGAACACACACAGCAAAGATAGACATGAAAATTCTATGTTATGTTCTAGGTAGAAGTGGAGCGTGTTTTTCTCCCACATAAAGAAAGCTGAGTTCTGACTCGTTATGAAAAACTAAAAAGAAAACTAAAAGCAAGACGCTCCAAGCATAGCACATAACACATGAAGTGATAAAAATATAGCGGAACGAAAGACGAACTAATAATGTTGATGGAGAAGGGGATGCACGGGGGCATCCCCAAGCTTAGACGCTTGAGTCTCCTTGAATATTTCTTGGGGGTGCATGGGGGCATCCCCAAGCTTGAGCGCTTGACACTCCTGAATCTTTTTTTATCATCTTCCCTCGCACACTTGAAAACTCCCTTCATACTTAACTCATTGTAATCTGATTAGCGAGGTTAGTACCCTTAATAAAATAATTATACCTTGCTGGAAATAAAGATATTCTTGAAGTTCTACTGTTTCTCAAGATTGCCAAAAGGTTTTTGCAAAGAAAAAGCAAGCTCTTGATTTGCAAAGTGAAGGAAAGGCAAAACAGGACAGAATCTGTGAAAAACAGAACAGCAGGTAGTAATTGATCTGTTCGGGATACTTCTGCAACTCAAATCAAAAAACTCAGAACAGATGCACGAAAGACAATTATATAGAGAACCCTATCAAAAAAATTCAGACCAAAAAGATGATCTGGTGATTTTATACGAATTTTTCTATCCAAGGACAGAATCTGTTTCCTGGACAGCACCTCACAACTTTTGAACTTTCTAGCAATCGGAGGCTATACTTGGCACAAATATGAAAAGCAAAGATACAATGATGATGCTACAGCAGTAAACAACATCAAGACACAACAAAAGCAAAAAATTTATTCATGTGGGCTGCCTCCCAAAAGCGCTTTCTTTTATGCCTTTAAGCTAGGCATAATGCATAGAGATCAAGTTTTATCAAGAGTAAAAGAATAACTAGCCCGTACAACGGACTCAAAAGGTAACTTGATCTTCTTTCGAGGGAAGTGTTCCATCCCTTTCTTGAGAGGAAACTGAAATTTTATACTACCCTCTTTCATGTCAATGATAGCACCAACGGTGCGTAAAAAGGGACGTCCCAAAATAATTGGACATGAAGGATCACATTCAATATCCATAATAGTAAAATCAACGGGCACATAATTATCATTGACAACAATAAGAACATCGTCAATCCTCCCCAAAGGTTTCTTTATGGAAGAATCAACGAGACGAACACCAAAAGAACAAGAATTATAAGGTTTCAATTTAAGCATATCATATATCCTTTTGGGCATAACAGAGGTACTAGCACCAACATCACATAATGCATAACAAGAGAAGTCATTCAAATTAATTTTTATCATAGGATCCCAACCATCCTCTAGCTTTCTAGGTATGGAGGCTTCTACTCTAAGTTTCTCCTCCCTAGCTTTGATGAGAGCATTAGTGATATGCTCTGTAAAGGCAAGATTAAGCGTGCTAGTGTGGGGATCTCTAGACATCTTGTGAAGGAAATCAATAACTTCGGTAGGAGTGCAATTATCAAAATCAAGGTCACGAGCATCAAGTAAAGTGGTAGTGGTGTCCTTTAGGTTCACTTGTTTGGTAGTTTCTATAGTCATAGCATCATCATTAATAGGTCCAATGGGACCAGGAGTACATTGGGTGCTAAGAGTTTGAACATCCTCAACAACTTGGATAGTAGCAACAGTGTGGTGGTTAGGAAGGCTCTTAATTCTATCCTCTTCCTCCCTTTCTCTAGCCCATCTTTCTTTAAGTTTAGCCATCATCCTAATGTTTTCATTAATTTGCACTTGAATAGCATTTATAGGAGTGACTTCCCTCTCCTCAAGAGGAGAAGTTTTAATTTTTAGCAATTTTACCTCATTGGCTAAGTGGTCTACCTTAAAAGAAAGATCATCTAGTTTATGTAGTTTTTCTTCTACATTCTTATTAAAGGCTTTTTGGGTAGTGATGAAATCTTTAAGCATAATCTCTAGTTCAGTAGTGGAGTTCTTAGTACTAGGATAAGCATTGTTGTTCCCATAAGAATTAGAGGGGAACGGTCTAGGATTGTTACCAAAATTACTCCTATAAGCATTGTTGTTAAAATTGTTTCTAGAGATAAAGTTCACATCTACTTGTTCTTGAGCAATCAAAGAATTTAAAGGAACATCACGAGGATCAACAGTAGATTGCTTCGAAAGTAGAGACATGATCAAGTCAACTTTTTCATTAAGGGAGGAAATCTCCTCGACAGAGTTTACCTTCTTACCTGTTGGAGCGCGTTCGGTGTGCCATTGGGAATAGTTGGTCATCATCTCATCGAGAAGCTTCGTGGCAGCACCAAGTGTAGTTGACATAAAAGTTCCTCCCGCGGCCGAATCTAACAAGTTCCGCGAGGTAAAGTTCAAGCCTGCATAAAAAGTTTGGATAACCATCCAAGTAGTGAAACCGTGAGTAGGGCAGTTCTTGATAAGAGATTTCATACGTTCCCAAGCTTGGGCAACGTGTTCATTATCCAATTGTTTAAAATTCATTATGTTAAGTTGGATAATTTTAGTAGGTGGATAGTATTTTCCGATAAAAGCATCTTTGCACTTGTCCCAAGAATCTATGCTATTTCTAGGCAAATACTGAAACCAAATTTTAGCTCCTCCTCTCAAGGGGAAAGGAAAAAGCTTAAGCTTAACAATATTACCATCTATTTCTTGGTACTTTTGCATATCACAAAGTTCAACAAAGTTGTTTAGGTGTAAAGCAGCATCATCTCCAGCACCGGAGAATTGATCTTTCATAACTAAGTTCAGTAAAGCAGGTTTAATTTCATATGAAGGTGCTGAAGTGGCAGGTGTAGTGATAGGTGTGCTGATAAAGTCATCGTTGTTGTGACTAGTGAAGTCACACAACTTGGTGTTCTCGGTGGAACCCATAGTAGCAAGCAAGCAAGATAACTATTTTTGTGATTTTCGATAAAAGGTACTAAAGCAAAAACTGAAAGGTAAACTAACAAGACTAAAAAGAAAAGGTAAAAGATAGCGTGCAACTCCCCTATCCTGAAGAGTGGAGTCCCCGGCAACGGCGCCAGAAAAACTCCTTGATGGGCCTCTAACCCCTCGTTGGTTACCCCAAGTGGAAGGTGTAAGATGCAGTGTTGTGGAAGTTTTTCCCTTAGCAAAGATGCCAAGGATCGAATCCCCAGAGACTCCTAGGTTCAACAAGTAGGTGTCAACTGCTAACGGCGCCAGATATTAGCAATCAACGTGGACCTGCACACAGATACAAATAACTTTGCTCCCAACGAGTACAGAGAGGTTGTCAATCCCTCCGGCCTTGTAGTTCACAAAGGATTAAAAGCAATGATAGTAGTGATAGATAATGTTTGCAATAGTAAGTAAAAGCGAATAGTAAATAGCGGATGTGATCAATGATGGTAATATGGACCGGAGTCTCATGATGTTCACTAGTGATGTCTCTCTCCCAAAAGACGATAAAACAGCTATGTGAGGTAAACAAATTACAGCTGGGCAATTGACAGGACCACGAACGCAAACCAATGCTGACTACATTGCAAGAAAGGTTGAGGTTCAAAGCATGGGCGGTACGCCAAAGTAAGTAGACTGAAATCCATCAATATCTACTACTAATCATCCACCTTGAGATATCTATCCAGAACATCTCGCTGGTATTAAGTTGCGAGCCCCACCCATAGTGTAAACTCAAAGCAACAGACAACTGCATTAAAAGAACTTTGCGTAAAGTAAACAATCCTTGCACCCGCGGGCACAAGCACCGTTGTTTTCCCCCTTGTGGCAACAACACATCCCCTAGACTCATGTATCTGTCACTCAAGCTAGTCATCGAGGGGCATGAACCCACAATCGAGCATAACGTTCCCTCTTGGAGTCACTACTTATTACTTGGCCAAAGCAATAAATAACAACGGAGAACATGCAAGAATTACTTATGAACATAAATATAAAAGCGGTAGATCAAATATATTACTCAAGATCAATCTGAACATAATCTCATAATCCATCGGATCCCAGCAAACTCAACATAGCAACAGCATAAGGATTACATATGTGCCTCGATCATGTAGGGCAGCTCACGAGGACTAATTAGTGAAGCACAAGAACGGGAGGAGAACATCACATAGTTACTGGTCATGGACTCATGGTCCAAGGGAGACTACTCACGACTCATCTGGGAGGCGTCCATGGTGGTGGAGAAGCTCCCGGTGGTGATCCTCCCCTCCGGCAGGGTGCCGGGAATAGTTCTCCTGGTGCTCCCGATCTTGGAAGCGGCGGCGGCGGCGGAACAGAGATGGGATCGCGAAAAGAGTTCCTGTTCTGAGGGTTTCGGAGGACGCTTTAAATATATGCCAAAGGGGGGCATCGGGGAAGCTTCGGGGGGCCCAGGCGCCCCCCCGGCGCGGCCCAGGGGGGGCGCCGCCAGGGCGCCTAGAGCCCTGGTGGCCCCCCCGGCTGTCCTTCGGACGCACGGTAGTTTCCGGAACGCTGATTTTTTATATAATTTTTCTGGATTTTTCCTGGCAGTTCTCGTAACGTGAAAACCTGAAATACAAAAACAGCCGAAAACAGAAACTGGCACTGGGGTGCACTGGATTAGTAAGTTAGTCCAAATATGATCAAAAGTGTATGGAAGTGTATGAATATCATAGCAATATCACCCAAAAGTGACATGGAGCAAGCAGAAATTATAAATACGTTTTGGACGTATCAAGAATTCATCTCCATACCCAAAACTCCTGCCCAATGATCATGCCAAGTGTTATATAACAGTATAGTATTTTCTTACAAAATTAATTTGGCCAAAATGTATTTTATAAATTTAGTATTCCTAAAACCCCTGAATTGAGGTTTGCACTGCAAGTGCTTGATTTAGGGTGAGAAAATCATTTCAAAAAGTATATTTGAGACCTAGTAGCCATAGGACTCCCAGAAACCACAAAAGTATAATTTTAAAAGTTATTTTCCTATTTTATTTAAAAGCTTTTTCTTAAGGCCATAAATGGTCTTTAATAGGGAAAAATTATTTAAGTATTTCAAAAATATTTGCCAAAATTCAGGGAGACTCACAGGACATATATTGTCCATATATAAGAGTTTGAACACTTGGTCATGTTCAAAATAATGGGCTAATCCCTCCAAAACCCTTTCTGGATATTTCAAGATTTTGAAATATTTACAAAGGAAATATTATCCAAAAATTCTAGGGAAATTCTATCATGTCATATATGACATATTTGATGATCTTGCCAAGTCCCATGCCTTGGGAAGCAAGAAAACATCCTCAAAACCCTTCATAACCATTCTGTCCATATTTGAAGTTTGAGCAACTTTACATTGCCAAACTTGTCCAAATGCTCTCAAACTTGGTGCACATGCTAGAATGGCCTAATAAGGCATCTAGACCAAATGGCACAAGATTTGGAGTAGAGCAACTTGATCAGAATGCCCCAAAACCATTTCTGCTCAAATGCAAATTTGAACAACTTTCCATTACCAACTTTTTACCTGGAGCTTCAAACTTTGTGGGCATGATCAATACCCCAAATGATGAAACTACACCAAGTGGTGCATCAAGGGGAGATTATTAGCTTGACTTAAACAAGATGAAGCCATTTTTGTTGTTTTCTAGGGTTCACCAAAGTTACATTGGCTAGTTTCTTCAAATGAGCCCAAATTTGGTGAAACACCCTATTTCCATATTACATTCAATCTTGTTAAGTGTCATGGCAAGTGGAGATCATTTGCTTGACCAAAACATGATCAAACACCTTCTGCCAAATTACCAAAACCATCTTCTTGATCACTTTTACTATTTACCTTGGCCTCAACTTTCTACCACAGCTTCATCTAGTTACTATCTACCTCCAGTCCCCAGCTCCATGATTGAGGGGTGAAAACCCTAGTTCACCTTGCTGGACAGCCAAAACTCACCAAGTTACCAGCTTCCCTTCTCTCTCACTGCATTCTCCAGAGCATCCAAGGCTTCATCCGTGTTGCTTGCATCACCCTGGACCCCCCCAGACACGGCGGACGCGCCCAGAGGGCCAATGTCATGCCATGGCATGCGATAAGGCCGCTCGAGAGCACACTACAGCGCGCCCCCGCACTGTAGCTTCGCCCAATCGCCTGCCCCTGACCACCTCGAGCTCTCCCCTCGCGTCAGTCGATGCCCCTCGACGTCCGCGACCTCCCCCGGCGCTGTCCCCCTCCTCCTCCGCCCTCCAGTGGCCGCCTCCACACGCGCGCTGGCCGCCCGCAGCCTCCACTCTTCGGCCTCACACGCGCGCGCTGTCTGGAGCTCCCCCCCGCTCCTCCTCTCCCCTCTACTAGGCGTAGGACTCGTCCACGAACCACCCCAGCTCAAACGCAGGCACCAGCACGGCCTTTGGCCTCGTCTGCGACCTCGCCGGCGCACGAGTCCACGGTGGACCGTGGGCTCGGCTATATAAGCGTGCCCAGGCCTCTCCAACGGCACCAACATCCTCCCCTCACCCCCAGCAACACTCCAGCACCACTCGTTCATCCCCGAAGAGCCCCAGTGCTCAGGATCGACCGGAGCTCCGCCGCGTCGGGCAACCGGCGATCTCGCAGTACGAGCCCTCTCAGCTCCTCCTTTTGCTCGATTTGTAACCGCCGCACCTCACTGATGCATTCCCCTCCCTTTTCCCCTTCTGCAGCTGCCGGATTCGAGCTAGCCAGCGACCTCCTGACGACCCTCCGCCGTCCCACCTCGCCGCCGGCGAACCAGACCTCCCCGGCGAGCCGCACTACCACCACTACATCCGCGACTCGCTGCTGAGTCCATCCCTGCCATCCGTTTGCCCCGCCGTGCCCGGATTCGCCGCCGGTGAGCTCGCCGTTGCCGTGGCCGCAAGGTTGAAGATGACAGGCGGGCCCCGCCTGTCATCCTCACCGTCCTCTCCCTCCCCTCACAGCCGCTGACAGCCAGGCCCCGCCCGTCAGGTTTGAAATCCTGACATGCACGCGCTGGCGCCCGAGCGGCTGGGCCCTTCGCCCTGGGCCGTGCACTGTGGCCATTCTGGCCCAGTGGCACAGGGCTGTTTCTTTTTATTCTTTTCTGTAAATACTTCAAATAATTTTACAGAAATGAATATTTGTCCAAATAAATTAATTCCAACTCCTAAAATCTTGTAATATTCCAACCTATTTAATGGTGTCACTTTCACACATATTCATGAAACTTTTCTGTTCTGTTCAAATTTAAATTCAAATTTGAGCATTAAAACTCCTGTTCAAAAATCCTTAGATTCCATTCTGTCACTCCAAAACTCCAACTAAGAATTTTTTCCATCTTAGTTTTCCCTCTATTATTTAACAAAAATAAGTTGACATTTTTCTGAGCACTTTGATTTTTCTGTTTTTATTGTGGTCTTATTTTCCCGTTGATATTTTGCGACGTATAGATACCGTATTTGACGAAGTTGCTGAAGAAGAAGGAGGAGAAGGATTTGAAGACTTTGAAGACCAAGCCAATCCAGGCAAGCAGCCCTTTGACCATGATACACTTGTTCTTCGGAACCCGTTTGTTTCCGATACATGATGATAGAGTTACGGTGGTGACCTAGTTGAACCACCACATGATGCATGCTTTGCTCATGATCTTGCTATGTGCTAGTTGTCAAGCAAATAGTTAGTAGTGATGCTTAGTGATGCATGTGTGACATGAAACCTTTGTGGTTGAAATCTTTGCATAAATCCCATCGGGTGCCCCTAATGCCCGAGGATAAAGTTGAGTTAGGTCATCACTTGAGGAAGAAATGATGTGCCGGTAAAATCTTGTGCATGGGTGAAATAATGGATTAGATTTATGTGTGACTACCGTCCCAACCAAACATGTGCAACCACTCTACCCCTTATGGGACGGGGCTTTATTGATTACTTAGGTCGATACTAGCATGGTGCCCGCATTACTAGTGACGGGACGACTTGAGGTCTTTCCCGGGACGGGGTCGTGCTTGGATAGACGACCATGACTGTTTTCACAGGGCACCGGACACACCGTTGGTCCCTTCGGGTACGCGTGCCATTGAAATTAGGGCAAGTCCCGTGATCTACTGTTTGTACTCGAGGGCCGTGTACCAACGAGTGGACTCTATGTTAGTGTCGTCTAAGGAAAGATAATGTCCGGGTGCTTCCCCCGAGTACTTGAGGTACTGCGGGATCGTGGGTGACACGAAAGGTTCCCGGATCTTGTGGGTAAAGTGTGCAACCTCTGCAGAGTGTAAAACTATTCGAATAGCCGTGTCCATGGTCATGGACAGTTGGGTGGTGCTACTTAAACTATGTCCAGAATTTTACCGCATCGATGAAAGTATGTGTGTGAGGAGTCAAGGTGGTGACTTGACTCATGAGTTGAACCATATTCATGTTGATATCGGTAACCTGTTTTCGAGGTTACGTGAACTCGTTGATGCATACACTTGATGGTAGAATATTTGTTCTAACTCATGGTTAGATTGCTCATTGTTGTTCAATTGCATTGTTACTTTGAACCAAATCATGGGTTGCTTGCTTGTACATTCAAAGTACTCATTGGCTTGCCACTGGTTATTTAATTGGCCAGGCATGGAGGAACAGGAACATGAGGAAGAGTTCTTTGGAGACGAACATGCGAACTAGGACGCTATCCCAGTCAGAATGCCTGTAGGGTTAAGGCAGATGGCATGGGTTCTACCTATCATCGAAGACTTCCGCTATTTGAGTTAATTGCTATTCAGCCCGTGAGGCTTTATCTATGTAAGACTTGGCCATAATGGCCATAATTTGTGTAAGACGATATGTATGGATGTAAGACTCTTGTTATTCAGGTTCTGTGTGTTGAGTGAGCATTGATCTCTGGGATCACTGTACACGTGCATTCGGTGATCTCGACTTCTAAGTCGGGGTCCCCACACTACCGCATCTAGTGTTGGTGGTGATTAGCTAGCTAGAATGAGTTTGAAGATGATGATGTGTGCTACACTATGACTATGATGATTAAATAGCTACTGTTGGTGGTAATGACTATGATGATGATTAAATAGCTTGTGTTGGCGGATTAGATTCAAGTGGAGGCAGCATGTGGTGCACATCGAAAGTACTACTAGTCCAAACTAGATCAAGTTTGGATTAGTAGTATACTTTTGACATGCACCACATGTTGCCTCCACTTGAACCTAATCCACCTTCATTTGACACACTATTATGGACATATTGATATAACAACCTCAGAATTGGTATTGTACCAAAATTTGTATAACGGCGTATAAATACACTAAAATTTTAAAAAATGAGAAAAAGAATACTAGTAGCGATGGAGAGTAAACACGCTTCTACTAGCTATATTAGCAGTAGTGCGGGAATGAACAAACACTGCGGCTATATGTCTTAGCAGTAGCGCGTATCGCACGCGCTACTGCTAAGAAATAGCTGTAGCGTCTTACTAGTAGCACGGTGTCCCGCGCTACTAGTGGGCATTAAACCCGCGCTACTACTAGGGTTTTCCCTAGTAGTGTTTTGCTAGTCAATAATAAAAAAAATATGTATTCTAAGTCCGTCATGCTATTTTATAGAAACACCCCTGATGTTTCTGACATTAAACCCGCAATACATATCAAATGTTTTTTAAAATATTCATATCTACTAAACTGTAACTTTAAATTTAACGTGTTATATATGAAATTTGACTATAAAAATATATAGAATCTAAATATGATGTTATTTTACCAGTTAACCATTAAAAAAATACTATCTGGGGTGCAATCTTAATCAACAGTAGATTATCTGTCTTTCTTTAATATCGGTACTGATCCAGATTGTGGATGAACATCTCAGCAAAATCAGGATTGGAGACAAAATTGAAGATCACTTGTCTGTTTCTTTGTATGTATTAAATCTACATGCAAGTCGTGTTTAAACAGAAGACACGTGGAATCTTCAACTTGCACTTTTGTAGGCAAAGACCATCTTTGTTTGGGCCATAGCTACAAACACTCAGATTATATCCCATTTTGGTAAATTAAGAGCGTGTGGTATTCTTTTCCCCCGTTGCAACGCACGAGCCCTTTTGCTAGTCCAGAATAAAAAAGACATGTTGAGACTTGGTTATGGTTACCTGTTGCAATGACATGCTTTAAGCCTTTTACTTTTGATTTGAAACATGTGAGCTTGTTGATGTCTGCATCTTGCTATGTTATCTGTTGTGAGCAGATGATCCATCTCTTGAAATTGATGTTGTTTTTGTCATAATACGCTGCTATTCTATGGTTCAGACTTGATATGGATATAAACCTTAGACTTCAATTAAAGCTTGTTGCTGGAAACATTTGCGGTTGCCTGAGATTTGGTCTTTCTTTGTATGTCTGAGATTTGTTGACAAGTTGATTTGCTTTCGTGACTAAAATTGTTCTTTTTTCCCTTCCGGTTTTGCATAAAAGCAGAGACTTATGTCCGTGCTTCATGTATATGTGTTCTACGTGGGCTGTAATTGTCAGTAGACTTCGTGTAACCTTCTCGTCCAGTCAAGAAAGTTGAAAAGAGCTGGATCACACCTTCTTGCTCTCTTCTAGAATTAGGGTTGAATGAATATGGCAGCTGTAGCGATGGCTGGTGGGAGAATGGGGAAACCATGAAAATGTTGTTCCATATCCTTCTAGAGATGATATTCCTACAGCACTGGCAGAAAATAAGGATGCAGCTTCAGCAATGTCTACTCTTATACACTCTAAAGTTCCATAGCGGATTCACTTCCGATTCTGCATTCCACAGAGAAACCTCATGGGCCAGCTACCTCTAGCTCCAAAGACCGTCTCTCAACAGCCAAGGCTAAAAAGCTCGAGTTGATAATTCTAATCAGGGTAACAGTAAGCAAGGTTTTCTAGATGATACAAAGCCGCTAGGAGTGGAAAGCTCTAGTAGATCTATTGGGCCTCCACCGAGCTTTGAATCTTCTTTGAATTTGCCTCCAAAAATCTTTATGAGGAGTATGATATTAACAGGAGTTGAATGGGGACCTAGCTAGTACTATATCGGAGCTAATGACTTAGAAGACACGTCTACCGAGCTTAAGAAAGCCATCTTGTTGTTAAATACTAAGAAGGACATAGCTCTTATTCAGCACAAGCAGTCCTTAGTGAGAGTATCTGAGGTGGCTCGACTAGAGAATTCTAGTTCTGGATAAAGAATGCAAATGCTTGATAAAAAAACTCGATCAGAAGAGAGAAGAGGTGGATGTCAAGCAGGCTGAGATGAATGATGAAGCACATAATCTTGAAGGTGAAGCATCTCTTCTTGCAATTACAAATATGTATTCTCAGTCCGAGGAAGATGAGATATACCTAGGAAGAAGTATGTGGCGTGGAGAAGCTGTCAGAGGGGTATTTGCAATTGAAGGAATCATTTTTCAAATGCAATTGTCGAAAGTGAAACTGAAGCCCTCAAGGAGATCATTGAGAACTGCAAGTCTGGAAGCTTCGAGAAAGCTCTCTGTGAAATGCTAATCGATGGTACAAAGTGAATATAATATACATATGATCAATAGAGTACTAGACTCAGTGTAATATGTTGGATACATTTGACCGTAAAACTGAATGAAGCGGAGTGCCAATTATTGTGTACATCCTAATAAAAATCTCATGTATTCCAGAATTTTTTTCATTTGCGTATAGATCTAATTATAAAGAGTTCTATAAAGATACATTTTTATACCACATACTTCAGAAGTATTTTCTAAGATAGTTAACGACACTCACACACATATACACTATATAATTAATGAATACAAGAAACACTAATTAATTCATGAAGAAATTATTATTTTTTCATTTGTAATTTTCTCACATTTAAATGGAATTGACTTAAATGTGTTTAAAGCAATTGTTGAAAATTGAAAACAAAATATAGTAAATTTATCATAGTAAGTTGTAGTGCTTGTAATTTGGAAGAAATGACTTATACACAAGTATTAAAGTTTGGTATAAATTGTGATGGTGGGGGCACACCTGCGTAAATTACAATATTGCAAATAAAAAGGTTAAAAGTGTCACCTAAACCTAGGGCGCGTTGCGAGATACATATCACGAGTTAGTAAGGAGGTGTGGATTAAGTACCTCATCGGACGCGAGCCGACGGCGAGCGCGCTAGGGGGTTGGTGGAGGTCCTCCCGTTCCAGCCCTTCCGCATCTGCAACCGTAGGGACGCCAAGAAGGCGGGGGCTGATGACAAGAGTGGCTCTTATGGCAATGCATCGATCTCCCATGGGTTTTCTGGCGATGCAGCTCAGAATTACCCATGCTAAGTGAAGGGGGACATGTCAGCTACTCAAGGTCAATCTAGTAAAATGTTGGACGAGCAGAAACTACCTCACATAAGAAACACAACAGCTGCCCCCGCGGAGAGGAGGTACGGAGCCACGGATCGATGAAGTGACTCCCGGCGAGGAGGTACGGAGTGACGGCCATTGGATTTGTTTTGATCCGAGGGTAGAAAGGGCTTGTCACGCGGATCGAGAAAGGGTCGCGGCGTTAGTGCCTTGCTCCACCTGCCTATAAATAAGTCCCGCCCCTCCTCCCCTTCCACCCACTTCACCCAAACGAAAGAGGAAAGAAGAAAGAGAAGAGGATGGGAGGCGGAGGCGGAGATCACGCGCTCGGCGGCGTGCGGGTGCCGGCCGGTGGTCCTTTCGCTTGCCGCTGCAGGCTTCAGATGTCATTCGCCACAGACCGTTTCGCACGCGGCCAGCACAACAAATAAATGTAACAAGCAAATAATTAGTTAGTTCTTCTGTAGATGCAGCTCAAAATTTGTTTGCATCAGCCAGCACATTGTTCTTCCCCCACCCAATAATCTTAGTCTACTTCACTCAACACATGTACATGCACAGTGCTCTCCTCTAGTCTACAATTATTGTGTGTGACTTGTAATACAAGGATATATACATGAAAGAATAACACTTGAAGCTCTATTTGTTTGCTTGTTACATTTATTTGATTACTCCTAGGCTTCTTTTATCACAATAAATTCCTCAGTGATATGTAAATCAGGTTGCCTGTTTTTATTAATGAGTAAGCGTCGCAACAATAAAAAGTTATCAACTTTTCTTGTTTTATTTGTTGTGCTGGCCGTCGACCATGGCTGACTCTGGTGATTTAGTGTTTGGATGGATGGTGGTGGTGGTCTTCTGGTCACCACCATCATCTCTCTTTTCCTTTGTCAAACAAACTGGTCTCTCACACACTTCTATGCTGGTTAGGCCCTTTGCCTATCGCTGTCAAATACAACATAATGCTTGTGTGTTGTGCAGTGCTATTGCGTACTGTAGGCTATTCTTTGGTAGCATTTTGATAGAAGAAATGCTGTCATTTTCTTAGAATGAACCTTATTTATGTCATGTGCTTTTAGTGTAAGGATCAATTTTCTACTCTTACCTGTCCAGTGTTACATATGAATCATGTATATGTGCAGGGCAAAAGGGGGCGGTGGTTCCTACTGCATAGCCTCCAAGTTCTAGACAACATTGTCTTGAGATGGAAAGCAAGAAGCATGTCTCTTGCTGTTAGTTGAACTCCGGTTCCATCACTAATGGCAAGAACAAGCATCACCTGGGAGGCCATGGAGCTTCCTCCGACCTGACCTTATTGCAGCACCAGCTCCTCCTCCTCAAGGTACGTAGGTACTCTCTCGCCCATCTTCCATCTGCTCTTCTTCCCTTCTCTGATGCGCTCTCGGTTGACTTGACTGGTCCCCTTCCCCACGCAGGTGCACGCCTGCCTGACAGACCCAACATCCATCACCAGATACCTCCTCACACCAGGGTTAGTTGTTGCTGGCCGCACACTGGCGCCGAGACACGCACAAGTTCGTCTCTTCCTGCTACAGCCCTTGCTCCGAAGGCATAGGTGGTTGTTCCTCTCCTCTGCCCTCACGCTCTCTCTCTTGATTTGTAGTGTTTGTTCTTTTTGGTTGTACTTCTAGTGTTTTCTTTTGTGATGCTAATTAATTACCGTCACCCGTTTATTGGGTTTAGCCCTCAACTGATAATTTGGTCTTGTTTTTACCTACTAGCACAATGACACGATTATTTGATTTCTCCTAGGCTTATTTTTTGACAGTACCTACGTCATTGATATGTAAATCAGGCTGCCTCTTTTTATTAATGACTAAGTGTTGAAACCATAAAAAGTTATCAACTTTTCTTGTTTTATTTATCCGGCCATCGAGCCATGGCCTACTATGACGATTTAGTGTTTGGTTCTGTGGTGGTGTCTTCGGGCCACCACGATCATGCAATTACGATCAGCTCTCTTTGCTAATGAAACTGCTCTATCAGACATTTCTACCCTGGGTAGGGCCTTTTTCTGGTCGCTAACAAATACAACAAAATGTTTGCGTGTTGTGTAGTGTTGTTGTGCACTATAGGCTGTTTTTTGTAACATTTCGATAGAACAAGTTCTTTCATTTTCTCGGAATAGATATTATTTATGTCATGTACTTTCAGTTTAAAGATAATTTTTCTTACATATCCATCGTTACCTATGAATTATGTGTATGTGCAGGGCAAAAGGTGACGGCGGTGCCTGCGTCGTCCGGTTACTTACGGCTTAGCGGACTACCGCCTCCTCGGTGACTACATCAGCTTCCCCCCGCCGTGAGATGAAATTCATTTGGCTTTGACCATGATGGTTTCTTTGTTCTGGTGAGTCCCTGATCTTCTCTCTGTCTCTCCGTGGGCCCTTAGATGGTTCGGCCATCCAGCCAAATGTTTGTGGTGGTGGTCTCCAGCCACCACAATCTTGTATCTTGTCATTAAATATGGTTCCCTTGTTGCTACTGTATGTGATGTTTGTTAGGGTAGTAATTTAGCCCTGATCTTATCTACTAGCTAGTGACATGTCTTTGATTCCTCGGTTTTGCCTTTTTTTTAGCAGCAACTCAAAGACATGTAAATTATCTTGTCTCTGTACCCATTGCCATCTAGCCGTGGTGCCGGCCATCGAGCCCAGCATTTAGTGTTCGGATCTGCGGTGGTGGTCTTCTGGCCACCGCAATCATGTTGTTGTCATCTTCTTTCTTATTGTTCTTTTCTTATACTTCTGTGCTGGTTAGGCCCTTCCTACTCCATGACAAGTTGCTTAATATTTAGCATCATTGAATTATATTAGTTAGATTTAAATTGAAAGATAAATTTTTACTTGATCTTCTACTGTTCAGTTGACCATTTACTGTTGCTATTATTCTCTATCAATGTTGTTTATTTAGAGTAATCCATCATTTGGAAATCTGGATTAATTCCAGATTTTCCTAAGTGCTAGCTCCAAAAGCAAAGCATCTCCATTTTGATGATGTAACATTCTACCATAATCCTTTTTTATTAACCAAAATTTAGCGAACTAACTTGGTACAATGATTGATGTCATATTAGCATGCATGTCTGCTTACCCAGTTTTGTGATTCATGTCAACTTAATGCAGCGTGTGCTTTATGTGTTGTTTTCAGTGTGCGGCTTTAGCTGGATTTAATGTTGGAATCCCTGCTTGCCCTACCGATCTGCGCCTCTACCTATATTGCTTGGATGGTGACAGAACTGGTCGGTGGTGGAAAGCATCATAACCTCTATGCCAGGATACTATGGCTTGGCGGGTTACCTCCTCGGCAACTACCTTGGCTCCCCCCGTGGCACGATGATGATGTTTTGGACGCAACCGTGGCGGTGGTCTCCACCTCTTCCTCTGTTTTGGTGAGTTCCTTCTCCCCTCCTTCTCCCTTTGCCTTAGATGGCCCAACTATCGAGTGGTGGCTGATTCTGATGCCAGTCATCAAGCCAATTAATTAGGATTCAATTATGTGGTCATAATGTCTGTGGTATGTGGTCCTTGTGCTGGCTAGGTCCTCGTGGTATTGTATATACCATTTGTCTAGGGTTTACAACTTGACATGAAATTAACAGATCTTTTTACCGCACTTGCTCTAGGGTTGGGTAATGGTTCATATATAATCTACAGGGATCGCCAACACAGGTCTTTTACTTGTTAACGTCTATCATATAGAATAAACAGAATGATGGTCTTTTACCGTGGGCACTATGCAAGTATGCATGACTTATTCCTTTTGTTATTAACTACATTTTAGCAAAATAAACCCGATACCGTGATTGATGTCAACCCAGCATTCATGTGTGCTTACATAGTTTTTATGATTCTTGTCAATTTAATGCAGCGTGTGCTTTGCGTGTTGCTTTCAGTGAAGTGGTTCTTCAATGTTGGAATCCCCCTTGGCTTTGTGCCGACATCGACGGGACGACGACTGCTGTGTTGTAATCTCCTTGTTTGGCTACCACAGCTCGGAGGACTATCTCAGCTTCTTGTTTCTGGTGAGTCTCTCCTCCCTATCTCCGTTCCCTAAGATGGTCCAGTCGTTGAGCCGTGGCCTGTTGTGGTGCCTACCATCAAGCCAATGATTTGGGGATCGGTTATGTAGTCATGTTGCCTGATGGTGGTCTTCCACCATAATCTTCAGATCGTGATATGATCTTGTTGTTGAAATTGGTCCTTGTGCTGATTAGGCCCTTGTTGTTAGACTAAGTTGAAATTATTCCTCTCACTAGTAGATAAAGGGGATTTAGCCCCGGTTCATTTGGCCTTTTAGCCCCGGTTCTGGAACCGGGGCAAGAGGGTCGGTACTAATGCTCTGACCCTTTAGTCCCGGTTCAATCCAGAACCGGGGCAAAAGGGTGTCCACGTGGCCTGTGCACCGAGTCTAGGCAGGAGGGGCTTTAGTCCCGGTTGGTGGTACCAACCGGGACCAAAAGGCATCCACGTGTCAGCATTTCTGTGGCTGTGGTTTTTGTTTTTTTTTTTTGAAAGGGGAGGGGGGGTTTTAGGTTTTGGGGGTTAATTTAGGTGTTTGATATATTGTGTTAGCTAGCTAATTAATAGAGAGAAGTGTTCTCTCTTATGTCCGTGCTTTTGGTCGACGCTACATACTACACATACGTATATATATGGACTAGAGTCACGCTAGCTAGCTAGCTAGCTGCTAGCTACTAAGCAAACGAAGGAACAGAAGATCTCGTATATATAATCGACATATATATATATGCATACAGAGAGAAGTAATAATATCGACCACCTCTCCTTCTCCGAGAGATTGGTCGAACAACAAGTTCTCGTATATCTATCCGACACTACCGGGCACATATATACAATAATTATCTCTTACAAAAATAATCTCCTAACACATGGATGCAGGGTCCACATAGTATTCTCCGTCTTCAGCGATCACGTGTTCAAGGAAGAATGCCGCCAATTCCTCTTGAATTGCTCGCAGACGATCTGGTGTTAGGAGTTCATCCCGCATCCGAAACATCTAATTTGAAGTAGGGGGTCAATACATGAAATGATGCTATAAATTTGTGAATATTATTGATTGCTTACGCACTTTAAATTGTTCATCAGTGTAGCCCCGCTCACAGGTCGTGTGGCGGATGGACTCGCAAATGTAGTATCCACAATAATCATTCCCGGGTTCCTGCCACAACCACTTTACAAGAAATAGAGCTCAATCAAACTGATAAGCAAGAATGCCAAATTGGTATTGATGAAACTAGCTAGCGCTTGAATCAAGATATAGGAGATGCGCGCGCGGATCATGCTACTATATAGTACTTACTTTCGGGTATCTAAATTGTAGCTTCTTCGGCAGTCCCGGAGCTTTTTTGATGAATGTTTTCCAAGCCCTGCCAGACAAAGGAAACAATTAGTTGATATCAGAAATGAAGTTGCTGATATATATGCATGGTGGATAATATTGATCGATTTAACTTACCTGGCTAGCATTTGAGTCATGTCCGCATACTCCTCGGGATCTTTACGTTTAGAGTCGAAGACAGTTACTATTCCCTTCTCAAGCTTAATCTCTAAGAGAATATAGTGGAAGCTGCGCACGAATGCATGAGATCATTACATCACTATAAACTTGACTGATATATATAAGGGAAACCAAATATGCACAAGACATTAACACTCACTTGAAGTTGTAAGGAAAGAGTATTATATCTTTGTTTTCATTTACCACCAACGATCGTAGCAAGTTGGTCTCGGTATCGCCGGGACGCAATTTAACCTCGGTTGCATCTATGAGGTATGTGTT
>LR738714.1:706133923-706204607 GCA_902687465.1 Secale cereale
CATTTTGTCTAGCTAGTGTCAAAGGATTCAACAAAACCAATACTTCACCATTAGGCGAAAGTAACAGTAGCATGATGGTACGAAGCTCTCCAAAGTTGTTTTGGAACGAAGTCCCAGATAAGATAATCCGTAACAAAAGACGGATTATCCTATCAGGAACTCCGTTCCAGAACATCTTTGCATAACTTCGTACCAACATGCCCCGGTTACTCCTGGCAAATGATGAAGTCATGGAATTTTTCAATACTTTGACACTAGCTAGGCAACCTCTCTCGACCCCTCGACCCCCGACTGCTCGGCGATCCACAAACCCTAGACCCCCTCATGTCACATTTTGTCTAGCTATAGTGTCACATTTTGATTTTGTTTCTACTTACAAAAAAATATTTATTGTTGCTATTTTTTTTTTCAAGTTTTTTTGTTTTGTTTTCTGCATTATTTATTTTCTTTTGTAAAACCAATTACGAACTTTCTGTTAGTGCAAGTAGTATTCAAATTTGAATAGTTTAAATTTGAAATTATTTGTTTTCTTTGTTGCTTTATTTATTTTATTTTGTTTCTTTTCAGCAGCCCAAAGGGCGGGAAGGAGGGGCCTTTAGTCCCGGTTGGTGGCAGCAACCGGGACTAAAGGGGGGCATTAGTCCTGGTTGGTGGCAGCAACCGGGACCAAAGGCCCTGAGCTGGCGCGGGTGCGGTGGGATGTTTAGTCCCACCTCGCTAGCTGAGGGAGCTCGAGAGTGGTTTATAAGGGCTGCTGCTCCCACCCTCTCGAGCTCCTCTCAAATGCAGGCTTCTGGGCCTAACTCTGCGCGCTGCCCTGTGAGCTTGCTGGGCCTTATATTACAGGTGGATCCTGTGCTATAGGCCTTGCAGGCTCACTGGGCAGCGCCCAATTTTTTTTCCTTTTTTGCTTTATTTATTTCTAAGTTGTTTTTTGCTGTATTTAGAGTTGCTTTATTTATTTTATTTTCTTTGTTTATTTCTAAGTTGTTTTTTGCTGTATTTAGAGTTGCTTTATTTATTTTACTTCCTTTATTTATTTTCTTTGTTGCTTTATTTATTTTATTTTGTGTATACTTAATTACAACAAAATACTTATTATTGCTATTTATTTCTAAGTTGTTTTTTGCTGTATTTAGAGTTGCTTTATTTATTTTATTTTATTTGTTTATTTCTAAGTTGTTTTTTGCTGTATTTAGAGTTGCTTTATTTATTTTATTTTCTTTGTTTATTTCTAAGTTGTTTTTTGCTGTATTTAGAGTTGCTTTATTTATTTTACTTTCTTTATTTATTTTCTTTGTTGCTTTATTTATTTTATTTTGTTTATACTTACAACAAAATACTTATTGTTGCTATTTATTTTTCAAGTTTGTTTTGTTTTGTTTTGTTTTGTTAGTGCAAGTAGTATTGAAATTTGAATAGTACAAACGGACAATGGTATCATACTCGTTTGTTACAAAGTTGGCATGGTATCATCATAATAGTTGCGGAAATAACTCTTCACTTTTTCTTCGCTTGTGTCATTTGCTTATTGCGTCGTAACCATGGATAATCTTCATCTTTTATCAGGATGCTTGGGTCAGCCTTGACTTTGAAGGGAGGAATTTCATGAAACTTTTCATAATCTTCAGACATGTCTGTCTTGCCCTCCACTCCCAGGATGTCCCTTTTTCCTGAAAGAACTATGTGGCGCTTTGGCTCATCGTATGATGTATTCGCTTCCTTATCTTTTCTTTTTCTCGGTCTGGTAGACATGTCCTTCACATAGATAACCTGTGCCACATCATTGGCTAGGACGAACGGTTCGTCATTGTATCCAAGATTTTTCAGATCCACTGTTGTCATTCCGTACTGTGGGTCTACCTGTACCCCGCCTCCTGACAGATTGACCCATTTACACTTAAACAAAGGGACCTTAAAATCATGTCCGTAGTCAAGTTCCCATATGTCCACTATGTAACCATAATATGTGTCCTTTCCCCTCTCGGTTGTTGCATCAAAGCGGACACCGCTATTTTGGTTGGTGCTCTTTTGATCTTGGACAATCATGTAAAATGTATTTCCATTTATCTCGTATCCTTTGTAAATCAATACAGTCGAAGATGGTCCCCTGGACAACAAGTACAACTCATCACAAACAGTGTTGTCACCTCTGAGACGTGTTTCCAACCAACTGCTGAAAGTCCTGATGTGTTCACGTGTAATCCAGTCGTCGCACTGCTCCGGGTGTTTGGAGCGCAGACTGTTCTTGTGTTCATCGACATACGGGGTCACCAATGTAGAGTTCTGTAGAACTGTGTAGTGTGCTTGAGACCAAGAATAACCGTCCCTGCATATAATTGAGTCCCTTCCAAGCGTGCATTTTCCAGTCAGTCTGCCCTCGTACCGCGATTTAGGGAGACCTATCTTATTAAGGCCAGGAATGAAGTCAACACAAAACCCGATGACATCCTCTGTTTGATGGCCCATGGAGATGCTTCCTTCTGGTCTGGCGCGGTTACGGACATATTTCTTTAGGACTCCCATGAACCTCTCAAAGGGGAACATATTGTGTAGAAATACGGGCCCCAGAATGACAATCTCGTCGACTAGATGAACTAGGACGTGTGTCATGATATTGAAGAAGGATGGTGGGAACACAAGCTCGAAACTGACAAGACATTGCGCCACATCACTCCTTAGCCTTGGTACGATTTCTGGATCGATCACCTTCTGAGAGATTGCATTGAGGAATGCACATAGTTTCACAATGGCTAATCGGACGTTTTCCGGTAGAAGCCCCCTCAATGCAACCGGAAGCAGTTGCGTCATAATCACATGGCAGTCATGAGACTTTAGGTTCTGGAACTTTTTCTCTGCCATATTTATTATTCCCTTTATATTCGACGAGAAGCCAGTCGGGACCTTCATACTGAGAAGGCATTCAAAGAAGATTTCTTTCTCTTCTTTCGTAAGAGCATAGCTGGCAGGACCTTCATACTGCTTCGGAGGGATGCCGTCTTTTTCGTGCAAACGTTGCAGGTCCTCCCGTGCCTCAGCTGTATCTTTTGTCTTTCCATACACGCCCAAGAAGCCTAGCAGGTTCACGCAAAGGTTCTTCGTAACGTGCATCACGTCGATTGAAGAGCGGACCTCTAGGTCTTTCCCGTAGGGTAGGTCCCAAAATATAGATTTCTTCTTCCACATGGGTGCGTGTCCCTCATCGTCATTCGGAACAGCTAGTGCGCCGGGGCCCTTTCCGAAGATTACGTGTAAATCATTGACCATAGCAAGTACGTGATCACCGGTACGCATGGCGGGCTTCTTCCGGTGATCTGCCTCGCCTTTGAAATGCTTGCCTTTCTTTCGACATTGATGGTTGGTCGGAAGAAATCGACGATGGCCCAGGTACACATTCTTCCTGCACTTGTCCAGGTATATACTTTCAGTGTCATCTAAACAGTGCGTGCATGCGTGGTATCCTTTGTTTGTCTGTCCTGAAAGGTTACTGAGAGCGGGCCAATCGTTGATGGTCACGAACAGCAACGCCTTTAGGTCAAATTCCTCCTGTTTGTGCTCATCCCACGCACGTACACCGTTTCCATTCCACAGCTGTAAAAGTTCTTCAACTAATGGCCTTAGGTACACATCAATGTCGTTGCCGGGTTGCTTAGGCCCTTGGATGAGAACTGGCATCATAATGAACTTCCGCTTCATGCACATCCAAGGAGGAAGGTTATACATACATAGAGTCACGGGCCAGGTGCTGTGATTGCTGCTCTGCTCCCCGAAAGGATTAATGCCATCCGCGCTTAGAGCAAACCATACGTTCCTTGCGTCCTTTGCAAACTCCTCCCAGTACTTTCTCTCGATTTTTCTCCATTGCGACCCGTCAGCGGGTGCTCTCAACTTCCCGTCTTTCTTACGGTCCTCACTGTGCCATCGCATCAACTTGGCATGCTCTCTGTTTCTAAACAAACGTTTCAACCGTGGTATTATAGGAGCATACCACATCACCTTCGCAGGAACCCTCTTCCTGGCGGGCTCGCCATCAACATCACCAGGGTCATCTCGTCTGATCTTATACCGCAATGCACCGCATACCGGGCATGCGTTCAGATCGTTGTATGCACCGCGGTAGAGGATGCAGTCATTAGGGCATGCATGTATCTTCTTCACCTCCAATCCTAGAGGGCATACGACCTTCTTTGCTGTGTATGTACTGTCGGGCAATTCGTTATCCTTCGGAAGCTTCTTCTTCAATATTTTCAGTAGCTTCTCAAATCCTTTGTCAGCCACAGCATTCTCTGCCTTCCACTGCAGCAATTCCAGTACGGTACCGAGCTTTGTGTTGCCATCTTCGCAATTGGGGTACAACCCTTTTTTGTGATCCTCTAACATGCGATCGAACTTCAGCTTCTCCTTTTGACTTTCACATTGTGTCCTTGCATCGACAATGACCCGGCGAAGATCATCATTTGGTTCCTCTTGATCTTCAGCAGCTTCACCCGTTGCAGCATCATTGGGCACATCGTCTGGTTCCTCTTGATCTTCACCAGCTCCCCCCATTGCAGCATCACCGTATTCAGGGGGCACATAGTTGTCATCGTACTCTTCTTCTTCGCCGTCTTCCATCATAACCCCTATTTCTCCGTGCCTCGTCCAAACATTATAGTGTGGCATGAAACCCTTGTAAAGCAGGTGGGAGTGAAGGATTTTTCGGTTAGAGTAAGACATCGTATTCACACGTTGAGTGCATGGACAACACATAAAACCATTCTGCTTGTTTGCCTCTGCCACATTTAGAAACTCACGCACGCCCTTAATGTACTCGGAGGTGTGTCTGTCACCGTACATCCATTGGCGGTTCATCTGCGTGCATTTATATATAATTAAGTGTGTCAAAAACCATTACAGAACATCATAAATAGATAATTAAGTGACCAAATGGATAAAAGTTCATCATCACATTAAAACCAAAGTACATACATATATAGTTCTCATCTAACAACATATATAGCTCTCCATACACATCGAAACTATGTAAAACATTTCAACGCGAAAACAAATGCTATCATAATCGCAACCAAGGTAACAATTGATCCAACGGCATAATGATACCAAGCCTCGGTATTAATGGCATATTTTCTAATCTTTTTAATCTTCAACCGCATTGCATCCATCTTGATCTTGTGATCATCGACGACATCCGCAACATGCAACTCCAATATCATCTTCTCGTCCACAATTTTTTTTATTTTTTCCTTCAAGAATTTGTTTTCTTCTTCAACTAAATTTAACCTCTCGACAATAGGTTCCATCTTGATCTTGTGATCATCGATAACTTCCGCAACATGCAACTCCAATTCCATCTTCTCCTCCTCCATTTTTTCCAATTTTTTCTTCAACGAAATGTTTTCCTCTTCAACTAAATTTAACCTCTCCACAAGAGGGTCGGTTGGAATTTCCGGTTCAACTACCTCCTATACATAATAAAACATCTATGCATGTCAGGTTGGTCGGCATAACTATCATAAGCACTAAAACAAATAGTTATAAATTAAAGATAATATATCACATCCGAATCGTAGACCGGACGAGGGCCCACGTGGGCGGATATCAAAACCATCGCACTATATAATAACAAGCAATAATAAACGTAAGAAAATTAGACAAATATCTATCTAAAGCAATAATAAAAGTAAGAAAAGCATGGACATAACAAGAGGCTCACCACGGTGGTGCCGGTGACGAGATCGGCGGGGGCGATCGACGGCGGCGAAGACGGGGACGGGACGTGACGGACCGCTAAACCTAGACAAATCTCGGAGAAAATAGAGCTTCGAGAGCAGAAAAGCTTAACTAGTGTGGCTCGGGCATTCCACCGAACATGTTGTGTGCATAGGAGGTGAGCTAGAGCACCACTAACCCCTCTCCCCCTCGGCCAGAAAAAAAAACAGAGCAGTGAGCTCTGCTCTTGAGTGAGGGGGTTTATATAGGCAACTCACTGGTCCCGGTTGGTGCTACAAACCGGGGCTAAAGGGGTGCCTTTGGTCCCGGTTCATAAAACAAACCGGGACTAATAGTGGTGGGCCAGGAGCAAGAGCCATTGGTCCCGGTTTTTAGCTCCAACCGGGACCAATAGGTCCAGACGAACCGGGACCAATGGCCCACGTGGCCCGGCCGGCCCCCTGGGCTAACGAACCGGGTCCAGTACCCCCATTGGTCCCGGTTCTAGATTGAACCGGGGCTAATGGGCTGGACCAATGCCCTGTTTTCTACTAGTGTCTTATGGCAATTGATATAAAATGTGCTACTATCATTTTCTTGGAATCTGTCATATGGTTGTGTTGTGATAGTTGTAGCTTTATTTTCCTTTTAGCATCGGTTTGGTTGCTTAAGAGATGCATTTTTGTCCGTATCCACTGCCTGAAGCTTGAGTGTGGTGTCCTCTTTGCTCTATGGACATGACTTAGTCCTTGAGCATCTATTTGTGTCGATGGGTAGGCCTGAAAATGAGGCCATTTATGACTGTCCATTCATGATTTTAATTGAGAAAGTAGCTGCTAGCTTGTGCTTGATATCCATTTTATCACATATCTGCCTTGTTAAAATCGTGCATTTATTTTTGAGCAGGTCATGTTCAAACCTTGTGCAAAACCAAGGCAAGGATCCGGAGTGCCCAAACAAAGTGTGGCAAAAGCAAGGATCCGGAGAGGCGATCCCTCGTTTCTGTGCGATTTAGTTTGCTCAACACACGTAGTTGTTTGTTGAGAACAAGCGCCTCTTAAAACCACATGTCTTTGCCGACGTCCTTGTTTATTTATGTACGATTTCTCGAGCTTGCTCAAATAGCAATGGTTGAGAGTGATATGCTGGGGATGGAATTTACTTTCTTGTCCTACTGGCTATTTGGGCTAGCTATGTATGTATGCGAGATAGATAGGTGGTCTGTTTTCAGACCGTATGAAGAATGCATGTTGTGAATGAAGATGAATGGAATAAAATTATTCACTTTGGTCGATTCATGTTTGGCTGAGTGAGAGACATTATGGTTATGCAAATGGCTGGCTAGCTGGTTTTCGTAGTTTCCTTTTTCTCTTTCTGGCCGAGCCTTATTCATGCCCTGTTGTACACCTCGTTGTGATGTAGTAAATGATAAATACCATTCCCATGGCAGCAACATGCTTGTGTTAACCGTGATTTTTATTTCATGTAGCAACTTACTACCTCCGTTCTAACATATATGACGTTTTGGTAGGCTGAACTAGCGTGCCGAAATGTCTTATATTTTGGAATGGAGGTAGTATCGTCGCCCTCAAATTAAGTGTCCAAATAATCCGATAGTATGGGCTTTCAAACTGTATTCAGTATGAAAAATAAATCAAATGTGAGTAACCCGGCCACATGATTTCCTCAGATATGCCTAATCCTGAAATCTAGCCGGCAAATCTGCCTCTCTAACTGAATCTACACAGAAACCTCTCTAAATCTACACAGTAATGGCCATCCTGGAATCTAAGACGGCAAATCTGCCTCTCTAACTGAATCTATGCAGAAACCTCTCTAAATCTACACAGTAATGGCCATGCTGAAATCTACCCGGCAAATCTGCCTCTCTAACTGAATCTACACAGAAACCTCTCTAAATCTACACAGTAATAGCCGAATCAAATCGAGAGCAGTACCCTTTTTGTTATTACTTCCATTTGGTGGTTCAAATATAAATATACACAAGCAGTAGGCACGTGGAAAAAGTAAAAAGATTGGTTGTTCAAATATAAATATAAATATATGAAAAAGAAAGAAAGAGGGAAGATCTGGCAACAATAGCCAGCTGCAAAAGAAAAAAAAAGACTTGCATTGTTTGAAGGAATCCCCACGTACCAGCTGGCTTATTATTGACTAGTCACAGTGGAGAGTAACTTAGCGTATAACATGCATATGTTACTAGTCTATGTTACTACCTCCAGGATGGGTAGTAACATATGTGTTGTGTCATGCATTACTTCATTTATTAGGTTGTAGACTCATCTATTCTTGATATGTGTGATGTTACAGTAACTAGCTATGTTACCACATGCCTCTCTTTCTTCATTAATTACATGCCACATCATCTATTTTGTCTAGATAAGTGTGATGTTACCACCTATGTTACTCCCACTATGGGTAGTCTTAGGAGGAAGTAGCAACAAACTGTCTTCCACTTTTCAAGGCGCTCCTCAACTTCAATTCTCTCCCAGGCCGATGCGCCGCCTCCATTACTCCCTTCCTCCCTCCCTCTCGTTCGTCCGCGTGCTTGATCCGATCCATCCATTGGCTCTCGCTCGCATCACGCGGATCGGCCTCCCATCCGATGCCTCCGCGCCTTCCCTGCCGGCTCCCATCGATGCGGTGCCTCTCTCGTTCCCTCTATAAATGGCCTTCCTCCTGATACGTCTCCAACGTATCTATAATTTTTTATTGTTCAATGCTATTATTTATGAAGTCTTGGATGTTTAATGGGCTTTATCATACACTTTTATATCATTTTTGGGACTAACCTACTAACCCAAAGGCCCAGTCCAGATTGCTGTTTTTTGCCTGTTTCAGGGTTTTGCAGAAAAAGAATATCAAACGGAGTCCAAACGGAATGAAACCTTCGCGAGAGATATTTTTGGAGAAAATCACGCACAGGGAACTTGAGAACCACATCAGGGGAGCCTCGGGGTGTCCACGAGGGTGGAGAGCGCGCCCCCCTGCCTCGTGGGCCCCTCGAGCACCCCCCCCCCCCGGTGTCCTCCTTCCTCCTATATAAGTCTACGTACCCCGAAACCTTCGACAACAGAGAGAAAACCCTAATTCCACCGCCGTAACCTTCTGTTCCCGTGAGATCCCATCTTGGAGCCTGTTCCGGAGCTCCACCGAAGGGGGATCCATCACGGAGTTCTTCTTCATCATCATCATCATCGCCCTCACCATGAGTTGTGAGTAGTTTACCATAGACCTTCGGGTCCATAGCTAGTATCTAGATGGCTTCTTCTCTCTCTCTGGATCTCAATACAAAGTTCTCATCGGTCTTTGAGGAGATCTATTCAATGTAATCTCTTTTTGCGGTGTGTTTGTCGAGATCCGATGAATTGTGGGTTTATGATCAAGATTATTTACGAGAAATATTTGGTTCTTCTCTGAACTTTTTATGTGTGCTCATAATATCCTTGCAAGTCTCTTCGAATTATTGGTTTGGTTTGGCCTACTAGATCTATAGTTCTTGCAATGGGAGAAGTGCTTGGCTTTGGGTTCAATCTTGCGGTGTCCTTTCCCAGTGACAGTAGGGGCAGCAAGGCACGTATTGTATTGTTGCCATCGAGGATAAAAAGATGAGGTTTATATCATATTGCTTGAGTTTATCCCTCTACATCATGTCATCTTGCTTAAGGCGTTACTCTGTTCTTATGAACTAAATACACTAGATGCATGCTGGATAGCGGTCGATGTGTGGAGTAATAGTAGTAGATGCAGAATCATTTCGGTCTACTTGTCTCGGACGTGATGCCTATATACAATGATCATGCCTAGATAGTCTCATAATTATTCGTTTTTTTATCATTTGCTCGACAGTAATTTGTTTATCCGCCGTAGAATATCGCTATCATGAGAGAAGCCATTAGAGAACACTATGCCCCCCGGGTCTATTCTCAACATATCAATCTACATCTACTTACTTTTATCGTTTTTATTTGCTGTTCTTATAAACCAAAAATACCAAAAATATAAACTATCGTCTCTATCAGATCTCACTTTCGTAAGTGATCGTAAAGGGATTGACAACCCCTTATCGCGTTGGCTGGGAAGTTCTTATTTGTTTGTGCAGGTGCGAGGGACTCGCGCGTGGTCTCCTACTGGATTGATATCTTCGTTCTCAAAAACTGAGGGAAATATTTATGCTACTGTGCTGCATCTCCCTTTCCTCTTCAAGGGAATATAACGCAAGCTCGAGAAGTAGCACCTCTCCATCTAATCCCTGCCCATTTGCTCCTCTTTTCTCCTCGATCCAACGCCAAGTGCAGCCGCCCCCTCCCCCCACCCCATGGAGAGATTATCTCAACCAATCCAGCCGTCTGCTTCCATTCATCCATGGAGACATATGAATTATGCAATTTGGTAGAGGGAACCCTTTCGGCACATGGCAGGCAGCCTCTTCTCTCTCCCTCCATTCAGCTCCGCCGATTACGTATTACTCGCCAGGTACTCCCTCCGTCCGGAAATACTTGTCATCAAAATGAATAAAACGGGATGTATCTAGATGTATTTTAGTTATAGATACATTCCTTTTTGTCCATTTTGATGACAAGTATTTTCGGACGGAGGGAGTACTTGCTAATTCTTCTTCACATGTTCTTACTGTTGCAGCCCCAGCTAGTACGTCCCTGTGCGGGCTGATTTCCATCTCTGAATGTCTGTCTGCCAAATCCTATAGGCTAGGTGCATGCATATCTGACTGACTTCTAAACCATACCTAATCTGGCTCCCCAATGGCATCTCAAAATTTCCTTAATTACTTGAGCCACCTGCTGAACAAACTTGTTCAGACTCAAAGTCGGCTGCATTGTAACTGAAATACGTTTGTGGCCTTGAAGTAGGAAGTATGAGGCTTTGGTTCGAGAGTTTACATCTAGCCGTTTGTCAGTAGAATCACAATGTGAAACACCGTTGAATTGTTTTTTGTGTGAAAGCATGTGCTTCTATATTTCTTCACCGTTGGACTGTGTTTGTGTGAAAGCGTGCTGCATGTACGGAAAAAAAGAGACATCTTGCGAATCCGCGTCCCTTATGTTATATATATATATCAGTCCAGACCTTGCTTTCGTGTGAGAGCATGTGCTTCTCTGTTTCTTCACGAAGCTTTCAAGTAAATGGCATCCAGCTAATGCTCACTTTATATTATGTCTTAACCATGGCCAGTTTGGTGTTCACGAGTAGTTCTTGAGAAAAAGCACTATGTCAGTATCCTTTTTCAACTTCATCCTACAAAAAAGTACCCGAGATTCTTAAAGTACTGGAAACATGCTACCTCGCTGTGCAGAGTTAAAATACTACTCTCTCCGTTCGGAATTACTTGTCTCAGAAATGGATGTATCTAGAACTAAAATACGTCTAGACACATCCATTTCCGCGACAAGTAATTCCGAACGGAGGGAGTACCTGTCTCTGTATCTCATTGCCCTTCAATGTTTTCTCACCTTAGATTACCAAGGAACTATTATTTCTTCCATTTTTCTTTTAATCTTCACTAAGTATTGCTTAATTGCTTTCTTCCTTTTTTCACCTCCCCAATGCCTAAAAGAGTTAGCTAAAGGTGTGGAGTGTAAACCACAAAACCAGCAAGTAAATTGTTTTGTCTTACAAGAGTAAGTAGTAGAAGCTGTCATGATAAAAATAATAATGACATGATGTTTCCGCACTATTACATTTGCTCCTTAAAGACTTGCTTTTTCAGGCATTTGTACATTATTATTTGCACCTTCTATAGGAACATACTTCAAATTTAATTTTATGTTTTGTATTGAGCGGACGTCATCATTTTTACATATGAAATGTGGCAAATAATCGCTGAACAAAGCCAGATGGTTCACTCATGCGCATCATCCCTGAATATTTTAGTTGGGAATGATTCCTTTTCACTTCAACACTCTTTTCTACAAATTATAGTCGGGCATGACTCTATTGTACAGCGATACAGCGGAGATAAGATAGAACATTGCAAGAATAAGAACTCCTTGTATGTAGCCAGCAGAATGATTTGGTAGGTTGATTCTAGAGGGCAATTACAGAGTAATTACTGATGAGTAGAAAACGAATGTATAGAAGGCATGGTGACTAGTGTATGCGAGTGAAAGTATGGATGGTAGAGAATTTGGAAGCACCAATTATGCATAGATTTATTTTTTTCAAAATTCTAAATGTTTACTCTGTGTGTGCTCGCGCGCGCGTCTCTGTGTTTGCATGGTATTTCGTTATGCATACCATTACATGGTGATGGTGATGCATACTAGTTTGGAATACAGAACCATGTCATAATATGCTGTTCTTATCTTTTCTATTGATGCAGTGTTGATGGGCCGCATGGGCTGTTAAAGGAAAAAGAGGCATATAATGTTTTTTCCAGATCACTTTACCAAGTTAAAACACATAACAATGTAAGTCTTGTTGCTGCCTACGCCATTGTTGATTCTATTGATGATCTCATTGTGGTATGGTTTAATTGATTGTTCAACATGATAGCTACATGTAAATTTCTACTGTTGGTTCTGTTATAAAAGTGGGGTTGCTAACTTCTAGGGTTTAGTTAGTGTTCCTGTAGCATAAATAGACATATAATTCTGTAAGTTGCTTTTCACTTCTTTTGTGCCAGATTCTTTTGCTTCCATCTTTTACTGCAGAAATCAGTATGATCTTTGTTAAAATCAATTAAATGGGACGAGCCTTATCAAATGCAACAGAGGGTCATTGTTAACACATGTTCTTAATTAAAGGAAACATACACTATATTCATGATATATGATTAGAGAAACTCTAGGTTTGTTCTTTGCATTGACACCTAGAACACACATTTTGTCTTCGGGCTTGTAGCTTTGGCATAATAACTGAATAATTTTACCAATCACATCGTTGCTAACCTTGAACTTAGTTGCATTAAGCAATATATAGTAGTAGCAATTTTGTGAGAACCTTGAACATAGTTGCCTAATGTACAGTGTATTATTTTGCAGTAGGGATAGCTAGCTATATTTCCACTGACAGAACCTCAAATCACGTGGCCAGTCAGTCGATGTGGAGTCTTGTGCTTTGTGCTGGATGGATTCTCAACATTTCTTCTTTCTTTCTTTTTTGTGCAAAACCTAACATTCAACATTTACCAGAGGTTGTTGTATTCTTTCATGCCTAACTAAAACAAATGAAGAATTTGGTCGGCCGGCGGTGGAGAAGTTGAAATGGGATGCAATGTCTCCTCCCTTTCCATGTGAAATACAAAATATAAGAAGACATGCGATTCTCCCGAACGCGTTATGCTGCCGAAATTTCTAATGAAATTTTGTCCTTGTTTGTAAGAAAACATAAAATTTAAGGTGTCCGATGCAAAACGTTAGGGTCTTGTTTACAAGAAAATGAAAACTTTAGGTTGTTGGCTGCAAAATGTCAGGGTCTTGGCTAAATGTGAACTTCGAAAAAGAGACAATTCACTTGGTATTTCCCATACAAATCTAGCTATAGCGAGCTTGTGAGCTACTTTATTTTGGGACGGAGGGAGTACGTTTTTTCGTTTTACAAAGTTTTTGTTCATTTTACTTTTTTTTTACATTTTAAGTTTTTTCGTTTTACAAAGTTTTTGTTCATTTTACTTTTTTTTGTTGTTCTTATTTTTATTTATTTATTTATAATTTCGAATATTCTAAATATATCTATTGCGAAAAAACTATTTTTTTTAAATGTTAATCATACATTTGAAAATTTTAACCAAATTTTAGGAAAATGTTAAGTACACCTAGAAAAAGTATAAAAAATATAATGTGTAAAAAAAGTGGATCATGTATGTATAAAATGTCAAGCATTTGAAAGAAAATCTTAATCAAGTATTTGAAATAAAATAATCAAACTTTTAAAAAAAATGTTAGATGTATAAAGAGTATGTGTTATATATAAGAAATAAAATGTCTACGAAAAAATATTGATCATGTACTAAAATATGTTCCTCGAGTATACAAAAAATGTACATCCTACATTAAATATAATATAGAAATCAAAAAACATATATTTTAAAAGTCGATTATGTATGTAAAAAATGTTAAACATGTAAAACAATGTTCCTGATGTTTACGAAAAATGTATATTGTTTGTGAAAAAAATGTTTATTGCAATTAGAAAATGTGCACCGTGTATTGAAAAACGATGATATATGTACATGCATTCAAAATATTAATGTGTATTTTAATTTTAATGAGTATTATAAAATGTATATTTTATATACCAGGAATTTAGAATGTGAATGAAAATGGAGACATACGAAAATATATAGTTCTAATGTGTAAGAAAAATGTTCAATGTGCACTGAAATGAAAGAAGTCCACATAACCCCTGAAGTTTTAGAAATTGGCTATTTAACCAGGTTATGTACATCCAGTTTGAACCACTCCAGCTACTACTTGTCACTGCCACCAGTGACGGAAGCAGCATGAGCAACACCACGAGGCACTACGAGCCACTTCATAGTACCGAAGAGATTTGAGTCTCTGACAAGTAGGCCCTATCTTCGACTCGACCAGCTGATTCACGCCAGATTGCAAAACCGCCTACTAGAACCGCTTATAACATGGTGCGGGGAACCAGATGAGAAAGCAAAGAAAACAAAAAAAATGAAGAAAACTGATGAAGAAATAAAAAACCGTTAAAAGAAACGAAAAATAACAAAGAAAAACGCATCGAACACTTTTTTAAGGGGAGCGTATCGAACACCACGATTTTTTTTTTTACAATCTCGTGAAACTTTATTAATCCGCCATAATGTTTACAGGGACGAAATGAAGATCCCCCGACTGGCCTAACCACACATGGCGGCCAACCGCGAGGGAGAGAGTATGTTTCGCTAGATTGTGAGCTTCATAGTTTGAGCTCCTAAATTCATGACCTATATTGCATGATAAAAAACTAGTAGAGTGTTCCGATATCTCCTGAAGAACTGCTCCATAAGTAGCTAGCTTGCCATGATGCAACTCGTCGACAACCACTTTGCAATCAGACGCAACATGTATATCTCGTGCATATAGATCATCCGTCAAAGAGAGAGCTTCTCTTATAGCTAGGGCTTCAAGTGTTTGAGGTTCTGTGATGTGCTTGAAAACGATGGCCGAAGCCCCCCCAAAAGTTGCCATGTTGATCTCTACAGATCGCTCCCACAGAACCATGCTTCCTTCTCACGGCCACTGCCCCGTCAACATTGATCTTGACACAACCTTGGGTTGGCGGCACCCATGTTGCACTTCTCATGACTCTTCCCGGTACCACTTGCGTCTCCCTCTTGTTTACTATCTCCAACTCTGACAGGAACTTATTAATGAAAGCCGATGTAGCGTGTGGAGATTGAAATATATCCTCATGAATTGCCTTTCTTCGTGCAGCCCAGATTTCCCACAAGGTAACCACAACACGGATGAAATCATGCGCATCTAGTATTTCATGTAAAGCAAATAACCAGTCTTTAGCGTCTTCCTCTTGGTGTGTTATGATTTTCTCGACCAACTCCTCTGGTGCGAGAGCCCATACGCTTCTTGAGAGAGCACAAGAGAGAAGTGCGTGTCCCCATGTATTCCTAGCTCCACACAAGCAGCAAGTGTCTGTTTCGGCCATATGGCGATGATGAAGCACTTCTCCGCTGGGCATATAATGTCTGGCAAGTCTCCAGAGGAACATACGAAGTTTTGAGGGTACCTTGATATGCCACATAGTGCTCCAAAACCTGCCTATCTGCCCCGTGGATGAGCCACCGGCCTCGTTCCACCATCCCTCTCTGCTTGTCTTCGTACTCAATATCATCCGGTATGCCGACCGAACGGTGAAACAGTCAATTGGTTCCTCATGCCAAGCCCAAAAATCAGGCTGCCTACGCATACACATTGGTATCTTTAGAATCTCGTTTGCATCAACCGGGATGAAAACTGAGCGAACCAGCCCCTCATTCCATTGTGCTGTAGTAGTATCAATAAGATCAGATACTCGCCGTGGTGGGTTCGGCACTAAGGATGTAATAGGCCTTTTGAAACTATCACGAGGGATCCAATTATGTAACCATATATCCGTGCTCTCCCCATCCCCAATTCTCCTGATGATTCCCTGAGCTAGTATCTCCTTACCATCCAATATAGCTCGCCATATCTAAGATGGGCGGGGACCCAAATCTGCCTCCAATAAAGTACTGTTTGGGAAGTAAACAGCTTTCAAAACCTGAGCACTAAGAGAGCGTTCATCATTCATTATTCTCCAAGCTTGCCTCGCGAGCAGAGCTAGATTGAACATCTCCAAATCACGGAATCCAAGTCCGCCCAACTGTTTTGGTTGTATCATAGTGTCCCAGGCAACCTAGTTTGGTTTTCGTTTGCCTTGCTTACTCCCCCACCAAAATTGCCTAGTGATGGCAGATATACTGTCACATAACCCTCTAGGAAGACGGAAGCATGACATAGAGTAGACCGGAATTGCTTGCGCAACTGCCTTGATCAAAACTTCTTTACCGGCAGCAGAGAGTAATTTTTCCATCCAACCTTTTACCTTCTCCCACACCCGGTCTCTCAAGTACTTGAACGTTCCATTCTTGGAGTGTCCCACGTCCGTTGGCATGCCCAAATAATGCTCACTCAAGGGCTCATTGTGAACCTGCAAGAAGTTCTTTATTGCTTCCCTCATAGAGCCTGGACAACCCCGGCTAAAAAAGATTTCCTCGGAACGCTGATGAGCGCAAGCAGATCATTGAAGAATTGGGGATGTCTTTGCCTTCTATGGTTCGCTTCCTGTCGTAACAATTGGAAGAAGAAGAAAGAGATGTATGTATGACCTAGTAGTAGTTTGTAAGTCCTCTGTGATGCATTTGCCTGGTACAACAAATAATCAGCCTTTTAGGAAGAACCTTTTGTGAAGTAGTACGTACAAATATCATCAATCAGGCACAACAAAAACAACATTTACATTGCGTCTGCGGCGGCGCCTTTTCTTTGTCATGGAGGGTTGGATCAACAACTGGTATTTTTTATGACCTAATGGAGGGATGCCTAATTTGAATCCCCCCTCCCCCTCCTCGTGACAAAGTAGACTAATTCCTGGTGAAAATCGAATCGGGGATGCCAACTTATTTGATCGATGCATACTCCTCCTCCTCTGTTTATTTATTTAGGCCGCCGGAAACCAATCTCCTTTCATACATAACAAGGTTACCCTGAGGAGATCCCCTGGACCTTACAACCCAGGCGACGAGTGGAGGTGGAGTGGGGGGGGGGGGTCGTCCCCGGGATCATTTGGTCTGTAGGGGTTGGCAGCGGAGTGTCAGGTGCTGGCTATCTGAAGAAGTTCGCCAACCTATGTGAAGTGTCTAGTTCGTCTCCTATCTTCAGTTAACAGACGGCTGCAATTCAATTGACGGGCTTCAACGGCTACAATTCCTTCTTACCGTTTCACCCGGCCCTACTTACAAGCTGTTTATTATCACTATTAGAGAGACCTCTTGAAAACTTGTCTTCTTCACCAATACTCCGTCCTGATGCCTGATTTGAATCCCCCCTCTCCCTCATGCATGACAAAACTTGTCTCCGAGAAACCTAAGCCGGATTTTGTGAAGGTTAACTTTGATGCGGCGTTCAAGCTGGAATCTGGTGATGGTGCATTCGGCTATATCCTGTTGGGGAACGTAGTATTTTACAATTTTCCTACGATCACGCAAGATCTATCTACCAGATGCATAGCAATGAGAGGGAAGAGTGTGTCTACGTACCCTCGTAGACCAGAAGCGGAAGCGTCAAGTGACGCGGTTGATGTAGTCGAACTTCTTCGCGATTCAACCGATCAAGCACCGAACGTACGGCACCTCCGCGTTCAGCACACGTTCAGCTTGATGACGTCCCACGAGCTCTTGATCCAGTTGAGCTTCACGGGAGAGTTTCGTCAGCACGACGGCGTGGTGACGGATATGATGTATCTACCGGCGCAGGGCTTCGCCTAAGCACTGCGACGGTATGACCGAGGTGTATTTCTGTGGAGGGGGGCACCGCACACGGCTGGAACAATTCAACTTGTGTGTTTTTGGGTGCCCCCCTGCCCCTGTATATAAAGGAGCAAGGGGGGAAGCCGGCCGACCCTCCTATGGTGCGGCTAGGGCTGCAATCCTACTAGGAATAGGATTGCAATCCTATTCCTAGTAGGAACTACCAAAGAAGGAAGAAGGGGGAAGGAAAGAGAGGGAGAGGGAGAGGGAAAGAGGGGCCGCGCCCCCCTCCCCTTGTCCTATTCGGACTCCTCCTAGGGAGGGGGCGCGTCACCTCCTGGCTGCTGCCCTCTCTCTCCCCTATGGCCCACCAGGGCCCACCATTCCCCCGGGGGTTCCGGTAACCCTCCCGGCACTCCGGTAAATTCCGAAACTTTCCAGAACACTTCTGGTGTCCGAATATAGTCGTCCAATATATCAATCTTTATGTCTTGGACATTCCGAGACTCCTCGTCATGTCCGTGATCTCATCTGGGACTCCGAACTACCTTCGCTACATCAAAACTCATAAACTCATAATACCGACCGTCATCAAACGTTAAGCGTGCGGACCCTACGGGTTCGAGAACTATGTAGACATGACCGAGACTCATCTCCGGTCAATAACCAATAGCGGAACCTGGATGCTCATATTGGCTCCTACATATTCTACGATGATCTTTATCGGTCAAACCGCATAACAACATACGTTGTTCCTTTTGTCATCGGTATGTTACTTGCCCGATATTCGATCGTTGGTATCTCTATACCTAGTTCAATCTCGTTACCGGCAAGTCTCTTTACTCGTTCCGTAATACATCATCTCGTGACTAACTCATTAGTCATTTGCTTGCAAGGCTTATTATGATGTGCATTACCGAGAGGGCCCAGAGATACCTCTCCGACACTCGGAGTGACAAATCCTAATCTTGATCTATGCCAACACCACGAATACTTTTGGAGACACCTGTAGAGCATCTTTATGATCACCCAGTTACGTTGTGACGTTTGATAGCACACAAGGTGTTCTTACGGTATTCGGGAGTTGCATAATCTCATAGTCATAGGAACATGTATAAGTCATGAAGAAAGCAATAGCAGTAAAACTAAACGATCATAGTGCTATGCTAACGGATGGGTCTAGTCCATTACATCATTCTCCTAATGATGTGATCCCGTTGATCAAATGACAACTCATGTCTATGGTTAGGAAACATAACCATCTTTGATCAATGAGCTAGTCTAGTAGAGGCATACTAGGGACACTCTGTTTTGTCTATGTATTCACACATGTACTAAGTTTCCGGTTAATACAATTCTAGCATGAGTAATAAACATTTATCATGATATAAGGAAATATAAATAACAACTTTATTATTGCCTCTAGGGCATATTTCCTTCAGTCTCCCACTTGCACTAGAGTCAATAATCTAGCTCACATCGCCATGTGATTTAATACCGATAGTTCACATCATTATGTGAATAACACCCATAGTTCACATCGCCATGTGACCAACACCCAAAGGGTTTACTAGAGTCAATAATCTAGTTCACATCGCTATGTGATTAATACCCAAGAGTAATAAGGTGTGATCATGTTTTGCTTGTGAGAGAAGTTTAGTCAACGGGTCCGTGACATTCAGATCCGTATGTATTTTGCAAATTTCTATGTATACAATGCTCTGCATGGAGCTACTCTAGCTAATTGCTCCCACTTTCAATATGCATCCAGATTGATACTTAGAGTCATCTTGATTTAGTGTCAAAGCTTGCATCGGCGTAACCCTTTACGACGAACTCTTTATCACCTCCATAATCGAGAAACATTTCCTTAGTCATCCAGTCACTGAGGATAATTTTGACCACTGTACCTCCTTGTCAAACTCATGGCAAGGTACACAACATGTTTGGTACACAGCATGGCATACTTTATAGAACCTATGGCTGAGGCATAGGGAATGACTTTCATTTTTTCTGCCGTGGTCTAGCTTTGAGTCTTACTCAACTTCACACCTTACAAGTCAGGCAAGAACTCCTTCTTTGACTGATCCATTTTGAACTACTTCAAAATCTTATCAAGGTATGTACTCATCGAAAGTCTTTATCAAGCGTCTTGATCTATCTCTATAGATCTTGATGCCCAATATGTAAGCAACTTCACCAAGGTCTTTCTTTGAAAAACTCCTTTCAAACACTCCTTTATGCTTTCCAGAAAATTCTACATCATTTCCGATCGACAATATGTCATTCACATATACTTATCAGAAAGGTTGTAGTGCCCCCACTCACTTCTTGTAAATACATGCTTCACCGCAAGTCTGTATAAATCTATATGCTTTGATCAACTTATCAAAGCGTATATTCCAACTCCGAGATGCTTGCACCAGTCCATAGATGGATCGCTGGAGCTTGCACATTTTGTTAGCACATTTAGGATTGACAAAACCTTCTGGTTGCATCATATACAAGTCTTCTTTAATAAATCCATTAAAGAATGCAGTTTTGTTATCCATTTGCCAGATTTCATAAAATGCTGTAATTGCTAACATGATTCGGACAGACTTAAGCATCGCTACGGGTGAGAAAGTCTCATCGTAGTCAACTCCTTGAACTTGTTGAAAAACTTTCGCAACAAGTCGAGCTTTGTAAACAGTAACATTACCGTCAGCGTCAGTCTTCCTCTTGAAGATCCAATTATTTTCGATGGCTTGCTGATCATCGGGTAAGTCAATCAAAGTCCACACTTTGTTCTCATACATGGATCCCATCTCAGATTTCATGGCCTCAAGCCATTTTGCGGAATCTGGGCTCATCATCACTTCCTCATAGTTCGTAGGTTCATCATGGTCCAGTAACATGACTTCCAGAACCGGGTTGCCGTACGACTCTGATGCGGAACGAACTCTGGTTGATCTACGAAGTTCAGCAGAAACTTGATCTGAAGTTTCATGATCATCATCATTAGCTTCCTCACTAATTTGTGTAGGAATCACTGGAACTAGTTTCTGTGATGTTCCACTTTCCAATTCGGGAGAAGGTACAATTACCTCATCAAGTTCTACTTTCCTCCCACTCACTTCTTTCGAGAGAAACTCCTTCTCTAGAAAGGATCCATTCTTAGCAACGAATATCTTGCCTTCGGATCTGTGATAGAAGGTGTACCCAACAGTCTCTTTTGGGTATCCTATGAAGACACATTTCTCCGACTTGGGTTCGAGCTTATCAGGTTGAAGCTTTTTCACATAAGCATCGTAGCCCCAAACTTTAAGAAACGACAACTTTGGTTGCTTGCCAAACCATAGTTCATAAGGTGTCGTATCAACGGATTTAGATGGTGCCCTATTTAACGTGAATGCAGCTGTCTCTAAAGCATAACCCCAAAACGATAGTGGTAAATCGGTAAGAGACATCATAGATCGCACCATATCCAATAAAGTACGGTTACGACGTTCGGACACACCATTACACTGTGGTGTTCCAGGTGGCATGAGTAGTGAAACTATTTCACATTGTTTTTACTGAAGGCCAAACTTGCTAACTCAAATATTTTACCTCTACGATCATATCGTAGAAACTCTTATTTTCTTGTTACGATGATTCTCCACTTCACTCTGAAATTCTTTGAACTTTTCAAATGTTTCAGACTTGTGCTTCATTAAGTAGATATACCCATATCTGCTCAAATCATCAGTGAAGGTCAGAAAATAACGATACCCGCCGCGAGCTTCAACACTCATTGGTCCACATACATCTGTATGTATGATCTCCAACAAATCTGTTGCTCGCTCCATTGTTCCGGAGAACGGAGTTTTAGTCATCTTGCCCATGAGGCATGGTTCGCAAGCACCAAGTGATTCATAATCAAGTGATTCCAAAAGTCCATCACTATGGAGTTTCTTCATGCGATTTACACCAATATGACCTAAACGGCAGTGCCACAAATAAGTTGCACTATCATTATTAACCTTGCATCTTTTGGTTTCAATATTATGAATATGTGTATCACTACAATCGAGATCCAACAAACTATTTTCATTGGGTGTATGACCATGGAAGGCTTTATTCATGTAAACAGAATAACAATTATTCTATGACTTTAAATGAATAACCGTTTTACAACAAACATGATCAAATCATATTCATGCTCAACACAAATGCCAAATAACATTTATTTAGGTTCTACACTAATCCCGAAAGTATGGGGAGTGTGCGATGATGATCATATCAATCTTGGAACCACTTCCAACACACATCGTCACTTCACCTTTAACTAGTCTCTGTTCATTCTGCAACTCCCGTTCCGAGTTACTAATTTTAGCAACTGAACTGGTATCAAATACCCAGGGGTTGCTATGAACACTAGTAAAGTACACATCAATAATCTGTATATCAAATATACCTTTGTTCACTTTGCCATCCTTCTTATCCACCAAGTATCTAGGGCAGTTCCACTTCTAGTGACCATTTCCTTTGCAGTAGAAGCACTTAGTTTCATGCTTGAGTTTAGCTTCGGGTTTCTTCACGGGAGTGACAACATGCTTGTCATTCTTTTTGAAGTTCCCCTTCTTTCCCTTGCCCTTTTTCTTGAAACTAGTGGTCTTGTTAACCATCAACACTTGATGCTCCTTTTTGATTTCTACCTCCGCAGCTTTGAGCATAGCGAAGAGCTCGGGAATTACTTTCGTCATCCCTTGCATATTATAGTTCATCACGAAGTTCTACTAACTAGGTGATAGTGACTAGAGAACTTTGTCAATTACTATCTTATCTGGAAGATTAACTCCCACTTGATTCAAGCAATTGCAGTACCCAGACAATCTGAGCACATGCTCACTGGTTGAGCTATTCTCCTCCATCTTGTAGGCAAAGTACTGTTAGAGGTCTCATACCTCTCGACACGGGCATGAGTATGAAATACTAATTTCAACTCTTGGAACATCTTATATGCTCCGTGGCATTCAAAATGTTTTTGAAGTCCCGGTTCTAAGCCGTAAAGCATGGTGCACTTAAACTATCAAGTAGTCATCATACCGAGCTTTTGTCAAAACATTCATAACGTCTGCATCTGCTCCTGCAATAGGTCTGTCACCTAGCGGTGCATCAAGGACATAATTTTTCTGTGCAGCAATGAGGATAATCCTCAGATCACGGAACAATTCCGCATCATTGCTACTAACATCTTTCAACTTAGTTTTCTCTAGGAACATATAAAAAATAAACGGGGAGCAACATCGTGAGCTATTGATCTACAACATAGATATGCTAATACTACGAGGACTAAGTTCATGATAAATTAAAGTTCAATTTAATCATATTGCTTAAGAACTCCCACTTAGATAGACATCCCTCTAGTCATCTAAATGATCACGTGATCCAAATCAACTAAACCATGTCCGATCATCACGTGAGATGGAGTAGTTTCAATGGTGAACATCTTATGTTGATCATATCTACTATATGATTCACGCTCGACCTTTCGGTCTCCAGTGTTCCGAGGCCATATCTGCATATGCTAGGCTCGTCAAGTTTAACCCGAGTATTCTGCGTGTGCAAAACTGGCTTACACCCGTTGTATTTGAACGTAGAGCTTATCACACCTGATCATCACGTGGTGTCTCGGCACGACGAACTTTCGCAACGGTGCATACTCAGGGAGAACACTTATACCTTGAAATTTAGTAAGGGATCATCTTATAATGCTACCGTCGTTCTAAGCAAAATAAGAAGCATAATAAGATAAACATCACATGCAATCAAAATATGTGACATGATATGGCCATCATCATCTTGTGCTTTTGATCTCCATCTCCAAAGCACCGTCATGATCACCTGCGCGACACCTTGATCTCCATCGTAGCATCGTTGTCGTCTCGCCAACTATTGCTTCTACGACTATCGCTACTGCTTAGTGATAAAGTAAAGCAATTACATGGCGATTGCATTTCATACAATAAAGCGACAACCATATGGCTCCTGCCAGTTGCCGATAACATTACAAAACATGATCATCTCATACAAAACCGTACAACTCATCATGTCTTGACCATATCACATCACAACATGCCCTGCAAAAACAAGTTAGACGTCCTCTACTTTGTTGTTGCAAGTTTTACGTGGCTGCCACGGGCTTAGCAAGAACCGTTCTTACCTACGCATACAACACCACAACGATGTTTCGTCAAGTATGTGATGTTTTAACCTTCACAAGGACCGGGCGTAGCCACACTTGATTCAGCTAAAGTGAGAGAGACAGACACCCGTCAGTCACCTTTAAGCAACGAGTGCTCATAACGGTGAAACCAGTCTCGCGTAAGCGTACGCGTAATGTCGGTCCGGGCCACTTCATCTCACAATACCGCCGAAGCAAAATATGACATGCTGGTAAGCAGTATGACTAGTATCGCCCACAACTCATTGTGTTCTACTCGTGCATATCATCTACGCATAGACCTGGCTCATGATGCCACTGTTGGGGAACGTAGTATTTTAAAATTTTCCTACGATCACGCAAGATATATCTACCAGTTGCATAGCAACGAGAGGGAAGAGTGTGTCTACGTACCCTCATAGACCGGAAGCGGAAGCGTCAAGTGACGCGGTTGATGTAGTCGAACTTCTTCGCGATTCAACCGATCAAGCACCGAACGTACGGCACCTCCGCGTTCAGCACACGTTCAGCTTGATGACGTCCCACGAGCTCTTGATCCAGTTGAGCTTCACGGGAGAGTTTCGTCAGCACGACGGCGTGGTGACAGATATGATGTACTACCGGCGCAGGGCTTCGCCTAAGCACTGCGACGGTATGACCGAGGTGTATTTCTGTGGAGGGGGGCACCGCACACGGCTGGAACAATTCAACTTGTGTGTTTTTGGGTGCCCCCTGCCCCCGTATATAAAGGAGCAAGGGGGGAGGCAGGCCGGCCCTCCTATGGTGCGGCTAGGGCTGCAATCCTACTAGGAATAGGATTGCAATCCTATTCCTAGTAGGAACTACCAAAGAAGGAAGAAGGGGGAAGGAAAGAGAGGGAGAGGGAGAGGGAAAGAGGGGCCGCGCCCCCTCCCCTTGTCCTATTCGGACTCCTCCTAGAGAGGGGGCGCGCCACCTCCTGGCTGCTGCCCTCTCTCTCCCCTATGGCCCACCAGGGCCCACCATTCCCCCGGGGGGTTCCGGTAACCCCCCCGGCACTCCGGTAAATTCCGAAACTTTCCAGAACACTTCCGGTGTCCGAATATAGTCATCCAATATATCAATCTTTATGTCTCGGACATTCCGAGACTCCTCGTCATGTCCGTGATCTCATCCGGGACTCCGAACTACCTTCGGTACATCAAAACTCATAAACTCATAATACCAATCGTAATCAAATGTTAAGCATGCGGACCCTACGGGTTCGAGAACTATGTAGACATGACCGAGACTCATCTCCGGTAAATAACCAATAGCGGAACCTGGATGCTCATATTGGCTCCTACATATTCTACGAAGATCTTTATCGGTCAAACCGCATAACAACATACGTTGTTCCTTTTGTCATCGGTATGTTACTTGCCCGAGATTCGATCGTCGGTATCTCTATACCTAGTTCAATCTCGTTACCGGAAAGTCTCTTTACTCGTTCCGTAATACATCATCTCGTGACTAACTCATTAGTCATTTGCTTGCAAGGCTTATTATGATGTGCATTACCGAGAGGGCCCAGAGATACCTCTCCGACACTCGGAGTGACAAATCCTAATCTTGATCTATGCCAACACCACGAATACTTTCGGAGACACCTATAGAGCATCTTTATGATCACCCAGTTACGTTGTGACGTTTGATAGCACACAAGGTGTTCTTACGGTATTCGGGAGTTGCATAATCTCATAGTCATAGGAACATGTATAAGTCATGAAGAAAGCAATAGCAGTAAAACTAAACGATCATAGTGCTATGCTAACGGATGGGTCTAGTCCATTACATCATTCTTCTAATGATGTGATCCCGTTGATCAAATGACAACTCATGTCTATGGTTAGGAAACATAACCATCTTTGATCAATGAGCTAGTCTAGTAGAGGCATACTAGGGACACTCTGTTTTGTCTATGTATTCACACATGTACTAAGTTTCCGGTTAATACAATTCTAGCATGAATAATAAACATTTATCATGATATAAGGAAATATAAATAACAACTTTATTATTGCCTCTAGGGCATATTTCCTTCATATCTTGCGCTCGGATACTGGTGAGTTCTGTGCAGCGGTTGCGGGTAAAATGACCGCATGCCTTTGGTGCGAAGCTCTCAAGTCTGGAGAATATGATAGAGGGGTGCTGGGAGTCCTGTTTCGTGAAGCTAGGAGCATCTGCATTGCCCAGTTTGAGTCGTTTGAGTTTGTTTTATGTCGTCGGGCATGTAATTCAGTAGGGCATGTTTTAGCGCAGCATGGTTATCATGGAAATATGCCCTCCACTATTTGGTTGGAGCATATGCGTTTCAAGTTTGGTTGTTAGCGATTTTGCTACACCAGTTGTTTATGAAAACGTTTATTAAAAAAAATCCTTCACAATGTCCCAAAAAAAAACTCCTTCACAATGTCTCTTTCAAATAAAAAAAACTCCTTCACGATGACCCCATAAGCACACATGTTCTCTTCCATGATGTGCTTATGATAACTTGAAGACATTCTGATGCAACTTGAATCTTAATGAGGCTCAGATCGAAAGCAAGAGACAACTACTCCCTCCGTTCCTAAATATAAGACATTTTGGCAAAAATGTCTTATATTTGGTAATGGAGGAAGTATTGCAGAACCTCCTAGAAAATGTCCATCAGACCCTCGACACAAGATTTCACACTTAATAGCAGAGGCTGCTAGCAACTTCACCCCACCACTGTTTGTGGTATTTTGCAGTGCGAAATATATAAGAAAATACAACAGTGTTCAAGTATATGAAATACTCCCTCCATCACATAATGTAAGACGCTTTTTGACATTAGTGTAGCGTCAAAAAACGTCTTACATTATGAGACGGAGGGAGTATTTTCTAAAAAAAATCGGAATTTTCGTTGAATGAAAGAAGAATTTTTTCTGAAATGCCAAATAATTTTTGTTTTTTTGAATGAAAATTGAGCAGATTTTTTTCGAAATTTGAAAAAAAAGAGAACTATTTCCAATCATCTTTCGAAACATGAGATTTTTTTAAAAAAAAATTGTGGTTTTCTTTTTCTTTTGTCCTGTTTTCCCTTTTTTATCTCTTTTTCATTTTATTTAATTCATAAGAATCTTTGAACATTTTTTAAATCATGAACCTTTTCTTAAATCATTGAACTTTTCGAAAACGTGAATATTTTATTAAATTCGTGAATTTTGTTTTCAAATCCGTGAATTTTTTTGCAAATCCACGATCTCTTTCCAACTTTTACGGTCTTTTTCGAAAGCCCTTGAGTTATTTCCAAATTCTTGTACATTTTTTTTCAAAATTGATAAACTTTTACAAATCCGCAAACGATTGGGCCAGCCCAACAGGCACCTGACGGGAGCGATGGCCTCCCCTAGTTGGGCCTACGCCTAAGCGTATTTTTTTCTTTCCTATTTTTGGTTTTTCTTTTCTTTTGTTGTTAATTTATTTTTATCCATTGAACGTTATTATTCACTTTGAAACCTGTTTTAAAAATGTAACAGCGATTTTTTTTTGTTTTGCAATTTTTTTAAAATTTTTAAAAAAAATTGGAATTTCAAAAAATGGTCCTGTTTTTGAATTTATTTTTGCGCAAATTTAAAAAATGTTTGCTTTTAAAAAATGTTGATAATTTTTTAAAAGTTTATGGTTTGCAATTTGTGTACAACATCAATTGTTGGGAGTTTCTTCACAATTTTAGAAAAAGTGTTCAAGTTTATCAAATTTTCATACACATTTGAAATTCCAGACTCAAAAAAAGAAAAGGAAAGGAAGTAGCTCTTCTTGCAATAAGAGATCTGCATTCCCAGTCCCAATCTCAGCTTGAAGATATCACCTCACATTGGCCGCCTCGTCGTCGCCCGCTGCGTGACCGCTCGCCCCACCCCTTATCCCTTTCAGGTCGCCTCTTGGCCGCTCGCTTCGATGTGCCCAAGCTCCTTCTTACTCCTGCAATAATAACTGGTCTGAATCTTTCAGGGGTGCAGCTTGATCTAAAGAATTGTCAGGAACCATCGCCATGGTACCTTCACTCTGTGCGCGAAACTTTCTGAAGAATTACCCTATAGTGTCAACACATTCAGAATTAGTGACAAGGCGCGAGAAGCAGTACTATTCACTGGAACATGAGATTACTTTGGAAAACAATATGTGACATGGAGAAGCTGTATCCCTGTTTGCTTGAGGAAAGAACTGGAAGTCTGGAAGCTTCAGAAAGCAATCTGAAGTATCATGTTCACTTGCATAGTTCCGAGAAGGATGCTCTCGCATTTGAACTGCATATCTATATCTATTACGTACTAATAAAAGAAATATGTATTCTTAGTCTGTTTTGCTATTTTATAGAAAACCGCCTAATATTTCTGACATTAAACCCTCAGTACATATCAAATGTTTTTTTAAATACTCATATCTTGTAAACCGTAGCTCTAAATTTAACATATTATATATGGATTTTAATTATAAAAATATGTAGAATCAAAATATGATGTTATTTTACCCGTTAACAATTAAAAAATACTATCTAGGAGGCAATGTTAATCAACAATGCATTATCCGTCTTTTTTCCATACCAATACTGATTCAGATTGGCGATGGACACCTCATCAAAATCAGGATTGGACATGAAATTGAAGATAAATTTGTAGAGACACCCAATAAATAAGGGCATGCATGATAAGAAATAAAAGAATGTCCCAATAAAGATGGAATGTCCGCTATAAAAGAAATAAAAGAGAAATTGCAGAGGAAATCCGATAAAGATGGTGCACTATTCTCCTATATATAAGAAGAAGAAAAAAAGGACATGCATGAAAAAAAGTAAAAAGGAGGCATGCATTACAAAAAATAAAATAAAATAAAAATTTGATAAGATATAAATAGTGATGAAACAGAGATCAATTCCTATGACATGTATGGCAAGAAATAGTGATGAAATAGGGGCGCTAGTACATGCATTCATAGGAGACCATACAAAAATGTTGTAGGCAAAAAGGAAATCTCCTTTTATGATTACAAAATCATGTATTTAAGAAATATGCATGTGAAAAGAAGTGTTCAAGAGTTACCGTAAGTTGGTGATTCTTAAACTGAAAACTGCAATTGATGCACACATGTCTCCCGACTGTGCTAGTGTGTCATCGTTTGCTTTTGTCGTTTTTCTTTACTCGCCCGTAACAACCTCACATTCTGAACATGACATGAATAAAATAAATACATGATCATTTGCCCGTTTCTTTGTACGGATTAAATCTACATGCAAGCCGTGTTTAAATAGAACACATGTAGAATCTTAAACTGTCATTTTATTGGTTAAGACCTTTTTTGTTTGGGCTGTAGCTACAAATTCTCATATTATAGACCATTTTTTGTAAATTAAGTGTGTGGTATTTTTTTTCTCTCGTTGCAACGCACGGGCCTTTTTGCTAGTCAATAATAAAAGAAATATGTATTCGTAGTCCGTCATGCTATTTTATAGAAGTACCCCTGATGTTTCTGACATTAAACCCGCAGTGCATATCAAATGTTTTTTTTAAAATACTCATATCTGCTAAACCGTAACTCCAAATTTAACATGTTATACATGGAATTTGACTATACAAATATATAGAATATAAATATGATGTTATTTTACCAGTTAACCATTTAAAAAAATACTATCCAGGGTGCAATCTTAATCAACAGTGCATTATCCGTCTTTTTTTATATCGGTACTGATCCGAATTGTGGATGAACATCTCAGCAAAATCAGGATTGGAGAAAAAAATTGAAGATCACTTGCCCGTTTCTTTGTACGTATTAAATCTACATGCAAGTCGTGTTTAAATAGAAGACATGTGGAATCTTCAACTTGCGCTTTTGTAGGCAAAGGCCGTAGCCACAAATACTCAGATTATAGACCTTTTTTGGTAAATTAAGAGCGTGTGCTATTCTTTTCTCCCGTTGCAACGCACGGGCCCTTTTGCTAGTCCAAAATAAAAAAGACATGCTGAGACTTGGTTATGGTTACCTGTTGCAATGACATGCTTTAAGCCTTTTACTTTTGATTTGAAACATGTGAGCTTGTCGATGTCTGCATCTTGCTATGTTATCTGTTGTGAGAAGATGGTCCATCTCTTGAAATTGCTGTTGTTTTTGTCATAATACGCTGCTATTCTATGGTTCAGACTTGATATGGATATAAACTTAGACTTCAATTAAAGCTTGTTGCTGGAAACATTTGCGGTTGCCTCCTTTGGTCTTTCTTTGTATGTCTGAGATTTGTTGGCAAGTTGATTTGCTTTCCTGACTAAAACTGTTCTTTTTTCCCTTTCGAATTTGCATAAAAGCAGAGAGTTCTATCTGTGCTTCATGTATATTTGGTAATCTATCCATGAAGGAAACTTCTGCGTGGGCTGTAATTGTCAGCAGACTTCGTGGAACCTTCTCGTTCAGTCAAGAAAGCTGAAAAGAGCTGGATCACACCTTCTTGCTCTCTTCTAGAATTAGGGTTGAATGAATATGGCAGTTGTAGCGATGGCTGGTGGGAGACTAGGGAAACCATGAAAATGTTGTTTCGTATCCTTCTGGAGATGATATTCCTGCAGCACATGCAGAAAATAAGGATGCAGCTTTAGCAATGTCTATTCTTATACACTCTAATTTTCCATGGAGGATTCGCTTCCGATTTTGCATTCCACAGAGAAACCTCAAGGGCCAGCTACCTCTAGCTCCAAAGACCGTCTCTCAACAGCCAAGGCTAGAAACCTCAAGTTGATAATTCTAATCAGGGTAACAGTAAGCATGATTTTCCAGATGATACAGAGCCGCTCAGAGTGGAAAGCTCTAGTAGATATGTTGGGCCTCCACCGAGCTTTGAATCATCTTTGAATTTGCCTCCAAAAATCTTTCTTAGGAGTATGATATTAACAGGAGTTGAATGGGGACCTAGCTAGTGCTATATCGGAGCTAATGACTTAGAAGACACGTCTACCGAGCTAAAGAAAGCCATCTTGCTGTTAAATACTAAGAAGGACAGAGCTCTTATTCAGCACAAGCAGTCCTTAGTGAGAGTATCTGAGGTGTGGCTCGACTAGAGAATTCTAGTTCTGGACAAAGAGTGCAAATGCTTGATAAAAAACTCGATCCGAAGAGAGAAGAGGTGGATGTCATGCAGGCTGAGATGAATGATGAAGCACATAATCTTGAAGGCGAAGCATCTCTTCTTGCCATTACAAATATGCATTCTCAGTCTGAGGAAGATAACATATACCTAGGAAGAAGTACGTGGCGTGGACAAGTTGTCAGAGGGGTATTTGCAATTGAAGGAATCATTTCTCAAATGCAATTATCGGAAGTGAAATTGAAGCCCCCAAGGAGATCATTGAGAACTGCAAGTCTGGAAGCTTCGAGAAAGCTCTCTGTGAAATGCTAATCCGGTAACTATGGTACAGAGTGAATATAATATACATATAATCAACAGAGAACTAGACTCAGTGTAATATGTTGGATACATTTGACCGTAAAACTGAATGAAGCGGAGTGCCAATTATTGTGTGCATCCTAATAAAAATCTCATGTATTCCAGATTTTTTCATTTGCGTATAGATCTAATCATAAAGAGTTCTATAAAGATACATTTTTATACCACACACTTCAGAAGTATTTTCTAAGATAGTTAACGACACTCACACACATATACACTATAGAATTAATTAATGCAAGAAACACAAATTAATTCATGAAGACATTAATTTTTTCATTTGTAACTTTCTCACATTTAAATGGAATCGACTTAAATGTGTTTAAAGCAATTGTTGAAAAATGAAAACAAAATATAGTAAATTTATCATAGTAAGTTGTAGTGCTTGTAATTTGGAAGAAATGACTTATACACAAGTATTAAAGTTTGTTATAAATTGTGATGGTGGATGTAAGTTGGCGGGGGCACGCCTGCATAAATTACAGCATATGTTGCAAATAAAAAGTTTAAAAGTGTCACCTAAACCTAGGGCGCGTTGCGAGATACAGATCACTGGTTAGTAAGGAGGTGCAGGTTAAGTACCTCATCGGACGGGAGCAGCGCGCTAGGGGGTTGGTGGAGGTCGTCCCGTTCGAGTCCTTCCGCATCTGCAACCGCAGGAATGCCAAGAAGGCGCGGCTGATGCCAAGAGTGACTCTTACGGCAATGCATCGATCTCCCATGGGTCTTATGGTGAGGACGGCAACTTGCAGTTTGAGTAGTTGCTTGAGATGCTAGGGAGTAATAGTTGTACTATTCTGTTTGATATGTTAGGGTAACCTGTTTCCAGTCAATCGGGGTTCTTACCAAGTGACGTTGACAACGACAATAGAACCTGATGCTAGTTAGAATCAATGCATTTCTTGAATTTTCTTTCTCTGTTGCAAGTAAACATGTTGAGATCATTATTAGCTGCAATGCAACACTTCTGAGCTATTTGAGATGCTTTACCCCTTGATATGATTTTGTTGTGAGCTGTATTTGAGCCTGAAGGTGTTGGAATATTTTCATATCTGCAATGGAATACTTGTGAGCTGTTGAGATGCCTTCCTCTTGATTTGTTGTTGTGAGCTGGTGAAGTATTTGAGATTGGAAGATTATTTTTGTATGGTTTTTGGGTATAATTTTGATCTCAAGCAATTATTCAAGTTAGTTATTTGAGTAGATTATTCACCAACATTTGCTGCTGTCTCGAGGCTTGTTTTGCAAGTTGGTTTCCTTTCCTGTTACAAGGATGCTTTGTCGTTTATCACTCGATGAAAATTGCAATTTTAAGGTTATACTATACTTCTACCTGCCATTTGAAGGGTTGTACCGATGACAGAATGACAGTGAAACTTGGTCTGATGGCTCATATAATTTGAAGTAACAACAGCAGCTTGAACTCAACTTTTTAGAAACCTCCTCCATGATGCGGGAGAAGACTTTGTTGTTGTTGAGGAAAATGCAGAGTTTTGGAAACCTCCTCCATGATGTAGGAGAAGAACTTTTTTTTGAGGAAAATGTAGGAGAAGAACTTGCGCAAGATAGAAAGAGAGATGGGAAGCCTTCCATTTTTGTCTACAAGTGTACTGAGGTGGCATCTGATCTGGAATCCAAGATTCAAGTGAAGGTGCAAATGCTGGTGCAACAAGTTCGAACAGAAAAGAGAAGAGGATGGTGCCTATGCTCTGCTGCAGGATGAGCACATTTTTACATGCAAAGGAAGCAGCTCTTCAGACTCAAAAAAAGGAAGCAACTCTTCTTGCAATGGGCGACCTGCATTCTCAGTCCCAGTCTCATCTTGCAGATCTCACCTCACATTGGCCGCCCTGTCGCTCGCTGCATGATCGCTCGCTCCACCCCTTATCCCTTTCCCCTCGCCTCCTGGCCACTCGCTTTGACTTCGGTGCGCCCATCTCCTTCTTACCAGTCTCTTGCAATAATAATTGGTCTGAATCTTTGAGGGGTGCAGCTTGATCTAAAGAATTGTCAAGAACCATCGCTGTGGTAACTTCACTCTGCGCCTGAAGCTTTCTGAAGAAGTGTCAAAACATTCAGTATTAAGGCATGTGCTGCTGTGCATACCCCTTGGACCTCTTCTTGATCAAGGGACATCGATCTCTGATCCTACGAATGTTAGCGCATCATCACTTCCGCTGACGGGTCCCTATTCAAACTATATCCCTGTTTGCTTGAGGAAAGAACTGGAAGTTTGGAAGTTTCAGAACGCTCTCTGAAGTATCATCTTCGCTCGCATAGTTCCGAGAAGGATACTCACTACAGGAATCAGGCACTTTGCCATCCGCCAGCAGACGGCAACAAGTCCGGCTGAACGAGTGTCAGCAAAGGCCTTCTTTGCTGTCTGCTTCATAGAAGCGGACGACAAAGGGCTTTGCCGTCCGCCGTCTGTGGCCAGCAGACGGCAAAGATCGTGGACGATAGTGGGGTGGGATGAGCGCCATTAGGGGTTAACGGCGTGCTTTGCCGTCCTCCAGTGGACGACAAAGATCTTTAACTCTTTGCCGTCTGCTGGCGGACGGCAAACAGCTCAGCTCCGACAACAGCATGAAGCTGCCACGTGTCCAGCTATGCCGTCTGCCAGCAGACGGCAAAGAGTTTGAATCTTTGCCGTCTGCTGACGGATGACATAGCTGGCCCTGTTTGCCAATCCTATTTGGGCGCTTTGCCGTCTGCTGGCAGATGGCAAAGTGCCCAAATAGGCAGCCCAGTGTTCCCAGTTTACACAGGTGGTTGCCACATGGCCTCTTTGCCGTCTGCTAGCGGACGGCAAAGAGCTTTGCTGTCTGCTAGCAGACGTCAAAGAGGCTATATATCCCCTGTTTTTATTTGAATCCATTTAATTTGGCAGGATTTCATACACAGATATACATACATACATATCCAACATATCCAACAACATATAACAACATGTCCAAGAACATATTTCATCAAATCCAACATATCCAAAAACATAGTTCAACAAAGTCCTATTCAACATATCCATATATACATACAGCAAAGAGGGGGGCCGTTAGGTTTTTTCTAAGCAGCTCGTTAGTGGGGCCCACCTCTCTCTTTGTCGTCTGCCAGCTAACGGCAAAGATTCTTTGTTGTTCGCTAGCAGACGACAAAGAACTGGCTGATGGCAAAGATCTTCTTTGCCATTAGCCAGTTCTTTGCCGTCTTTGCCGTCAGCCAACAGATGACAAAGAATTGGCAGACGACAAATAAACTAATTCCAGTAGTGACTCTAGCATTGGAACTGCATATCCTCAATAAAAAAGACATGCTGAGACTTGGTTGTGGTTACCTGTTGCTTTGAAACATGTGAGTTTGTTGAGGTCTGCATCTTCCTATGTTATCTGTTGTGAGCAGATGGTTTATCTCTTCAAATTGTTGTTTTGTTTGTCATAATATGCTGCTATTCTATGGTTTATTATTAGTATAAAGTATAAACCTCAGACTTGATATCTTAGACTTCAATTCAAGTTTGTTTCCGGAAACATTTGTGGTTGCCTCCTTCGGTCTTTCTCTGTATGTCAGAGACTTGTTTGGCCAGTTAATATGCTTTCCTGACTAAAATTGTCTTTGTTTCTTTAGGTTTTGAATAAAAGTAGAGAGTTATGTTCGTGCTTCATGTACACTCTCTCCGTCCCAAAATAAGTGACTCAACTTTGTACTAATTAACTTTAGTACAAAGTTAGCATACCGAGGGAGTATTGGTAATCTATCCCGGAATGAAACTTCCGTGTGGCCTTTAATTGTCAGCAGACTTCGTGTAATCTTCTTGTTCAGTCAAGAAAGTAGAAGAGAGTTGGATCACACCTTCTTGCTCTCTTCTGGAACTAGGGCTGAATGAATATGGAAGTTGTAGCGATGGCTGGTGGGAGAGTGGGAAAACCATGAAAATGTTGTTCCATATCCTTCTGGAGATGTGATGACCCACAAGTGTAGGGGATCTATCATACTCCTTTCGATAAGTAAGAGTGTCGAACCCAACGAGGAGCAGAAGGAAATGATAGGCAGTTTTCAGTAAGGTATTTTCTGCAAGCACTGAAATTATAAGTAGCAGATAGTTTTATGATAAGGTGATTGGTAGCAAGTGACAAAAGGTAACAGGAAATAAGGTGCAGCAAGGTGGCTCAATCCTTTTTGTAGCAAAGGACAAGCCTGGACAAACTCTTATATAAAGGAAATCGCTCCCGAGGACACATGGGAATTATCGTCAAGCTAGTTTTCATCACAATCATCTGATTCGCGTTAGGTACTTTGATAATTTGGTATGTGGGTGGACCGGTGCTTGGGTGCTGTCCTTACTTGGACAAACCTCGCACTTATGATTAAACTCTATTGCAAGCATCCGCAACTACAAAAGAAGTATTAAGGTAAACCTAACCATAGCATGAAACATATGGATCCAAATCAGCCCCTTACGAAGCAACGCATAAACTAGGGTTTAAGCTTCTGTCACTCTAGCAACCCATCATCTACTTATTACTTCCCAATGCCTTCCTCTAGGCCCAAATAATGGTGAAGTGTCATGTAGTCGACGTTCACATGACACCACTAGAGGAGAGACAACATACATCTCATCAAAATATCGAATGAAGACCAAATTCACATGACTACTAATAGCAAGACTTCTCCCATGTCCTCAGGAACAAAAGTAACTACTCACAAGACATAATATTGTTCATGATCAGAGGGGTATTAATATGCATAATGGATCTGAACATATGATCTTCCACCAAATAAACCAACTAGCATCAACAAGGAGTAATCAACACTACCAGCAACCCACAGGTACCAATCTGAGGTTTGGGTACAAAGATTGGATACAAGAGATGAATGATACGTCCAAAACGTATCTATAATTTCTGCTTGCTCCATGCCACTTTTGGGTGATATTGCTATGATATTCATACACTTCCATATACTTTTGATCATATTTGGACTAACTTACTAATCCAGTGCACCCCAGTGCCAGTTTCTGTTTTCGGCTGTTTTTGTATTTCAGGTTTTCACGTTACGAGAACTGCCAGGAAAAATCCAGAAAAATTATATAAAAAATCAGCGTTCCGGAAACTACCGTGCGTCCGAAGGACAGCTGGGGGGGGGCACCAGGGCTCCAGGCGCCCTGGCGGCGCGCCCCCCCTGGGCCGCGCCGGGGGGGGGGGGGGCGCCTGGGCCCCCGAAGCTTCCCCGATGCCCCCCTTTGGCATATATTTAAAGCGTCCTCCGAAACCCTTAGAACAGGAATTCTTTTCGCGATCCCATCTCTGTTCCGCCGCCGCCGCCGCTTCCAAGATCGGGAGCACCAGGAGAACTCTTCCCGGCACCCTGCCGGAGGGGAGGATCACCACCGGGAGCTTCTCCACCACCATGGACGCCTCCCGGATGAGTCGTGAGTAGTCTCCCTTAGACCATGAGTCCATGACCAGTAGCTATGTGATGTTCTCCTCCCGTTCTTGTGCTTCACTAATTAGTCCTCGTGAGCTGCCCTACATGATCGAGGCACATATGTAATCCTTATGCTGTTGCTATGATGAGCTTGCTGGGATCCGATGGATTATGAGATTATGTTCAGATTGATCTTGAGTAATATATTTGATCTACCTCTTTTATATTTATGTTCATAAGTAATTCTTGCATGTTCTCCGTTGTTATTTATTGCTTTGGCCAAGTAATACGTAGTGACTCCAAGAGGGAACGTTATGCTCGATTGTGGGTTCATGCCCCTCGATGACTAGCTTGAGTGACAGAAACATGAGTCTAGGGGATGTGCTGTTGCCACAAGGGGGAAAACAACGGTGCTTGTGCCCGCGGGTGCAAGGATTGTTTACTTTACGCAAAGTTCTTTTAATGCAGTTGTCTGTTGCTTTGAGTTTACACTATGGGTGGGGCTCGCAACTTAATACCAGCGAGATGTTCTGGATAGATATCTCAAGGTGGATGATTAGTAGTAGATATTGATGGATTTCGGTCTACTTACTTTGGCGTACCGCCCATGCTTTGAACCTCAACCTTTCTTGCAATGTAGTCAGCATTGGTTTGCGTTCGTGGTCCTGTCAATTGCCCAGCTGTAATTCGTTTACCTCACATAGCTGTTTTATCGTATTTTGGGAGAGAGACATCACTAGTGAACATCATGAGACTCCGGTCCATATTACCATCATTGATCACATCCGCTATTTACTTTTCGTTATTATTTACTATTGCAAACACTATCTATCACTACTATCATTTGTGTTTAATCCTTTGTGAACTACAAGGCCGGAGGGATTGACAACCTCTCTGTACTCGTTGGGAGCAAAGTTATTTGTATCTGTGTGCAGGTCCACGTTGACTGCTAATATCTAGCGCCGTAGCAGTTGACACCTACTTGTTGAACCTAGGAGTCTCTGGGGATTCGATCCTTGGCATCTTTGCTAAGGGAAAAACTTCCACAACACTGCATCTTACACCTTCCACTTGGGGTAACCAACGAGGGGTTAGAGGCCCATCAAGGAGTTTTTCTGGCGCCGTTGCCGGGGACTCCACTCTTCAGGATAGGGGAGTTGCACGCTATCTTTTACCTTTGCTTTTAGTCTTGTTAGTTTACCTTTCAATTTTCTTTATGTCTTTTCACTATTTATGCTTATGGACAACCTTACTATTGGATCGTTGCTTGCGGGTAGACGCCCCACACCTGTGGTGGTTGCTCCTCCCCCTGCTGAAATTGTGCCCTATAAAATACCAGCTGGTATTATCAATTATGTTTTGGCTAATCGTTATGCAGGAGACAGACATCCCGGTGAATACTTGCTATATCTGTCACAATTATGTTCATTATTTAAGCTTGCAGGTGTATCAAGGGAGTTTGTCATGAGGACATTGTTCGCCGTATCACTTATAGATGAAGCTTCAGATTGGTATAAGCTTCTCGATAACTCGCACTTGCTTGATTGGCAAGAGCTTATGTCTCTCTTTTATAACAAGTTTTATCCTCTTCATGATGCTTATGTGGAGAGTAAGAGTACCTTTTTGCATGTGGATCATGGTAACAATGCTTTATGTGATGCTTATATTGTTGAGTTCATCCATGATGCCACTGAAATTTATAATGAGAGAGGGAGACATGGTTCTAAATATCTTAATAATATCAAGTCCCCTCTCTTTATGTTGAAGGTTTTGAAGCTGCACTTGTTTTGTCTTCCTATGCTTATTGCTTTATGCTTCAATAATTTATTTCTTTACAAGATTCCAATGCATAGGAAGAGGGGTAGACTTAAATATGATTTATATGTGCTTCTTGATGCTCTCTTTTGTTCTTCAACTCTTATTCCTACGAGAGCATCATTTTTGCATTATGCCTAGCTTAAAGGCATAAAAGAAAGCGCTTTTGGGAGGCAGCCCAATGAATAAATTTTTTGCTTTTGTTGTGTGTTGATGTTGTTTACTTCTGCAGCATCATCATTGTATCTTTGCTTTTCATATTTGTGCCAAGTATAGCCTCTGATTGCTAGAAAGTTCAAAAGTTGTGAGGTGCTGTCCAGGAAACAGATTCTATCATTGGATAGAAAAATTCGTATAAAATCACCATATCATCTTTTTGGTCTGAACTTTTTCGACAGCGTTCTCTATATAATTGTCTTTCGTGCGTCTGTTCTGAGTTTTTTGATTTGAGTTGCAGAAGTATCCCGAACAAATCAATTACTACCTGCTGTTCTGTTTTTCACAGATTCTGTCCTGTTTTGCCTTTCCTTCGTTTTGCAAACCAAGAGCTTTCTTTTTCTTTGCAAAAACCTTTTGGCAATCTTGAGAAACAGTAGAACTTCAAGAATATCTTTATTTCCAGCAAGGTGCAATTATTTTATTAAGGGTACTAACCTCGCTAATCAGATTATGATGAGTTATGTATGAAGGGAGTTTTCAAGTGTGCGAGGGAAGATGATAAAAAGATTCAGGAGTGTCAAGCGCTCAAGCTTGGGGATGCCCCCGTGCACCCCCAAGAAATATTCAAGGAGACTCAAGCGTCTAAGCTTGGGGATGCCCCCGTGCATCCCCTTCTCCATCAACATTATCAGTTCGTCTTTCGTTTCGCTATATTTTTATCACTTCATGTGTTATGTGCTATGCTTGGAGCGTCTTGCTTTTAGTTTTCTTTTTAGTTTTTCATAACGAGTCGGAACTCAGCTTTCTTTATGTGGGAGAGAAACACGCTCCACTTCTACCTAGAACATAACATAGAGTTTTCATGTCTATCTTTGTTGTGTGTGTTCTTTGTCTTTTAATAGCTACTATCATGCTCTGCTCTTAGTATTCATGCTTATCTTTTCAAAGAGCTTTTGTTTAGTTGGTTACTTGAACTCTCTTTAATTATCATGCTCACCTTATTAAGAGAGTTTGCTTCCGTTGCATTGGTTAATATGTCTATGATAAAGATGCTACGTGCATAATGATGCTTAGTAGTTCAGGTTTTCTTATGGTTAGTCTCAAATAGCTGGGGGGTTCCCATTGTGTTATTGGAGTACCAACATGATTTGTTTGCCTATGATGTGGTATGGTTTAGTAATATCTTCCTTCAAGAATTTATTTTGATTGACTTGGCGTATGCTCACGCATATTCAAGACTGTAAAGAAAGTCTGTCAAGACTTGATGATCTTTTATTTCTGAGTAGCGATATAACTACCATGCCTGATTCAATATTGCTTTGTCGCTCTGCATGATTATGACCGTCATTGCTCTCTTAGTTGGTCGCTCCCAGTCTTTTGCTAACCTCCACCTATACTAAGCGAACTAACTTTGCAATACATAGCTCATGGGAAAGTAGCTTAAAAACTATTGTGGTAAAGAATATGTTGCTTATGTATCTTATTTCTTATAAGTTGCTTGCTGAGCGGTAACCATGTTTCTGGGGACGCCATCAACTATCACACTTTTGTTGAATATCATGTGAGTTGCTATGCATGTTCGTCTTGTCTGAAGTAAGGGTGATTTGCCGTGGGTTGTATGAATATGCATATTGTTAGAGAAGAACATTGGGCCGCCAACCAAAGCCATGTATCATGGTGGAAGTTTTAGCTTGGACATTAATCCTCAATCTCTTATGAGAATATGCTTATGCATTAAAGAGAAGTCCATCATCTATTTTCTAAGTTGTCCCGGTATGGATGTCCTCAAGTTGAGATCTATCAAAAACGAGAAATCAAATGCGATTTATCTCCTTGGACCTTTGTACAGGTGGCATAGAGGTACCCCTTTCTGACACTTGGTTGAAACATATGTAATGCAACGATAACCCATGGAAATCCGAGCTAATTAGGACAAGGTGCGAGCACTATTGTTATTCGATGCATGAGGCTTGCAACTTATAGGATGTCTTATGCATGACACATATGAAGTACTACTACCGTTGACAAAATTGCTTCTATATTTTCAAAATAAAAAGCTCTAGCACATAGCCATTCTTTTACTTTTATGTTGAGTCTCCACCTTCTTTCTTCAAGCACCAACTACTGAGAGCATGATTGTCATTCTAAGTGTAATGTGCATTGTCCCAGAGTAGCATTGTCTTTTGCATGATTGTGATATCGTTTATTCTGAAATCATTGTATCTAGTCATCACTTAAACCTTGAAGGTGCCCCTGCATTTATGTTTTGCTTCACTAAAGGGGGCAAGCTAGATATCACTTGATCATATTTGCACATCATGTTCATTGCAAATCTTTTTGATGTTTCAGTATCATGTTGTAAAACTTTCAGTCATTTGTGATTTTCTCATGAGGCAACTTAATTACTATAGAATCATTGTCTCAGTAAGCTTTTGTCATATGACTATGAAAAAGTCCTATATGGTTAATAGCATGTCACCACAGAAATTATTCTTGTTATCATTTACCTACTCGAGGGCGAGCAGGAATTAAGCTTGGGGATGTTGATACGTCCAAAACGTATCTATAATTTCTACTTGCTCCATGCCACTTTTGGGTGATATTGCTATGATATTCATACACTTCCATATACTTTTTATCATATTTGGACTAACTTACTAATCCAGTGCACCCCAGTGCCAGTTTCTGTTTTCGGCTGTTTTTGTATTTCAGGTTTTCACGTTACGAGAACTGCCAGGAAAAATCGAGAAAAATTATATAAAAAATCAGCGTTCCGGAAACTACCGTGCGTCCGAAGGACAGCCGGGGGGGGGCACCAGGGCTCCAGGCTCCCTGGCGGCGCGCCCCCCCCCTGGGCCGCGCCGGGGGGCGCCTGGGCCCCCCGAAGCTTCCCCGATGCCCCCCTTTGGCATATATTTAAAGCGTCCTCCGAAACCCTCAGAACAGGAACTCTTTTCGCGATCCCATCTCTGTTACGCCGCCGCCGCCGCTTCCAAGATCGGGAACACCAGGAGAACTCTTCCCGGCACCCTGCCGGAGGGGAGGATCACCACCGGGAGCTTCTCCACCACCATGGACGCCTCCCGAATGAGTCGTGAGTAGTCTCCCTTGGACCATGAGTCTATGACCAGTAGCTATGTGATGTTCTCCTCCCGTTCTTGTGCTTCACTAATTAGTCCTCGTGAGCTGCCCTACATGATCGAGGCACATATGTAATCCTTATAATGTTGCTATGATGAGCTTGCTGGGATCCGATGGATTATGAGATTATGTTCAGATTGATCTTGAGTAATATATTTGATCTACCTCTTTTATATTTATGTTCATAAGTAATTCTTGCATGTTCTCCGTTGTTATTTATTCCTTTGGCCAAGTAATACGTAGTGACTCCAAGAGGGAACATTATGCTCGATTGTGGGTTCATGCCCCTCGATGACTAGCTTGAGTGACAGAAACATGAGTCTAGGGGATGTGCTGTTGCCACAAGGGGGAAAACAACGGTGCTTGTGCCCGCGGGTGCAAGGATTGTTTACTTTACGCAAAGTTCTTTTAATGCAGTTGTCTGTTGCTTTGAGTTTACACTATGGGTGGGGCTCGCAACTTAATACCAGCGAGATGTTCTGGATAGATATCTCAAGGTGGATGATTAGTAGTAGATATTGATGGATTTCGGTCTACTTACTTTGGCGTACCGCCCATGCTTTGAACCTCAACCTTTCTTGCAATGTAGTCAGCATTGGTTTGCGTTCGTGGTCCTGTCAATTGCCCAGCTGTAATTCGTTTACATCACATAGCTGTTTTATCGTCTTTTGGGAGAGAGACATCACTAGTGAACATCATGAGACTCCGGCCCATATTACCATCATTGATCACATCCACTATTTACTTTTCGTTATTATTTACTATTGCAAACACTATCTATCACTACTATCATTTGCGTTTAATCCTTTGTGAACTACAAGGCCGGAGGGATTGACAACCTCTCTGTACTCGTTGGGAGCAAAGTTATTTGTATCTATGTGCAGGTCCACGTTGACTGCTAATATCTGGCGCCGTAGCAGTTGACACCTACTTGTTGAACCTAGGAGTCTCTGGGGATTCGATCCTTGGCATCTTTGCTAAGGGAAAAACCTTACACCTTCCACTTGGGGTAACCAACGAGGGGTTAGAGGCCCATCAATGAACCAGGGTTTGAGAGGAGATGGTGCTGGTGAAGATATTGATGAAGATAGCCCTCCCCAAGATGGGAGAGTTGTTGGTGATGACAGCGGTGACGATTTCCCCCTCCCGGAGGGAAGTGTCCCCGTCAGAATAGCTCAGCCGGAGCCCTAGATTGGTTTCCGCCTCGGTTCCGCCTCAAGACGGCGGCGTCTGGTCCCGAAAGCCTCCTTATGACTTTTTCCAGGTCAAAACACCTCATATAGGAGAAGATGGGCATCGGGGGGGGGGGCTTTAGGGGGCCCACGATACAGGGGGGCGTGCCCCCCACCCTCGTGGATAGCCGGTGGCCCCCCTCGTGAACTTCTTTCGCCAGATATTTTTTATATTTGCTGAAACGGAGTTCTGTGGAGTTTCGGGGCTTTTGGAGTTGTGCAGAATAGGTTTCCAGAGTTTGCTCCTTTTCCAGCCCAGAATTCCAGCTGCCAGCATTCTCCCTCTTCTTCTAAGCCTTGTAAAATAAGAGAGAAAAGGCATAAGTGTTGTGACAAAATAAGTAATAACATCCCATAATGCAATAAATATCAACATATAAGCATGATGCAAAATGGACGTATCAAGATGGTATTCCTGCAGCACATGCAGAAAATAAGAATGCAACTTTAGCAATGTCTACTCATCTCATCCCTCTAATATAAGATCGATTAAATCACTACTTTAGTGATCTAAACACTCTTATATTTCTTTACGGAGGGAGTACACTCTAAAGTTCCATGGCTAATTCACTTTCGATGCTGCATTCCACAGAGAAACCTCAAGGGCCAACTACCTCTATCTCCAAAGACAGTCTCTCAACAGTCAAGGCTAGAAAGCTCAAGTTGATGATTCTTATCAGGGTAGCAGCCAATAAGCATGATTTGTTGGGTTTGCGTCAAATATAGTGTACAAGTTGGGTTACGTTTGGACTTGGTGTTGTAGTGTGGGTAGGATACTTGTAGTGTCGGATTCGGACACGTTGTACCCTTGGCCTCTTATATATGAGGAGGCACCCCACGTTGTAACCTATGATGGCTAGATAGCAACAGGCACGCAAGGTGGGAGCCGACGGCGTGTGCCGGCGCCCGGGTGGCCGGTGTTGCGGTATCTCAGGGAGGAGCACCCGTAGTCATTGCCCCGGGGAGTAGGCGAGTTAGCCGAACCTGATTAACAAATCTCGGTGCCGTCATTCTGCTGTGACTGTGATTGCTTGTTCCTCGGATGATCGACGGTATGCCTTGGATTTATTCTAACATGATTTGCCAGACGATACAGAGCAACCCTTTCGGGGTTCCCCGCTCATAGTGGAAAGCTCTTGTAGATCTGTAGGGCCTTCACCGAGCTTTGAATCATCTCTGAATATGCCTCCAAAAATCTTTCTAAGGAGTATGGTATTAGCAGGAGTTGTATGGAGACCTAGCTAGTGCTATATCGAAGCTAATGACGCAGAAGATGCTGTTAAATACCGAGAAGGACATAGCTATTATTCAGCACAAGCTGTTCTTGGTGAGAGTATCTGATATGGAATATAAACTCTCCGAGGTGGCTCGACTAGAGAATTCTGGAGAATAAGTGCAAATGCTTGATAAGAAACTCGATCAAAAGAGAGAAGAGGTGGATGTCATGCAGGCTAAGATGAATGATGAAACACGGAAGCTTGAAGGTGAAGCGTCTCTTTTTCGCAATGGTAGATACGCGTTATCAGTCCGAGGAAGATGAGATATAACCTAGGAAGAAGCTATGTGGCATGGAGAAGCTATCAGACGAGTATTTGACATGGAATAAATCATTTTCAAATGCAAATGTTGAAACTGAAGCCCTCAAGGAGATCACTGAGAATTGCAAGTCTGGAAGCTTTAGAAAGTCCTCTCAAATACTTTCAAATGCATAGTTCTGAGAAGGATGCTCATGCTTTGGCACTGGAACTATGTTGTTCGTAGGCAACCCATACCGGTGTCTGGTGGTCAAAATGGTCCACCGACGTGCCCACCTCCGGGGAGCACCAGATGGGGCACCACCATCGTCGGCGTCTGCTATGACGGCCCAGGTTCAGCACCGGGACGGCTGCGGGTAGTGTCTCTATCTGCCGCTCTGGATCGGCTGCTTGAGATGGGTTATTACCACATGATCTTATCACAATAAAACTGATGTTTGACATGTTTTCTGTGCCATTTTTCCTGAATCTGTCTTCTGGGATGATCCTATGTTTGCTTGAAGGCGTCATGATCCTTTGTTTAGGTTCCAGGGGGATGGTGCCTGGAAACCTCCTACCATTTCATTTCGTTCACAGAAACTTTGATTTTGGGAAACAGATCAATACCCCAGGGTAAATATAGTTCTTGATGGTGCTCTTTCTAATCTTTGAATTTGTTGATTAACCAGTGTTGCATATATATACAGGAAGTCTTTGAGATGCTCCGGTTCCACCATACCTCTCCTCATCTTTTAGCCTCTGGAGATGGCAAAAAGGGTGCCCCTATTGTAGGTGACGTGTACATCCATCCATCTGCAAAGGTAACTTCTGGTTGTTCAACATATTTTTGAGTATTGTGATATATATATGGAGTATAAAAAGACATCACGAAGAGGCCGACGCTCACCACAACCTGACACACCACACTTCCTCGCCAACCACATGATGCTGCAGCACCACCTCACCACCTTGGCACACCTCCCACCAGCTGCCATCGCCCGATCCGAGACATCACAAATCTGATATTTCCCTCAGAGCAAGGGCAGTAGGGGAGGAGCACATCACCACAACAGCGCCTTCAAGAAGGTAGCGACGCCCACGGCCGCCGCCACTGCCGGCTCCGACCGTAGTCAAAGGAAGACTTTTGTCCGACATCGTCTCACACGCCACCAACCATACCAGCCAGTCCACCGCATCCACTCTGCCCCAGCCATCCGCCCCATTGAGCCCAGCCCAGGCCCATCGGCCCTACATAACCCGCCATACCAGATCTGGAGCCACCTAGATCCAGGGTCATCGGAGCCCGCAACCTCGCTTCCAAGACGCCATGCCACTAACCAGAGCCAAGCCACACAAGGATATGGGCCACGGTTGGACGCACCACCACCGGCAAGCAGACCGGGGCCATGCCTGTGCGGGATTGCAGAGTCGTCGACCGCCAAATCATCATAGTAGGACGATGTGCAACACGCGCGGGTGAGCTGTGACGTCGCATAGCGCCGCCATGGATTGCCACAGTTCAGAAAGAGTCGTAGGAGCCGAGGGAGCTCGCCCAGAGCCACCGTCGCGCACCCTCCTTCCTCATCCTTGCAAGGGCATGCTCGGGTAGTGAGCTGCCACTGCGCCATTGGGCAACAGCCACCACTGCGCCCCACTTCTCATGCATTTGGGCCAACTCGAGCAAGCAATTGGCAAAGATCTGGGAAGCCATGTGCCTGGGAGCCCCGACAAATCCAGTTGTCGAGGACCAGCGCCGCAGTAACCCGCCATTCCACCCTGCCCATTGCCCCAATGCCAGCGGGTAGCTCGACCATCCTAGAACCCGTACCTCACACCCATGGAACACCCCTCCGTCGCCAAACGAGAGAGCCATGACATCGCCATCCTTGGGGCACGCGCAGCTTTGCCTGCGTCCCCTCCTCCGACGACGATGCAGGGGAGGTGATTGTGGGGGCCGGCAGGGGTGCACGACTAGGGTTGCCCTCGAGTCGCCAAAGAAGGCGACACGGGAGGGCGGTGTCACTGTAGATGCTCAACCGACTAGCTCTGAGATAATTCATTTGGTTGCAGGAAAATGCAGCTTTTATACATTCAATAGTCTAAATGTAGCGTGGAAGTAAAAATAAAAGGGGGAAACGGTCACATGTAGAGTAAATTGCAAAAAACCATGGTAATTGGGGGCACTAATTAAAAAACCACCACCATTCGGGTTTTTTTTTCAAAAAAAATGTCACCATTCTGTTGACCGTTTTAAAAAAGCTAATCAGTCACTGAGCGCATGTTGATACCGTTTCTGATGGATGGGGCCCGCTGTAACTGCTAATGTGGCATAAAAATTTGATAGCGTTTGATTGGGCCGTTACACTGGGGTGGGGCCGTCTCACATTCTGACGAGCACCTTGCGGAAGGAGGGGGCCGGCACGCACGCTGCCTTGGAGGGAGCTGGTTTGAGGAGAGCGCGCGCGTGCGCCAGTTCTTGAGGATGGCAGCGGCGCTGTCCGGCCAGCGTGGCGCGCGCGCGCGGGCGGCAGAGCTGGCTGGGTGGCTGCGTGGTGCGTGTATGTGTTGTGCGTCAGTGCGTGATGGCCATGCTACTTTCCTGGGTCGCTGGGCGTCGTGTGCTTGCCTGGTTGGCGTCCGGCGTGCCGGCGTGGTGTATGTGTCCATGACGGGCATCTGCTCGGTGCCCTACGGGACGACAAGACTTTGCCGACGGCGTCGCTTAGGTGGCCTCCGACGCCGGTCGAAGAACTCTGGCTGTGCGCCACTCGCTAGCTGCCGCTGCTTTGCGACGGACGCCATGGCTGCCTCGTATCGTACGGAAATGCTGGGGAAGAGAGAGGAGTGTTGATGCTGACGGGTGGGCCCATGTACGATTTACTGTTTGAGTTAAACAACGTGAGATTTTGGCGCCGCGTCAGCACTGACAATAGGACCCACCGGTCATATTCGTCGTCAACAGGTGCTAACTGACCGATTAGCGTTTTTTCAAAACACCCAGCACAATGTTGGCGGGTTTTTTTTAAGACAGGAAAATGAAAGGGAGTAAAGTCTGTTTTAAACCTTAAACTCGTAGAGCTCGTCGAAATCGAACCCCGTCGTCGAAATCCCTGAAATCGGTACCCTGACCTTTGTGATCCCGGTCAATATCAACCCTGGACCTGTTTGGCGTACCTGGAAAAGATACATCCCGCCCGGAATCACATGCTACTTTCACTGACATTCCCGACCCACATGTCATATCCATCTTCTACCCCAATCCCCTTCCCCCTCTCTCTCCTCAAATAGCCTGTGGCTGTACCGCTGGAATCTATGGAGGTCTGCACGAAGGGCCCCCGGTTCTTGCGGTTTTTTTAGTCTTCATGGCTCGCGCGGGGCATCCATGAAGGTTCGTTCCATGCAGAGTACGACGTGGCCGGCGGCAGCTCTTGTGGCGAGACGTGACACGTGAGAGGAAGAACCGGAGCTGCGAGGGGGCGGCCTGTGATGGCGCACATGACGTGGAGGTGGCCGGTGCGCGCCAATGCGGTGGGAAAATGTCTGCACGTCGGGGATGTGGGACAGTGGGAGAGCGGGGCGGCGCGAGCCGCTGGGCCGACACGGCAGACCCGCGTGCCGGCGACCTCCGTCATGGCGACGGCCAGCAGGAGGTGCGCGACGTTGTGCTCTACGGCTACACTGGCCTGCTCGGCTTCGTGCTCCGGTCCCTTGGCTATCATTCTATCACATCGTCCGCAGCTATGTGGTACGGCGATGGTGCGGCGATGTACATGCGCGTGCTCAAACCGCGTGTTGATTGTGAGCAAAGGATGCTCAGAGCCGGTTCCGCCTTACGAGACTCTGACCGTGGTGGCGCATGACACCGTGAGTGAACACGCACAACACCAAGACGCCGAATCGTCGCCGAGTACTCTCCGGCGAACACTAGCTACGATGATGCTAGCTGACTCAAACGATGCAGTGGGTTAGGCAGCGTATTTTCACATAGAAGTTGGCTCTGAAGCGGGCAAGCAGGTGGATGGATTTTTCAGCTCCATCTAGCTCACGGCCTCACGTACATAGCAACTTACACACCACCGCTAGCCTTGATCGATCTGTACTGGCGAAACTCGTCGATGCACAAGCTGTGGAAACGTTGAGTGGCACGTGGAGCAAAGGCCGGCGACACAACACACGCTGGACCTGAGCGCACACCTGGCCGGCACGCGGTTCTGCCATGAGCATCGTCGCTAGCTCGACTAAAATTCAGCACGACGAGCTAAACTGAAGACGTGAAACCACAAGAACGCGTTGCCGTGGTGAGCATCGTCGCACGGGCATGGGAGACTTTTTAGGGCATGCATGCCGTGGTGAGCATCGTCGCTCGGGCAGCTCGACGCTACAGTAGCAGGGAATATGGATATGACGTGTAGGGCTGCTAAGTCAGTGAGAGAACCTAGTAATCCCGGCCGGGATAGACTTTTTTCAGTGCCACAAACAGCTCTAGGGTGGATGCAAGGTTGATATTGACCGGGATCCCAAAGATCAGGGTATCGATTTCAGGGATTAAGACGTGAAGGTTCGATTCCGACCAGCCGTATGAATTTAGGGTTTAAAACAGACTTCACTCAATGAAAGGTGGTGGTTTTCGAAATTAGGGTCTCCAATTATGATGCAAGATTTTGTATACATGCCTTATTCACCTCATTATTCAAGATTGTGTATACATGCATTACCTATCATACTAAAAATAATGATAACACTTATTCACCCCCTTCATCCTCGAGCATCTATATATACAAAGCTTAGAATCATTCATATTCTGAAGTTTCTGTTCTACTCCCTCCGTTCCTAAATATTTGTCTTCCTAGAGATTTCAACAAGTGACTACATACCAAGCAAAATGAGTGAATCTACACTCTAAAATATGTCTACATACATCCGTATATTATAACCATTTCAAATGTCTAGAAAGACAAATATTTGGGAACCAAGGGAGTAGTCAAATTTGACAAGCAAGAAAATATATCGTTGGTCTAAGGTTCGAGTGAAACGAATATAAGTGTGAATATGTGATCTTACGTAGATTTAAATTTTATCAGTTTTTATGCTTCCCTCGACTGAACACATGTACTGTTGTACCAAGTGTGCCAAATTATTACTGACTAGTAGAATGCCCGTGCATTACAACGGGCTGCATTGACATTTGTTTTTTATTGTTATATTTTCTTCATTTCTTTATTCCCCAAATAAAATTGTTTCTCGGAGTGATATGTGAATGGATAAATTTACAACCATACTAAAATATCAAAAACTAAACACATATTTATCGAAGAACATTTCTACAACACATTCGACATGAAAGATAAGGTGTCTGACAGATTAAGAACTAAAACAACAATGACGCACCGCCAAATGCCATTTATATTTTAGAGTGTGGTTGTCCCCCTCCCTCTCTCCCTCCCCACAATTCTCCATCTCATTTGTTCACATTTTTTGTCTCCCCTTTCTATTTCCCACATCCAACCGTGCATGGTCGCTGTTTTCGGCAAGCCCATGGCCATCCTACACCAGAGACGTCTATAGATGTTCCCTCTCTCTTCGTCGCCGAGAGCTCTATCCTATTCTCTTGTCTATCTCCCACATCCACGGCCGAACTTTGCACCTTTTGGCACTGCTAGCCAGGGGCTGCTACAGCACGAGGCACCAGGGCTACAATGTGGGTCGCCGGTGCTGCAAACATGGGCGTCGACTCTTACAAGGCCGACACCACTTGCTGCGGGGCTACTATAGATCAGGAGCACCAATGGTTTAAAGTGGTCGCCGTCACTCATTGCATTCTCGAGCTAACTTTATCAAGCCTAAATAGTAATCACAACATAATACACAATAGTAGTAGAAATTTGCAGCCAACTTACAATAGCACATAGTCTAGTTTGTTGCCAAATAAACATAAATTAGCCGAAAGGTACAACACAAAGATACTTCCCAGCAATCGTCCAAAAATATGCAACATCTCTAGAGGTGTGTCACTCATGCAACTAACCAACTAAAATAAGGAATATCAATCAATTATTGGATTATGAACTTTACTGCATCATTCGTAGTTCGTGGTGTTGCAGATTTACCCGATGTACTGCGTAATTCAACTTGGTAAAGCTCGCCACATCAAGGGTGATATGATTTCTCTTTTGTAGACGCAGCTACAGTTTGATCTGATTTGCTTCATTGTACATATGTTCCAAGGCAAGGTACCGATGAATCAGGTGGTTCTAGATAAGTAAAAATTAATGAAACAATGTGTGCATTGCATAAAATATTTACGGATATATGAAAATAATATTCTAACATCACCTTATTTCCTTCCTTTACATCACATTGTAAACCTGAGACAAACCACGTAACCTCACCTAATGTCTGAGGCCCATGGCAACTGGGCATCTCTATCCTCCTCTCACCGCAAAGCAAAATTCCAAAAGACAAAAAAAGGGGAGAGAACAAAAAAAAATCTCACTCACTGAATTCTCTTAGCTAATGAGAAAAACTAAAAAGGGCCAAACGGAGGTGCCCATTAAAAGGCTAGAAAGTATCACCATATCTAGCTCTCTTCCTCTAGGGCTGGCTGTAGAAGAGATGGGATCCTAACAAACCTCCCTTAAATGACAAAAAATAGAGAACATGAGTAAACCTGTAAATTCTGTTTAAACAAAGTAGACACGTAGGTGATGGTGATCTGGTGTGAGGAGTGAGATTTTCCAGTGCTTGGCTTACAAGATTATACAACTTTTTATTCTTTCAAGCATAAATTCTAGTAGAACGCATGTGCACATATAGGCCAATTTCTAACTCTTATTCGCCCACATGTTTAGCAGAATGTAAAAGAGATAAAAACTCTTGGAGCTAAAATGACGATCTTGACCTCGATGGCCATGGTGTTGAGGCATTTGATAATGAAGCCTGGAAGAACAAAAGGCTGGAGTGGGCACATGCAACGTGGGATAACAGAGACCAGACAAAGATCTGAAGAAGAAGAGCAAGTGAAAGATCATGGATGTCGCCTAGAGGGGAGTGAATAGGGGCTTTACAATAATTACAGTTTAAGCATGAACAAATGCGGAATAAAACTAGTGTTAAATTTGACAAGCACAAAACCTAAAACAACTAGGCTCACCTAAGTGCACCAACAACTTATGCTAAGCAAGATAAACAACTAGGTGATAGCAAGATATATAACATGAAACACTGTGACTATCACAAAGTAAAGTGCATAAGTAAAGGGCTCGGGTAAGAGATAACCGAGGCACACGGAGACAACGAGGTATCCCGAGTTCACACCCTTGCGGATGCTAATCTCCGTTTGGAGCGATGTGGAGGCACAATGCTCCCCAAGAATCCATTAGGGCCACTGTAATCTCCTCACGCCCTCGCACAATGCAAGATGTTGTGATTCCACTAAGTGACCCTTGAGGGCAGTCACCGAACCCATACAACTGGCAACCCTTGGGGCCGGTCACCGAGCCCGTACACTTTGGCAACCCTTGGGGGCGGTCACCGGAACCCGTCAAATTTCTCGGGGCGGTCTCCACAACCTAATTGGAGACCCCCAACGCTTGCCTTGAGCTTTACACCATAATGATTGAGCTCCGAGCACCACCAACCAACTAGGGCACCCAAGCATACCCAAGAGGAACAAGCTCTAGGGTACCAAGCACCCAAGAGTAATAAGATTCTCAACTTGTAACTTCCACGTATCACCGTGGAGAACTCAAACTGATGCACCAAATGCAATGGCAAGGGCACACAGAGTGCCCAAGTCCTTCTCTCCCAAATCCCACCACAACAACTAATGCTATGGAGGAAAATGAGAGGAAGAACGAAGAAGAGAACACGAAGAACTCCAAGATCTAGATCCAAAGGGTTCCCCTCACAAAGAGGAGAAAGTTGAAGGAAATATGCCCTAGAGGCAATAATAAAGTTGTTATTTATATTTCCTTATATCATGATAAACGTTTATTATTCATGCTAGAATTGTATTAACCGGAAACTTAGTACATGTGTGAATACATAGACAAAACAGAGTGTCCCTAGTATGCCTCTACTAGACTAGCTCATTGATCAAAGATGGTTATGTTTCCTAACCATAGACATGAGTTGTCATTTGATCAACGGGATCACATCATTAGGATAATGATGTGATGGACAAGACCCATCCGTTAGCTTAGCACTATGATCGTTTAGTTTTACTGCTATTGCTTTCTTCATGACTTATACATGTTCCTATGACTATGAGATTATGCAACTCCCGAATACCGTAGGAACACCTTGTGTGCTATCAAACGTCACAACGTAACTGGGTGATCATAAAGATGCTCTACAGGTGTCTTCGAAAGTGTTCGTGGTGTTGGCATAGATCAAGACTAGGATTTGTCACTTCGAATGTCGGAGAGGTATATCTGGGCCCTCTCGGTAATGCACATCATAATAAGCCTTGCAAGCAAAAGACTAATGAGCTAGTCACGAGATGATGTATTACATAACGAGTAAAGAGACTTGCCGGTAACGAGATTGAACTAGGTATAGAGATACCGATGATCGAATCTCGGGCAAGTAACATACCAATGACAAAAGGAACAACGTATGTTGTTATGCGGTTTGACCGATAAAGATCTTCGTAGAATATGTAGGAGCCAATATGAGCATCCAGGTTACGCTATTGGTTATTAACCAGAGAGGAGTCTCGGTCATGTCTACATAGTTCTCGAACCCGTAGGGTCCGCACGCTTAATGTTTGATGACGATCGGTATTATGAGTTTATGAGTTTTGATGTACCGAAGGAGTTAGGAGTTCCGGATGAGACCGGGGACATGACGAGGAGTCTCGAAATGGTCGAGATGTAAAGATCGATATATTGGACGACTATATTCGGACATCGGAAAGGTTCCGAGTGATTTGGGTATTTTTCGGAGTATATGAGCCTTATTGGGTCATACGGGAATAGAGGAGAAAGGCCAAAAGGAAGGAGGCGCCCCCCCCCCTCTGGTCCGAATTGGACAAGGGGTGCAGCCCCCTTTTCCTTCTCCCTCTCCACCTCTTTCCTTCTCTCCTACTCCGGAAAGGAAAGGGGAATCCTACTAGGACTTGGGAGTCCTAGTAGGACTCCCCACACTTGGCGCGCCACCTCTAGGGCCGGCCTCTCCCTTGCTCCTTTATATACGGGGGCAGGGGGGCACCCTAGGATACACAAGTTGAATTGTTTTAGCCGTGTGCGGTGCCCCTCTCCACAGAAACACACCTCGGTCATACCGTTGCAGTGCTTAGGCGAAGCCCTGCGCCGGTAGATACATCATATTTGTCACCACGCCGTCGTGCTGGCGAAACTCTCCCATGAAGCTCAACTGGATCAAGAGCTCATGGGACGTCATCAAGCTGAACGTGTGCTGAACGCGGAGGTGCCGTACGTTCGGTGCTTGATCGATTGGATCGCGAAGAAGTTCGACTACATCAACCGCGTCACTTGACGCTTCCGCTCCCGGTCTACGCGGGTACGTAGACACACTCTCCCCCTCGTTGCTATGCATCTAGTAGATAGATCTTGCGTGATCATAGGAAATTTTTTGAAAATACTACGTTTCCCAATGGTGGCATCATGAGCCAGGTCTATGCGTAGATGATATGCACGAGTAGAACACAATGAGTTGTGGGCGATACTAGTCATACTGCTTACCAGCATGTCATACTTTGCTTCGGCCCGGACCGACATTACGCGTACGCTTACGCGAGACTGGTTTCACCGTTATGAGTACTCGTTGCTTAAAGGTGACTGGCGGGTGTCTGTCTCTCTCACTTTAGCTGAATCAAGTGTGGCTACGCCCGGTCCTTGTGAAGGTTAAAACAGCACATACTTGACGAAACATCGTTGTGGTTTTGTATGCATAGGTAGGAACGGTTCTTGCTAAGCCCATAGCAGCCACGTAAAACTTGCAACAACAAAGTAGAGGACGTCTAACTTGTTTTTGCAGGGCATGTTGTGATGGGATATGGTCAAGACATGATGAGATATACGGTTTTGTATGAGATGATCATGTTTTGTAAAGTTATCGGCAACTGGCAGGAGCCATATGGTTGTCGCTTTATTGTATGAAATGCAATCGCCATGTAATTGCTTTACTTTATCACAAAGCGGTAGCGATAGTCGTAGAAGAAATAGTTGGCGAGACGACAATGATGCTACGATGGAGATCAAGGTGTCGCGCCGGTGACGAAGGTGATCATGATGGTGCTTTGGAGATGGAGATCAAAAGCACAAGATGATGATGGCCATATCATGTCACATATTTTGATTGCATGTGATGTTTATCTTATTATGCCTCTTATTTTGCTTAGTTCGACGGTAGCATTATAAGATGATCCCTTACTAAATTTCAAGGTATAAGTGTTCTCCCTGAGTATGCACCGTTGCGAAAGTTCATCGTGCCACGTGATGATCGGGTGTGATAAGCTCTACGTTCAAATACAACGGGTGTAAGCCGGTTTTGCACACGCAGAATACTCGGGTTAAACTTGACGAGCCTAGCATATGCAGATATGGCCTCGGAACACTGGAGACCGAAAGGTCGAGCGTGAATCATATAGTAGATATGATCAACATAAGATGTTCACCATTGAAACTACTCCATCTCACGTGATGATCGGACATGGTTTAGTTGATTTGGATCACGTGATCATTTAGATGACTAGAGGGATGTCTATATAAGTGGGAGTTCTTAAGTAATATGATTAAATTGAACTTTAATTTATCATGAACTTAGTCCTCGTAGTATTAGCATGTCTATGTTGTAGATCAATAGCTCACGATGTTGCTCCCTGTTTATTTTTTATATGTTCCTAGAGAAAACTAAGTTGAAAGATGTTAGTAGCAATGATGCGGAATTGTTCCGTGATCTGAGGATTATCCTCATTGCTGCATAGAGAATTATGTCCTTGATGCACCGCTAGGTGACAGACCTATTGCAGGAGCAGATGTAGACGTTATGAACGTTTTGACAAAAGCTCGGTATGATGACTACTTGATAGTTTAAGTGCACCATGCTTTACGGCTTAGAACCGGGACTTCAAAAATGTTTTGAACGCCACGGAGCATATAAGATGTTCCAAGAGTTGAAATTAGTATTTCATACTCATGCCCGTGTCGAGAGGTATAAGACTTCTGACAGTACTTTGCCTACAAGATCGAGGAGAATAACTCAACCAGTGAGCATGTGCTCAGATTGTCTGGGTACTACAATTACTTGAATCAAGTGGGAGTTAATCTTCCAGATAAGATAGTAATTGACAAAGTTCTCTAGTCACTATCACCAAGTTAGTAGAACTTCGTGATGAACTATAATATGCAAGGGATGACGAAAGGAATTCCCGAGCTCTTCGCGATGCTGAAGTCGGCGAAGGTAGAAATCATGAAAAAGCATCAAGTGTTGATGGTTAACAAGACCACTTGTTTCAAGTAAAGGGCAAAGGGATAGAAGGGGAACTTCAAGAAGAATGACAAGCAAGTTGTCACTCCCGTGAAGAAACCCAAAGCTAAAACTCAAGCCTGAAACTAAGTGCTTCTACTGCAAAGGAAATGGTCACTGGAAGTGGAACTGCCCTAGATACTTGGCGGATAAGAAGGATGGCAAAGTGAACAAAGGTATATTTTGATATACAGATTATTGATGTGTACTTTACTAGTGTTCATAGCAACCCCTGGGTATTTGATACCGGTTCAGCTGCTAAAATTAGTAACTCGAAACGAGAATTGCATAATGAACAGAGACTAGTTACGATGTGTGTTGGAAGTGGTTCCAAGATTGATATGATCATCATCGCACACTCCCTATACTTTCGGGATTAGTGTAAAACCTAAATAAATGTTATTTGGCATTTGCGTTGAGCATGAATATGATTTGATCATATTTGTTGCAATACGGTTATTCATTTAAAGTCATAGAATAATTGTTATTCTATTTACATGAATAAAACCTTCGATGGTCATACACCCAATGAAAATAGTTTGTTGGATCTCGATCGTGGTGATACACATATTCATAATATTGAAGCCAAAAGATGCAAGGTTAATAATGATAGTGCAACTTATTTGTGGCACTGCCGTTTAGGTCATAATGGTGTAAAGCGCATGAAGAAACTCCATAGTGATGGACTTTTGGAATCACTTGATTATGAATCACTTGGTGCTTGCGAACCATGCCTCATGGGCAAGATGACTAAAATTCCGTTCTCCGGAACAATGGAGCGAGCAACAGATTTGTTGGAGATCATACATACAGATGTATGTGGACCAATGAGTGTTGAAGCTCGCGGCGGGTATCGTTATTTTCTGACCTTCACTGATGATTTGAGCAGATATGGGTATATCTACTTAATGAAACACAAGTCTGAAACATTTGAAATGTTCAAAGAATTTCAGAGTGAAGTGGAGAATCATCGTAACAAGAAAATAAGAGTTTCTACGATATGATCGTAAAGGTAAAATATTTGAGTTAGCGAGTTTGGCCTTTAGTAAAAACAATGTGAAATAGTTTCACTACTCACGCCACCTGGAACACCATAGTGTAATGGTGTGTCCGAACGTCATAACCGTACTTTATTAGATATGGTGCGATCGATGATGTCTCTTACCGATCTACCACTATCGCTTTTGGGGTTATGCATTAGAGACAGCTACATTCACGTTAAATAGGGCACCATCTAAATCCGTGGAGATGACACCGTATGAACTGTGGTTTGACGAGAAACCTAAGCTGTCATTTCTTTAAGTTTGGGACTGCGATGCTTATGTGAAAAAGTTTCAACAAGATAAGCTCGAACCCAAATCGGAGAAGTAAATCTTCATAGGATACCCAAAAGAAACTGTTGGGTACACCTTCTATCACAGATCCGAAGGCAAGGTCTTTGTTGCTAAGAGTGGATCCTTTCTAGAGAAGGAGTTTCTCTCGAAAGAAGTGAGTGGGAGGAAAGTAGAACTTGATAAGATAATTGTACCTTCTCCCGAATTAGAAAGTGGAACATCACATAAACTAGTTCCAGTGATTCCTACACCAATTAGTGAGGAAGCTAATGATGATGATCATGAAACTTCAGATCAAGTTTCTGCTGAACTTCGTAGATGAACCAGAGTTCGTTCCGCATCAGAGTGGTACGGCAACCCGGTTCTGGAAGTCATGTTACTGGACCATGATGAACCTACGAACTATGAGGAAGCGATGATGAGCCCAGATTCCGCAAAATGGCTTGAGGCCATGAAATCTGAGATGGGATCCATGTATGAGAACAAAGTGTGGACTTTGGTTGACTTGCCCGATGATCGGCAAGCCATCAAAAATAAATGGATCTTCAAGAGGAAGACTGACGCTGACGGTAATTTTACTGTTTACAAAGCTCGACTTGTTGCGAAAGTTTTTCAACAAGTTCAAGGAGTTGACTACGATGAGACTTTGCCACTCGTAGCGATGCTTAAGTCTGTCCGAATCATGTTAGCAATTGCCGCATTTTATGAAATCTGGCAAATGGATAACAAAACTGCATTCTTTAATGGATTTATTAAAGAAGACTTGTATATGATGCAACCAGAATGTTTTGTCAATCCTAAAGGTGCTAACAAAATGTGCAAGCTCCAGCGATCCATCTATGGACTGGTGCAAGCATCTCGGAGTTGGAATATACGCTTTGATAAGTTGATCAAAGCATATAGATTTATACAGAATTGCGGTGAAGCCTGTATTTACAAGAAGTGAGTGGGAGCACTACAACCTTTCTGATAAGTATATGTGAATGACATATTGTTGATCGGAAATGATGTAGAATTTTCTGGAAAGCATAAAGGAGTGTTTGAAAGGAGTTTTTCAAAGAAAGACCTTGGTGAAGCTGCTTACATATTGGGCATCAAGATCTATAGAGATAGATCAAGACGCTTGATAAGACTTTCGATGAGTACATACCTTGATAAGATTTTGAAGTAGTTCAAAATGGATCAGTCAAAGAAGGAGTTATTGCCTGACTTGTAAGGTGTGAAGTTGAGTAATACTCAAAGCCAGACCACGGCAGAAAAATATAGAGAGAATGAAAGTCATTCCCTATGCCCCAGCCATAGGTTCTATAAAGTATGCCATGTTGTGTACCAAACATGTTGTGTACCTTGCCATGAGTTTGTCAAGGGGCTACAATAGTGATCCAGGAGTAGATCACTGTACAGCGGTCAAAATTATCCTTAGTAACTGGATGACTAAGGAAATGTTTCTCGATTATGGAGGTGATAAAGAGTTCGTCGTAAAGGGTTACGCCGATGCAAGCTTTGACACTAAATCCAGATGACTCTAAGTATCAATCTGGATGCGTATTGAAAGTGGGAGCAATTAGCTAGAGTAGCTCTATGCAGAGCATTGTAGACATAGAAATTTGCGAAATACATACGGATCTGAATGTGACAGACCCGTTGACTAAACTTCTCTCACAAGCAAAACATGATCACACCTTATTACTCTTGGGTATTAATCACATAGCGATGTGAACTAGATTATTGACTCTAGTAAACCCTTTGGGTGTTGGTCACATGGCGATGTGAACTATGGGTGTTATTCACATAACGATGTGAACTATCGGTATTAAATCACATGGCGATGTCAGCTAGATTATTGACTCTAGTGCAAGTGGGAGACTGAAGGAAATATGCCCTAGAGGCAATAATAAAGTTGTTATTTATATTTCCTTATATCATGATAAATGTTTATTATCCATGCTAGAATTGTATTAACCGGAAACTTAGTACATGTGTGAATACATAGACAAAACAGAGTGTCCCTAGCATGCCTCTACTAGACTAGCTCATTGATCAAAGATGGTTATGTTTCCTAACCATAGACATGAGTTGTCATTTGATCAACAAGATCACATCATTAGGAGAATGATGTGATGGACAAGACCCATCCGTTAGCTTAGCACTATGATCGTTTAGTTTTACTGCTATTGCTTTCTTCATGACTTATACATGTTCCTATGACTATGAGATTATGCAACTCCCGAATACCGTAGGAACACCTTGTGTGCTATCAAACGTCACAACGTAACTGGGTGATCATAAAGATGCTCTACAGGTGTCTCCGAAAGTGTTCGTGGTGTTGGCATAGATCAAGACTAGGATTTGTCACTCCGAGTGTCGGAGAGGTATCTCTGGGCCCTCTCGGTAATGCACATCATAACAAGCCTTGCAAGCAAAAGACTAATGAGTTAGTCATGAGATGATGTATTACGGAACGAGTAAAGAGACTTGCCGGTAACTAGATTGAACTAGGTATAGAGATACCGACGATCGAATCTCGGGCAAGTAACATACCAATGACAAAAGGAACAACGTATGGTGTTATGCGGTTTGACCAATAAAGATCTTCGTAGAATATGTAGGAGCCAATATGAGCATCCAGGTTCGGCTATTGGTTATTGACCGGAGATGAGTCTCGGTCTTGTCTACATAGTTCTCGAACCCGTAGGGTGCGCACGCTTAATGTTTGATGACGATCGGTATTATGAGTTTATGAGTTTTGATGTACCGAAGGGGTTCGGAGTCCCGGATGAGACCGGGGACATGACGAGGAGTCTGGAAATGGTCGAGATGTAAAGATCGATATATTGGACGACTATATTCGGACATCGGAAAGGTTCCGAGTGATTCGGGTATTTTTCGGAGTATATGAGCCTTATTGGGTCATACGGGAATAGAGGAGAAAGGCCAAAAGGAAGGAGGCGCGCGCCCCCCCTCTGGTCCGAATTGGACAAGGGGTGCAGCCCCCTTTTCCTTCTCCCTCTCCACCTCTTTCCTTCTCTCCTACTCCGGAAAGGAAAGGGGAATCCTACTAGGACTTGGGAGTCCTAGTAGGACTCCCCACACTTGGCGCACCACCTTTAGGGCCGGCATCTCCCTTGATCTTTTATATACGGGGGCAGGGGGCACCCTAGGACACACAATTTGAATTGTTTTAGCCGTGTGCGGTGCCCCTTGATGACCCACAACCGTAAGGAATCTATTGCAGCGTTTTCGATAAGTAAGAGTGTCGAACCCAACAAGGAGCAGAAGGTATTGATAAGCGATTCTGAGCAAGGAACTACTGCAAGCACTGAAAGATAACTTTTTAGGGGTTTTCTCGATATAAGCAACAGGAAAGTAAAAGCAAGCAATGTAAAAGGCACTGAGAGTAACAAGTGGCCCAATCCTTTCTGAGCAAAGGAGAGGCCTAGCAACTGAACTTATAAAGGCTAAAGCATCCCTGAGGACACACGGGAAGGGTAGTCATGTGCTTTCGTCATATTCCGTATCAATACTATGTTATGTGTTGATAAGTGTTGAGTGGGTGGATCTATGCTAGTGCACTCTCTAGACTAAGATGAGTGCACTCTTATGATTAAACACCTTGCAAGCATCCGCAAATACAAGATAGTATTTAAGGCAAAAGCCTAACCATAGCAATACGATCGAGGATCCATTGTTCCCTTATGCAAAAGCGTGCGAACTGGGGTTCAAGTTTCTGTCACTCCGGCAACCCACCGTAAGCATTCTTTGTACACAATGTATTCCCCTAGGTCCTTAATAAGGCGAAGTGTTGAGTGTTCGACTCACACAACACCACTAGTAGAATGACAACACAACTTAAGTATCAAACAATACATATTACTTCAACAGCATATGACTACTAACAACAAGACTTTTCCCATGTCCTCAAGAACTAAGGTGACTACTCACAAGACATAAAAGAGATCATGATCAGTGGAGATAAATGGATGGTAAACAATCTGGACATAATGATATTTCTCCAACAAAACTCAATAGCATTCACCACAAAGTAGTAGTCAACACCAATGGAGTAGAGAGGATAGATAGTACGAGTTACAACACAAGTTGCAATTGTGAGATGAGATTTGGATGAAGATGGAGATGGTGCTGGTGTTAGGGATGATGTTGATGATGATATCGATGATGCCCGTGACGATGGTGATGACGATGTCGACGATCTCCCCTTCCGGGAGGTGATCTCCCCGGCAGAATCTGCCCGCCGGAGATGGCTTTTTCTCCTCTGTAGGTTTCCACCACGGAGCGGCGGCGGAACTCCGTAAAAACTCTCGTTTTTAGGGTTTCCGGATAACGGAGAGTATATAGGCAAAAGGGGGCAGCCGGAGGTGGGCCAGGGGGTCCAGGCGCCCCCCCGGCGCGGCCAGGGGGCGCCCCCAGGGCGCCTGGACACCCTGTGGCCCCCCTCTGGTCGCCCTTTTGCGTGCCTTCGTGATTCGTCTAGAAAATACCCTCCGTCGATTTTTAGGTAATTTGGAGGTATTCTTCTTCAGCAACTCAGCGTCCACTTTTTACCGCTGAATCCTGCGTCTGCTGCTTCGGTACCGGAAAGTTGCAAACTATGTAAAATAGGCCAAAACAACATAAGAACATCATCGTAATGTGAAATATATCAATGAATAAGGATAAATTATGATACAAAATAGTGATGCATTTTGGACGTATCAACACCCCCAAGCTTAGACCTCGCTTGTCCCCAAGCGAATACTGAGCTCGGTAAACCTGTCCACGAGTTTAGAGAGTGAAGTGTCGATAAATAGAATACGGAGAAGAAGCATCACAGTTTCTTCACCAACTCAAATATCCTCAACAGCAATCTTCAACTCATAAGGCCCTTATAAAAGAGTGGTAACACTTATATTCGGAAGTAGGGCTAAGGAAACTCATCAAATCATGGCAAACATGTCCTTTGGTCAAAGAACAACTAATAGCTTTTACTTTTGCTCTTTCCTTATGTTTTGATGAGATTAACTGAAGCTTTTGAAAGAACATGTTATCAGGCAAGAAGTGAAAGTGTTAACACAAAGGAAGATATTCGCCTTAGCTGGGCTTGACAAACAACTTACTTATCAAACGATAATGTCAACAAGGATATGATATGACAAATCTTAATGCAACTTTATATGAATGAATCCTTATCAACATCAAATGTCCGCTCTCTTTGAGAAATAGAAGGAAGTAGGAATAACTGACTCAACCTAAAATTAAAAGATAGGCCCTGCTCTAGGGAAGTAGGGAAAATTCATGTGCTATCCTTAAATCAAACATAATGAAAACAAGTTTTGAGAGGTGCATGATTTGTCAACGAATGCTAATAGATAACTCAATTACTTCTCGAGATGGACAAGTTTCGAGGAACGGCTCCCGCACGAGGACGATCACATCCTCTTAATCTCCTTTGTTTATCACTGCCAAAGTTTTCTGATTTCTCACGAACAAAGCGTGAAGGAGGGTTTGTTTGTTGTATATTTTTTTATGAGCCGGGCGCACTCTATGCGAGTTCCTTCTCGTATTATGGGTTTGCACATTAGACATGCAATCCCGGGGTGAAACTTGTCCAACTCAAAAAGACCATGAATTAACTATTACTTCCTCATGAGCTAAAGCAGAGGCACAAAATAAAAGATTTTGAACATTTAAGGATAACACGTGAATTCTATACTTAGGAGGTGGTAGAGGAATACCACGAATAGGAAGGTATGGTGGACTCATATGGAAGGTATTGGCTTAAGGGTATGGATGCACAAGCAGAATTCCGCTTAGTACAGAGTTAGGCTAGCAAAGGTTTTGAGAGAACATACAATTGATGATGACTAAGATGCAAAACAATATAAAGCATAAACATTGAAATAAGCATAACACATCAAGTTGTCTTCCTTGTCAGCATAACACTTCAAGCATAATAACATAAAGGTTTTGGCTATGTCAATACTTTAAGAAAATCATGCTTGTTGTTATGACCAAAGCTATGTTTGCCAAGATTAAATAAAGTTTTCACAGCCATACCTGATATAAGGTCAATACTCCCCATAAGAATCATCATGTAAGATCGATTGCGTGAAGAGAATACCGAGTGCAGCAAAGGAACCAATATACTTCTCATTAATATTCCATCATAGACGACTCCACACTCACGGATACAATCTCTCCACCAAAGGAGTGATAGGCCTCGATGCACACACCTATTTCATATAATAACCTCCCTAGACATGATACGACTCTACTTGACTCTAAAAGACAAAAGGTAAAGATAAAGATACCGGGCACTCCCCCAAGCTTGGAACAAGCCAAGGGAATGCCGTTACCCAAGGAGATTTCACTCCTCATCCTTGTTGGCGTTGATCACGTAGTCCTCGGCGAAACGCTTCCATGGAAGGGGTTCTCCAGTCTCATATGAGAAGTTCGTCTCCTGAATCCTGCATGCAGCACCCATACCCATGCGCATAAACCTTAGTTCATACTCACAGTTCTGGCGATGTAGATCATAAATTTGCCCTTGGAGCTCTTTAATTCTTTCTTCAGATGCGGTGATGCTTTCCCACATCTCCTTCAGGAAGTAGGTCTTCAGCTCGTTGATGATGTCAAAGTTAGCTTCAACACCACGCCCGATCATCTTCTTGTACTTGAAGACTTCTTGCTCCACTTCTTCCAGCCTGGCCTGGATGCTCCCCTCCTTGATAGGTCCCTTCAGATCTTCTTGATGAAGGACACCGTCCTCCATCCGAACAACCTGAGGGTGCTTCTTCACCTCAGCGAGGTAAGGGTTGATGACGTTGACGACGAACTTGTCCTTGGGGGAACTTGGAGAAGCCATGGCACCTAGATTCAGCTGAAAGATTCCTGGCAGAAACAGATCGAAAAGAAAACACACGAAATCGCGAGATACGTTGTCGGAACAATCCGGGAAAATATATAGCAAAAATTTATGCACAGAAAGGAAGGTAACAGGCTAAAACGGGGTCGGAGACGGACTCCCGGGTGTCCAGGCGCCCTGGCGGCGCGGCCAGGAGGTAGGGCGCGCCAGGGGGGCACCTGGACCCCCTGGAGCTCGTCTCCGGCTCCACTTAGGCTCAGAGTTTTCTAATTTTGCAAAAACTCATAATACGGAACTTTTATGGCGGTTCGCGATGTTTCCTTACCGTAATACATACCTTTTCTTTATTCTGCTTCTGCTGGTGTCTGAAATAGGGCTGCAACATGTTCTTCGTGAGTTGTTGTGTATATTATATTCACATCAACATTGACAGGGTCTCCTGCTATGTAATGCTTCAGTCTTTGCCCATTCACAACTTGAGGCTTGGTGCCTTCAAAATTGTTAATCTTAATTGCACCAGACCGATAAACTTCTTCAATATGAAATGGCCCTTCCCACCTGGAAAGTAGTTTGCCTGGAGAAAACCTGAAATGGGATCTAAACAACAAAACTTTATCACCAACATTAAATTCACGTTTCAGAATCTTCCTATCATGCCACTTCTTTACCTTTTCCTTGAACATTTTAGCGCTCTCGTAAGCTTCACTTCTCCATTCATCTAGAGAAGTCAAGTTCATGAGACGCTTCTCACCAGCTAATTTTGGGTCAGTATTAAGCTCTCTAACAGCCCAGAAAGCTTTATGCTCTAACTCTAATGGCAAATGGCAAGCCTTGCCATACACCATCTTATAGGGGGACATGCCCATGGGGTTTTTGTAAGCAGTTCTATATGCCCACAAAGCATCTCCTAACTTATTTGACCAGTCCTTTCTATTTATGTTTACTGTCTTCTGCAAGATCAACTTAATCTCTCTATTGGTGAGCTCAACTTGCCCACTAGTTTGAGGATGGTATGGTGAAGCAATTCTATGATTGACATCGTATTTGGCTAAAGCTTTTCTAAAAGCTCCGTGCGTGAAGTGTGATCCTCCATCAGTCAAGAGATACCTAGGTACACCAAACCTAGGAAAAATTACATCCTTGAGCATTTTCAAAGATGTCTTGTGATCAGCACTTTCAGTGGGGATTGCTTCAACCCACTTGGTCACATAATCAACAGCTACTAAAATGTGAGTGTACTTGTGCGAAGAAGGAAAAGGACCCATAAAATCAAAACCCCAACAATCAAAAGGTTCAATCACTAGTGAGTAATTCATAGGCATCTCATTCCTTCTACTAATGTTACCAACTCTCTGACATTTATCACAGGCTAAAACATAATTTCTAGCATCCTTAAAGAGAGTAGGCCAATAAAAACCTGACTGAAGAACCTTATGTGCAGTCCTCTCACCGGCATGATGTCCTCCATAGGGACTATCATGACACCGTCTGAGAATGTCCTTCTGCTCATGTTCCGGTATGCATCTTCTCACGATCCCGTCGGGAACTTCTTTGAAAAGATGTGGGTCATCCCAAAAGTAGTGCCTCAAATCATGAAAGAACTTCTTCCTTTGCTGAAATGTTAAACCTGGAGGCAAATACTTTGCAACAATAAAATTAGCATAATCTGCATACCAAGGATCGGAAAGAGATTGTACTTTTACAACGGCAAGTTGCTCGTCTGGAAAACTATCGTTGACTGGGATGGGATCGTGCGGTATATCTTCCATCCTTGAAAGATTGTCCGCCACCGGATTGTCTTCCCCTTTCCTATCAACAATCTGCAAATAAAATTCTTGAAGAAGGAGTACCCATCTGATAAGCCTTGGCTTGGCATCCTTCTTTGTCATAAGGTATTTAATGGCAGCATGATCAGTATGAATAATAACTTTGGAATCAACAATATACTGCCTAAACTTATCACAAGCAAAAACTACAGCTAAGGATTCCTTCTCAGTAGTAGCATAATCCCTTTGAGCACTATCAAGGGTTTTACTAGCATAATGTATAACATTCAATTTTTTATCAACTCTTTGTCCTAAAACAGCTCCAACAGCAAAATCACTCGCATCACACATAATCTCAAAAGGTAAATTCCAGTCAGGTGGTTGTACTATAGGAGGGGTTATTAAAGCTTTCTTAAGAACTTCAAAAGCTTCCTTACAATCCTCATCAAATACAAATGGAACGTCCTTCTGGAGAAGATTAGTGAGGGGCCTCGAAGTCTTAGAAAAGTTTTTAATAAATCTTCTATAGAAACCAGCATGACCAAGAAAACTGCAAATACCTTTGATGTCCCTTGGATAGGGCATCCTCTCAATTGCTTCGATCTTGGCCTTGTCCACTTCAATTCCCCTTTCGGAAATCTTGTGACCAAGAACAATTCCCTCGTTAACCATGAAGTGGTACTTCTCCCAGTTGAGTACCAAATTTGTCTCCTCACATCTCTGCAAAACTTTATTAAGGTTGTGGAGACAATGGTCAAAAGAAGTTCCATAGACGGAGAAATCGTCCATGAAGACTTCCATAATATCCCCACAGAAACCATGAAAGATAGCAGACATACACCTTTGAAAAGTAGCAGGGGCATTACATAAACCAAAAGGCATACGCCTGTAAGCATAAGTACCAAAGGAACAAGTAAAAGTGGTCTTCTCTTGATCAGCAGTGTTAACATGAATTTGAGAGAAGCCAGAATAACCATCGAGATAACAAAAGTGGGTATTTTTGGATAACCTTTCAAGCATTTGGTCGAGAACGGCAACGGGTAGTGATCCTTCCTGGTTGCCTTGTTCAACTTCCTGTAATCAATACACATTCTATATCCAATAATAATTCTCTGAGGTATTAGTTCATTTTTATCATTAGGAACCACAGTTGTACCTCCTTTCTTAGGAACACAATGTACCGGGCTTACCCACTTACTATCAGCTATAGGGTAAATAATACCTGCGGCTAGAAGCTTGAGAATCTCAGTTCTTACAACATCCATCATCTTCGGGTTCAACCGTCGTTGATGATCAACAACTGGTTTAGCATCAGGCTCAAGGTTGATAGTATGTTGACAGATAGATGGGTTAATCCCCTTAAGGTCATCAAGGGTATAGCCAATTGCGCCTCGGTGTTTACGAAGTACTCCCAATAGTCGCTCTTCTTCATATCTTGAAAGGTTAGAATTGATAATAACAGGATATACTTTCTTTTCATCTAAATAAGCATACTTGAGCGTATCGGGAAGAGGTTTAAGATCGAACACCGGGTCTTCTTTTGGTTTTGATAAAATTCCCAAAGGTTCAACCGGAAGGTTGTGCTTCAGGATAGCAGGTTGCCTCAAGAATATTTCATCTAGTTCATTTCTTTCCTGCATATGCAAATCGTTCTCGTGGTCCTCCATATATTGCTGCAAAGGATCATTAGGGGGAATAGCAATAGAAGCAATACTTTCAATAATTTTATCATCACTAGGTAAATCGGTACCACGGGGCTGCTTAGAGAACTTAGAAAAATTAAATTCATATGGCTCACCATTGAATTCAACAGAAACTTTACCTTTCTTGCAATCTATTATAGCTCCACAAGTTCTAAGAAAAGGTCTACCAAAAATAATGGGACAAAAATTGTCCCTCTCTGAACCAAGTACTAGAAAGTCGGTAGGGTATTTTACCTTTCCACATAGGACTTCAACGTCCCTCACAATTCCGATAGGAGAGATAGTTGTTCTGTTTGCAAGATGAATGGTAACATCAACTTCTTCAAGTTCACAAGGGGAAATCTCACCGATGATCTCTTCATAAAGTGAATAGGGGATAGCACTTGCACTCGATCCCAAATCGCATAGCCCATAATAATTGTGATCTCCTATTTTAACAGATACCACTGGAGTTCCTGAAATTGGGCCTTTATTCTTGGCTGTGACAAGGTTAGTGGAAACAGCACAAAAATTTATATTGGAATCCAAAACATCATTAGTAACAAGGTCTTTAATCAATGCAACTTGAGGATCGACCCTGATCTGGTCCTCGGGCTCATCAACTCTTCTCTCACTTCTATTTATTACGCCTGTCACAAGAGAGTGCTCCCTTATCCTTGCGGGAAAAGGAGGCTTTTCATATATAACTGTAGGCAAAATAGGGTCAGCAACATGAATATCAACAGGTAGCTCTTTAATGGGTTCATGATGCTGGTCTCTCTTCTTTTTAAAAGAATCAACGTGAGAGGCAAAATTCTTACAGAAATCAATCATTAGATGGGAATCAAGACCAATCTTAGAGCAAAAAGTATTGAAGTAATCAGTTTTCACATAGCTCTCAATATAATCATGTTCATAATTTATAGCGGGTTCAATACCTTTATCGATTTCCCAATCTTCGGTATTCCTCTGGATCCTTTTAATGAGATCCCACCTTTCTTCAACACTCTTCGTCTGAAATACCCCACTAGAGGAGGCATCCAGCATCTCCTTATCCTGACGAGAAAGTCTGGCATAAAAATTTGTAAGTATAATTTCCTTGGGGAGCTCATGAATAGGACATTTGAGCATTAGGGACTTCAATCTCCCCCAAGCTTGAGCAATGCTTTCTCCGTCACGAGACCTAAAGTTATAGATATAATTCCTGTCTCGATGAATTTCATGAAGAGGATAAAACTTAGTATAAAAGAGAGACATAAGCTCTTGCCAGTCAAGCAAGTGCGAGTTATCGAGAAGCCTATACCAATCTGAAGCTTTATCTATAAGTGATACGGCAAACAATTTCCTCATGACAAACTCCCTTGATACACCTGCAAGCTTAAATAATGAACATAGTTGTGACAGATATAGCAAGTGTTCACCGGGATGTCTGTCTCCTGCATAACGATTAGTCAAAACATAATTGATAATACCAGCTGGTATTTTATAGGGCACAATTTCAGTAGGGGGAGGAGCAACCACCACAGGTGTGGGGTGTCTTCCCGCAAGCAACGATCCAATAGCACGGTTGTCCATAAGGACAAAGAGCAGCAACAGCAAAAAAAAATATAACAGAAATATAAAAACTTCCTTACCAGTTTCACTTTACCAATAGCGCTACGCTCCCCGGCAGCGGCGCCAGAAAACGGTACTTGATGACCCACAACCGTAAGGGATCTATTGCAGCGTTTTCGATAAGTAAGAGTGTCGAACCCAACGAGGAGCAGAAGGTATTGATAAGCGATTCTGAGCAAGGAACTACTGCAAGCACTGAAAGATAACTTTTTAGGGGTTTTCTCGATATAAGCAACAGGAAAGTAAAAGCAAGCAATGTAAAAGGCACTGAGAGTAACAAGTGGCCCAATCCTTTCTGAGCAAAGGAGAGGCCTAGCAACTGAACTTATAAAGGCTAAAGCGTTCATGAGGACACACGGGAAGGGTAGTCATGTGCTTTCGTCATATTCCGTATCAATACTATGTTATGTGTTGATAAGTGTTGAGTGGGTGGATCTATGCTAGTGCACTCTCTAGACTAAGATGAGTGCACTCTTATGATTAAACACCTTGCAAGCATCCGCAAATACAAGATAGTATTTAAGGCAAAAGCCTAACCATAGCAATACGATCGAGGATCCATTGTTCCCTTATGCAAAAGCGTGCGAACTGGGGTTCAGGTTTCTGTCACTCCGGCAACCCATCGTAAGCATTCTTTGTACACAATGTATTCCCCTAGGTCCTTAATAAGGCGAAGTGTTGAGTGTTCGACTCACACAACACCACTAGTAGAATGACAACACAACTTAAGTATCAAACAATACATATTACTTCAACAGCATATGACTACTAACAACAAGACTTTTCCCATGTCCTCAAGAACTAAGGTGACTACTCACAAGACATAAAAGAGATCATGATCAGTGGAGATAAATGGATGATAAACAATCTGGACATAATGATATTTCTCCAACAAAACTCAATAGCATTCACCACAAAGTAGTAATCAACACCAATGGAGTAGAGAGGATAGATAGTACGAGTTACAACACAAGTTGCAATTGTGAGATGAGATTTGGATGAAGATGGAGATGGTGCTGGTGTTGGGGATGATGTTGATGATGATATCGATGATGCCCGTGACGATGGTGATGACGATGGCGACGATCTCCCCTTCCGGGAGGTGATCTCCCCGGCGGAATTGCCGGAGATGGCGTTTTCTCCTCTGTAGGTTTCCGCCACGGAGCGGCGGCGGAACTCCGTAAAAACTCTCGTTTTTAGGGTTTTCGGATAACGGAGAGTATATAGGCAAAAGGGGGCAGCCGGAGGTGGGCCAGGGGGTCCAGGCGCCCCCCCCCCCCCCCCCC
>LR738714.1:706204650-706225913 GCA_902687465.1 Secale cereale
CGCGGCCAGGGGGCGCCCCCAGGGCGCCTGGACACCCTGTGGCCCCCCTCTGGTCGCCCTTTTGCGTGCCTTCGTGATTCGTCTGGAAAATACCCTCCGTCGATTTTCAGGTAATTTGGAGGTATTCTTCTTCAGCAACTCAGCGTCCACTTTTTACCGCTGAATCCTGTGTCTGCTGCTTCGGTACCGGAAAGTTGCAAACTGTGTAAAATAGGCCAAAACAACATAAGAACATCATCGTAATGTGAAATATATCAATGAATAAGGATAAATTATGATACAAAATAGTGATGCATTTTGGACGTATCACCCTTCTCCACAGAAACACACCTCGGTCATACCGTTGCAGTGCTTAGGCGAAGCCCTGCGCCGGTAGATACATCATATTTGTCACCACGCCGTCATGCTGGCGAAACTCTCCCGTGAAGCTCAACTGGATCAAGAGCTCGTGGGACGTCATCAAGCTGAACGTGTGCTGAACGCGGAGGTGCCGTACGTTCGGTGCTTGATCGATTAGATCGCGAAGCAGTTCGACTACATCAACCGCGTCACTTGACGCTTCCGCTCCCGGTCTACGCGGGTACGTAGACACACTCTCCCCCTCGTTGCTATGCATCTAGTAGATAGATCTTGCGTGATCATAGGATTTTTTTTGAAAATACTATGTTTCCCAACAAAAGTGATTGGTGGAAACATATACCTAGATCTCCTCTCTCTTCTCCCTCAAGAACTAGCAAGAATCACTGAAGGGATTGAGAGATAATAAGCTCGAAGAAGGTCAACAATGGGGGGCAAACACAAGCTAGAAGGATAAGGTTAAATGCGGAAGAAGACCCCCTTTTATAGGTGGGGAAAATCCAACAGTTATGTTCTCAACCCGCACACAAACGGTACTACCATTCCATCTAGAGGTACTACCGCTCGGGTGGTCGTAACAGGAAAATAGACAACGGCTATGAAGCTTGGGGCGGTAGTGCCGCCGGAGCGGTACTACCGCTCATCCCAGCGGTACCACCGCGGGAGAAGTAGAACACATGAGCAGAAGAGGCAGGGCAGAGCAGAGTGCGATGATGGTACTGCAGTAGCGGTACTACCGCTCGACCGGGGTGGTACTATCACTTATAGGCAGTACTGCCGCCCTACTACCATTGAACTCGACACAAAAAACAAAACCCCTAGAATAAGCGGAAGTACGCGCGGAACTGGAACATCATAAGTACCGCTAGCAAGCGGTACTACTGCCTGACAAGGACGGTACTACCACTTTGAAGCAGTACTACAGCTGCCCAGAGCGGTACTACCGCAGGGGTGCAACAAGCAAGCCCCAAGCAAAACAGATGCAACAAGAAAATCAAAACTGCCATAACTTCTGCATAGGAGCTTCGAATTGAGCAAACTCAAGCTTGTTGGATAGATGACGACGAATAGCATCCAAACAGCGACCTCCAACAGAGAAGAACCAACATAACCCCCAACATCGAAAACATTATAGAGGATGCATGTGAACTCTATTTTTTATGAACTCGAGCTTGTCATGAAGATGACCAAAAGCTCCAAATCTCACACGGAGAAAAATCAAACAAGAACCAAGAAAGATGGTGCAAGGATGCAACGGTTTGAGCTCTCTATAAACGATACAATCAAGCTACTCACTTGAGAGCCCCCCTTGATAGTACGATAAACGATCATATAACCTGGTCTCCCAACTACCACCATGAGAGCGGTAAAATAGAAAACCTATCAAGGGCAAACCTTTGCCTTGCGCATAATCCACTTGAGCGAGATGATGAGAATCTTGTACTCCTCAAGATGGACCACCTTTCTTGATTGTGTTGGCTCAATGAAGACTAGTTGATTGCTCCCCCATACCCCGCTATGGGTGAGCCACTCTTAAGCACATCTTCACAAGTCCATTGTCACCACAATGGACGGCAAGCTTCAAGCACTTGATCTCTTCATGATGCTTCACTTGAACTTGCACACCGCAATCTTGATGACGATCATGTCATCCTCTCCATGGGTTGTATGATATCTTCCTCTTGACACAAGCCCATGGAAACATACCTAACCCCACATAGAACTATCACGTGGACCATGGGTTAATTAGTACACAAAGCATAATGGACAATGCTTACCATACCATGGGATCACTTGATCCCTCTCGGTACATCTTGTATGCTTTGTGTGTTGATCAAATTGATTCACTCTTGACTTAGTCTTGATCAACCATGTATCATGACCAATCTGTATATAATTCCTTGAATAGCACCTTGGTCAACACATAAACTCCTTGAAACCAACATATGGACTTCAAGAAAAGCCTATGGACAAATCCTTGAAATAACTCAAGGCAACCATTAGTCCATAGAGATTGTCATCAATTACCAAAACCAAACATGGGGGCACCACATGTTCTTTCAGCAAGAGTAGCAGTAGAGGAGGAGGAAGCAGCAGCAGAGGAGGAAGACGAGGAGCAAGAGCAGCAGCTGAAGAGGAAGAGGAGTTGATGGACTTTCCCCATTCAGCCATTTGGCTCTAATAATGTGTACTGCCATTTGATAGTAGCTAGGATGAACCGTAATTTGTTTCGTATCTAGGAGTGAAACTGTTTAATCGTGTGTGGTAAGGTCACCACTAGTGAGAAGTGGTGACAACACCTAATCCAGGTTGCAACCACACAACTAGTCCTCTGTGAGCCTAATGTGATGCAGCCAACCAAACAGCGGGTCAAAATTAGTTTACTCATGCAGTTAACCTATATGCAGGCAACCAAACTATGTGGAGATGATGGTTTATAGCATGTTTTTGCTAAGCCAGGCCCGATTGAGAAGTGTATGCAAACATGCAAAATAGGTGCGGGCAACCAAACGCGCCCTCAGTATTTAAGTCAGCTGTATTGTGTCCATAGAAAACATAGAGCGAGAGAGACCGTGAGGGTTTGAAAGCATCTACATCCGTTAGGGCTAATTCGTCCTCTCAAACGCCCGCGGACGTGCCCGGCCGCGTATGATGGGCACTGGTCGGGCACACCTTATATTTCCTTTCTGCATCTGTGCATCTTATATCTGACACCTTATATTCATACTACACATGCAATGTTGAGCTACTCTACGTGGTCAAACAACGGATAACAAAAATCGGCTACAAACGAACACAAGATTGGCTAGAAACAGGCATTAACAAACTTTGCAACATCCAAAAGATCATCTTAGTGTTGGGGAACGTATTATTTCAAAAAAATCCCTACGCACACGCAAGATCATGGTGATGTATAGCAACGAGAGGGGAGAGTGTCGTCCACGTACCCTCGTAGACCGTAAGCGGAAGCGTTATGACAACGCGGTTGATGTAGTCGTACATCTTCACAATCGACCGATCCTAGTACCGAACGTACGGCACCTCTGCAATCTGCACACGTTCAGCTTGGTGACGTCCCACGAACTCATGATTCAGTAGAGCTTTGAGGGAGAGTTCCGACAGCACGACTGCGTGATGACGATGATGATGAAGTTACCAACGCAGGGCTTCGCCTAAGCACCATAATGATATGACTGAGGCGTGTTTCTGGGGAGGGCACCGCACACGGCTAAAAGATCATGATCAACTTCTGTGTCCATGGGGTGCCCACCACCCCCGTATATAAAGGAGTGGAGGACGGGCAGGGATGGCCCTCTCTATGGCGCGCCCTAGGGGAGTCCTACTCCCACCGGGAGTAGGATTCCCCTTTTCCTAGTAGAACTAGGAGCCCTTCAAAGTAGTAGGAGTAGGAGAGAAGGAAGGAGGGGGCGCCGCCCCTCCCCCTAGTCCAATTCGGACTAAGCCTGGGGGGCGCAGCCTCCCCTCTCTCTTTCCCCTAAAGCCCAATAAGGCCCATACACTCCCCGGCGAATTCCCGTAACTCTCTGGTACTCCGAAAAATACCCGAATCACTCGGAACCTTTCCAATGTCGGAACATAGTCATCCAATATATCGATCTTTACGTCTCGACCATTTAAAGACTCCTCGTCATGTCCCTGATCTCATCCGGGACTCCGAACTACCTTCGGTACATCAAAACACATAAACTCACAATATCGATCGTCACCGAACGTTAAGCGTGCGGACCCTACGGGTTCGAGAACTATGTAGACATAACCGAGACTCATCTTCGGTCAATAACCAATAGCGGAACCTGGATGCTCATATTGGTTCCTACATATTCTACGAAGATCTTTCTCGGTCAAACCGCATAACAACATACATTGTTCCCTTTGTGACCAATATGACCTTAACGGCAGTGCCACAAATAAGTTGCACTATCATTATTAACCTTGCATCTTTTGGCTTCAATATTATGAATATGTGTATCACTACGATCGAGATCCAACAAACTATTTTCATTGGGTGTATGACCATTGAAGGCTTTATTCATGTAAACAAAATAACAATTATTCTATGACTTTAAATGAATAACCGTATTGCAACAAACATGATCAAATCATATTCATGCTCAATGCAAATGCCAAATAACATTTATTTAGGTTCTACATTAATCCCGAAAGTATAGGGAGTGTGCGATGATGATCATATCAATTTTGGAACCACTTCCAACGCACATCGTCACTTCACCTTTAACTAGTCTCTGTTCATTATGCAACTCTCGTTTCAGGTTACTAATTTTAGCAACTGAATTGGTATCAAATACCCAGGGGTTGCTATGAACACTAGTAAAATACACATCAACAATCTGTATATCAAATATACCTTTGTTCACTTTGCCATCCTTCATATCCGTCAAGTATCTAGGGCAGTTCCACTTCCAGTGACCATTTCCTTTGCGGTAGAAGCACTTAGTTTCAGGCTTGAGTTTAGCTTTGGGTTTCTTCACGGGAGTGACAACTTGCTTGTCATTCTTCTTGAAGTTCCCCTTCTATCCCTTTGCCCTTTACTTGAAACAAGTGGTCTTGTTAACCATCAACATTTGATGATCTTTCTTGATATCTACCTTCGCCGATTTCACCATCGCGAATAGCTCGGGAATTACTTTCGTCATCCCTTGCATATTATAGTTCATCACGAAGTTCTACTAACTTGGTGATAGTGACTAGAGAACTTTGTCAATTATTATCTTATCTGGAAGGTTAACTCCCACTTGATTCAAGTAATTGTAGTACCCAGATAATCTGAGCACATGCTCACTGGTTGAGCTATTCTCCTCCATCTTGTAGCCAAAGTACTGTCAGAGGTATTATACCTCTCGACACGGGCATGAGTATGAAATACTAATTTCAACTCTTGGAACATCGCATATGCTCCGTAGCATTCAAAACGTTTTTGAAGTCTCCGTTATAAGCCGTAAAGCATGGCGCACTAAACTATCAAGTAGTCATCATACCGAGCTTGTCAAACGTTCAAAACGTCTATATCTGCTCCTGCAATAGATATGTCACCTAGCGGTGCATCAAGGACATAATACTTCTGTGCAGCAATGAGGAAAATCCTCAGATCACGGAACAAGTCTGCATCATTGCTACTAACATCTTTCAACTTAGTTTTCTCTAGGAACATATCAAAAAACATAGGGGAGCTATAACGCGAGCTATTGATCTACAACATAATTTGCAAATACTATCAATACTAAGTTCATGATAAATTAAAGTTCAATTTAATCATATTACTAAAGAACTCCCACTTAGATAGACATCCCTCTAGTCATCTAAATGATCATGTGATCCAAATCAACTAAAGCATGTCCGATCATCACGTGAGATGGAGTAGTTTTCAATGGTGGACATCTTATGTTGATCATATCTACTATATGATTCATGCTCGACCTTTCGGTCTCCAGTGTTCCGAGGCCATGTCTGTACATGCTAGGCTCGTCAAGTTTAACCCGAGTATTCTGCATGTGCAAAACTGTCTTACACCCGTTGTATTTGAACGTAGAGCTTATCACACCCGATCATCACGTGGTGTCTCGGCACGACGAACTTTCGCAACAGTGCATACTCAGGGAGAACACTTGTACCTTGAAATTTTGTAAGGGATCATCTTATAATGCTACCGACGTACTAAGCAAAACAAGAAGCATAATAAGATAAACATCACATGCAATCAAAATATGTGATATGATATGGCCATCATCATCTTGTGCTTTTGATCTTCATCTCCAAGGCACTGTCATGATCACCATCGTCACCGACGCGACACATTGATCTCCATCGTAGCATCGTTGCCGTCTCGCCAACTATTGCTTACACGACTATCGCTACCGCTTAGTGATAAAGTAAAGCAATTACATAGTGATTGTATTTCATACAATAAAGCGACAACCATATGGCTCCTGCCAGTTGCCGATAACTTTACAAAACATGATCATCTCATACAATAACGTATAACTCATCATGTCTAGACCATATCACATCACAACATGCCCTGCAAAAACAAGTTAAGCGTGCTCTACTTTGTTGTTGCAAGTTTTACGTGGCTGCTACGGGCTTAGCAAGAACCGTTCTTACCTACGCATACAAAAACCACAACGATTTTTCGTCAAGTATGTGTTGTTTTAACCTTCACAAGGACCGGGCGTAGCCACACTCGATTCAACTAAAGTTGGAGAAACTGACACCCGCCAGCCACCTGTGTGCGAAGCACGTCGATAGAACCAGTCTCACGTAAGCGTACGCGTAATGTCGATCCGGGCTGATTCATCCAACAATACCGTCGAATCAAAGTATGACATGTTGGTAAGCAGTATGACTAGCATCGTCCACAACTCACTTGTGTTCTACTCGTGCATATCATCTACGCATAGACCTGGCTCATGATGCCACTGTTGGGGACCGTTGTATTTCAAAAAAAATCCCTACGCACACGCAAGATCATGGTGATGTATAGAAACGAGAGGGGAGAGTGTCATCCATGTACCCTCATAGACCGTAAGCGGAAGCGTTATGACAACGCGGTTGATGTAGTCGTATGTCTTCACGATCAACCGATCCTAGTATCGAACGTACGACACCTCCGCGATCTGCACACGTTCAGCTCAGTGACGTCCCACGAACTCACGATCCAGTAGAGCTTCAAGGGAGAGTTCCGTCAGCACGACAGCGTGATGACGGTGATGATGATACCGACGCAGGGCTTCGCCTAAGCACCACAATGATATGACTGAGGCGTGTTTCTGTAGAGGGGGGCACCGCACACGGCTAAAAGATCGATGATCAACTTGTGTGTCCATGGGGTGCCCACCATCCCCGTATATAAAGGAGTGGAGGAGGGGGAGGGCCCGCCCTCTCTATGGCACGCCCTAGGGGAGTCCTACTCCCACCGGGAGTAGGATTCCCCTTTTCCTAGTAGAACTAGGAGCCCTTCCAAGTAGTAGGAGTAGGAGAGAAGGAAGGAGGGGGCGCCGCCCCTCCCCCTAGTCCAATTCGGACTAAGCCTTGGGGGCGCAGCCTCCCCTCTCTCTTTCCCCTAAAGCCCAATAAGGCCCATACACTCCCCGGCGAATTCCCGTAACTCTCCGGTACTCCGAAAAATACCCGAATCACTCGGAACATTTCCGATGTCTGAATATAGTCGTCCAATATATCGATCTATACGTCTCGACCATTTCAAGACTCCTCGTCATGTCCCTGATCTCATCCGGGACTCCGAACTACCTTCGGTACATCAAAACACATAAACTCATAATACCGATCGTCACCGAACGTTAAGCATGCGGACTCATCTTCGGTCAATAACCAATAGCGGAACCTGGATGCTCATATTGGTTCCTACATATTCTACGAAGATCTTTATCGGTCAAACCGCATAACAACATACGTTGTTCCCTTTGTCATCGGTATGTTACTTGCCCGAGATTCGATCGTCGGTATCTCAATACCTAGTTCAATCTCGTTACCGGCAAGTCTCTTTACTCGTTCCGTAATGCATCATCTCGTGACTAACGCATTAGTCATTTTCTTCCAAGGCTTATAGTGATTTGCATTACCGAGAGGGCCCAGAGATACCTCTCTGACACTCGGAGTGACAAATCGTATTCTCGATCTATGCCAACACCACAAACACCTTAGGAGACACCTGTAGAGCATCTTTATAATCACCCAGTTACGTTGTGACGTTTGATAGCACACAAGGTGTTCCTCCGGTATTCGGGAGTTTCATAATCTCATAGTCATAGGGACATGCATAAGTCATGAAGAAAGCAATAGCAGTAAAACTGCTAAGCTAACGGAATGGGTCAAAACAATCACATCATTCACCAATGATGTGGTCCCTTTAATCAAATGACAACTCATGTCTATGGCTAGGAAATTTAACCATCTTTGATTCAACGAGCTAGTCAAGTAGAGGCATACTAGTGACACTTTGTTTGTCTATATATTCACACATGTATTATGTTTCCGGTTAATACAATTCTAGCATGAATAATAAACATTTATCATGATATAAGGAAATATAAATAACAGCTTTATTATTGCCTCTAGGGCATATTTCCTTCACTTAGTTTGTCAACGGATAAGTTCTTAAACTTCTACAGCTAAAAATGATATAAACATATGAGGAGGGGGCGGGATCACCACTTCCTCGTCGGGCCTTCGCCCTTCCGGTCGTCGGCGCAGCTATAGGCGTCCGCGGTTGGTGGAGGTTCTTAGTCGTCCGAGGAGGTGTTGTTGTTGTCGCTGTCGTCATCGTCAGAGTTGGAGAGGACGATGAGCCCCTTCATCCAAGGAACCGCCCTGTCCTGCTCCCGCTTCAACTTGGCGGCCCAAGCCACCTCCATCGTTGCCTCCTTCACCTCGCATTCCGATTGCTCAATAGGAAGCCGTAGCGCCTTGGCGTTCTTATATCGGAGGCGGCAAGCGTCCGTCTCCGGCATCGTGAGGGACCGGCGATACACCCATGCGAGGAGCCGCTCTTCCTCATCGGGGCTCCGCCTGCATCCCACGGCGGCGGAGCGGGTGCGGACTGCTCTGATGTGTCCCTCCCCCGTGACCGCTGCCTATCACTGTGTGCGCCGTGCGCCTTCGATTCCGGAGTGCGCATGTTGGCCGGCGGCGCGGGCACTAGCACCCACCGCTGCCCACGTGGAGGAGCGGCCAGCGGGGGAAGGAGACGAGGCGGAGGTGGTACGGACTGCGCTATCCTGGCGGAGCTGTGCGCGTGCCGGGAGGGTCTAGCTCCAGTGTTCGTGCTGCACTGACGTGGGAGCTACGGCAATGCTCTAGATTCGGAGTTGCCGCCTGTGTCCACCTTGGACCGCTCCAACGCAATATGGAGGGCCATCTCCTCCTCGTAGTCGTGGTCGGAGCCGAAGTCGCTGCCGAAGATGGACATCGTATTGGATGGGATCTGAATTAGAGAGAGAGAGAGAGAGAGAGAGAGAGAGAGAGAGAGGGGGGGAGAGAGCGAGAGCTAGGGTTCGAAGCAAGGCGCCTAGATTGGGGTTTTTGTGGGAAGACTGCGGGGTCGGTGGTGGGCTAGGCCTGTCAGGCGAGCGCGCTTGGGTGCCTGGGCCACCCCACATCCGCCCTAAATTTTGGCTGGATACGAGGGATGCCGGTCAGCCCGGCTGGTCCGCGGATTGAGAGGTCCGGTTGGGTCTTTTTTTTACCCGTCAATGATCGGACAGCCTACACGGGCGTTTGAAACTTATGAGGGGCCCGCCTGTGAATGCTTTGAGCCTACAGTTTACATGTTCATTAGCTTTCTCGCAATGGCAGTACCCAATTTTTCTAAAGAAGCAGAAGTCCTTGCATCTCAGCAACAATAAGCACCCACTGCACAATGATGAACCAACCCATCGATCTCCAAAACAACAACAAACTTTTGAGATTGTAGCCTCGGCAAATTGCTTCGCTTCATCATTTAGTACGGAGAGACCATGATAAAGCCATCACGCATCATCAACTCAACGGTGCATCTCTATCCAAAGGATATGGAAGGTCTTCAAAATGTCAGCAAGAAGCCAAGAACAAGGCTCTCTAGGAGATACAAAAACCAATGCAAAAACTACAAAAATATATCAAACTGATCATTTCTGCCAACTTGGATTAGTATGATCTAACTTTAACAGTGGCGCAAAAAGCTTGCTTTTGTTGAGTTTGTTTCGAATGTTTCGAGAACTAACTGAACACACATCTATGTCGTGTAGCTGATTATAGGCAGTTCGCAAAGTGCACATTATTATGGTCGTGACGAACCTACTCAGCAAAAGATAACATCAAAACAAAATGGATGTAACTCCATAGACAACCCGTCAGCACACATGTGCTTCGATACCCTCCAGTTCTGTAACCTCTGGCAGGTTGCCACACAAGAAGATGCCTGAGGACATGAATCTGTATCATCTTACTCACTGATCGATGTAGACAGAAATCTCAGTAATTTCCTTTGTAAGGCAAAGAAAATCTATACAACGGCTGTTCAAACAACTGCATGGGATTAGTACCTCAAGTGGCAGCGTGCCTAGGGCCTAGTTAGCATCCAACAGAACAGAAGACACTTATAACCTACAGAGATGATTTAACTTGTACTGGATTTAATTCTTGAAGCCAACAATAGAAGACTCTCCGGTAATATCCAACAGAACACAATCATCAAGTGCAGCAGCATCTTCAGCGTCATCCAGAACACTTAAATACTCAGTCTGCTACCGAAGCATCTAGACAGTAGCACTGCAAGTGATTTGGAAAGTTATAATCTACTGTGATAGCAAGCGTATTGCAGTGCAAAAATATATAAGCATAACAGGTAGTAGAGAAAATGGCAAGACCATACGAGTTGTTCTATTCAAGAAAGGGTGATTACTAGCTAGTAAGTACTCCGAACTTATATATATACAAATATCAAATCTGAAGACGAAAAAAGAAGAAGAAGAAGAAGAAGAAGAAGAAGTAACGTACAGATCCTTTATTCACAACCGAATTGCGGTATCTTCAAAGATTAGATTGAGTTGTTTGTTGGAATGTGTGCCGACTACTCTCTCCAGCAAAGCCTTTACGATGTCAGTAGTTCTTCTCGTGATACCCGAGCAATTTAACACACATTTGAAAGTAATGAGGCAGGAGAGGTTTGTAATCCCGAAACTAAAAGCACCAGATCTGCTCAGAGACTCATTGTCACAGCCGAGAAAAACAATCACCAGCTTTTCTAGCTTGGGCATACATCTTGCTACAAACATGAGATCCATCCCATCTCCCTGCGCACAATAAGTAAACACTCTCAGGCATCGGAATCCAACTTCACCAGTGACTGCCAGCCTTTTATCTTCACAGGAAGACTGGTATTCCTTTCCTTCGAGACCTAGAGAGAGCAGAGCAGGTAAGGCTCCAAGGATGCACAAATCTTCATGCTTGATTCTCCTCACTTGCAAGCATAACTTCTGTAGGTTGACGAGCGATCCTACCCAATATGGAACCTTTGGGAAGACAAAACCCGTGGTCGTAAGTTTCTGGAGGTTCAGCGGCGGAGAAGTGCACCATGTATTCAGTAAGAAGTTGTCACTCAGCTTGTCACTCAGCATAGTTATAGTTAGAGAACAAAGGTTCCGTGTGCATAGGTTACGGAGAGAAGAAGCAATAACTTCCTTGTGCTCTTGGGAAACATACATATGATAAAAGTGTAGCTTCCTCAGATTCTTTAGCCGCCCAAGCTCTTGCAGGAAGTTATATGATTGCAGTGCAGTCACACATTTCAATGTATCCAGTGTTTGCATCTTCGCAATTCCATCGGGAAATCTAACGTGTCCGCTAACAAATAAATGTGTCAATTTTCCGAGATTGACAATACTTGCTGGTAAATCAAACACATTTGTGTGCCTTATGTCCAACATCTCTAAAAATCGTAGATTTCCGATTTGCTCCGGGAGCTCGCTCACCCTTGTGATGCTAATGTTGAGATACCTTAGCTGCAACAACATCCCTACATTCACAAGATGGTAGTTTTCTAATTGCCTGCATCGTCCAAAGTCCAAACTGCGTAGATGACTAAACCCCGTCATGGAAGGTATTTTCACATAATTCCCAAACACATTAAGTGATCGGACATGAGACAATATCAAATTCATTGGCATGACAGAATTTCCTTTCCCGTCAACTTGCACGGAGAGCCGACGAGTTTTGCATTGTGTCCCGATAGATAAACTAGGAACACCAATAAAAGTAACAAAGTTCTCTTCAATGGATTTGGAAACTATGAAATCAAGAATCGTGTCATGAACTCGAAAAGTAAGCACCTTGTCATATTTGTCCATCTTCACAGGTTGGATCAAACTCCTATTGACGAGCTCGCTAAAACACTTCTCTCCTAACTCATATGATGTATATCTGCCTTCTTTGCAAACAAATCCTTCGGCAACCCACCTCCTTATCAGACCCTTCTTCTCAATAATAGAATCTTCTGGAAATATACTTAGATATAGGAGACAACCTTTTAGATGAGAAGGCAGATCAAAGTAACTAAGTGATAATATCTTCATCATTCCTTCAACACTAGGATTCCTTTCAAGTGGGCGACCAATTGAATCTTTTACTTGGTTCCATTGTTGCTTTGTTCTTTCTTTGTTACCCAACAAACCAGATATAGCAATGATTGCTAAAGGTAACCCATCACATTTTCTCAATATTTGCTCAGAAACTTCTTCAAGGTACGAAGGACAATCTTCTTTGGAATTGAATAGTCTTTTGTGAAATAAATGTCTTGAGTGCTCCATATGAAGAGGCTTCATATTATAAATATGGCCATTGAATGATGAATGGCATGAATGCACAACATCAATCATACGGGTAGTGGTGATTAGTATGCCACGACTGGTCATGGGGAATGCATACTTAATAACATCCCATGTTTCCTTCTTCCATATATCGTCAACAACAATGAAGTAGCTGCATATCGATTTACGAGTGACATTAGTAGAGCAAAACACCAAAAGGGAAAAAAACTTGTTTTCCTTGAGAGAATAGAAAAGATAAGAAAGAACGTGGTCGGTGTGTAGCAGTATAGTTGGAGGGGTATACCCTATGGGCGTGCATGGACCGAGTCCACCTACGAGTATCTAGGGGCCCCTGGGGCCCACACTTAATCATGCCTGAGTACGAACTCATAAGGGAACAAAAACGTGTGTGCTAAGCCCGGATCTTGTTGTTACAGGAGATAAGTTCGGATAACAGTGGGATCACCATATTGTATCGTACCTCCTAGAAGATAGCTACCTAATTACTAGCACAGATCGACCTATATAAGGGGTAGGATGTCTCTTTTAATGATTATTCCGTTCCAAGACACCCACAACCTATTTATTCATAGATTTAACCTACACCATTGTAATTCTTCCATTAATAAATATACATTATAAGGAAGACGTAAGGCTTTTACCCATCTAGGAGCCCGAACTTGGGTAAAACCACTTTGCACCATATCCTTCTATCTAGTGTCTTCCACCACCTCCTAGTAGATCGTAAGATAGGAGTTGCATTAATCGCCGACAAACACGAACATGAGTGCTTAAATGACATTGATTAAGTATAGACCCAACCAGCACAACATAATCAAATTTGGTACGTAACAATGGAGAGGAGAGCGATCGATGGCAGTGGTTCAAACATGATCAACGGAAAGGAGAGTGATGAATGACAGTGGTTTGAACCGGATGCATGTCATGGCCATTTTATTTGGTGTATACTCTATATATATTAGAGAAGCATGAATACAGAAGTTCAAATAACAAATGCATGGATCGAATAATTATGTGTGTCGATGTGTGTGTGTGCGCGCACGGACATGATTAATGCGAACCAAGAATAAATATAGGTGCATGCATGCCGCACGCAGATCAAATGATCAGGTGATTCAAATGGATGAGCGGATATAAGAGGCTTAACTAATGTAAAGACAGGAAAGAAGCACATAAACGGTGAACGTTAGCTCTTAACTAGGGTAGGTTGTGACTTAGGGCCTTTTCGGTAGCTCGCTAGCTCCTAGCTTCTGCGAATTTTAAAGACAATATAAATTTCATGATTATCTTTTCTCATAACATATTAAAAAATTGATCGGACTATTTTGGTGATAGTGCTACATGTGGAATTTTCATGTGGCATATCTATATAACGTTTTTTATACATTCAAGGATGACAAACATATAGGAGTTTGGAGTGGAGATAGTACCTTTTGTCAACAAGGAAACTAGAGATCTTGGAGATAAGTTGTTGTTCGTCCCTAGCTTTGGTGTGGGCATAATCTTTATTTGCCACTTCACTGAGAATAGTTCTCAAGATTTTCTTCATGTTCGGATTTCGTGACACTGATACGAAAGCCCGACAATCGAATTTTCCTTTAAGGTCTTGATACACTTGGTTTGCAAGAGTTGTCTTGCCCATTCCTCCTGATCCAACGATGGAGACTATTTTTGGTTGTTGTTGTTGCACTGGTGCATATACATTCCCTTCTATCAACAATTTGATTATCTCAGCCTTGGGTTCGTCAATACCGACAAGCTTTGAGGCATCCTCGAACATAGCAAGAGCCCTAGGGTCAACCGTTGCATTTTTTGTGTTGGAGAAGGCCTGAGGTGTCTTGTACCTTTGGTTCCTCTCGCCCGCCTCAATGACTTGATTCTTCAAATCTTGGAACATCCGATGGTGAGCCTTCCTCTTCCCCAACGTCCCCAGAATGTGTTTGATCTTCTTTATGAAGCCATCTGGCTTAGCGTCTTTGTCATCGGCACCTTGCATGAAGTCGTCAATGGAGTCCTCTATATCATAGGAGAGCTCCCGCACCATGGTCATCCATACCTTGTCCTGCACATCACGATCCTCCTCCTCCGACATCTTAAGGAGAAAGGCATGCATGGCGGTAAGCTCATGAGTCAGAAACTTAATCTCACCGCACACCCCTTTGAGACGATTGTACTCGTCGACCAGCAGAGTGCCCAGCTTCTCCAGGACGGAGTTAAGGGCCCCCGTGGCCACACTCACAAGAGCCACCTCCATGCCTCGCAGGACGTGCTAGCTCGGTTAACTTGCGGCGATGGAGCCCGCAGATCATCAAATGCGCTGGCAATTAGTAATAAACTGTTGTAATCGTCACCACAATGACTATACAAGTAAGCCCAAACTATTTTTACATAAGAGTTATCTTGACCGACAAGACTAAGCGAGGAGGAGGCGGTGGCGTTGCCATATCTTTACCTAATAATAAAGAAAATTGGGTTTCAGCTCGTCCGTCATGGCATTTTTCAGAAAAGTCCCTCCACTTCAGAGAAATCAACCCGCAGTCCTATTTTAAGTCAAAACGAAGCGTTTTTTTCGTATTTTACACAAAAGACCCTGTATTTTCTTGAAATCAACCCGCAGTCCGGATTTAAGTCATACCCGAACCGTTATTTTACAATTTTCGAAAACCCCCTTGATGTTTTAGGTAATTTATCCGCGGATCATATTTAAGTCAAATACATGTTTTTTTTTAAATCATCCATATCTTTTAAACCGTAACTCCGATTTGAACATGTTATATATGAAATTTGGTAAAGAATAGCGCAAGATCCGATTTTTCTTTCGTACCGATGACGATCCGGATTGCAAATAAGCACTCCACTATAACCATATAGGGAAAAGAAAACATCGATAACTACACATGCATACCTCTGAAAATGTCACAGGGGAAAACAACAGATTTTTCATCGCGAGAGTGAGAGAAAGCGGGAGAGAGAGAGAGAGAGAGAGAGAGAGAGAGAGAGAGAGAGAGAGAGAGAGAGAGGACGCCTTAGGATTAACCATATTTAAACACGTTTTTTGCTTTGTTTTGTGTGAACATTGAGGCCATCGCCGGCGAGGTTGAGAAGGAGGATAAGCGGCAACACAAATATGATGCCTCGCAAAAATAAAGAAGATGGACCTATTGTGGTCTTGAGTGATGGTTGTTGGGTTAAGATCGTGTGTTATGTTTTCTCTCCCGTTGCAACGCACGGGCTCTTTTGCTAGTACATACCTAATGACTGGATCCTGTCGTGGAGGATAAACAAGGTCGAGCTGGTCAGGGCGACGGAGGATATCTGGGGAGCCAGTGGGGGATCAAAACGCGTGCTACTACTAATGGTAGCAGCAGATGGGTGGCTGGTAACTTGAGATCACGTGGAGCTTCTTTATCCTACAGAACAAAGAAAATTCTCAAGATTTTGGTTGCCTGTAGAATAGTCTCCAAAGTCAGGATATAGAAACAGACAAAAAAAAGCAGAAATATGATAACTGAAATGCATGTAGAAAAGCTAGGTCATCAGTTTTTTTTTTCGAAACGGAATGTCATCAGTTTTTTTGTATAACATGAATCACTCCCTTCGGTCCTCTGTCATACGTCCATGGGCCAGTCTGCGGTTGCTGCATTTTTTTTGGGCTCGACTTATAATCTGCCGTGGAAAAATAGCGACCAAAACAGACAAAATTGAGTTGGTTTTAGGCAAAAACTGGTTGAAAATGTTGGATAACTCGTCATAATCCTCCTCGATGGCACCAAACTCAGACTTAGACAAGGATTGACAGGCTTTTAATTTTTCGTTATGAGCATCGTTACCAGCACAATATTTTTATTATATTTTCAAATACGCATTTGCCTCAAGAAAACCTCCAAAAATCACGACATACAGTTTTTGGATTGTCATAATGCAAGTAAGCCTAAATTCGCCAAACAACAACTCCATCAATCCGGTGGCAGTGGCATCATACTGGACTAGAGGAGAAAAAATCATGGCAGGGGAGATGGATGAGGTCGTACTTACCAGGATAACGCTGTCGATCAGACTTCAGCGATGCGTGAGGCAAGTGCAGCAGCAATAGAGAGACTTGTGAAGTGGCGCAGGAGCAAGGAGAGGATGAGAATTATCTATGTGTGGGTGTGCGGGTTTATTAGCCAGCAAAACGTGTGTACCTAACGCTACACTTGGCTTGACTTGTCTTCTAGATCACACGTGGGTTGTGGATGGTAATCCTTTGGCTTTGGAATGCCAATCAAGTGGAGCTTGTGTAACCTATCGTTGTTGTGCAGAAAACGAGTGGAACGCATGGGCCGAAAGAGTGAGAATGAAGAAAATTCTTTAGATTGTGATTGCCACGATGTACGGTCAAGACCCAAACAGCTACTCCAACATCCACTCATCACTAAATTTTTTGAAACTGCGGAATATGCCGGGATCAAAGGGTAAAGCCCACGAACGCATCTACCTCGGTATAGCACCTTCTTCGTTGCCCGACCCTTGATTCAAAAAGAAAAAAGGGTGAAACTCAAGGAACACATGATTATTAATAGCAATGTGATGGACGGAGAGGAGATTCTTTGAAGCACTACGGACATGCAAAAAAAAATTAAGATGAATTTTTCTACATGTTTTTTTATGATTGAGTGACCAATGTGACAAATCTTCATACCTTCTCGACTAGCAGTGTGGATATGATCTTGCCCGTGGTATTTTTCCCGCATGTCCACCTTCTCGAGCTCAGCGGTGATGTGGTTTGTGGCATCACTATCCACATACCACTTTGTGTCCACGCCGTATGATCCATCAGCTGCACCCGCCACTTTCTCGTCTTGCGATGAGTCATCATCATCATCATCAATAGATACCAGCAGTCCTTAGCTGAGTGGTCATGCTTGCCGCAAATCTGGCATCGGACGGCGTCAGGGCGTTTGTTGTAGGAGGATCGACACAGGGTGTTCTTCCAGTTGAGAGAAGTCTGTACCTGAAAACTCAGAAAAATTAACCTGAGAAGCGGATTAGGAGGAGCCATCAGCAACTCACCCTGCTTTTGATGTTCCTGGTCTTTGGCTTGTTCATCCACGAGGCATGTAGTGATGCAAAACACAGAAGCTCCTCATTACTACCTCTGTAAATAAATAAGAGTAGTGATCTAAATGCTCTTATATTTCTTTACGAAGGGAGTACAATTGATGCACGTCGTGGGGAGGAGAGAGGCATGGAGGAGGAGCACGGCGCAACCTGCAATGGCTAGGAGGAGCGCGGGGAACATCGAGCTGCATGAGGTGACCCCGCCAAACTTCGAGGTGTTGCTTCGAAGCTCGCAGCTACCGAGGTCGGTGGGTGCAGGTTCGACGCATATCGGAGAGAGGGGCACGGTTCATGAAGGAAGGCAGCGGGCGTGGGATAACTGAAACTGAACCGATCACAGCATCTTCGGACTGAAAACCAAAGACTGCCGTGGAAGAAGCTGCCCTGACCTTCCTCCTGTAGTAGCTGACACAAGGTGGAGACGCTGCTCCTCACCTCCAACCGACTGGAGTGCTAATCACAACAGATAAAATTGTTGAAAATGAACGATGAAGGTTAAATGAACAATAAGATGATGCCTCCAGTTGGCCTTCCAGCGACATATGTACAGCATTCAATTGTTTTACGAACAATTGATTTACCATGTAAACAGGTTTCCTAATGATTCAATATGGAAACAGATTATTATTATACATAAAACACACGGTACCATCGAATAACATGACAAAGCATGGTAAACACAACCTTAGTCAGAAGTTCAAAAAAAACATGACCTTGGTCAGCATAACAGGCTTTTCTTAGCTTACTGGTCACTACACACTAGGTGCAATATCAACTGCACTTTGTACCTGAGGTCTACCTTACAGCGCATTAAGCAGGGCAACTTTTGCGCACTCAAGCGCGCTATTTTTTTCATTGGTTTTATCCAATAACAACATGTTGCTCTAAAGGAAGGAATGCACATCAACACTGAGAGGTTGTATACTTGGGGAAGTGGATTTCCACAGCTGAGCACATCTCGTTGTTGATTTTGTTCCTGACCGAAATCTTCTGCTTGCTTGTCCATGGGTATCTCGATGGCTTTCGAACCATGTGCTGGCATATCTTGCACACCGGCCTGTTATGCAAGTAGATGTTCTCAAGATTCACCGCTGCTTCCATTACATTTGTTATGTAACTCATAAACTTCTCTTCTGTCTGAAACCCAAAAATCCTGAGCACAGCCAAGCTGTGGTGCTTGAAACCAGATGCAGATCCGACACATTCTAATCCACTATCCTTCGGCTCCTCGCTATACGCATACTTCTTCCTGTCCTCTTCATCCAGTATTATATCACAGAAATGATCCCACACCTGCATGTAATCGTACAAAATATACATACATTTTGACAAGGTGAGAAGAAATATTTTTGTGACTTGCTTATTTAATCTGGTCCAGAAAGTTTAAGCTCTGAAATGAGACTACACTTCCACAGCTTGAATGTAACATGAGCATGCATGCCATGTAAACAAAAGAGGTTTGAGATTAGGTACAAAGACATTACTCTGATGCATAGCTCCTTAAGGGAAGGTGCACCTCGGAGAATGAACATTGTCCAAGTCAGATCACATTCTTCTGAAATGTTAAGCAAACTAACAATCTGTAGTTTGTGGAACACATTGAATAATTCTCTTGGAGCCTCAGGTTTAATCCAAATCTGCAAAGAAACAAAGAGATAGAGAAAAGATTAGAGTCTCACAATGACATGATCAAGGAAATAAATAACGTGCACCATCAAAAGGAATATACAAACTGTACTAACCTTTTCGCTTTTAAAGTTCAAATGCAGGTCCCTTATGGTGACTTTACCAAGGAACTCGCTTAATTTGAGCATCTTGTGGTACGAACGAGCCGTATTACTGATGCTCACACTCTTGAGCAGTGGGACATAACCAAAAGACAACGGATCGTGCTGAGTGATCCAATCAGAAAATGTCAGAACAGTGAGCTTTGGTAGCCACTTCAGATCAACCCTCTCAAATTCGCTGTCGACAATCTCAAGTTCACTGAGTTGCGGGTGTTCCAATTCTAGGAAAGATAATATCCCCACGTCACAGTTTAGCAAGCGGAGGAACTGTAATCGCTTGCATATACTGACAATTTCAGGTAACTCTGATTCAGCTAGCCTCAAATTCTGTAGCTTGAGGCCTGTGAGACCATTGAATGCGTTTGGGCAAGTGTAAAAAAATGACATGAACTTCCTTCCGTAGTAGAGCAAATCTTTATCGGTGCATTGTCTAACTTCCTTCTTGGTCATGACTGTGAATTCAGCCAAACCAACATTCTGTGTTATAAGGGTATTGGTAACAGCCTGGCCAATGAAAACACAGTCATCTCCCAAGTAGAATTCCATGCGCAGGAGTCGAATGGTGAATAGATTTGTACGGCTCCTATTTCCCAGTATGCTGTTAGTTGCATCAATCATGGTGGAATTGGGATGAGCATCAAAGCGGGGTAAGTTTGACTTGCGAAGCTTGCGCTTAAAGGAATCGACTGTTATGACGATTTTGGAGAGCATGGCAGGGACCTTCATCCACCGACGGGAGAGGACACTGGTTCGTGCAACATCAGCAATGTCAAGACGTTCGACAATGTTGAGCAGGATATCATCAGGCAGATTGCTCAGCCAATCATGTCCATATTCTTCCTGCAGCAAGCAAGGAAACAAAACGAGTTCATTTTTTTGTTACAACCTCATGCAAAGATAGATTTCCTATACTCCCTCCGTTCCAAATTACTCGTCATGGTTTTAGTTCAAATTTCTTGTAAGAGAGTCTAGCGGAAGGAAAAGGTAATGAAGAGGACAGTGAACTCACCAGCAGCCAGCCCTTGGCGGATGGTTTGGCCGTCGATCTGGCAGCCGGCCGCCGGGGATAAGTGTACGCCATCGCCGAAAGGGTTCTCAGATGTCCGCAGGGAGCTGCTGATCTCCGGAAACTGGCGGGTGCCGCGGTGCCGCCAGGCCAGATATATATAGCTGATGGGTTCCCGGCACCAATGGAAACTCTCGTTTAAATATTGAAAATTCTATCTATACAGCGGATAAATATCCAAAAGGGGAGAAGGAATTCGAAAGAGGGCCTGTTTCTGATTGTAATCCGGAAAGGACTGCTTTGATTCCGGATTGCCACCAAAAAAGGGAGCCACTGCGATTGTGGATTGCGGCTCGGAGTGGAGCCGCTTGATTGCTTCGATTGCCGGTCGCAGCTCGGAAAGGAGCTGCTGCTTCGATTGGGGACTGCAGCTCCCAAAGGGGGAGCTGCTTATTTGGGCGCCTCTGCTCAAGCACCGGTGGATCCTCATTCGAGGCCTCCTACGGCGATGGCGACGGCGACGGCGAGAGGAAGAAGGTCGGCGCACGGCAGGCGACGGCGCATAACTGACTCCCGATCCCCTTTCCTCTCTTGGTTTTTTCTTTTTTTTGATAGAACCCCTTTCCTCTCTTGCCGGAACCTTTTCAAGAA
>LR738714.1:706233956-706256949 GCA_902687465.1 Secale cereale
GGCGGAGATGAGAGCGGAGGAGAGTCGTGGTGGCGGAGGGAGAACGGCAGGTGTGGGGTAGGGGGCTGTCGCATGGGATGGAGGTGTAGGAGAGTCGTGGTGGCCGGAGCCGGACGGCAGGTGTGGGGTAGGGTCGTCGCAGGAAATGACGGTGGAGGACAATCCTGGTGGCCAGAGCCGGACGGCAGGTTAGGGGATGGCGGCGGGGAAGAGTGGTGGTGGCCGTCGGCGGCGGAGCAGGGGAGGGGTAGGTGGTTGCCGCAGGGGGGACGGCGCCCGCGGCTGGGGGTATGGATCCCCAAGATCGGCTAGGGTTCCTCTTAAGAGCATCTCCAACCATTCGCCCCGCCAGGGGCTAGAAAAAAGCGTGGCTTCGGGGCGATAATTTGGACATGAAAAACGTTCGGATTCTGAGCCGCCGGCCCACGTCGCCCACAGACGATCTTTTGTAAATATATTTAAAAACATTCTCGGCAAAAATTCGACAAACACGTCATAAATTCGACGATATTTAGGCGTTATACAGTCTTTTTTTCATATCGAAAAAATAGTCTACTAAAAGGGGAGACAAACTGTTGTTGCCACCCCTACGGGCCCAAGAACTATCTGAAGGCGGTGTAGTCGCCGTCATCATCGTCCTTCTTCTCCTTCTTCACACCACGGCCGTCCCTGCTGGATCCTTGCCCGGGGTCGCCCTGCCGTACTGGTTTGATTTTTTTCAAAACTATATAACATTTTTTGTACCAATTTCGGAAACTATAGCATTGAATGGAATAATCTCAAAACTATGACCCTGTCGGCCAATGGTTGGCCGAAAAGAGTGTTTTCGGACAGGGGTAGGCCGAAGAGGGCATTTCGGCCTAGCATTGGCCGAAAAGACCCTTACCAGGGCCGAAAACCCCTTTTTGGTCACCGTTAGGCCGAACTTTTCGGCCAACACTAGGCCGAAAAGTACCTGGGTCCCACCTTTTTACGTCAACGGGTGATCGAAGATGCATGGCTGCACTCTTCGGTTTCTGCTAGGCCGAAAAGTAGTTTTTTTTAGTTTTGGCTCATTATTTTCCCGCCAACTCCTTCCCACCCATACGTTCCCGTCACCCATTTCCCGCCAACCCTTTCCCGCCACCCGTTTACCGCCATATCTTCCCGCCACCCGTTTCCCGCCATACTGCAGCCGTTCTTTCCCGCCCTTTTCTCCTTTGTGCCTATAAAACCTCCTTCACACGGCTGTGGATAAGCAGTCAAGTGTACTGTAGTCGAGATGTCCGATTATCCTTTTGATCATAGTTTTCACCATGGGATGAGCAAACGTCTTCTGGGTCTAGCCACCGTTTTCAAGATGGACAATATGACAGTTCCATGGGACGAACTTATCAGTAGTGACACCATGATGAATGAGTTGGCTCACCAATTACGTAGGACTGGGTGGCCTGAAAGGACGTACGAGGAGGTACGTAAAGAACTTCTTAGGTTGCATGAAAGGTGGAAGAAGGTAGTGGAGACGAAGGATGAATCTTTCAGAAGGTGTGCGATAGAGCATACATTTTTATGGACTGCCGACAGCGAAGACGAAGACGATATCTTCATGCCAAGCAGCAAGGCCAAGAGTAGCGCATCGTCGAAGGGCAAGAGTACTGCTGCATCGTCGAAAGGCAAGAGTACTGCTGCATCGTCGAAAGGCAAGAGTGCTGCATCGACGGAGGACAAGAGGATCGCAATGTCGAAGGGCAAGAGGGCTGCATCAACGGAGGATGACGATGATGACTTCATGTAGTATGTACTCTGTATTTTTTAAGTTCAACTGTACCGTTTAATTCAGATGTACTTGAAGGAAATATGCCCTAGAGGCAATAATAAAGATGTTATTTGTATTTCCTTATATCATGATAAATGTCTTTTATTCATGCTAGAATTGTATTAACCGGAAACTTAGTACATGTGTGGATACATAGACAAAACAGTATGTCCCTAGTATGCCTCTACTAGACTAGCTCATTGATCAAAGATGGTTATGTTTCCTAGCCATAGACATGAGTTGTCATTTGATCAACGGGATCACATCATTAGGAGAATGATGTGATGGACAAGACCCATCCGTTAGCATAGCACTATGATCGTTTAGTTTAACTGCTATTGCTTTCTTCATGACTTATACATGTTCCTATGACTATGAGATTATGCAACTCCCGAATACCGTAGGAACACCTTGTGTGCTATCAAACGTCACAACGTAACTGGGTGATCATAAAGATGCTCTACAGGTGTCTCCGAAAGTATTCGTGGTGTTGGCATAGATCAAGATTAGGATTTGTCACTCCGAGTGTCGGAGAGGTATCTCTGGGCCCTCTCGGTAAGACACATCACAATAAGCCTTGCAAGCAAAAGACTAATGAGTTAGTCACGAGATGATGTGTTACGGAACGAGTAAAGAGACTTGCCGGTAACGAGATTGAACTAGGTATAAAGATACCGACGATCGAATCTCGGACAAGTAACATATCGTTTGACAAAAGGAACAACGTATGTTGTTATGCGGTTCTGCCCGATAAAAGATCTTCGTAGAATATGTAGGAGCCAATATGAACATCCAGGTTCCGCTATTGGTTATTGACCGGAGATGAGTCTCGGTCATGTCTACATAGTTCTCGAACCCGTAGGGTCCGCACGCTTAACGTTTGATGACGATCGGTATTATGAGTTTATGAGTATTGATGTACCGAAGGTAGTTCGGAGTCCCGGATGAGATCACGGACATGACGAGGAGTCTCGGAATGTCCGAGACATAAAGATTGATATATTGGACGGCTATATTCGGACACCGGAAGTATACCGGAAAAGTTTCGGATTTATCGGGAATGCCGGAGGGGGTTACCGGAACCCCCTACGAGAGGGGATGGTCCATAGTGGGCCTAAAGGGAAAGAGAGAGGCAGCCCATAGGGCTGGCCGGCGCCCCCACCTAGGGTTCCTAGTTGGACTAGGATTGGGGGGGCGCCACCTCTCCTATTCCTTTCCCCCTTCTTCCTTTCGGTGAATCCTACTAGGAATAGGATTGCAATCCTATTCCTAGTAGGACTCCTTCCCTAGCCGCACCAGGAAGGGCCGGCCGGCCTCCCTCCCCTGCTCCTTTATATACGGGGGCAGGGGGGCACCCAAATACACACAAGTTGAATTGTTTTAGCCGTGTGCGGTGCCCCCCTCCACAGAATCACACCTCGGTCATACCGTCGCGGAGCTTAGGCGAAGCCCTGCGCCGGTGAACACATCATATCCGTCACCACGCCGTCGTGCTGACGAAACTCTCCCGTGAAGCTCAACTGGATCAAGAGCTCGTGGGACGTCATCAAGCTGAACGTGTGCTGAACGCGGAGGTGCCGTACGTTCGGTGCTTGATCGGTTGGATCGCGAAGAAGTTCGACAACATCAACCGCGTCACTTGACGCTTCCGCTCCCGGTCTACGAGGGTACGTAGACACACTCTTCCCTCTCGTTGCTATGCATCTGGTAGATAGATCTTGCGTGATCGTAGGAAAATTTTAAAATACTACGTTCCCCATCAGTGGTATCAGAGCCAGGTCTATGCGTAGATGATATGCACGAGTAGAACACAATGAGATTGTGGACGATACTAGTCATACTGCTTACCAGCATGTCATACTTTGCTTCGGCGGTATTGTGAGATGAAGCGGCCCGGACCGACATTACGCGTACGCTTACGCGAGACTGGTTTCACCGTTACGAGCACTCGTTGCTTAAAGGTGACTGGCGGGTGTCTGTCTCTCTCACTTTAGCTGAATCAAGTGTGGCTACGCCCGGTCCTTGTGAAGGTTAAAACAACACATACTTGACGAAACATCGTTGTGGTTTTGTATGCGTAGGTAAGAACGGTTCTTGCTAATCCCGTAACAGCCACGTAAAACTTGCAACAAACAAAGTAGAGGACGTCTCACTTGTTTTTGCAGGGCATGTTGTGATGTGATATGGTCAAGACATGATGAGTTATACGGTTTTGTATGAGATGATCATGTTTTGTAAAGTTATCGGCAACTGGCAGGAGCCATATGGTTGTCGCTTTATTGTATGAAATGCAATCGCCATGTAATTGCTTTACTTTATCACTAAGCGGTAGCGATAGTCGTGGAAGCAATAGTTGGCGAGACGACAACGATGCTACGATGAAGATCAAGGTGTCAAGCCGGTGACGAAGGTGATCATGACGGTGCTTTGAAGATGGAGATCAAAAGCACAAGATGATGATGGCCATATCATGTCACATATTTTGATTGCATGTGATGTTTATCTTATTATGCTTCTTATTTTGCTTAGAACGACGGTAGCATTATAAGATGATCCCTTACTAAATTTCAAGGTATAAGTGTTCTCCCTGAGTATGCACCGTTGCGAAAGTTCGTCGTGCCAAGACACCACGTGATGATTGGGTGTGATAAGCTCTACGTTCAAATACAACGGGTGTAAGCCAGTTTTGCACACGCAGAATACTCGGGTTAAACTTGACGAGCCTAGCATATACAGATATGGCCTCGGAACACTGGAGACCGAAAGGTCGAGCGTGAATCATATAGTAGATATGATCAACATAAGATGTTCACCATTGAAAACTACTCCATCTCACGTGATGATCGGACATGGTTTAGTTGATTTGGATCACGTGATCATTTAGATGACCAGAGGGATGTCTATCTAAGTGGGAGTTCTTTAAATTAATATGATTAAATTGAACTTTAATTTATCATGAACTTAGTCCTGATAGTTTTTGCATATCTATGTCGTTGTAGATCAATGGCCCGTGCTACCGTTCCTTTGAATTTTAATGCATTCCTAGAGAAAGCTAAGTTGAAAGATGATGGTAGCAATTACACGGACTGGGTCCATAACCTGAGGATTATCCTCATTGCTGCACAGAAGAATTATGTCCTTGAAGCACCGCTAGGTGACAAGCCCCCTTCCGCTGATGCAGACGCTTTGAACGTCTGGCAATCACGGTCTGATGACTACACGATAGTTCAGTGTGTCATGCTTTACGGCTTAGAACCGGGACTTCAACGACGTTTTGAACGTCATGGAGCATATGAGATGTTCCAGGAGTTGAAGTTAATATTTCAAGCAAATGCCCGAATTGAGAAATATGAGATTTCCAATAAGTTCTACAGCTGCAAAATGGAGGAAAATAGTTCTATCAGTGAACACTTGCTCAGAATGTCTGGGTACTACAATCATATGACTCAACTTGGTTGCAAAGTTGACGAGGATAGTGTTATTGATAGAGTTCTTCAATCACTGCCACCAAGCTATAAAGGCTTCGTGATGAACTATAACATGCAAGGGATGCAAAAGACAATTCCCGAGCTCTTCGCTATGCTCAAAGCTGCGGAGGTAGAAATCAAAAAGGAGCATCAAGTGTTGATGGTTAACAAGACCACTAGTTTCAAGAAAAAGGGCAAGGGAAAGAAAGGGAACTTCAAAAAGAATAGCAAGTCAGTTGCTACTTCAACGAAGAAACCCAAATCTGGAGCCAAGCCTGAAACTGAGTGCTTCTACTGCAAGGGGACTGGACACTGGAAGCGGAACTGCCCCAAGTATTTGGCGGATAAGAAGGATGGCAAGGTGAACAAAGGTATATGTGATATACATGTTATTGATGTGTACCTTACTAATTCTCGTAGTAGTACCTGGGTATTTGATACCGGTTCGGTTGCTAATATTTGTAACTCGAAACAGGACTACAGATTAAACGAAGATTAGCTAAGGACGAGGTGACGATGCGCGTGGGAAACGGTTCCAAAGTCGATGTGATCGCCGTCGGCACGCTACCTCTACATCTACCTTCGGGATTAGTTTTAGACCTAAATAATTGTTATTTGGTGCCAGCGTTAAGCATGAACATTATATCTGGATCTTGTTTATTGCGAGACGGTTATTCATTTAAATCAGAGAATAATGGTTGTTCCATTTTTATGAATAATATCTTTTATGGTCATGCACCCTTGAAGAGTGGTCTATTCTTATTGGATCTCGATTGTAGTGATACACATATTCATAATATTGAAACCAAAAGATGCAAGGTTAATAATGATAGTGCAACTTATTTGTGGCACTGCCGTTTAGGTCATATTGGTGTAAAACGCATGAAGAAACTCCATAAAGATGGACTTTTGGAATCACTTGATTATGAATCACTTGGTGCTTGCGAACCATGCCTCATGGGCAAGATGACTAAAACTCCGTTATCTGGAACCATGGAGCGAGCAACAGATTTGTTGGAAATCATACATACTGATGTATGTGGACCAATGAGTGTTGATGCTGGCGGCGGGTATCGTTATTTTCTGACCTTCACTGATGATTTGAGCAGATATGGGTATATCTACTTAATGAAACACAAGTCTGAAACATTTGAAAAGTTCAAAGAATTTCAGAGTGAAGTAGAAAATCATCGTAACAAGAAAATAAAGTTCCTACGATCTGATCGTGGAGGAGAATATTTGAGTTACGAGTTTGGTCTTCATTTGAAACAATGTGGAATAGTTTCACAACTCACGCCACCTGGAACACCACAGCGTAATGGTGTGTCCGAACGTCGTAACCGTACTTTATTGGATATGGTGCGATCTATGATGTCTCTTACCAATTTACCACTATCGTTTTGGGGTTATGCTTTAGAGACAGCTGCATTCACGTTAAATAGGGCACCATCTAAATCCGTTGATACGACACCTTATGAACTATGGTTTGGCAAGAAACCAAAGTTGTCGTTTCTTAAAATTTGGGGCTGCGATGCTTATGTGAAAACACTTCAACCTGATAAGCTCGATCCCAAGTCGGAAAAATGTGTCTTCATAGGATACCCAAAAGAGACTGTTGGGTACACCTTCTATCACAGATCCGAAGGCAAAATATTCGTTGCTAAGAACGGATCCTTTCTAGAAAAAGAGTTTCTCTCGAAAGAAGTGAGTGGGAGGAGAGTAGAACTTGATGAGGTAATTGTACCTTCTCCCATATTGGAAAGTAGTACATCACAGGAAATTGTTCCAGTGATTCCTACACCAATTAGTGAGGAAGTTGATGATAATGATCATGAAACTTCGGATCAAGTTTCTGCTGAACGTCGTAGATCAACCAGAGTACGTTCCGCACCAGAGTGGTACGGCAACCCAGTTCTGGAAATCATGTTACTAGACCATGATGAACCTACAAACTATGAGGAAGCGATGATGAGCCCAGATTCCGCAAAATGGCTTGAAGCCATGAAATCTGAGATGGGATCCATGTATAAGAACAAAGTGTGGACTTTGGTTGACTTGCCCGATGATCGGCAAGCCATCGAAAATAAATGGATCTTCAAGAGGAAGACCGACGCAGACGGTAATATTACTGTTTACAAAGCTCGACTTGTTGCGAAAGGTTTTCGACAAGTTCAAGGAGTTGACTACGATGAGACTTTCTCACCTGTAGCGATGCTTAAGTCTGTCCGAATCATGTTAGCAATTGCCGCATTTTATGATTATGAAATCTGGCAAATGGATGTCAAAACTGCATTCCTAAATGGATATCTCAAAGAAGAGTTGTATATGATGCAACCAGAAGGTTTTGTCGATCCAAAAGGTACTAACAAAGTATGCAAGCTCCAGCGATCCATCTATGGACTGGTGCAAGCATCTCGGAGTTGGAATATACACTTTGATGAGGTGATCAAAGCATATGGTTTTATACAGACTTTTGGAGAAGCCTGTATTTACAAGAAAGTGAGTGGGAGCTCTGTAGCATTTCTAATATTATATGTAGATGACATATTGTTGATTGGAAATGATATAGAATTTCTGGATAGCATAAAAGGATATTTGAATAAAAGTTTTTCAATGAAAGACCTCGGTGAAGCTGCTTATATATTAGGTATCAAGATCTATAGAGATAGATCAAGACGCTTAATTGGACTTTCACAAAGCACATACCTTGATAAGATTTTGAAGAAGTTCAAAATGGATCAGTCAAAGAAAGGGTTCTTGCCTGTTTTACAAGGTATGAAGTTGAGTAAGACTCAATGCCCGACCACTGCAGAAGATAGAGAGAAAATGAAAGTCATTCCCTATGCCTCAGCCATAGGATCTATCATGTATGAAATGCTGTGTACCAGACCTGATGTGTGCCTTGCTATAAGTCTAGCAGGGAGGTACCAAAGTAATCCAGGAATGGATCACTGGACAGCGGTCAAAAACATCCTAAAGTATCTGAAAAGAACAAAGGATATGTTTCTCGTATATGGAGGTGACAAAGAGCTCGTCGTAAACGGTTACGTCGATTCTAGCTTTGACACTGATCCGGATGACTCAAAGTCACAAACCGGATATGTATTTTTATTGAACGGTGGAGCTGTCAGCTGGTGCAGTTCCAAGCAGAGCGTCGTGGCAGGATCTACGTGTGAAGCGGAATACATAGCTGCTTCGGAAGCAGCAAATGAAGGAGTCTGGATGAAGGAGTTCATATCCGATCTAGGTGTAGTACCTAGTGCATCAGGTCCAATGAAAATCTTTTGTGACAACACTGGAGCCATAGCCTTGGCGAAGGAATCCAGGTTTCACAAGAGAACAAAGCACATCAAAAGACGCTTCAATTCCATCCGCGATCTAGTCAAGGAGGGAGACATAGAGATTTGCAAAATACATACGGATCTGAATGTTGCAGACCCGTTGACTAAGCCTCTTCCACGGGCAAAACATGATCAGCACCAAGACTCCATGGGTGTGAGGATCATCACTTTGTAATCTAGATTATTGACTCTAGTTCAAGTGGGAGACTGAAGGAAATATGCCCTAGAGGCAATAATAAAGATGTTATTTGTATTTCCTTATATCATGATAAATGTCTTTTATTCATGCTAGAATTGTATTAACCGGAAACTTAGTACATGTGTGGATACATAGACAAAACAGTATGTCCCTAGTATGCCTCTACTAGACTAGCTCATTGATCAAAGATGGTTATGTTTCCTAGCCATAGACATGAGTTGTCATTTGATCAACGGGATCACATCATTAGGAGAATGATGTGATGGACAAGACCCATCCGTTAGCATAGCACTATGATTGTTTAGTTTAACCGCTATTGCTTTCTTCATGACTTATACATGTTCCTATGACTATGAGATTATGCAACTCCCGAATACCGTAGGAACACCTTGTGTGCTATCAAACGTCACAACGTAACTGGGTGATCATAAAGATGCTCTACAGGTGTCTCCGAAAGTATTCGTGGTGTTGGCATAGATCAAGATTAGGATTTGTCACTCCGAGTGTCGGAGAGGTATCTCTGGGCCCTCTCGGTAACACACATCACAATAAGCCTTGCAAGCAAAAGACTAATGAGTTAGTAACGAGATGATGTGTTACGGAACGAGTAAAGAGACTTGCCGGTAACGAGATTGAACTAGGTATAAAGATACCGACGATCGAATCTCGGACAAGTAACATACCGTTTGACAAAAGGAACAACGTATGTTGTTATGCGGTTCTGACCGATAAAAGATCTTCGTAGAATATGTAGGAGCCAATATGAACATCCAGGTTCCGCTATTGGTTATTGACCGGAGATGAGTCTCGGTCATGTCTACATAGTTCTCGAACCCGTAGGGTCCGCACGCTTAACGTTTGATGACGATCAGTATTATGAGTTTATGAGTATTGATGTACCGAAGGTAGTTCGGAGTCCCGGATGAGATCACGGACATGACGAGGAGTCTCGGAATGTCCGAGACATAAAGATTGATATATTGGACGGCTATATTCGGACACCGGAAGTATACCGGAAAAGTTTCGGATTTATCGGGAATGCCGGAGGGGGTTACCGGAACCCCCTACGAGAGGGGATGGTCCATAGTGGGCCTAAAGGGAAAGAGAGAGGCAGCCCATAGGGCTGGCCGGCGCCCCCACCTAGGGTTCCTAGTTGGACTAGGATTGGGGGGGGGTGCGCCACCTCTCCTATTCCTTTCCCCCTTCTTCCTTTCGGTGAATCCTACTAGGAATAGGATTGCAATCCTATTCCTAGTAGGACTCCTTCCCTAGCCGCACAAGGAAGGGCCGGCCGGCCTCCCTCCCCTGCTCCTTTATATACGGGGGCAGGGGGGGCACCCAAACACACACAAGTTGAATTGTTTTAGCCGTGTGCGGTGCCCCCCTCCACAGAATCACACCTCGGTCATACCGTCGCGGAGCTTAGGCGAAGCCCTGCGCCGGTGAACACATCATATCCGTCACCACGCCGTCGTGCTGACGAAACTCTCCCGTGAAGCTCAACTGGATCAAGAGCTCGTGGGACGTCATCAAGCTGAACGTGTGCTGAACGCGGAGGTGCCGTACGTTCGGTGCATGATCGGTTGGATTGCGAAGAAGTTCGACAACATCAACCGCGTCACTTGACGCTTCCGCTCCCGGTCTACGAGGGTACGTAGACACACTCTTCCCTCTCGTTGCTATGCATCTGGTAGATAGATCTTGCGTGATCGTAGGAAAATTTTAAAATACTACGTTCCCCATCAGTACTTGTATCTTAATTATCGGTTGTAGTCTCTTTGCAAATGTGACTGGAATAACAATGCGATTTAATAGTAATATGTCTCTCGCATACATAAAACAATATATGTCTCCTGGTTATACATAAATACTGACTCACAGATACGAATAGTCTGAAAGTAACATAGATAGTGGCTTATACATAGATAATCATATCACTGCGAGGGACGATGACGAGTCTGGGTCTTCCTCGGGCGAGAACCGGAAGGCGATAAGCGCGGAGGCGGTGGACGAGGCTCGCGATAACCACGACCATAGTTAACCTCGTCTGTCACGGTCTGTGTCTCCTGCGTCGGTGGTGGTGGTGGAGTGTGAAATATTGTCTAAGAGAAGGCATAAGTGTTTGCATCTTTGTCATCATCCTCGCCGTCGCCCTCAAAGAACGAAGCACCACCACTAAGCATCGGCGACTGCACTGAATGCATGAACGGTTGCGACTGGTTGCCGCCTGCGGTAAAGAAAAACATGTAAAATTGATATAAATGCATGAACCAAGCACCACCACAAAGCATCGGTGACTGCACAGAATGCATGAACGGTTACTACAATATTGAAAAGAATGTACTGAGTATAGTTACCTAGTTCCATCTGCTGATGCCAGTAAGCGCTCCCAAGTTGTGATGGAGGTGGCTGATGCCAGGAAGAGCTCCCTGGCTGCGAAGGACCAGGTTCTGAACGGTGCACAGAGGGTCGTGGTTCTGAACGGTGCACAGAGGGTCGTGGTTCTGAATGCTGGAGAGAGGGACGTGGTGGACGATGTGCTGGAGGAGGAAGTGCAACATCGGAAGATCGCCTACACATAACAGCTGCATAAATCCCGCGTAGCTTGTCATCAAGATGCCTCAACCATGAGACGTGCTCTCTCGGTGGGATAGTATCTCCCCTCTGAAAGCGCTGCATTAAAGCAGAAACCTCCTCTCGCGCCTCGTTTGTCAAGTCACCCTGTACACGAAGAGTTAACACGAATATATGTAGGTAGAAAAGACTTAACATATGAGAACCATGGCACGTACCGCGTGGTGTATGGTTCCCACAACAGAAGCAGTTGGGCACATATCGCTGGTGAGAGGGGCTCCGATGTTATCAGGACCAGATAATGGTACCAAGTAGATCCTCGTTGTATGACGGTAACGCTGCAGATACAACCCGAACTTGTCCCAGTTAAAGGGCCGAACCCCATCCTAGATATTTGTTGGCACGGTAGTCCATTCGTCAATGTAAGGGGTAATGCTCTGAAGCCAATAATCCATGGACTTGTTTCCTCCTAGGCGACTGTCCCTGAGATTGACATGCACGTTACATGATTAGGTATATTCTGAATGCAGAGTTGAGAAGTAAAATAGTATAACTACTTACTTGTGCACGTGTTCTGGTAAATGTGGAATATCTGGGATGTCAGGCTCTTGACATAGACCAAACTGTCTCATCACCCTATGAAGAGCCATCTCCTCGACCGTCACGTCGAACACTAACTTGGCCTTCGTCATCCAATAGTGCCGATCTCTAGTGCACAATCCAGAAATCCCAACTAGGTACCAGGATAATAAAGCATGATCTGAGTATGGCTCCCAGATAACTTGATCCTCGTGCAAACTATCAAATTGCGCCGTGAAGGACGGGTAGTAGCCCCTCACCTAGGTATGCGCAAATTTTCTCTGTGCAGGACAACAAAGAAGCATTAGTAATACTATTGTATGGCAATAAATAATTGAATTAATTGTTACTTAATATGAAAGGATAAACATATGAAAGTACCTCTCGCCGTGCCCAAACAGATCCCATAGTAGGCAAGTCGTCGATAGCAGACACATAAGCCCCAGCTAAGTCCTCCAAATCAAAAGGTTTATCAATGTAGACATAGGGTCATCCAATAGGGAATCTCTCGTATGACCAGAGCTGCAACAATAATGGACATCCAACAAGACTACATTTTCTAGACTTCAGCAAGCAAGCTTTGCACAGGCCTCTGTTCGTAGCCGCTAACATAGCAGAACCAAAACTCGTCTGCAGAATGTCCCCAGGGCAACGTGTGTCAGCTATCTCTCGTGCAATACCGATGAGTCATGCATCGACAGTGGTCACGTGGTTCTCCGTAAACATCATCTTGTCGAACAACCAAAGAATATACGCCTCTAGGGACCGGCCAATCTGTGCCTCTGACAACTGAATATCGGGATATCCTAACGAGACAATCTACATAGAAACGTAATGATTGTATCAAAAACGGACAACTAAAAAAAACAATATTTTTTAAGTGGCCGTGAAGGTTACCTAAAACTGGCTCAACCATCTAAAAAGAGGCCCATGAGGATCGTTGCCTATGGCCATAGCAGTTGGCACCGCAGCCAAGAAACAGGCATGCATAGATGCTTGCCAACCAAATTCGTCCTCTAAAGGACCAATGGCAGCACCGGCCAGAGGTAACCCCAACAAGTAAGACACATCATGTAAAGTAGGCGCCATCTCTCCCGAAGGAAAGTGAAACGTATGTGTCTCTGGTCTCCATCTATCTACTAAGCAGGTAAGGAGTGACTTGTCGTAAGAGAAACGTTTCACTTGCCTCTTGTGTAACTGCAATGGTTCACCTGCCTCATCTAACTCCGGACCATCAACCCACTCCTCCAATGTACCCTCAACCAGTCGTGCCAAGGGTAGTAGTCCAGCCCAACTTAACCTACAAAATAGAAAGATTGCAGCACACCGTTAGCTTTTTTTCTTCCATTATATGTCAAACATAGTAAGTAGTTTTATGGATTCCACTATATGCACACATACCTATCAACCCATGAATCGTGTATCATCCAGTTAGACTTTGGGGTGCGAGTGACCAACACGTCCAAGGTCTTGCCCGCTTCCGCAAGGGCGCCCCGATGTTTTCTATCGATATTAGCATGAAGCAACGGATACGGAGACAACTTCAAACAACAAATCTCAGGTGCAAATTAAAACATAGTCCTGACATATCACAAATTAAAACATAGTCCTGACATATGACAAATTAAAACATAGTCCTGACATATCACAAATTAAAACATAGTCCTGACATATTACAAATTAAAACATAGTCCTGACATATCACAAATTAAAACATAGTCCTCACATATTACAAATTAAAACATAGTCCTCACATATCACAAATTAAAATATAGTCCTCACATATTACAAATTAAAACACAGTCCTGGCATATTACAAATTAAAACATAGTCCTGACATATTACAAATTAAAACATAGTCCTGACATATTACAAATTAAAACATAGTCCAAAAATAGTCCAGACATAGTATGACACATTATATAGCTCATGAGTTATTTCTTCCTCGTCTGCCCCTTCGGCCTTGACTGCCACGACCACGTCCGCCTCTTGCTCATGTTGTCGCAGTCGTCGATGTCGAAGCACCCGTTGATGTTGAAGCACCATCTTTGTTCCCGTCGGGACAATATTTCATCCTATGCCCATAAGCCGCGCATAATAAACATTGTCTGGTTGCTCCAGGATGTCATGTGGCCAAAACTGTCGGTAGGAAGCGGAACCTCATACCTCCTTTCCTGATTACCTATCAGTCTGACAGTGTGCTTCTTTGATTTCGTTATCTTCTTTGCCATGTACTCCATGACACAGCTACAATAAGGTGTGTTCTTATTATCTGCAACATGCTTCCTTGCTAACTCGTGCCTTTCTCTGAAATATCTCAAAGTACCATGGAATACGGCCTCCACAATAGCTGTAAGTGGCAATGCTCTATTACCTCTGAGTACAAAGTTATACACCTCTGCAAGATTGGTTGTCATGTGGCCATACCTAGCTCCATGGATGTCATGCAACAAAGACCAATTCACAGGAGGCTCCACTCAGAAAAATTCTTTATTGCCCTCCCCTTCTTTCTCTTAGTATTAGGAGGGTCAATTCCTGGCAAGTCACAGAGACCTACTAGCTCCTCTAGCTCCGCGATGAGTGCTGCTAATTTAACCTGATCTTCTTCCATTTTCTTCCTCGCACGAACCTGCTTCTTAGTAAACTCGTCTAGTTTTGACCAAATAAATTTGAATTTCCGCTGCTGACTCTGCTTGCATAATTTTTTGAACAAGTTCATCAACCGCTTGTTCTTGAACTGTGAGAAAAAATTTGCCCCAAGATGGCGCATGCACCACCGACTCTACAAGTCCCGCCAAGGTGTTGGTTCGTGAGGTGTTGGATTACTTAGTGTCTTTACGGCCTTCAATATACCAGCATGTCTGTCATGAATTACACACACATTTGGTCGACCCTGCACGATGGCAATTTTCACTTGCCGGAAGAACCATACCCAGCGCAGAAAGTTCTCACCCTCCACAAATGCCATGGCAAGTGGGATGATTTGATTGTTCCCGTCCACACCAATAGCAGTCAGGATTTTCCCTCTGTACTGACCGGTCAGGAATGTGCCATCCACAAACATAACAGGAGGACAATGCCGGAAAGCTTCGATGCACATAGCGAAAGAAAAGAATACTCGTTTCAACACCTTGAAATCTGGTATACTAGGCAACCTCGTGTGTTGTACTTTCACATATGTGCCGGGATTCCTCTCCTTCAGTACGTCAAGGAGACGGACAAAATTATCATATGAGTCGAAGAACGTCCCAAACCTTTCCTCCATAGCCTTCTTCTTAGCCCTCCAAGCCTTCCCATAAGGAATGACATAATTCCATTTGACATTCACTGCTGTTTGGATGTGTTTTGCGTCCATATCTTTCTTCTCTACTATCTCAGTATACATGAGTTGCGCAATGAGAGTTGAAGTCAGGTTAGGATGCTTCACCAGCAGGTTCTTCCTCACACAATTGTGTGGGACAACATTGGTGACAACCCAGTGGATGTCATACTTCGGGACGTGCCCGTGCACCTTCCTAGGACAACTAGCACTACAAGAAATATGTCAACTTGTGACCTTGACTATTGGTCACTGAATGGTCATTATTTTCCATTTGTGACCTTTTTGTGACTAAAAATAGATGGTCAAAAGCTGGCCATCGTAAACTAAAATTAACGACCTTCTCTGTGAGAAGGTCGTAGACGTTTACGACCAAAATATGCCTAATGTCTTGTTTTGGTCACAAGCAGCCTCCCCAGGCCACGTAGGCATCCGACGTGGCAACCTGATGTGGCACAAGAATCAGCCCGGTCCGATTAGGTGTCTACATGGGCTGAGCCCAACAATTCAGCCTTTTTATATATTTTTTCCTTATGAATTTTGTGTCGGCTTCATGGGCCAAGCCCAACATTGCTGCATTTTTTATTGTTGGCCCATGGCCTTTTATTGTTTATTGATTTTCTATTTTCAGCCATTATATATTCAAGCTGGTCCCACTAGTCAGATGGGTCCCACTTGTCATGATCATCTCTCAAATTGGTCCCACATGTCAGAAATGTACAAATTTGACAGATTATTTTCATAAGTGGCCCCATTGGTCAAGTTTCCATTCCACAAGTTTTCAGATCACATACATAATCAAAAAGCACACATAAAATTCATAAAATATACCACTAAATAAATCTATTACAATCTTTACAACACATATATGCTACAATATGCTACTCTTCACTGAGTAAGACTTGATGGCTTCACACTTCACGGCTTCACACTTGCTTCACACTTCACACTTGAGCTTCTGTAAAACAGGAACAACCACAACTTTAAATCTCAATTGCAGTATAGGCCATATACAGAAGCAGTTCAAAGTTGAAACAACATCAATTAAACAAACGCGCACAGAAACATATGAGTCAAATTGCAGTATAGGCACAGGACAAGGACACTCCTATTATCAAATCAACACACATAGGGTGAGTTTGGTTGGTGTCCAGAGCTACTTGCTTAGAAAAATAAGTTGCCTGGTTTGTGCCTGATGTGTTCAGCGTTTGCTGCCTGGTGAGGCGAGCCCGGACAAGGGTTGTTTGGTTTCTAGCCTGGACTGGTAGAGGTATTAAAGAATTACACGCATTATAATAAGCCTGCGAGAATAGCTAGTCTTGTAGACCAGCGTCTAATTAGTACCAGGCAGCCGGCCAGGCATCCTTTTCCAAGCGCCTGGTCCAGGCTAAGTAGTATGCCTGGTTTATACTCCAGGCTAATCAAGTAGTTCCATTCACAGGCCAGGCTAGCATTCATTTTTCCAGGGCAACAACCAAACACTATCCAGGCACATATCAGGTAGGCTCCAAGCCAGGCATTATTGAACGTGGACATGATCCAAAGTGACCCATAATGTGGATGTCTCGTGTGAGCATCATGCTGTGGTTTTATTAAACAATGATACAACAACAGAATACAATATCTTTAATGCAAATTATGGTACTTGTAGCAAAACAGTTTGAAACAACAACTACACAATACATTATAACGAGAGTAAGCTTGAATCAAACAGAAAAGGGAACAGTTTCGAGTTTAAAAGTTAAAACGTTTGCAAGATATCCCAACTCGCAAGTTCAAGAGGCATAATTCAGAAACTTGCATCAGGGCACTCTATAATAAGAGTAGCATTCCACTTGACACACGGAATAGCAACACAAAAGAATTATATACCTTCAGCTCTGCTCACAGCTTCTCTGCTCGTAACAGTTACACCTACCATTGGAGGAGTCAAAACAAGAAGTATTAGATCACAATATTTGCATCTTTCCCACTGAGACTAGACCACATATCTGTAACTCGAATCACAAAGAATATCCATAACACCATATAATAGTCCCAAAACTCCCAATACTGTTTGAACATGTGACAAGATGTTTATTTTAAAATGAAGTGTACATGAACAATTAATCTATAAATAGCAGGTACAATACAATTCTACTCTAGATACATCATCATAGTAACCTCACTACAAGCACCCATACTCTCAAATTCAGTATCCAGTCTCAAATTCTTCAGTATCGAGTTGCTAACTGAAATAAGTTCAGTTGAAAGCAGAGCGGACAAAAAGAAACAGAGCCACTGTCTCGCCTGACCGCCTACACGCGAGAAGGGAAAAACATTTACTCGAAGCATCTTACAATTTACAACAAATTCAAGACTGGCGCAATTAATTTCACAACGTATAGAGATTTCACAATCAAAGTTCATGATGCTAGGATGCTAGCTAACAAGATGAAAACAACATGTAGCAGATACAAGCATACCCGGCAAGATGACTAGGACATATTTAATGGACAATTGACAAAATGGTTGGGTGTAAAAAGTTTTGATCCACCTCTCGTGAAAAAGACAAATTTATGCCGATTCAGTTGGAAGTGGGTCAAATTTGAACTGTAGCTGCCTTGTAGTTTGCGCTTTATTTTTTACAAAAATCATTTCTAGGTACATAAGTATCTATTTAATCAGAGAAACACCAAAAAAATACCAAGATTCAACCACTAGCTAGGAACGGTCATTCCCGCCGTTTTGACCGGATTTTGAAACGGGCATAAAAAATTCAAAAAAAATCAAAAAATTGGAAAACCTTCGCATTGTGTCATTATATATGACCAAGTTACCAGGAAAAATAATAAACTTGTAATACGACAATTCTTTTAAAAAAATGTTATCAGAAATGAGCTATCATGCGTGAAGATTCATGGCTTTCAAGCCAAATGATCAATCCTATGGCCACATTCATGGTATAGTTTGTTCAAATGATCTCATATTGTGCACAAGGGTGCATCTTGGAATGGCAAACAATATTGCCTAAGAAAGTTTTCATTTTCTTTGGACAAAAAAATCATTTTCCATTTTTCGAGTGCCCAAAAGGAGGTTTTTTTTGTGAAGGACCTCCCAAATAATTGTTGTAAAATTGGACCAAATCAATTTTCTAAAATACTAGGACATATTTAATGCACAATTGACAAAATGGTTGGGTGTAAAAAGTTTTGATCCACCTCTCATAAAATAGACAAATTTCCGCCGGTTCAGTTGGAAGCGAGTCAAATTTGAACTGTAGCTGCCTTGTAGTTTGCTCTTTATTTTTTACAAAATCATTTCTAGGTACATAAGTATCTATCATAGAAACACCAAAAAAAAACCAAGATTCAACCACTAGCTAGGAACGGTGATTCTCGCCGTTTTGATCGCATTTTGAAATGGGCATAAAAAATTCAAAAAAAATTCAAAAAATTGGAAAACCTTCGCATTGTGTCATTATATATGACCAAGTTACCAGGAAAAATAATAAACTTGTAATACGACAATTTTTCTAAAAAAGTGTTCTAAAAAATGAGCTATCATGCGTGAAGATTCATGGCTTTCAAGTCAAATGATCAATCCTATGGCCACATTAATGGCATAGTTTGTTCAAATGATCTCATATTGTTTACAAGGGTGCATCTTGGAATGGCAAACAATATTGGCTAAGGAAGTTTTCATTTTCTTTGGACGAAAAAATCATTTCCGTTTTTCGAGTGCCCAAAAGGAGGTTTTTTTGTGAAGGACCTCCCAAATAATTGTTGTAAAATTGGACCAAATCAATTTTATAAAATACTAGGACATATTTAATGCACAATTGACAACATGGTTGGGTGTAAAAAGTTTTGATCCACCTCTCGTGAAAAAGACAAATTTCCGCCGATTCAGTTGGAAGCGGGTCAAATTTGAACTACAGCTGCCTCATAGTTTGCTATTTATTTTTTCCAAAAATCATTTCTAGTTACATAAGTACCTATTTAATCATAAATACATGGTTTGGTGGCGATACGTCGAGGTTTGGGCGGTAGTCGAGGGCCCCAACTCTAGACCGCATAAACTCGCATGCCCGCCGCGTGGCCACCGCGTGACTATGGCGTTGCCATGTATTCCGGGCGGCCTAGGCATGTCTAGTGGGTTGGGCACTCCCTACGTAGGTGCTAGGAAGAAAATTACAACATAAGATTCTCACGAGGAGACCGATCGATGCTCAAACATGAATTAGCAGCCAAGTGTTTGATTAGCGATACGGGAAATGCACATGGCTAATGGACGTGAGTTTTGGTTGAGGATGATCAGTTACTAAGAAGACCGTCTTCACAAATTTTCAGCTCAAAAGGAGGAGTCTAGGTGGTACTTGCTTTGCAAAGTACCACATTGGACATAAATACGAATGTTGAAGCTAGGCTCAAAATAATGAATGGATTGGGCTGGCATTTGGTGGAGGATAGTTATTTGGGCATAGGAAAACACTGTAGAAAATGGATACCATTTGGACATGCCAAAGTGGTACTTCCTTCACAAAGTGTTTTTTTGAACAGAATAGGAAAATGAATATTTTTGAATTATTTTTGAACGAGGCAAGGAAGGTTTTTTACATATTTGACGAAGATATGACCCAAAGAATTTATGAGATTTTTTGGGGAATTTTGGGAATGACAGAAATATAGGTTGCTTCACAACCTAGGGCAAAAATTGCCACATGGACATGACACATATGCAAAATTGATGAGGTGGCGCCTAGTCGTAGCAACCCACCAGAATTTACAAGGTTATGACCATCTATATTGGTCATGATCAGCTAGAAATAAGGCAGCGGACCAGTGCTATCTGCTTTATGACCATTTCGTGTAAGGAAATTACGACCTTTCTGACCAAAATGGTCGTTATAGTTTAGGGTTTGGAGCCCCCCGAACAGCTTTTGACCAATTGGTCTGAAATGGTCATAGATCTATGACCAATTCTTCCAGGGTCAGTGACAGAAGGTCACTAGTTGACATATTTCTTGTAGTGTAGTTTCAACACATTTCACGGTATAATTTGTTGGACTTGATATGTGTGTCCGAAAAATCCTCTGTGTAGACATAGCCCACTTTATCACCGCATACTTCAATTTTTTCTTTGTATCAAAGATAGCCCTATCTACACTTGGTTCAGATTATACTGCCATGGAGTCTCATGGCCATCATTGACCATAAGGCCGGTGGATATGTCCTGATTCCATGCAGTAGGAATCGGTACCTCCACTTCATCCTCTGAATTTTCAGAATCCAGATCCTCCGCCAATCCATCCTCGTCCTCTTCCTCCATCAGCCTCTGCATTTCATCCCCTTCCTCATCACCATCAGCAAAACCTGAACCGACTAATATTATAGACTGGCTGCTCTGCCCAGTATCAGGACCAAAAACATTGTGTGGCACATAGTCCGACTCTTTCTCTGGTTGGCTAGCATCCACGTCGGGTGGCTGTGACCCGGATAAATCAATCTCATTAGCCACTTGACTGCCCTGCCCAGGTTCGTACCCCCTGTGGAGTTCTACGGTATTCTCCTCCTTCACCACAGGTTGCACAAGGGCATATGGCTGGATTCTTCGGTCTCGGCAACGTCTTAACAGAGTCAACCAATGCTGGCTCCTATCTATCGGCATCAACTCCCACTTGACATTTTTACATGATTTGGTCCACAATGCATGAATACTGACGGAACATATTTCAGGATCCAGCCCGAAACTAGTTGTCAACCAGTACTTCAACTGTCTAATGTCCAGTCTGTCCGGGTCTGCTAGTGTCAAGACGCCATTTTTACACTCGCTAAGATCAACCCCCAACTCATTATATCGAACATTACCAGCGCCGTAGTAAACAGTGAATTGTACTGATTCAGACATTTTCACCTGTCCGACATTGTCATCTTCTTATTAATCACAATGAACACTAATATTAAATGCTACACTTACTATGCACTAAAATCCCTCCACAAATATGTTAACACGGCAATTCGCAATATGATTTATCTACACTAACTGAACTATATGATTTACAGAAAATTGGTGCCGACAAGGTTATACCTTTGAAGCGTGTGTCCCTGGCTTCTTGCTCCTCTCTTCAACTCAGCGGCACCGGTCACCTCGCGGAGTACTTGCACCATCGGACAACGACGGTGCCAACCCCTCGACGGCCGTGAGGTTCAACTCCGGTCAGCCCCGAAGCTACACCTCCTCCTCACCACCTCCTCCTCCATAGCTACCGCCCGTCCTCCTCTCCACCACCTACTGCTCGTCCTCCGCTCCACCATGGATCCTCCTCCCCACCATGGCTCCTCCTCCCTAAATGTATCAAAAACTATCCCATAGCCAAACATAACACCATGGGCCGGTGGGGATTGATAGGATCTACCGATTCTATGGGTTAGATGTGAAAATGGGTGGAAAATGGGGGAGATCGGCGCGGGGTCGTGAGCTACAGAGAAGAAGAAGAGAGAGAGAGGAAGGAAGAACAGAGGCGAGAGCGAGAGGAAGGGGACGGCGGACTTATTCGCTACTCTTCGATCGACAGCTGGCCGAAAAGCTCTTCAGCCGACGCCAGGCCAAAAAGGCCCACTTCGGCCGCCGCCTGGCCGAAAAGGCGCATTTCAGCCTCCGGGTGGCCGAAGTTACTATTTTCGGTCAGGCCCCCACCGACACCCTCTTTTCGGCCCAGTTACACATGTTTTCGGCCACCGCACGGCAGAAAAGCGCTTTTCGGCCCAAGCCCGGCCGAAAACAACCTTTTCGGCCAACCCTTGGCCGACAGGGTCATAGTTTTGATATTTTTCCATTCAGTACTATAGTTTCCGAAATTGGTACAAAAATGTTATAGTTTTGAAAAAAAAATCTACTGGTTTGGCCGGCGGCGGCGCGTCGTCCTTGCTGTCCTCGAGGACGCTGACGCCTCCCTCGTCGCGCCCACGGCGGCGGGCGGCAATCTCCTCTAGGGCGCGGCGCTGGCGCTCCATCTCCAGTCCGGTCCAATCCTCCCGCCCACACTTCATGGCAGCCTCGTCGTCGAGTGCGGCAGCCATGTCACTGTGCTCGCTCTTCACGGGGGCGAGTCCCGGCTCTATCTTCGTCTTGATGAGGCGGGACGGAGGAGCCAATGAGGCATATCCGCCCTCACTGATGACTAGGGCGACGCCACGAGTGCGCCGGCCGAGCGGCGTTTCGACGGGCTTGGCCTTGACGCTGACGAGGGCCAGCGACCCGGAGGAGTGGCAGGAGGCGCCGCGGGTGCGCCCGCGGAGCGGTGTTTCCACAGGCTCGACCTTGATGCTAACGAGCACCGCCACTCGGAGGAGTGTAAGGAGGAACGAGAGGAGGAGGAGGAGGACCCGCCCATCATATGCCTCGGCAGCCAAGGGCCACCACACCGGCGGGAGGTCGCAGCCGCCCGGTACTCGAGCGGCGGATCGTTGCTGCCCTCGAGGTGCTCGAGGACGGCGTGGAGCGTGTGGCCGAGGGCGCCCCACCACAAGCGGCGGTCGTCGTTGTTGTTGCACCCCTCACCACCGGCGTGTTGTTGGTGGAGCCGAGCCGCTCCTCCTGCTGGCGTTGGAAGTACGCCGCCCAGTACGTGTGGTCGTCGGTGGCATACAACGGGAGGTCCCACTCCTCCTCCATCAGAGAGGCCCGAACACGCTCAATCTCAACATGAAAGTAGGCGGGGTGGAGGACGTCAGGCTG
>LR738714.1:706257070-706476506 GCA_902687465.1 Secale cereale
GGGGGGGGGGGGGGGGGGGGGGGGGGACTGGGACGCCCCCGGCGCTGAGCCTCCACCGTCCCGGCACATGCATGTCGGGCGGCGCCAGTTAGTTCGCCTCGTGGAAGAGGCCGGCTTCCCACTCGTGCAGGTGGCGGCGGTGGAAGCCGTTGGCCGCCGCTCCATCGCCTGGGAAAGCCGTTGGCCGCTGATCCATCGCCGGGGAACTCTCTCCCATCGGCGAGGCGTGCACGCAGTGGCTATACGGGAGGAGAGGGGAAGAGAGAGTGCTACCTCTTGAGCCTGCGTTTGTTTTTCCCTTGAAGGGGAAAGGGTGATGCAGCAAAGTAGAGTAAGTATTTCCCTTAATTTTGAGAACCAAGGTATCAATCCAGTAGGAGATTACACACAAGTCGCCAAATACCTGCACAAACAAATAATAAGCTTGCACCCAACGCTATAAAGGGGTTGTTAATCCCTTCCGGGTTATTTGCAAAAGTGAGATCTGGTAGAGATAGATGAACTAGTAAAGTAAATATTTTTGGGTTTCTGGTTTATAGACTGAAAAGTAAAAGATTGCAAAATAGTAGCTCTGAAACTTATAAGATGTAAAATAGACCCAGGGGCCATAGGTTTCACTAGAGGCTTCTCTCATGATAGCAAGTATTACGATGGGTGAACAAATTATTGTCAAGCAATTGATAGAAGAGCGAATAATCATAACGACATCTATGGAAATGATCATGAATATAGGCATCACGTCCGTGACAAGTAGACCGACTCCTGCCTGCATCTACTACTATTACACCACATATCGACCGAAACGATTCTGCATCTAGAGTATTAAGTTCATAGGAACAGAGTAACACATTAAGCAAGATGACATGATGTAGCAGAATTAATTCAAGCAATATGATGAAAACCCCATCTTGTTATCCTTGATGGAAACAATACAATACATGCCATGTCCCTTTCTGTCACTAGGATTGAGCACCGCAAGATTGAACCCAAAGCAAATCACTTCTCCCATTGCAAGAAAAACCAATCTAGTTGGCCAAACCAAACCGATAGTTCGAAAAGAATTACTAAGATATTAGATTATGCATAAAAGCATTCAGAAGAAACTCAAATATTATTCATAGATAATTTGATCATAAACCACAATTAATCAGATCTTGACAAACACACCGCAAAAGAAGATTACATCGCATAGATCTCCAAGAACAATGAGGACAACATGGTATTGAAGATCAAAGAGGGAGAGAAGAAGCCATCTAGCTACTAGATATGGACCCGTAGATTTGTGGTAAACTACTCACACTTCATCGGAAGGGCAATAGGGTTGATGTAGATGCCCTCCGTGGTTGATCCCCCCCGTAGAGTACCGAAAAAGGCCTCCAGATGGGATCTCGCGAGAACAGAAGGTTACGGCGGTGGAAAAGTGGTTTCGATGGATGTTCAAATGTTTATGGAATATATGTGAATTTATAGCCGGAAGAAGTAGGTCAGGGGAGGCACGAGGGGCCCATAAGGTAGGGGGCGCACCCTCCACCCTTGTGGCCTCCTCGCAGATCCCCTAGCGTGTACTCCAAGTCCATCTGGTGTCTTCTGGTCCAAGGAAAATCCCCGGAAAGTTTTGTTCCGTTTGGACTCCATTTGATATTCCTTTTCTGCGAAACTCAAAAACAAGGAAAAAACAGAAACTGGCACTGGGCTCTGGGTTAATAGGTTAGTCCCAAAAATCATATAAAATAGCATATTGATATGTCTCCAACGTATCTATAATTTTTGATTGTTCCATGCTATTATTTATGATGTTTTGGATGTTTAATGGCCTTTGTTATACACTTTTATATTATTTTTGGGACTAACCTATTAACCCAAAGGCCCAGTCCAGATTGCTGTTTTTTTTGCCTATTTCAGGGTTTAACAGAAAAGGAATATCAAACGGAGTCCAAACAGAATGAAACTTCGGGAGAGATATTTTTGGAGCAAAATACGCACGGGATACTTGAGAACCACGGAGTAGGGCACACGTGGCGTCCACGAGGGAGGGGGGGCGCCCCCCCCTAAGGGCACGCCCCTGCCTCGTGGGCCCCACATTTGGCCCCGGGTGCCCTCCTTCCTCCTATATATACCTACGTACCCCAAAACCATCAGAACAATAAAGAAAACCCTAGTTCCACCACCACAACCTTATGTTCCCGTGAGATCCCATCTTGGGGCCTGTTCCGGAGCTCCGCTGGAGGGGGGATCTACCACGGAATGCTTCTACGTCATCATCATCGCCTCACCATGAGTTGTGAGTAGTTTACCACAGACCTTCAGGTCCTATCTAGTATCTAGATGGCTTCTTCTCTCTCTTTGGATCTTAATACCAAGTTCTCCTTGGTCTTCTAGGAGATCTATTCGATGTAATCTCTTTTTGCGGTGTGTATGTCGAGATCTGATGAATTGTGGGTTTATGCTCAAGATTATCTATGAGAAATATTTGGTTCTTTTCTGAACTCTTTATGTGTGATTATAATATCCTTGCAAGTCTCTTCGAATTATTGGTTTGGTTTGGCCTACTAGATCTATAGTTCTTGCAATGGGAGAAGTGCTTGGCTTTGGGTTCAATCTTGCGGTGTCCTTTCCCAGTGACAGTAGGGGCAAAAAGGCACGTATTGTATTGTTGCCATTGAGGATAAAAAGAAGGGGTTTATATCATGTTATTTGAGTTTATCCCTTTACATCATGTCATCTTGCTTAAGGGATTACTCTGTTCTTATGAACTTAATACTCTAGATGCATGCTGGAGAGCGGTCGATGTGTGGAGTAATAGTAGTAGATGCAGAATCATTTCGGTCTACTTGTTTCGGATGTGATGCCTATATATAATGATCATGCCTAGATATTCTCATAAGTATTCGCTTTTCTATCAATTGCTCGACAGTAATTTGTTTACCCGTCGTAGAATACCGCTATCATGAGAGAAGCCACTAGAGAAAACTATGGCCCTCGGGTCTATTCTCAACATATCAATCTACAATCTACTTTACTTTTACGCTTTTACTTCCTGTTCTTATATCCAAAAAGTACCAAAAATATCAAAATATCATCCTTATCAGATCTCACTTTCGTAAGTGACCGTAAAGGGATTGACAACCCCTTATCGCGTTGGCTGCGAAGTTCTTATTTGTTTGTGCAGGTGTGAGGGACTTGCGCGTGGTCTCCTACTGGATTGATACCTTGGTTCTAAAAAACTGAGGGAAATACTTATGCTACTGTGCTGCATCACCCTTTCCTCTTCGAGGGATACAACGCAAGCTCGAGAAGTAGCAAGAATAATTTCTGGCGCCGTTGCTGCGGAGGCTTACGCAAAAGTCATATACCAAGTACCTATCACAAACCTTATCCTTCGCATTACATTTATTTTTCTCTCGTTTTCCTCTCCCCCATTTCACCCTTGCTGTTTTATTTGCCCTTCTTCTTGCCATGTGTTTATCGTTCGCTTTGCCTTGTCGTCATGGCTAGTCCCTTATCCGCTCCTTTGTCTCCCGAGTTTGAAGTTCTTCACTTCAAGCAAAAGCAAGGAGAAAACTTAAAAGATGCTTGGTTTAGGATGATGGAATCTTATCGTAAGTGCACCTTAGAGGTGAATTTTAGAATCTTGCTTCGCAATTTTTATGTTGGATTAAATATGTCCCGTAGACAACTCTTGGATTGCGTTGCCAAAGGGAATTTTATCGAAGTTGATCCTAGTATTGCGCATGAAATTATAGAGGGAATAGTGGGAACACTACCTCCACAAAAAGGGTCACATCCAACCCAGGAAGGGACACAAGTTTTTGAGAAAATTTTCGAAGTAACAAAAATATTACAAAAGTCTCTTGAACCTCTTAAGAGTGTTAGTGGGAATCTCCACCGAATGAATATGTTGATTATCCTTTTTAATAAGCGGTTAGATTCTTTAGATCTAAAGATTTCCGAATATGAAGGGAAATGTAAGGAACCTCCCGGATTCGAGCTTGACACCATTAAAAGGGTGAAGATCAAAGATGGCAATCCGTAGATCTATCCATGTATCGTGCCTAGCTAGGGACGTAAAATGATAGCGCTTGTTGGGAGGTAACCCAATTTTATATTTTTTGTTTTTGCTTCTGTTTAGGAATAAATATTGCATCTAGCTTCTGTTTAGATGAGGTTTTGTGTTTCAATTAGTGTTTGTGCCAAGTAGAACCTTTGGGAAGACATGTGTAAAGTTTATATGATCTTGCTGTGAAAAACAGAATCATTAGCGCTCGCTAGAATGGTCACCAGATTTTGCTGGAGTGTGCTATTTATTTGATTCTTTTTGCATATGATTTATAGACAAATTCCTCAAATTTACCAATTTATTTCAATTTTTTTGGAGTTATAGAAGTATGCGAAAGCTACGGATTACTACAGACTGTTCTGTTTTTGACAGATTCTGTTTTTCGTGTGCTGTTTGCTTATTTTGATGAATCTATGAGTAGTATTGGGGAGTATGAATCATAGAGAAGTTGGAATACAGTAGTTTTAACACTAATATAAACAAATAATGAGTTCATGGCAGTACCTTTGAGTAGTGGTTTGTTTTCTTATACTAACAGAGCTCACGAGATTTTTGTCTAAGTTTTGTGTTGTGAAGTTTTCAAGTTTTGAGTATTGCTTTGATGGACTGTGGAACAAAGAGTGGCAAGAGCCTAAGCTTGGGGATGCCCAAGGTACCCCAAGGTAAAATTCAAGGACAACCAAAAGCCTAAGCTTGGGGATGCCCCGGGAAGGCATCCCCTCTTTCGTCTTCATCTATCGGTAACTATACTCGGAGCTATATTTTTATTCACTACATGGTATGAGTTTTACTTGGAGCGTCATGTATCATTTGAGTCTTTTCTTGTTAGTTTGCCACAATTATCCTTGGTGGACACACCTTTTTGAGAGATAAAAATATGGCCTAGGAATTGTTAGAACACTCTATGTGCTTCACTTATATCTTTTAAGTCGAATAGTTTTTGCTCTAGTGTTTCACTTATATCTTTTAGAGCACGGTGGTAATTATATTTTGTAGAAATTGTTGATCTCTCATGCTTCACTTATATCCTTTTGAGAGTCTATTAAAATAGCATGGTAATGTGCTTTGGCTATAAAACTAGCCTTCACATGATAGGCATCCAAGATCAATGTAGTAAAAACTTTCATACCAAGTGCATTGAATATGAAGAAAAGTTGGATGCTTGATAATTGTTTTGAGATATGAGGAGAGTGATATTAGAGTCATGCTAGTGGAGTTATTATGAAATTGAGAAATACTTGTGTTAAAGTTAGTGATTCCCGTAGCATGCACGTATGGTGAACCGCTATGTGACGAAGTTAGAGCATGAGGTATTTGTAGAGTGTCGTCGTTTGTGTGGAGGTCGGGGGTGCGTAATGGTTAACTCCTACCAACCTCCCCCCCCTAGGAGCATGCGTTTATTGCTTTGTTTTGATGACTCGTAAATTTTTGCAATAAGTATATGAGTTCTTATGACTAATGTTGAGTCCATGGATATACGCACTCTCACCCTTCCACCATTGCTAGCCTCTCTTATACCGCGCAACTTTTGCCGGTACCATACACCCACTATATATCCTTCCTCAAAATAGCCACCATATATCTTCCTCAAAACAGCCACCATACCTACCTATCATGGCATTTCCATAGCCATTCCGAGATATATTGCCATGCAACCTTCCATCGTTCCGTTCATATGACACGCTTCATATTGTCATATTGCCATGCATGATCATGTAGTTGACATCGTATTTCTGGCAAAGCCACCACGCATAACTTTTCATACATGTCACTCTTGATTCATTGCACATCCGGATACACCGCCGGATGCATTCACATAGAGTCATACTTTGTTCTAGTATCGAGTTGTAATATCGAGTTGTAATTCAATATAAGTGTGATGATCATCATTATTAGAGCATTGTCCCAAGTGAGGAAAGGTCGAACAAAAGAAAAGGTCCCTCCAAAAAAAGGGACAATTGCTACTATCTTTTTCCACACTTGTGCTTCAAAGTAGCACCATGTTCTTCATGATAGAGAGTCTCATGTTTAGTCACTTTCATATACTAGTGGGAATTTTCATTATAGAACTTGGATTGTATATTCCAACAATGGGCTTCCTCAAATGCCATAGGTCTTCGTGAGCAAGCAAGTTGGATGCACACCCACTTAGTTTCTTTTGTTGAGATTTCATACATATTAGCTCTAGTGCATCCGTTGCATGGCAATACCTACTCACTTACATTGATATCTATTGATGGGCATCTCCATAGCCCATTGATATGCCTAGTCGATGTGAGACTATCTCCCTCCTTTTTGTCTTCTCCACAACCACCACTCTATTCCACATTGTGCTATGTCCATGGCTCACGCTCATGTTGTCGGGGAAACTGATCGCCCACAAACACCTATGGGACCGGAGCCCCTTTTCGGTACGGCGAGGGGGCGGAGGATGCACAAAGAGCGGATCGAGGTGCACACACGAGCAGTTTACCCAGGTTCGGGTCGCACTGGTGCGTAAAACCCTACTCCTGCTTTGGTTTGTTATTGAGTTCTTGGCTCGGGAGCGAGGAGAGCAACAGTACACTCTAACCGCTAGCTAGACCGAGCGTGGAGAGTGATCGATCCTCGGAACCCCCTCTACGTTGTGCATGGGCCTCCTTTTATAGGTCAAAGGGGTCACCGACAGGTGGCAACACAGATGAGGGTAAAAAAGTAAAAAGAGTGGTAGTTGGAACACTGTTTGTATAGTCCTCTATACCTAACTCTGACGGCAGGGGACAAGGGCATTGAATGCCCGTCGCCGTCGCCCCAAACAGTGCAAAAAGTGACCGTCAGGGCGCCTCCGTCCGCCACGATGGTGGCCATGTCATCGCCGCTTGCCACCATGTTCCCCTGGCTGCACAGCCTTCCGCCACGTGCGCCTAGAAGGGTCCCAGGGCGACACGTGGGTGGATGAGCTGAAGCGTGGGAACTGAGTGGAAGCTTGCCGCGGCAAGTGTCTTGCCGCGGTCGCTATCTTGCCGCGCCTGGGAGCTTGTCGCTCACCGGACCTTGCCGGGACGCGTGGCGCGTCGCGGCAAGCTCTCTTGAGGTGCCTTGGTTGGCCTTCCCGGCAAGCTCCTCTTGTCGGGGTCTCATGTCTTGAGTGATTGTATGCCTTGGGTGGCCTTCCCGACAAGCTCCTCTTGCCGGGGCCTTGTCTCTTTGACTCAAATACTTTGTTCTTGAATGGCTCCAGTGGAACCACGAGGAGTCTTGGCGGTCGCCTGGCGAGCCTTGCCGCGGGACGCTGCAACTGCCCGTGCACAAGTTCGGGATACTAAGGTACCCCTACTTTAGTACACCGACAGGAGCCCCCGGGCCTGGGCCACACACGGTGCCGAGCGCTGTTGGGCCAGGCCCAAAACAGTGCACGGGCACGCGCGGCCTGCGGCACGCCGTATCCCACTCCGTATCCACCGCGCCCTCCCCTAACGGCACGCGTCAATCGCGGCATCGTGGGAGAGATCGTGGCCTGATTCTTTAATGGGAAATGCGGAACGTCCCCCTGATACGTCCAAAACGTATCTATAATTTCTGCTTGCTCCATGCCTCTTTTGTGTGATATTGCTATGATATTTATGCACTTCCATACACTTTTGATCATATTTGGACTAACCTATTAACTCAGTGCACCACAGTGCCAGTTCCTGTTTTCTGCTGTTTTTCTATTTCAAGTTTTCCCCATATTAAAAGTGCCCTAAAAATTCCGAGGGGAAAAATCAGCGTATCGGAAGCTTCCAGAAAAACCAAGACAGGGCCAGAGGGGAGCCTGGGGTGGCCCAGGCGGCCACCCGGCGCGGCCCCACCCCTGGCCGCGTCAGGGGGCGCCTGGGGCCCCACCTCCGCCTCTGGTGACCCCCTTTTGCATATATATTGCTCGCATCCCGAAACCCTCGAGGACGGAACCCTTTTTCGCGATCTCGTCTCTGTTCCGCCGCCGCCGCGCTTCCAAGATCGGGAGCACGAGGAGAACTCTTCCCGGCACCCTGCCGGAGGGGAGAACCACCACCGGGAGCTTCTGCACCACCATGGGCGCTTCCCGGATGAGTTGTGAGTAGTCTCCCTTGGACCATGGGTCCAGGACCAGTAGCTATGTGATGTTCTCCTCCCCTCTTTGTTCTTCATCGATTAGACCTCGTGAGCTGCCCTACATGATCGAGGCACATATGTAATCTTTATGCTATTGCTCTGCTGAGTTTGCTGGGATCTGATGGATTATGAGATTATGTTCAGATTGTGTGTGAGTAATATATTTGATTCACCTCTTTTATATTTATGTTCTTGAGTAATTCTTGCATGTTCTCCGTTGCTATTTTTTGCTTTGGCCGAGTAGTAGGTAGTAACTCCAAGAGGGAACGTTATGCTTGATTGTGGGTTCATGCCCCTCGATGACTAGCTTGAGTGACAGAAACATGAGTCTAGGGGATGTGCTGTTGCCACAAGGGGGAAAACAATGGTGCTTGTACTTGCGGGTGCAAGGATTGTTTACTTTACGCAAAGTTCTCTTAATGCAGTTGTCCGTTGCTTTGAGTTTACACTTTGGGTGGGACTCACAACATAATACCAGCGAGATGTTCTGGATAGATATCTCAAGGTGGATGATTAGTAGTAGATGTAGATGGATTTCGATCTACTTGCCTTGGCGTACCGCCCATGCTTTTGAGCCTCTACCTTTCTTACAGCATAGTTAGCATTGGTTTGCGCACATAAACCTGTCAATTGCCCAGCTGTAATTTGTTTACATCGCTTAGCTGTTTTATCGTCTTTTGGGAGAGAGACATCACTAGTGAACATCATGGGACTCCGGTCCATATTACCATCACTGATCACACCCGCTATTTACTTCCTGTTCTTACTTCCTAGTTGCAGTCATACCTATCACTATTATCTCTTGCGTTTGATCCTTTGTAAATGACAAGGCCGGAGGGATTGACAACCTCTCTGTACTCGTTGGGAGCAAAGTTATTTGTATCTGTGTGCAGGTCCTGTCAAGCACAAGTTTCTGGCGCTATTGACACCTTCTTGTCGACCCTCGGAGTCTCACGGGATTCGATCCTTGGTATCTTTGCCAAGGGAAATTTGCCGCTACGCTACATCTCAAACCTTCCACTTGGGGTAACCAATGAGGGGCGAGAAGCCATCAAGCAAGTTTCTGGCGCCGTTGCCGGGGACTCCACTCTTCAAGATAGGGGAGTTGCACGCTATCTTTTATCTTTGCTTTTTAGTCTTGTTAGTTTACCTTTCAGTTTTTGCTTTAGTTTCCCTTACCAAAAATCACAAAAATAGTTATCTTGCTTGCTGCTGCTATGGGTTCCACCGAGAACACCAAGTTGTGTGACTTCACTAGTCATAACAACGATGACTTTATCTGCACGCCTATTACTACACCTGCCACTTCAGCACCTTCTTATGAGATTAAACCTGCTTTACTGAACCTAGTTATGAAAGATCAATTCTCCGGTGCTGGAGATGATGCTGCTTTGCACTTAAATAATTTTGTTGAACTCTGTGATATGCAAAAGTACCAAGAAATAGATGATGATATTGTTAAGCTTAAGCTTTTTCCTTTCTCCTTGAGAGGAGGAGCTAAAATCTGGTTTCAATCCTTGCCTAGGAATAGCATAGATTCTTGGGACAAGTGCAAGGATGCCTTTATTGGGAAGTACTATCCCCCTGCTAAAATTATCCAACTAAGGAGTAATATAATGAATTTTAAACAATTGGATAATGAACACGTTGCCCAAGCTTGGGAACACATGAAATCTCTTGTCAAGAACTGCCCTACTCATGGTTTGACTACTTGGATGGTTATCCAAACTTTTTATGCAGGCTTGAACTTTACCTCGCTGAACTTGTTAGATTCGGCCGCGGGAGGAACCTTTATGTCAACTACACTTGGTGCTGCCACGAAGCTTCTCGATGAGATGATGACCAACTATTCCCAATGGCACACCGAACGCGGTCCAACAGGTAGGAAGGTAAACTCTGTCGAGGAGATTTCCTCCCTAAATGATAAAGTTGACTTGATCATGTCTCTACTTTCCAAGCAATCTTCTTTTGATCCTCACCATGTTCCTTTGAATTCTTTGATTTCTCAAGATCAAGTAGATGTGAACTTTATCTCTAGAAACAATTTCAATAACAATGCTTATAGGAGTAATTTTGGTAGCAACCCTAGACCGTTCCCCTCTAATTCCTATGGGAACAACAATGCTTATCCTAGCACCAAGAACTCCACTTCTGAACTAGAGATTATGCTTAAAGACTTTATCACTACCCAAAAAGCCTTCAATAAGAGTGTAGAAGAAAAACTAAACAAACTAGATAATCTCTCTTCGAAGGTTGACAATTTAGCCCATGAGGTAGAATTGCTTAAAATTAGAACTTCCCCTCTTGAGGAGAGGAAGACCACTCCTATGAATGCTATTCAAGTGCAAATTAATGAAAACATTAGGATGATGGCTAAACTTAAAGAGAGATGGGCTAGAGAAAGGGAGGAAGAAGATAGAATTAAGAGCCTTCCTACCCACCACACTGTTGCTACTATCCAAGTTGTTGAGGATATCCAAACTCTTAGCACCCAATGCACTCCTAGTCCCATTGAACCTATTAATGGTGATGCTATGACCTCAACCGTAGAAACTCCTATAACCATAGAAGCTACCAAACAAGTGAGCCTAAAGGACACCACTACCACTTTACTTGATAGTAGTGACCTTGATTTTGATAATTGCACCCTTTATGAAGTTATTGATTTTCTTCACAAGATGTCTAGAGATCCCCACACTACCACACTTAACCTTGCCTTCACGGAGCATATCACTAATGCTCTTATCAAAGCTAGGGAGGAAAAGCTTAGGGTAGAAGCCTCCATACCTAGAAAGCTAGAAGATGGTTGGGATCCTATGATTAAAATTAAGTTGAATAACTTCTCTTGCTATGCTTTATGTGATATTGGAGCTAGTACCTCCGTTATGCCCAAAAGAATATATGATATGCTTAAATTGAAATCTTTTGATCCTTGTTCTTTTGGTGTTCGTCTTGTTGATTCTTCCATAAAGAAACCTTTGGGGAGGATCGACGATGTTCTTATCATTGTCAATGACAATTATGTTCCCGTTGATTTTACTATTATGGATATTGAATGTGAACCTTCATGTCCAATTATTTTGGGACGTCCTTTTCTTCGCACCGTTGGTGCTATCATTGACATGAAAGAGGGGAATATGAAATTCCAATTCCCTCTCAAGAAAGGGATGGAACACTTCCAGAGGAAGAAGATTAAGTTGCCTTTTGAGTCCGTTACACGGGCTAGCTATTCTTTTACTCTTGATAAAACTTGATCCTCTCTTTTTGCATTATGCCTAGCTTAAAGGCATAAAAAAAGCGCTTTTGGGAGGCAGCCCACAACGAATTAGGTTTTATTTTTCTTTTGTTGTGTCTTTATGTTTGTTACTACAGTAGCATCATCATTGTATCTTTTCTTTTCAGCTTTGTGCCAAGTTTAGCCTCCGATTGCAAGAAAGTTCAAAAGTTGTGACGTGCAGTCCAGAAAACAGATTCTGTCCTTGGACAGAAAAATTCGTATAAAATCACCAGATCATCTTTTTGATCTGAATTTTTTATACAGCGTGCTCTATACAATTGGCTTTCGGGCGTCTGTTCTGAGTTTTTTGATTTGAGTTGCAGAAGTGCCCCGAAAAAATTATTTACTACCTGCTGGTCTGCTTTTCACAGATTCTGTCCTGTTTTGCCTTTTCTTTGTTTTGCAAACCTTGAGCTTGCTTTTTCTTTGAAAAAACCTTTTTGCAATCTTGAGAAACAGTAGCTCTTCAAGATTATCCTTATTTCCAGCAAGGAAAAATTATTTTATTATGGGTACTAACCTCGCTAATCAGATTATGATGAGTTATGTATGAAGGGAGTTTTCAAGTGTGCGAGGGAAGATGATAAAAAGATTCAGGAGGGTCAAAAGCTCAAGCTTGGGGATGCCCCCGTGCACCCCCAAGAAATATTCAAGAAGACTCAAGCGTCTAAGCTTGGGGATGCCCCCATGCATCCCCTTCTCCATCAACAATTATCAGTTCGTCTTTCGTTCCACTATATTTTAATCACTTCATGCGTTATGTGCTATGCTTGGAGCGTCTTGCTTTTAGTTTCCTTTTTAGTTTTCTTTAGCTTTGCTTGCTGTTCATAACGAGTTAGAACCCATCTTTCTTTGTGTGGGAGAGAAACACGCTCCACTTCAACCTAGAACACAACATCGGATTTTCATGCTTATCTTTGCTGTGTGTGTTCTTTGTCTTTCAATAAGCTACTGTCTTGTTTAGCTCTTAGTTTTCATGCTTTTCTTTTTAAAAGAGCTTTTGTTTAGTTGGTTGCTGAACTCTCTTGAGTTTTCATGTTTATCTTGTTAAGAGAGTTTGTCTGTTGCACTGAGTTGTGTGTCTTAACCTAAAGTAGGTAATTGAGGTTGCTATTTAATTTTGGTAGTAACTTGGAATAGTTTTGAGGTATTGCCATGAGTAATGTCTGAACTTTTGGTGTCAAGAGCTTTAGCCTATTAGTGATAGATATCGTATTTTGGGCAATCCGTGTTTATTTTCAAAAACCTACAAAATAGTTGAGAACTTTAGCTACTAAATGGATCACTAATCTTTGGAGGGATCGAATATTAGAGTACACTCACGTACCATGGGTCGAGAATGCGCAAGGGTAACCAAACCCCCATACACACCTCCTCGGGGTACTTGTCTCTTTGTGAACCTCCTAATTAGATTGAGAGTTACCGATAATAAGTGCATGAGTTCTTCGGACTAATGTGAGTATTCGAAAGTTGACACTTCCACCTAACCATATTTTTCTAGCCTCTTCGGTACCGTGCATTGCCCTTTCTCACCTCGAGAGTTGGCGCATACTTCGCCGGTGCATCCAAATCCTTGGCACGATACGCTCTGTCATCATAAGCCTCATTATATCCTTCCTCAAAACAACCACCATACCTACCTATTAAGGCATTTCCATAGCCTTTCCGAGATACATTGCCATGCAACATCCATCTTCTCATGACTTGATCTTCATGTCATACATGATTTTTGCTTGATCGATGAGCCGCATGCTAGTTGGGCCTTGCCCTAATCATTGCTACATGACGCGCTAGTATCATTGCATATCCTGCTACACTGGCAGAGGCATACATTTGCATACATCATGATAGTTTCATTTTCTTTAGGTAGAGTACTTTTGTAAAGTATGAAAGATCTTCTATACTTCTTGTAATACATAGAGTGTTGCCCCTAAAGTGAGGAAAAGATCCCAAAGAGGACAAATAAAAAGATCCCAAAGAGGACAAATGAGAGATAAATAGAAAGAGCCATTGAGGCCACAAAAAATAAAAAAAAATAGAAAAAAGAGAAAAAAAAGAAATAAAAAGAGAGAAGGGGGCACACTACTATTTCCTTTTGAGAGATCCACACTCGTACTCCATCTTATACCCTGTACTCCATAGAGATTATCATTCATGCATATAGCTATGTGGGGACCTTTACACTACAGAACTTGGCTTGTATATTCCAATGATGAGCCTCCTCAAAAGAGCTCTAGGTCTTCTTGAGCAAGCAAGTTGGATGCACCGCCACTAGTTCCATTGGAGAGCTTACCTTAGCTCATATGTGCATCCGTTGCATGGCAATCCCTACTCCTCACATCATATCTATCATTTGGCTTTCTCTTGCCAATGATTGTCCTCATTGATGTGAGCCTTTCACACCTTTTTTGTCTTCCCCCTCTATCATTTTTCTCTCTTTGCCATCCTAAGTGTCGACTTTCTTGCTTACGCTCATCCATTGCATGAGTGCTCAAAATATCGAAAGGGAGTGGATCATTTTGACTTGTACCTGGCTGACGGTCTGGGGATGAGTCAAGATAAGATTCCTATCCCCTTTAGTAGATTAAGTTCTCAACAATATAAAAACTATGTTTTACTCTCTCATATATCCCTATCCCCTTTCTTGCACGCAAACACCATTTGGAGACATTCGAGTCACGGACAGCGCGAGCTCTTGCACCTTTATGTTCTTATGTTACTTGTTACAATACTAATATAGACTCTTGCTTGTTATGACTTGAATTGAATTACATACCTTGATTGCTTTACTTAAAAGTTCTTATATGGTTGATAGCATGTCACCACAGAAATTATGCTTGTTATCATTTACCTACTCGAGGACGAGCAGGAATTAAGCTTGGGGATGTTGATACGTCCAAAACGTATCTATAATTTTTGCTTGCTCCATGCCTCTTTTGTGTGATATTGCTATGATATTTATGCACTTCCATACACTTTTGATCATATTTGGACTAACCTATTAACTCAGTGCACCACAGTGCCAGTTCCTGTTTTCTGCTGTTTTTCTATTTCAGGTTTTCCCCATATTAAAAGTGCCCTAAAAATTCCGGGAAAAATACAGGAAAAATCAGCGTATCGGGAGCTTCCAGAAAAACGAAGGCAGGGCCACAGGGGAGCCTGGGGTGGCCCAGGCGGCCACCCGGCGCGGCCCCACCCCTGGCCGCGCCAGGGGGGCGCCTGGGGCCCCACCTCCGCCTCTGGTGACCCTCCTTTTGCATATATATTGCTCGCGTCCCGAAACCCTCGAGGACGGAACCCTTTTTCGCGATCTCGTCTCTGTTCCGCCGCCGCCGCGCTTCCAAGATCGGGAGCACGAGGAGAACTCTTCCCGGCACCCTGCCGGAGGGGAGAACCACCACCGGGAGCTTCTCCACCACCATGGACGCTTCCGGGATGAGTTGTGAGTAGTCTCCCTTGGACCATGGGTCCATGACCAGTAGCTATGTGATGTTCTCCTCCCCTCTTTGTTTTTCATCGATTAGACCTCATGAGCTGCCCTACATGATCGAGGCACATATGTAATCTTTATGCTGTTGCTCTGCCGAGTTTGCTGGGATCCGATGGATTATGAGATTATGTTCAGATTGTGTGTGAGTAATATATTTGATTCACCTTCTTTATATTTATGTTCTTGAGTAATTCTTGCATGTTCTCCGTTGCTATTTATTGCTTTGGCCGAGTAGTAGGTAGTAACTCCAAGAGGGAACATTATGCTTGATTGTGGGTTCATGCCCCTCGATGACTAGCTTGAGTGACAGAAACATGAGTCTAGAGGATGTGCTGTTGCCACAAGGGGGAAACAACGGTGCTTGTACTTGCGGGTGCAAGGATTGTTTACTTTACGCAAAGTTCTCTTAATGCAGTTGTCCGTTGCTTTGAGTTTACACTTTGGGTGGGACTCGCAACTTAATACCAGCGAGATGTTCTGGATAGATATCTCAAGGTGGATGATTAGTAGTAGATGTAGATGGATTTCGGTCTACTTGCCTTGGCGTACCGCCCATGCTTTTGAGCCTCTACGTTTCTTACAGCATAGTTAGCATTGGTTTGCGCACATAAACTTGTCAATTGCCCAGCTGTAATTTGTTTACCTCGCTTAGCTGTTTTATCGTCTTTTGGGAGAGAGACATCACTAGTGAACATCATGGGACTCCGGTCCATATTACCATCACTGATCACACCCGCTATTTACTTCCTGTTCTTACTTCCTAGTTGCAGTCATACCTATCACTATTATCTCTTGCGTTTGATCCTTTGTAAATGACAAGGCCGGAGGGATTGACAACCTCTCTGTACTCGTTTGGAGCAAAGTTATTTGTATCTGTGTGCAGGTCCTGTCAAGCACAAGTTTCTGGCGCTATTGACACCTTCTTGTCGACCCTCAGAGTCTCACGGGATTCGATCCTTGGTATCTTTGCCAAGGGAAATTTGCTGCTACGCTACATCTCAAACCTTCCACTTGGGGTAACCAATGAGGGGCGAGAAGCCATCAAGCAAGTTTCTGGCGCCGTTGCCGGGGACTCCACTCTTCAAGATAGGGGAGTTGCACGCTATCTTTTATCTTTGCTTTTTAGTCTTGTTAGTTTACATTTCAGTTTTTGCTTTAGTTTCCCTTACCAAAAATCACAAAAATAGTTATCTTGCTTGCTGCTGCTATGGGTTCCACCGAGAACACCAAGTTGTGTGACTTCACTAGTCATAACAACGATGACTTTATCTGCACGCCTATTACTACACCTGCCACTTCAGCACCTTCTTATGAGATTAAACCTGCTTTACTAAACCTAGTTATGAAAGATCAATTCTCCGGTGCTGGAGATGATGCTGCTTTGCACTTAAATAATTTTGTTGAACTCTGTGATATGCAAAAGTACCAAGAAATAGATGATGATATTGTTAAGCTTAAGCTTTTTCCTTTCTCCTTGAGAGGAGGAGCTAAAATCTGGTTTCAATCCTTGCCTAGGAATAGCATAGATTCTTGGGACAAGTGCAAGGATGCCTTTATTGGGAAGTACTATCCCCCTGCTAAAATTATCCAACTAAGGAGTAATATAATGAATTTTAAACAATTGGATAATGAACACGTTGCCCAAGCTTGGGAACACATGAAATCTCTTGTCAAGAACTGCCCTACTCATGGTTTGACTACTTGGATGGTTATCCAAACTTTTTATGCAGGCTTGAACTTTACCTCGCTGAACTTGTTAGATTCGGCCGCGGGAGGAACCTTTATGTCAACTACACTTGGTGCTGCCACGAAGCTTCTCGATGAGATGATGACCAACTATTCCCAATGGCACACCGAACGCGGTCCAACAGGTAGGAAGGTAAACTCTGTCGAGGAGATTTCCTCCCTAAATGAAAAAGTTGACTTGATCATGTCTACTTTCCAAGCAATCTTCTTTTGATCCTCACCATGTTCCTTTGAATTCTTTGATTGCTCAAGATCAAGTAGATGTGAACTTTATCTCTAGAAACAATTTCAATAACAATGCTTATAGGAGTAATTTTGGTAGCAACCCTAGACCGTTCCCCTCTAATTCCTATGGGAACAACAATGCTTATCCTAGCACCAAGAACTCCACTTCTGAACTAGAGATTATGCTTAAAGACTTTATCACTACCCAAAAAGCCTTCAATAAGAGTGTAGAAGAAAAACTAAACAAACTAGATAATCTCTCTTCGAAGGTTGACAATTTAGCCCATGAGGTAGAATTGCTTAAAATTAGAACTTCCCCTCTTGAGGAGAGGAAGACCACTCCTATGAATGCTATTCAAGTGCAAATTAATGAAAACATTAGGATGATGGCTAAACTTAAAGAGAGATGGGCTAGAGAAAGGGAGGAAGAAGATAGAATTAAGAGCCTTCCTACCCACCACACTGTTGCTACTATCCAAGTTGTTGAGGATATCCAAACTCTTAGCACCCAATGCACTCCTAGTCCCATTGAACCTATTAATGGTGATGCTATGACCTCAACCGTAGAAACTCCTATAACCATAGAAGCTACCAAACAAGTGAGCCTAAAGGACACCACTACCACTTTACTTGATAGTAGTGACCTTGATTTTGATAATTGCACCCTTTATGAAGTTATTGATTTTCTTCACAAGATGTCTAGAGATCCCCACACTACCACACTTAACCTTGCCTTCACGGAGCATATCACTAATGCTCTTATCAAAGCTAGGGAGGAAAAGCTTAGGGTAGAAGCCTCCATACCTAGAAAGCTAGAAGATGGTTGGGATCCTATGATTAAAATTAAGTTGAATAACTTCTCTTGCTATGCTTTATGTGATATTGGAGCTAGTACCTCCGTTATGCCCAAAAGAATATATGATATGCTTAAATTGAAATCTTTTGATCCTTGTTCTTTTGGTGTTCGTCTTGTTGATTCTTCCATAAAGAAACCTTTGGGGAGGATCGACGATGTTCTTATCATTGTCAATGACAATTATGTTCCCGTTGATTTTACTATTATGGATATTGAATGTGAACCTTCATGTCCAATTATTTTGGGACGTCCTTTTCTTCGCACCGTTGGTGCTATCATTGACATGAAAGAGGGGAATATGAAATTCCAATTCCCTCTCAAGAAAGGGATGGAACACTTCTAGAGGAAGAAGATTAAGTTGCCTTTTGAGTCCGTTACACGGGCTAGCTATTCTTTTACTCTTGATAAAACTTGATCCTCTCTTTTTGCATTATGCCTAGCTTAAAGGCATAAAAGAAAGCGCTTTTGGGAGGCAGCCCACAAGGAATTAGGTTTTATTTTTCTTTTGTTGTGTCTTTATGTTTGTTACTACAGTAGCATCATCATTGTATCTTTTCTTTTCAGCTTTGTGCCAAGTTTAGCCTCCGATTGCAAGAAAGTTCAAAAGTTGTGACGTGCAGTCCAGAAAACAGATTCTGTCCTTGGACAGAAAAATTCGTATAAAATCACCAGATCATCTTTTTTATCTGAATTTTTTATACAGCGTGCTCTATACAATTGGCTTTCGGGCGTCTGTTCTGAGTTTTTTGATTTGAGTTGCAGAAGTGCCCCGAAAAAATTATTTACTACCTGCTGGTCAGCTTTTCACAGATTCTGTCCTGTTTTGCCTTTTCTTTGTTTTGCAAACCTTGAGCTTGCTTTTTCTTTGAAAAAACCTTTTTGCAATCTTGATAAACAGTAGCTCTTCAAGATTATCCTTATTTCCAGCAAGGAAAAATTATTTTATTATGGGTACTAACCTCGCTAATCAGATTATGATGAGTTATGTATGAAGGGAGTTTTCAAGTGTGCGAGGGAAGATGATAAAAAGATTCAGGAGGGTCAAAGGCTCAAGCTTGGGGATGCCCCCGTGCACCCCCAAGAAATATTCAAGAAGACTCAAGCGTCTAAGCTTGGGGATGCCCCCATGCATCCCCTTCTCCATCAACAATTATCAGTTCGTCTTTCGTTCCACTATATTTTAATCACTTCATGCGTTATGTGCTATGCTTGGAGCGTCTTGCTTTTAGTTTCCTTTTTAGTTTTCTATAGCTTTGCTTGCTGTTCATAACGAGTTAGAACCCATCTTTCTTTGTGTGGGAGAGAAACACGCTCCACTTCAACCTAGAACACAACATAGGATTTTCATGCTTATCTTTGCTGTGTGTGTTCTTTGTCTTTCAATAAGCTACTGTCTTGTTTAGCTCTTAGTTTTCATGCTTTTCTTTTTAAAAGAGCTTTTGTTTAGTTGGTTGCTGAACTCTCTTGAGTTTTCATGTTTATCTTGTTAAGAGAGTTTGTCTGTTGCACTGAGTTGTGCGTCTTAACCTAAAGTAGGTAATTGAGGTTGCTATTTAATTTTGGTAGTAACTTGGAATAGTTTTGAGGTATTGCCATGAGTAATGTCTGAACTTTTGGTGTCAAGAGCTTTAGCCTATTAGTGATAGATGTCGTATTTTGGGCAATCCGTGTTTATTTTCAAAAACCTACAAAATAGTTGAGAACTTTAGCTACTAAATGGATCACTAATCTTTGGAGGGATCGAATATTAGAGTACACTCACGTACCATGGGTCGAGGATGCACAAGGGTAACCAAACCCCCATACACACCTCCTCGGGGTACTTGTCTCTTTGTGAACCTCCTAATTAGATTGAGAGTTACCGATAATAAGTGCATGAGTTCTTCGGACTAATGTGAGTATTCGAAAGTTGACACTTCCACCTAACCATATTTTTCTAGCCTCTTCGGTACCGTGCATTGCCCTTTCTCACCTCGAGAGTTGGCGCATACTTCGCCGGTGCATCCAAATCCTTGGCACGATACGCTCTGTCATCATAAGCCTCATTATATCCTTCCTCAAAACAACCACCATACCTACCTATTAAGGCATTTCCATAGCCTTTCCGAGATACATTGCCATGCAACATCCATCTTCTCATGACTTGATCTTCATGTCATACATGCTTTTTGCTTGATCGATGAGCCGCATGCTAGTTGGGCCTTGCCCTAATCATTGCTACATGACGCGCTAGTATCATTGCATATACTGCTACACTGGCAGAGGCATACATTTGCATACATCATGATAGTTTCATTTTCTTTATGTTGAGTACTTTTGTAAAGTATGAAAGATCTTCTATACTTCTTGTAATACATAGAGTGTTGCCCCTAAAGTGAGGAAAAGATCCCAAAGAAGACAAATCAAAAGATCCCAAAGAGGACAAATGAGAGATAAATAGAAAGAGCCATTGAGGCCACAAAAAATAAAAAAAATAGAAAAAAGAGAAAAAAAGAAATAAAAAGAGAGAAGGGGGCACACTACTATTTCCTTTTGAGAGATCCACACTCGTACTCCATCTTATACCCTGTACTCCATAGAGATTATCATTCATGCATATATCTATGTGGGGACCTTTACACTATAGAACTTGGCTTGTATATTCCAATGATGAGCCTCCTCAAAAGAGCTCTAGGTCTTCTTGAGCAAGCAAGTTGGATGCACCCCCACTAGTTCCATTGGAGAGCTTACCTTAGCTCATATGTGCATCCGTTGCATGGCAATCCCTACTCCTCACATTATATCTATCATTTGGCTTTCTCTTGCCAATGATTGTCCTCATTGATGTGAGCCTTTCACACCTTTTTTGTCTTCCCCCTCTATCATTTTTCTCTCTTTGCCATCCTAAGTGTCGACTTTCTTGCTTACGCTCATCCATTGCATGAGTGCTCAAAATATCGAAAGGGAGTGGATCATTTTGACTTGTACCTGGCTGACGGTCTGGGGATGAGTCAAGATAAGATTCGTATCCCCTTTAGTAGATTAAGTTCTCAACAATATAAAAACTATGTTTTACTCTCTCATATATCCCTATCCCCTTTCTTCCACGCAAACACCATTTGGAGACATTCGAGTCACGGACAGCGCGAGCTCTTGCACCTTTATGTTCTTATGTTACTTGTTACAATACTAATATAGACTCTTGCTTGTTATGACTTGAATTGAATTACATACCTTGATTGCTTTACTTAAAAGTTCTTATATGGTTGATAGCATGTCACCACAGAAATTATGCTTGTTATCATTTACCTACTCGAGGACGAGCAGGAATTAAGCTTGGGGATGTTGATACGTCCAAAACGTATCTATAATTTCTGCTTGCTCCATGCCTCTTTTGTGTGATATTGCTATGATATTTATGCACTTCCATACACTTTTGATCATATTTGGACTAACCTATTAACTCAGTGCACCACTGTGCTAGTTCCTGTTTTCTGCTGTTTTTCTATTTCAGGTTTTCCCCATATTAAAAGTGCCCTAAAAATTCCGGGAAAAATACAGGAAAAATCAGCGTATCAGGAGCTTCCAGAAAAACGAAGGCAGGGCCAGAGGGGAGCCTGGGGTGGCCCAGGCGGCCACCCGGCGCGGCCCCACCCCTGGCCGCGCCAGGGGGGCGCCTGGGGCCCCACCTCCGCCTCTGGTGACCCTCCTTTTGCATATATATTGCTCGCGTCCCGAAACCCTCGAGGACGGAACCCTTTTTCGCGATCTCGTCTCTGTTCCGCCGCCGCCGCGCTTCCAAGATCGGGAGCACGAGGAGAACTCTTCCCGGCACCCTGCCGGAGGGGAGAACCACCACCGGGAGCTTCTCCACCACCATGGACGCTTCCGGGATGAGTTGTGAGTAGTCTCCCTTGGACCATGGGTCCATGACCAGTAGCTATGTGATGTTCTCCTCCCCTCTTTGTTTTTCATCGATTAGACCTCATGAGCTGCCCTACATGATCGAGGCACATATGTAATCTTTATGCTGTTGCTCTGCCGAGTTTGCTGGGATCCGATGGATTATGAGATTATGTTCAGATTGTGTGTGAGTAATATATTTGATTCACCTTCTTTATATTTATGTTCTTGAGTAATTCTTGCATGTTCTCCGTTGCTATTTATTGCTTTGGCCGAGTAGTAGGTAGTAACTCCAAGAGGGAACATTATGCTTGATTGTGGGTTCATGCCCCTCGATGACTAGCTTGAGTGACAGAAACATGAGTCTAGAGGATGTGCTGTTGCCACAAGGGGGAAACAACGGTGCTTGTACTTGCGGGTGCAAGGATTGTTTACTTTACGCAAAGTTCTTTTAATGCAGTTGTCCGTTGCTTTGAGTTTACACTTTGGGTGGGACTCGCAACTTAATACCAGCGAGATGTTCTGGATAGATATTTCAAGGTGGATGATTAGTAGTAGATGCAGATGGATTTCGGTCTACTTGCCTTGGCGTACGGCCCATGCTTTTGAGCCTCTACCTTTCTTACAGCATAGTTAGCATTGGTTTGCGCACATAATCCTGTCAATTGCCCAGCTGTAATTTGTTCACCTCGCTGAGCTGTTTTATCGTCTTTTGGGAGAGAGACATCACTAGTGAACATCATGGGACTCCGGTCCATATTACCATCACTGATCACACCCGCTATTTACTTCCTGTTCTTATTTCCTAGTTGCAGTCATACCTATCACTATTATCTCTTGCGTTTGATCCTTTGTAAACGACAAGGCCGGAGGGATTGACAACCTCTCTGTACTCGTTGGGAGCAAAGTTATTTGTATCTGTGTGCAGGTCCTATGAAGCACAAGTTTCTGGCGCTATTGACACCTTCTTGTCGACCCTGGGAGTCTCACGGGATTCGATCCTTGGTATCTTTGCCAAGGGAAATTTGCCGCTACGCTACATCTCAAACCTTCCACTTGGGGTAACCAACGAGGGGCAAGAAGCCATCACCCCCCCGCCCCCCTTAAAAGCAGGGGAAACAAGGGCAGTTCCTTCCATTCGCCCGTTGCTTCTTCAATCCTCAGAAACCCCCTCCGCTCCCCTCCTCCCCAATGGTCGAAAGAGAACAGCGCTCCGCCCCCTCCGCCGCCACCAGCACCACCAGCGCCGTCGACCTCGCCCGCCGTCCCCGCCATGGCTTCGAAAGGCGAGAAGGCGAAGGCCGCGAAGTCCGCCGAGGCGCTGCGGCTAGCAGCAATGCAGAAGAAGATGGCGGTCTTCCCGCCAAAGCTTAACGCGGAGGAGCTGAGGGATACCTTCTACCTCTTCTGGGCGAGGGAGACGAAGGCGCATCCGTGCACCAAGGTACTCCCCGCTGTAGCCTGCGATATGTTCCCGACCGGCTACGCCTTTTTTGGCTTGTTCTTCTACTGCGGGCTCTGCCCGCCCTTTTCTGAGTTCTTCTGCGACATCATGAATACCTACGGGTTTCATCTCCTTGACTTCACCCCCAACGCCGTCTTGACCATGGCCGTTTTCGCACATCTGTGCAAAACTTTGTCGGAGTCTACCCCAACGTAGCTCTCTTCCGCCATTACTTCACGCCCCGAGTCGAGGCAGGGTCGCCCCTGTCTGGCGGAATCTCTTGGATCTCAAGGACGCACAAGAAGGAAGCCTATCTAGAAGGGGAGCTCCGCGGCAAGTGGGATGAGTGGAGAGCCAACTGGTGTTGGATAGTAGAGGATGACCCACAGCCTTTCACTTCCCGGTGCCAAGCCGCAGTAGTTCGCGGCAACGACTGGAGCGACCTGGCCCCGGAGGACAGCAGACTAAAGATCGCCACCACCCGGATCCTTCGCCTCCGGCACGCCAAGCTCACCGTGGGTGCAGTCGGAGCAGACTTTCTCCGCCGCCGCATCGCCCCCTTGCAGGAGAGAAAGAGGGCTGCTTGGGAGTTTGAGAATGCGGCAGACATCATGAGGCTGCGCCCGGGCCTCAATTGGAATTTCACTGTGCTGGAGCTCAACGCGATGCTCCAAGCTTTGTTCAAGTACGACTCCGCCCACCCCGAGTGGTTCACGTTGCCGCCAGGCGTAGTTCTGTTGTGCAATAGCTCTGCGCTCAGCGCCATCTGTGCAGTGATGCCACTGTGCGACTCCCACGGGATCGACCCCACTTGGCAAGAACCTTCCGACGAAGCTGTGCAGACATTCTTCGACAACTTGGTGGAGCAGCCAGTCGATCCCGACGAGAAGAAAGGCCTCACCCGTGACACCATCGACCAGGAGATGGCATACATTGCCACAAGACTGGAAGAGGCAGCGGCAGCCAGGGCCGCGGGCGAGTTCGGGTACACAGTGGAGGAGGCGGAGCCAGCGGAGGCGACAAGCCTCGCCGAAGAGGAAGAGCTCCACAAGGCGGGGAAGCTTGCCGGGCAACTTGCCAGGACAAGCGAGCCCGCTGAGCAGGGCGTAGAGTCGAGCGGGGCCACCGAGCAGGGTGCCGGGTCCAGTGAGCCTGCCGAGGACTCGAGCGGCTCACCGGAGATTGGCTCCTCTTCTTCTTCCTCGGGCAGCTCGCCACCACCAGCAAGTCCTCCAGCTCCGACAAGGAGGCGCCTCCGCAAGGCAGCAGATGCGACGGGGCGGCAGGCGGGCCAACAGCCGCAGCGCCGCGCGCCACGCGCCACCACGACAAGCAAGGCTGCCAAAGGAGTGCCTCGTGCTTCAGCGGCAACAGGAGGGGGATCTTCCCGGACTGGTGCCCCTGTTCCCGCTGTTCCTCGTGCTTCAGCGGCAACCGGAGAGGGGTCTTCCCAGACCATCGTCCCTGCTCCCGCCAAGCGGCCGAGGGGACCCACTCCTCTCCCTCCTCGCGCGGGGACGCGTGAGCTAGATTTTGACTTCTCCGCGCTGAGCTCCGATGAGGAGGAAGAAGAGTAATTCTCCGCAATCCTTGTGTTTTTTTGATTTTCTGTTGTTTCTTGTCTTGCATCTCTTTCGCTTAACTCTGAACTTGTTCCTCTGCAGAACTCTGGCTCAAAGGGCAGCGAAGAGGGCCAAAGTCCCTGTGATCGTCATTGAGGACGAGCCCGCCGCAACGGCAGGGGGTGCGCCTGAGACGAGCTTGCCGGACCCGGCAACTGTTCTTCGGAGCAGCCCCCAGCGTAAGTGTGGTTCACTTTCCGCTAGTCGGGTGCGCGTGGGTCTTCCTTCCTTGCTGATATCTTGTTTGTTGACTTGTGCAGGAGCAGAGCAGCAGCATCAGGAGCGCCAGGAGACCGCCCCCGACGTGCCGCACGCCTCGACCACACCTCCAGGAGGGAGCTCCCCGGCAAGGGAGAATACTCCGCCAAGGGCGAGCACCCCGCCGAGGGCGAGCACCCCGCCAAGGGCGAGCACCCCGCCGAGGGATGGCGCTGGCGGCCCTCCGCCGGCGGAAGCTACCACCACGCCGCCGAGGGAGAGCTCCCCGGCGAGGAACTTCATCGAGGAGCCGGCCCGCGCAGGTAAACCCTTGGACTTTTCTTCTTTCAATTCTTCTTTTTTGGATATTTGCTTGACTTGTTTGCCTTTTCTTTCCTTCTGTCAAACCCGTCCGCCGCAGAGCCAATGGAGACGGAGGTCGCCGTCGAGGAGGACGCGCGCGGCAACACCGGCGACGCCGCCGCTACCGAATGGGCGGCCGGTGCTGACGAGCCCACCGCCGACGAGGCAGCCAAGGCCGCTGGCGCGGCAGCTGAGGAGGGGTCCGGTAGTCGCACTGACGGCCCTGAGGCCGCAGGAGCGTCAAGCGCTGCGCCGGCTGCCGATCCCTCCGCTGCCGCAGCTGAGCCAGGCGCCTATCTGGAGGCCGGCAACGGTGTCTTCATCCAGCTCCCGTGGGCGTCTACGTCCAGGGCGCCGGTCGAGGGAGAAGTCTTCGACGGGGAGGTCCTTGCCTCCGCCGGACTGAAGTTCGTCGACGCGCCGAGCAGCAGCAGCGAGCCCGAGGAGGAGCGGTTTCTGCGGAAGCTTCTGTCCCTTTACCGCGCCCGGGAAGCCAAACTGGAGTCCCGAGAGGCTCTGGCCGCCAAAGCGGGCGCTGACTTGGAGAAGCGCGCAGAAGGGCTCCGGGCCGCCAACCAAGCAGCTCTCCGATCCTTGGCGGAGGAGCGGGAGCAGCTTGCCGAGGCGCACCAGGCCTTCATCTTGGAGAAAGCTAAAGCGGAGGAGCAGCAACGGCTTGCCGCCGAGGAGCTCTCCAGGAGAGAAGGTGAGCTGACGCAATGGAAGGTCGACCTCGACAGCCATGAGGACGAGCTTGCCATGCGCGAGCGATCGCTTGGCGGAGCTTTGCAGGAGGCAAAGGATGCCGCCGCAGCTGCCGAGACCGCCAAGACAGAGTTGGTGACGAGGGTGGCGCAGCTGGAGGCCAACTTGAAGACGAGCGGCGAGGAGGTCGCCGCACTCAAGCTCGAGAGGGAGAAGGACGCACACAGCCACTCCGAGCTGCAGGTCCGTCTCTCCGAGAAGGGCAAGGAGCTCGCCGTCGCCAAGGACTCCATCGCCGATCTGGAGCTGAAGCTGTCCACTCTTACCACGACGCTGGACGGCGCCAGGGAGTGGGAGACGACCCTGAAGGAGGAGCTCAGGGCCGAGAAGGTGTTGCTGGACAGTGCCGCCATCTCGCAGAATAACTTTAGGCGGAACGTCGAGATATGGACGGAAGGACTTGTCAACGCTGCCGCGGACATCGATACGGACTTGGCGCAGCTGGGAGCGGAGTACCTCGGGTACTCCACCGACGAGAACCTCCACGCTAGCGCCAAGCTCACTCTGTTTTTCAAGGGTGTGGCGATGGCCCTCCAGCAACTCCGGGAGAAGATCCCGAAGCAGCTGGCGGACGAGTCGCGCCGGCTCTGCGCGGGGGCCCTCCATAAGGTGCTGATGAAGATAGCGTACCGCAACCCCGGCCTCAATCTCACCAACGTCCTCCGGACCCTGCCGCCCGACGCCGACCAGGAGGCGCTCAAGGCCCTTGTCGCACCCATCGTGGACAAGGTGGGCGGGATCAAGAGAGTCGAGGGGGACCGCGCAGACTAGGCTTTTTACTTTCTTCTTTCCTTGCCGCTGCCAACCATGTTATGAACAATAGTCTATTAGAATTGCGGCAAGTCATTTTGTAATATAACTCTATCTTAGGTGGTTAATGCAGCGTTATTTTCTTTACTTGACTCCCTTGCTTTGTATGTTTTTACCCTACGCTTTTAGGGAACTTGCCGGCGTAGGCACCTTTGCCGCAAGCGTTGAGTGCGGAACTTCAGCAGCCTGTCGGCGGTGCCATTGCCGACAAGCAACCTTGTCGCAACCAGTTGCAGCACACTTAAGCTATTGAGCGGGCTCGGAAACAAAGTAAGGGCGCGACACTAGTCGCAGCACACTTAAGCCGTTGAGCAAACTCGAAACAAAATAAGGGTGCAACTGGACACGAGTTGGTTCCTCCGCACACAGGTTTTCCATACAAAGCGCGGCCGTTCAAGGAGAATAACTTAAAAATTTAAAAATTTGATTGCTCAAACTTGGGCAACTTATCTTTCGTGTTGTCTGCTTCCCGGCAAGGCAAGGCTTTCTTGAACGACGCTTGGTCCATACCACCATCTTCTCCCCCCCGGCAAATTTGTGCGCGAGAGAACCTTCTTTTCCTTGAGAAAAAAGAATGAAGAGAAAACACAAATATGGAACCTTGCGGCTCGTTATTGCTTACCGGGGGTAGGTGCTGCACAAAGTGTCAGATAATACATGCAAGAGGCAAAAAAGCACGAAAATGACAAGTCGTGCGGGGCACATAAACTTTACTGATGCACGGGGTCTGCGCCCGGCTTTGTACAAAGGATTACATGCAACAGCGACAAGACTTGTACAAAATGTGGTTGCCGGAGCGGATCACGGCAACCGCGCCTTATGGGTAAAACTTACGAAGATGCTCGATGTTCCAGGAGTTGCTCACCGGCAAGCCATCTTCAGTCTCAAGGCAGACATCGCCGGGCCTAGTGACTTGTTCCACCCGATAAGGGCCTTCCCACTTCGGCGTCAACTTGTTGGAATTCTTGGCGGACTGAACACGCCGAAGAACAAGGTCGCCTTCCTCGAGACTTCTGGCATTGACTTTGCGGCTATGGTAGCGACGCAAAGCTTGCTGGTAGCGAGCAGCTCGCACAGCAGCCTGAAGACGGTCCTCCTCAAGGAGCAGCGCGTCGTCTTGTAGCAGCTGCTCTTGCTCGAGCTCATCATAAGCGAGCACTCGAGGCGACCCGTATACGAGTTTCGTGGGGAGAACTGCCACTGCTCCATAGACTAGAGCAAAGGGTGTGTGTCCAGTGGCTCGATTTGGCGTCGTCCTGATCGACCAAAGAGCCGCCAGCAACTCCTCGATCCAGTTTCTTCCGCACTTGTGCAGCCTGTCGAAAGTTCTTGTCTTGAGTCCGCGCAGCACTTCAGCGTTTGCCCTCTCTGCTTGACCGTTGCTTCTCGGGTGAGCAACAGAAGCAAAGCAGACCTTGGCACCAAGGTCTTGGACATATTGCATGAAGGTGCGACTTGTGAATTGTGTGCCGTTGTCGGTGATGATCCTGTTAGGGATCCCGAAACGGCAAACAATCGACCTGAAGAACTTGACTGCTGACTGTGCGGTCACCTTTCTCACTGGTTCCACTTCCGGCCACTTTGTGAACTTATCGATGGCGACGTACAAGTACTCAAAGCCCCCGGCTACGCGGGGTAAGGGGCCGAGGATGTCGAGCCCCCAGACCGAAAATGGCCAGGACAAAGGGATCGTCTGGAGAGCTTGAGCTGGCTGATGTATCTTCTTGGAATGGAACTGGCACGCTTCACACTTACTTACTTGTGCAGTTGCATCCTGGAGGGCTTCTGGACAAAAGAAACCTTACCGGAAAGCCTTACCGGCAAGTGCTCTTGTGTCAATGTGGTGGCCACATATGCCTCCGTGTATCTCTGCCAACAGCTTCTGTCCATCTTCCCGAGGAATACACTTCAATTTCACACCGTTGAGTCTTCTTCTGTACAGTTCGTTGCCGACAAACTGGTACATACTTGACTGCCGGGCTACTTTTTCAGCTTCTTCTTGTTCTTCGGGAAGTTCTCCTGTCTGAAGGAAACGGACAATCTGCTGTGCCCATGCTGGAGCTTGTGGCTCGACAACAAGGGCTAAAGGCACATCTGCTGCTGCGGGAATGTCCGCTTCTACGGCAAGAACCTGTGTCTCAGCCGGAGCGTGACGATCCCCGGCAAGCTTGCCGGAGCAAAACTTGTTGGGAGCGTGTGCTTCAACTGTACAAACCCTAGGGTTTGCAGGAGCAGACCGCTCCTCAGCATTCTTGGCGTTGATCTTGGGGACTTTCTTGGCGGCGGCTTCTGGAAGCTCTGCCGGAAAGTAGTCGCCGGAGATCAACTTCCTCTTCTTGCTCTGTCCAGTTGATGGTGTTACGGATGGTTGAGTCAGCTTGAGCACAAAAATCCCTGGTTCCACAGGTAACTTAAGTGCAGCGCACTTTGACAGGCCATCTGCGATGTCGTTCTGAGCTCTTGGAACGTGCTCCATCTGTAGGCCGCAAAGTGTTCTTCAAGCTTTCTCACTTCATCGACGTAAGCTTCCTTCAACGGACTCTGGTAGTTCTTGTTTACTTGGCGGACGACCAATTGCGAGTCTCCCCTTACAATCAGCTTCTTAATCCCAAGGTCTGCCGCGATCCTGAGACCGGCAAGCAAACCCTCATACTCTGCAGTGTTGTTTGTCACTTGCTCTTTGGGAAAGTGCATCTGGACCATGTACTTGAGGTGTTCCCCGGTGGGCGCGACAAGCAGCACGCCGGCACCGGCGCCTTGCAGCGAGAAGGCACCATCAAAGTACATTATCCATTCCTTGCTCGCTTCTTTGACGGGGATGCTCGTCTCTGGAATCTCTTCGTCTGGCGTTGGCGTCCACTCTGCTATGAATTCTGCCAATGCTCTGCTTTGGATAGTCGAAGTGCTCTCAAACTTGAGGCCAAAGCTTGACAGTTCTAGTGCCCACTCAACAATCCTGCCTATCGCTTCTGGATTTTGCAATATCCTCTTCAGCGGAAAGCAAGTGACCACCGTTATCTCATGTGCTTGGAAGTAATGGCGCAGCTTTCTCGAGGCCATGAGAAGGCCGAAAAGCAACTTTTGCACCCCAGAATACCTTGATCTAGCCCCCTGCAAGAGGGAACTGACAAAATAAACTGGGCGCTGCACCATCTTCTTCCGTACCTCTTCTTGCACCTGCGCAGTTCCATCCTTGTCGGGACCAGAGCTTGTCGGAGAAGCCCCCTGCTTGTCGCTGGATGTGCTTGCCGCGGCCGCTGGCTCATCATCTGCCTCCCTCTCCGCTACTAACGCAGCACCAACCACTTGATTGGTTGCCGCTAGGTATAGCAGCAACTTCTCTTGTGGCCTAGGTGCGACAAGTACTGGAGTGGAGGACAGGTACCTCTTCAAGTCTTGCAGCGCTGCCTCTGCTTCCGGAGTCCATTTCATTGGACCTGCCTTTTTCAAAATTTTGAAAAACGGCAGGGCGCGTTCTGCAGACTTAGAGATAAACCTGCTGAGAGCAGCCACGCAGCCGGCAAGTCTCCGCACATCCTTGACGCGCTTCGGTGCTTCGATCTGCTCGATGGCCTTGATCTTGTCGGGATTGGCTTCAATCCCCCTCTGGGATACAAAGAACCCGAGAAACTTGCCGGAGGGGACTCCAAACACGAACTTCTCGGGGTTGAGCTTGAGTTGGATCTTGCGCAGGTTCGCAAAAGTTTCATCTAGATCTTGTATCAGAGTTGCCCTGTCCTTGCTCTTGACCACTATATCATCCATGTAAGCTTCTACATTCCTGTGTATCTGTGGCTCAAAAGCTGTATGGACAACCCTTGCAAATGTTGAACCCGCATTCTTCAATCCGAAAGGCATGCGTATGAAGCAATATGTGCCACATGGAGTAATGAATGCGGTCTTCTCCTCATATTCCTCAGCCATAAAAATCTGGTGGTATCCTGAGTATGCATCAAGAAGCGAAAGCAACTCACATCCAGCCGTGGAGTCAACAATCTGGTCAATGCGCGGCAAGGGAAATGGATCTTTGGGACAAGCTTTATTCACATCGGTGAAGTCAATACAAAGCCTCCACTTCCAGTTTGCTTTACGCACGACAACAGGATTGGCCAACCACGTGGGATGGAGCACACCTCTGACAAGGCCTGCCGCTTCCAGCTTCTTGATTTCTTCTGCGATAAACTCTTGGCGCTCCACCGCTTGCTTTCGAACCTTCTGCTTGACAGGCCACGCGTGAGGACAAATGGCAAGCTTGTGCTCAATCACTTTCCTGGGAACACCGGGGATGTCGGACGGTTGCCATGCAAACACGTCGACATTCGCCCACAGGAAAGCAACGAGCGCGCTTTCCTATTTAGGGTTAATCATAGCACTGATGGTGAAGGTACCACCAGTGCCGTCCTCCTTGGCTGACACCTTCTTGGTCTCGGGGGGAGCTGCCATCGTCTTCTTACACTTGCCGGTGGAGCTCGATGGTGCGTCCTCGATGGCAGGGCAGCATTCCGAAGAGGTGCGTTTGCCGGAGTGGGCCCCAGAGCGCTTGCCGGACCTGGTCTTGTTCTTTCCCCCGGGAGCTTCAGCGGCAAGTGTCTTGCTATCTGTTGCAGCTGCTGCATCCCGGTAAATCTTGTCGGCGCAGATAAGGGCGTCCTTCTTGTCGCCAGGGACAGAGATGACGCTTATTGGGCCTGGCATCTTGAGCATGTTGTAGGCGTAATGAGAGGCTGCCATGAACTTGGCGAGCGCTGGACAGCCAAATATTCCATTATAAGGCAATGGAATATTGGCAACGTCGAAAGTGATCCTCTCAGTCCTGAAGTTCAGCTCCCCGCCAAATGTCACTGGAAGTGTTATCTTCCCCTTCGGCTTGCTCCTTCCCGGGTTTATTCCTTGGAACGTGCCGGTTTCTTCGAGCTCGCTGTCGGGGATTTGGAGTTTCCGGACCACAGCGGAGGAGATCAAGTTCAGGCCGGCCCCGCCGTCGACTAGCATCTTGGTGACTTTGAGGTTGCGGATGGTTGGTGAAACCAACATCGGCAAGCACCCGACCGCAGTTGTGCGATCAGGGTGGTCCTCAATGCCGAAGATGATAGGCGTGCTGGACCACTTCAGAAGTTTGCGCGACTCGACGGGCGGTTCTGTTGCCCGCTCCCATTGTTTGAGTTGGCGGTGGGAAGTATGCAGAGAAGCGGCACCGTCAACGCACATAACTTCTGTGGCCTTCTGGAACTCTTGCTCGCTGTTCTCTCCATCATCCATGTCTTCGTCTTTGTCTTCGTCTTCATCCTTGTCGCGGCCGCGGGGAGATCTGTCCCCTTGCCGCTGCTTGGCCTTGCCGAGGCGTCCTCCTCGGCCGTTGAATGGCCGCTTCTTGCCGGATCCACCATCACCTCCCTGGGCCTTCTCCTTGTCGCGTCGCTCGTACTCAGCTTTCTGCTGCTCGACGAGGTATTCGACTTTCTTGCAGTTTTGGAGATCGTGGCCCTTGGTGCGGTGGATCTTGCAGTACTGCTTGTCGGTGCCGTCCTGCTTGTCGGCGGCCGCCACAGCCTGGCAGTTGGTGCACGTGGCAGTCTCCTTGCCGGAGCTGCCAGCCTGGGCTTTCTTGGCGCCAGCCTCCTTGCCGGACTGCTCAACGACAAGCACTTCCTTGTTCTTCTTCTTCCTATTGTTCCGCCGCCGGTTCTTCTTTGCCGGGGCGGCATCTTCGCTGTCTGATCCCCCTGCTCCAGTATCCTCTCCGGGGAGTTTCCTCCCCTCCTCAGCGCGTGCGCACTTGTCGGCCAGGGCATAAAGCTCACTGACGTCTCAGATTTTGCACATCGCCATCTCCTCCCTCATCCGGCGGTTACGCACGTTCTGATGGAACGCGCTAATAACCACGGCAGGGTGGACATCCGGGATGTTGTGCTGGACACGGCTGAACCTCTGGATATACTTACGCAGGGGCTCTCCTTCCTTCTGGGCGAGTATGTGAAGGCCACTCTCCTGGCCATGGGGCTTGTGGCCACCCGTGAAGGCGCCGACAAACTGATGGCACAGGTCAGCCCAAGAAGAAATGGAGTTCTCCGGCAAGTGCATGAGCCAAGATCTGATGTTTGGCTTGAGCACCAGCGGGAAGTAGTTGGCTAATATCTTTTCGTCTCGTCCCCCGGCAGCCTGCACCGCGATGGTGTAGATGTTGAGGAACTCCGACGGATGTGTCTTGCCGTCGTACTTCTTGGGTACGTCGGGCTTGAAGTTCTTCATACTGGGCCACTGGACTTGCCGCAGCTCACGAGTGAACGCAGGGCAACCTACCGCGTACGGCAAGTCGCCTGGTCCCCCGGGCGCGTGCATGTCAACAGTGGGCCCAGCGCGCTGGTCAGATTGACGCCGCGCTTCTCTCCGACGCTCGATGCGGGTTCGAGCGTCCTCTTGTTGTCGATCGTCGAGAACTTGGCGCTGATCGCGGCGAGCTCGCGGATCCGACGACGCAGTGGATTCGTTGTTGAGGTTGATCCGACGAGTCGGCGATTTTGGCCTTCGGGGCAGGGAGTGCACGATGGTTGCACCCCCGGCAGTCTTGTCGCCATCAGCCCGCGCTTGACTAACTTGCCGCGACCGCGACGTGGTCGGCTGCTACGGAGTGTCGCCGTTGGCGAAGGCGATGAGGCTTTGGATGGTGGCCCTCCAGTCGTCGGCCTTGTCTGCCGCTGGAGGGAAATCGAGGAGCAGCTGAGCTCGAGCTAGAGCTTCTGCTGGAGTGGCGGGGAGCGGTGGCGAGCGGTGCGAGGAGCGGGATATGCTCGGACTTCTAACCGCGTTAGAAGGAGCAGCATCCCGTCCCGGCGACCGTGCCTAGCTCGTGCCAGCATGTTGGTGTGCATGCTGGCCTTGAGCGTCCCGAGATCCGTCAGCTTGACCTTGTCCCAGCAAGCGTATGGTACCTTGAGTACCATGTCGCTGCCGGTCTCGCGCCTCCTGAGATGGGCGCGGTGCGTGTACGGACGCCGAGGCCTTGGAGTGCGCTCGGTCGTCCGTCTTGTCCTTGGACTTGGCGGCGCCATGAGTTTCCTCGCCGACGTCCGTCCTTCCGCCGACGTCTACCCCACCAGCCGTTGGCTCCGGCGGTGGCGGGATCGACGCGGACGGGCCTGCTGCCTACAAAGCCTTCTTCTTCGGCAGCATGCTGATGGAGTCGATGAAGTTGATGAAGTTGGTGAAGTTGGTGAAGATCTAGCTCGTGTGACGCCGGATCGGGTTCACACAACCTCGACGCACCCCCTACCTGGCGCGCCAAAGATGTTGGGGAAACTGATCGCCCATGAACACCTATGGGACCGGAGCCCCTTTTCGGTACGGCGAGGGGGCGGAGGATGCACAAAGAGCGGATCGAGGTGCACACACGAGCAGTTTACCCAGGTTCGGGCCGCACGGATGCGTAAAACCCTACTCCTGCTTTGGTTTGTTATTGAGTTCTTGGCTCGGGAGCGAGGAGAGCAACAGTACACTCTAACCGCTAGCTAGACCGAGCGTGGAGAGTGATCGATCCTCGGAACCCCCTCTACGTTGCGCATGGGCCTCCTTTTATAGGTCAAAGGGGTCACCGACAGGTGGCAACACAGATGAGGGTAAAAAAGTAAAAAGAGTGGTAGTTGGAACAGTGTTTGTATAGTGCTCTATACCTAACTCTAACGGCAGGGGACAAGGGCATTGAATGCCCGTCGCCGTCGCCCCAAACAGTGCAAAAAGTTACCGTCAGGGCGCCTCCGCCCGCCATGATGGTGGCCATGTCATCGCCGCTTGCCACCATGTTCCCCTGGCTGCACAGCCTTCCGCCACGTGCGCCTAGAAGGGTCCCAGGGCGACACGTGGGTGGATGAGCTGGAGCGTGGGAACTGAGTGGAAGCTTGCCGCGGCAAGTGTCTTGCCGCGGTCGCTATCTTGCCGCGCCTGGGAGCTTGTCACTCACCGGGCCTTGCCGGGACGCGTGGCGCGTCGCGGCAAGCTCTCTTGAGGTGCCTTGGTTGGCCTTCCCGGCAACTCCTCTTGCCAGGGTCTCGTGTCTTGAGTGATTCTATGCCTTGGGTGGCCTTCCCGACAAGCTCCTCTTGCCGGGGCCTTGTCTCTTTGACTCAAATACTTTGTTCTTGAATGGCTCCAGTGGAACCACGAGGGGTCTTGGCGGTCGCCTGGCGAGCCTTGCCGCGGGACGCTGCAACTGCCCGTGCACAAGTTCGGGATACTAAGGTACCCCTACTTTAGTACATCGACACATGTATTGCGTGAAAGTTGAAAGGTTTGAAAGAATAGAGTATGAAAACAAGTGCTTGGCTGAAACCGGGGTTGTGCATGATATGAATATTTTGTGTGATGAAGAGGGAGCATAGCCAGACTATATGATTTTGTAGGGATAACTTTCTTTAGCCATAGTATTTTGAGAAGACATGATTGCTTTGTTAGTATGCTTGAAGTATTATTATTTCTTATGTTAATATAGACTTTTGTCTTGAATCTTTCAGATCAGAACATTCATGCCACAATTAATGCAATTACATTGAAAACTATGTTGGTTAGCATTCCACATCAAAAATTCTGTTTTTATCATTTACCTACTCGAGGACGAGCAGGAATTAAGCTTGGGGATGCTTGATACGTCTCCAACGTATCTATAATTTTTGATTGTTCCATGCTATTATCTATGATGTTTTGGATGTTTAATGGGCTTTGTTATACACTTTTATATTATTTTTGGGACTAACCTATTAACCGAAAAGCCCAGTCCAGATTGCTGTTTTTTTTTGCCTATTTCAGGGTTTTACAGAAAAGGAATATCAAACGGAGTCCAAACAGAATGAAACTTCGGGAGAGATATTTTTGGAGCAAAATACGCACGGGAGACTTGAGAACCACGGATTAGGGCACACATGGCGTCCACGAGGGTGGGGGCGCCCCCCTGTAGGGCGCGCCCCTGCCTCATGGGCCCCATGTTTGGCCCCCGGTTCCCTCTTTCCTCCTATATGTACATACAAACCATCAGAACAACAAAGAAAACCCTAGTTCCACAGCCGCAACCTTCTGTTCCCGTGAGATCCCTTCTTGGGGCCTGTTCCGGCTCCGCCAGAGGGGGGATCTACCACGGAATGCTTCTACATCATCATCATCGCCTCACCATGAGTTGTGAGTAGTTTACCACAGACCTTCGGGTCCATAGCTAGTATCTAGATGGCTTCTTCTCTCTCTTTGGATCTCAATACCAAGTTCTCCTCGGTCTTCGAGGAGATCTATTCGATGTAATCTCTTTTTGCGGTGTGTTTGTCGAGATCCGATGAATTGTGGGTTTATGATCAAGATTATCTATGGGAAATATTTGGTTCTTTTCTGAACTCTTTATGTGTGATTATAATATCCTGGCAAGTCTCTTCGAATTATTGGTTTGGTTTGGCCTACTAGATCTATAGTTCTTGCAATGGGAGAAGTGCTTGGCTTTGGGTTCAATCTTGCGGTGTCCTTTCCCAGTGACAGTAGGGGTAGCAAGGCACGCATTGTATTGTTGCCATCGAGGATAAAAAGATGGGGTTTATATCATGTTATTTGAGTTTATCCCTCTACATCATGTCATCTTTCTTAAGGCATTACTCTGTTCTTATGAACTTAATACTCTAGATGCATGCTGGATAGCGGTCAATGTGTGGAGTAATAGTAGTAGATGCAGAATCATTTCGGTCTACTTGTCTCGGACGTGATGCCTATATATAACGATCATGCCTAGATATTCTCATAAGTATTCGCTTTTCTATCAATTGCTCGACAGTAATTTGTTTACCCGCCGTAGAATACCGCTATCATGAGAGAAGCCACTAGAGAAAACTATGGCCCCCGGGTCTATTCTCAACATATCAATCTACAATCTACTTTACTTTTCCGCTTTTACTTTCTGTTCTTATATCCAGAAAATACCAAAAATATCAAACTATCATCTCTATCAGATCTCACTTTCGTAAGTGACCGTAAAGGGATTGACAACCCCTTATCGTGTTGGCTGTGAAGTTCTTATTTGTTTGTGCAGGTGTGAGGGACCCGCGCGTGGTCTCCTATTGGATTGATACCTTTGTTCTAAAAAACTAAGGGAAATACTTACGCTACTGTGCTGCATCACCCTTTCCTCTTCGAGGGAATACAACGCAAGCTCGAGAAGTAGCGCATATAAATGCATATAAAGCATCCAAGATGGATAATATAATAGCATGGAACAATAAAAAATTATAGATACGTTGGAGATGTATCAAGCATCCCCAAGCTTAATTCCTGCTTGTCCTCGAGTAGATAAATGATAAAAACAGAATTTTTGATGTGGAATGCTACCCAACATATTTATCAATGTAATTATTCTTTAGAGTGGTGTCAAAGTTCAGATCCATACGTTTTAAGAAAAAGTTTATATTGACATGAGAACGACAATATTCTAAGCATACTAGATAGTAAATCATCAAGCTTCAAAAATAACATGGCTAAAGAATGTTATCCCTACAAAATCATATAGTCTTATTATGCTCCCTCTTCTCAACGCAAGGTGATCATGCCCCATCCCGGTGTCAGCCAAGCAATTGGTTCATACTTTTTAACGCGCTTCAGCCTTTTTAATATTTCACTCAATATATGAGCGTGAGCCATGGATATAGCAAATATGGGTGTAATAGAAGGTGGTAATAGACAAAAGGAGGGAGAAAGTCTCACATCAACTCAGCAAATCAATGGACTATGGAGATGTCCATCAATTGATATCAATGTGAGTGAGTAGGGATTGCCATGTAACGGATGCACTAGAGCTATAAGTGTATGAAAGCTCAAAAAGAAAACTAGTGGGTGTGCATCAACTTGCTTGCTCATGAAGACCTAGGGCATTTGAGGAAGCCCATCGTTGGAATATACAAGCCAAGTTCTATAACAAAAATTCCCACTAGTATATGAAAGTGACAACATAGGAGACTCTCTATCATGAAGAACATGGTGCTACTCTAAAGCACAGGTGCAGAAAAATATAGTAACATTGTCCCTTCTCTCTTTTTCTCTTTTTTTGGGCTCTTTGGCCTCTCTTTTTTGGTGGTCTGCTTTGGCCTCTTTTGTGTATTTGGGCTTCATTGGCCTCTTTTATTTTTTATAACCTCACATGGGACAATGTTCTAATAATGATGATCATCACACTTTTATTTACTTACAACTTGATATTAGAACTCGATGCTAGAACAAAGATATGACTCTATATGAATGCCTCCGGCGGTGTACCGGGATGTGCAATGACCAAGAGTGACATATATAAACAATATGAATGGTGGCCTTGCCACAAATACTATGTCAACTACATGATCATGCAAAGCAATATGACAATGATGAAGTGTGTCATAACAAACGGAACGGTGGAGTTACATGGCAATATATCTTGGGATGGCTATGAAAATGCCACAATAGGTAGGTATGGTGGCTGTTTTGAGGAAGGTATAAGGAGTGTTTTATGCACCGGTAAAAGTTTCACGACACTAGAGTGGCTAGCAAAGATGGAAGGGTGAGAGTGCGTTTAATCCATGGACTCAACATTTGTCATAAAGAACTCACATACTTATTGCAAAAGATTTATTAGCCCTCAAAGCAAAGTACTAATACACATGCCCCTAGGGGGGAGGTTTGTAGGAGTTAACCATCGCGCGCCCCGACCTTCACACAAAGGTGAACAATCAAGACACAATCATTTCGTTTCGGTTGCACTTTTTGTAGACCATACGTGCATGCTTCGGGAATCACAAACCTTAACACAATTATTTTATTTACCCTACTATTTACTACTGGCATGATTCTAATATTACCATCGTCCTATCTCAAAATGATCACAATTGTCATATGGAGGTTTTACTATACCTACTTTGGATGTCTATTGTATTAGGACTAAATTCACAATCCAAGCTAATTACCATGCTGATTTTAGAGACTCTCAAAATAATATAAGTGAAGCAAGAGAGTTCAACAATTTCTACAAAATAAAACCACTGCCGTGCTCTAATAGATATAAGTGAAGCACTAGAGCAAAATTGCCTAGCTCAAAAGATATAAGTGAAGCATAAAGAGTATTCTAATAAATCACGATTGAAGTGTGTCCCTCTCAAAAGGTGTGTACAGCAAGGATGATTGTGACAAACTAAAAAACAAAGACTCATATCATACAAGACACTCCAAGCAAAACATATATCATGTAGTGAATAATAATATAGCCTCAAGTAAAGTTACTGATAGATGAGGACGAAAGAGGGGATGCATTTCCAGGGCATCCCCAAGCTTAGGATCTTGGGCGTCCTTGAATTTTACCTTGGGGTGCCTTGGGCATTCCCAAGCTTAGGATTTTGCCACTCTTTATTCCATAGTTCATCAAATCCTTACCCAAAACTTGAAAACTTCACAACACAAAACTCAACAGAAAATCTCGTGAGCTCCGTTAGTAAAACAAAGCAAATAACCACTCAAGGTACCGTTCTGATCTTATTCAAATTTTATGTTGGTGTAATATCTATTGTATTACAACTTCTCCATGGTTCATACCCCCCGATACTAGCCATAAATGCATCAAAATAAGCAAACAACACATAGAAAACATAATTTGTCAAAAACAAAACAGTATGTAGCAATTTGAAAACTTCACATACTTATGTAACTCTAAGAATTCTGAAAAAATTGGAAGATATAGGGAATTTGTATATCAATTTTGTGTAAATTTTTTAGAAGGTTTTGACGTACCAGTGAATTATCAAATTTTCTGCACTGGGCGCAAAAGTTCCAGTTTTTCAGCAAAATCAAGTCAACGATCACCGTAAGCCATCACAAAGGTCTTACTTGGATCAAACACTAATTAAAACACCAAAACACAATTACTACAGAAGTAATAATATGTAAAACTTAAAAAAAATAGAACCAAAAAGTAAAAATCAAAAATAACATTGGGTTGCCTCCCAACAAGCGCTATTGTTTATCGCCCTTAGCTAGGCGTAAAACGCAAATAGATCAAAGTATTGTCATCTTTGGCATGCAATCCATAGGTAGCTCTCATAATAGATTCCACTGTTCAAGAAATCTTCTGATTCAGCAATTTATCATCCGATTTATTGCTACTCTTGGTGTGGCCGATAAGATTATGCCTTATCTTCACCATTTATTATTTGGGATGATTTATCGCTACGCCAAGCGATTTATCGGGAATCTACCAATAAATTAGGCTTGTTCATAGCGCTATGTTTGCAAAAAAGTATGTTTATTCGTGTTTTGTGGACCTTGTTATGCGATATGTATTGTTTTCCTATTTTGTTCGTCATTATACAAGGATTCAAAGTCTAGGTATCAAGGTAACACTTCTGTCCAATATTTTTTGGTGTTGAATATAGCATATTTTAGTGTTGGGAACCTCAGATTTGCGAAAAATGGTCGATTAATAGTCGACCGATAAAATAGCAATTTTTCGGCCGATATCTGATTAATCTCTAATCCATAGCTAACCGAGACAATAACGATAATCGATATCCTCAACATTGATAGATTCATAAGGTAATTTAATTTTGTTTCTTGGACAGTGTTCCATGCCCTTCCTTAATGGAAATTGAAATCTAATGTTTACTTCTTTCATATCAATAATTGCACCAGTTGTTCTAAGGAAAGGTCTACCAAGAATAATGGGACATGTATGATTGCAATCTATATCAAGAACAATGAAATCTACGGGCACATAATTCCTATTTGTAGCAATAAGAACATCATTAATCCTTCCCATAGGTTTCTTAATAGTGGAATCCGTAAGATGCAAATTTAAAGCACACTCATCAATTTCACGAAAACCTAGCACATCACATAAAGTTTTTGGAATCGTAGAAACGCTAGCACCCAAATCACACAAAGCATGCCACTCATAATCTCCAATCTTAATATTAATAGTAGGTTCCCACTCCGCATAAAAATTTCTAGGGATAGAAACTTCTAATTCAAGCTTTTCTTCAATAGATTGCATCATAGCATCAACGTATGTTTAGTAAAAGCTTTATTTTGATTATAAGCATAAGGAGAATTCAACATGGATTGCAACAAGGAAATACAATCTATTAAAGAACAATTATCATAATTGAATTCCTTGAGATCCAATCTAGTGGGTTCATTGCTACTTAGGGTTTTGACTTCATATATCCCTCTTTTATCAATTTTTGCATCAAGATCTAAAAACTCCGAATCATTGGAACACCTCTTAACTAAAGTAGACTCATATCCAGTTCCATCTTTATCAATATTTATTTTGGAAAACAAAGATTCAATAGGAGTCACATCAATCACTTTAAGATCTTCATCATTATTTTCACGAGAACTAGAAGAACATGTTTTTATAAACCTTTCTTTTTTAGCACGCATCTTAGCGGTTCTTTCTTTGCACTCATCAATGGATATTCTCATAGCTTTGAGATACTCATTGATATCATGCTTGGGTGGAATATATCTAAGCTTCAAAGAATCAACATCAAGAGAAATTCTATCCACACTTCTAGCCAAATCATCAACCTTAAGCAATTTTTCTTCAATCATAGCATTAAAATTATTTTGAGAACTCATAAATTCTTTAACACTATTCTCAAAATCAGAGGGCATCTTATTATAATTTCCATAAAAATTGTTGTAGGAATTACCCTAATTATTAGAGGAATCACTAGGAAAAAGGCCTAGGATTAAAATGTCCTCTATAAGCATTGTTACCAAAATTGTTCCTACCAACAAAATTCAGATCCATAGATTCATTTTATTCTAAATCAAAGTGGACAAGGGCATATCATTCGGATCAGTATTAGTACCCTTGATAGCAAATAATTTCATAAGTTCATCCATCTTTCCACTCAAAACATTAATCTCTTCAATAGCATGCACTTTTTTACTAGTGGAAGATATTTCGGTATGCCATTGAGAATAATTAATCATAATATTATCTAGGAGTTTAGTAGCTTCTCCTAAAGTGATTTCCATGAAAGTACCTCCCGCGGCCGAATCTAAAAGATTTCTAGAAGCAAAGTTCAATCCGACATAATTTTTTTGTATAATCATCCATAAATTCAAACCATGTGTAGCACAATTTTTCACCATAAGTTTCATCCTCTCCCAAGATTATGCGACATGCACATGATCAAGTTGGTTAAAATTCATATATCGTTCCTAAGGGAGATGATCTTAGCGGGAGGAAAATACTTGGTGTCGGTGTACTAAGGTAGGGGTACCTCAGTACCCCAACTTGGGCACGGGCAGTTGCAGCTTCCCGCGGCAGGGTTTACCGCGTGCTCGCCGGAGACCTTCCTGCCCCTTATTAAGCCATTCAAAAACAAAGTATACAAGACAGAAGATTGAGACCCCGGCAAGAGGAGCTTGCCGGGAAGGCCGTACCAGGCTCAAGACTGCCCCATTTGCACAAGGCCCTGGCAAGAGGAGCTTGCCAGGAAGATTAGAAGACACGCCTCGGCGCTATATGCGCCCCGGCAAGGGCCCGGGGAGCGGCAAGCTCCCGGGCCCGGCAAGATCAAGGCCCCGGCAAGGTGCTTGCCGGGGAGGCTGCGCTGTGTGCCCGCGCTCCAGCTCATCGGCCCACGCGTCGCCCTGGGGCCTATCCAGGGACGCGTGGCGGATGGCTGTGCAGCCTGGGGGACACGGTGGCACTCCACGGTGGTGGATCCATCGCCGTGGCGGACGGAGACGCTAGGGCGGGAGCTTTTGGGGTCGACGGCGACGGGCATTAAATGCCCTTGTCCCCCACTGTTAAAGTAGGTATAGACCACTGTTCTGCACTGTAGTTCCACTGTTCCCGCACTGTTACAACTACCACCTCTTTTACGTTTTTACCCCTTTCTCCTACGTTGACACCTGTCGGTGACCCCTTGCACTATAAAAGGAGGCCCATGCACAACGTGGAGGGGGTTCGAAACCTAGATCACTCATACGCTCGGTGTAGCTGCTTCTTCAAGCTCCCAAGCACTCAAACTCAATACACAACTAAGCAGGAGTAGGGTTTTACGCGTCTACCGCGGCCCGAACCTGGGTAAAACTGCCCGCGTGCTCGCTACGATCTGCTCTTCGTGCTCCCTCCGCCCTCGTACCGCACAGACAAGGGGCTCCGGTCCCATAGGTGTTCGTGGCGGACAGTTTCCCCCGACATCTTTGGCGCGCCAGGTAGGGGGCGTCGAGGTTGTGCGAACCTGATCCGGCGTTCGCGCGGGCGCATTCTTCATCAACCTCTCCGAATTCGTCGACTTCACCAGCAACAGCTCCATGGCCCCGAAGAAGAAGGCTTCGGAGGTCGGAGGCCCGTCTGCGTCTCACCCGCCGCCACCAGAGCCAACGGTGGGCGGGGGAGACGCCGTCGGAACGGTGGTCGCCGGTGAGGACACTCACGGCGCCACCAGATCCAAGAATAGGACGGACGACCGAACCTCGGTCTCCGTGGACGCACCGCGTCCCTCCCAGCACACAACGACCCAGCAGCGCCATGTCACGGGAGGTGGCATCCGCTTGCTGGGACAAGGCCAAACCGGAGGCTCGCGGGACGCCCCGGACCCCCGTCCGGGCACAAGCAAAGCGAAGGCGCCGGCGCGGGACCCCGCTCCTTCTAACGTCGTTAGAAGTCCGAGCGTATCCCGCTCCTCGCACCGCTCGCCCGCGTTCCCCTCCACTCCGGCAGAAGCGCTCGCAAGAGCGCAACTGCTCCTCGATTTCCCTCCAGCGGCAGACAAGGCCGAAGACTGGAGGGCCACCATCCAGAGCCTGATCGCCTTCGCCAACAACGATTCTCCGCAGCAGCCGTCGACCTCGCGGCCGCGGCAGGCTGAGAAGACGAAGGCCGACGGCGACAAGACCGCCGGGGGTGCGACAAGCGTGCACTCCCCGCCGCGGAAGCAGAAGACGCCGCCCCGCCGGAACAACGCCGACGACGGCTCCACAGCCTCGTCGGACCCGCGGGCCCGTCGGGACCAACGCCAGGTCCTCGACGACCGGCAACAGGAAGACGCTCGGACAAGAATCGAGCGCCGCCGAGAAGCTCGGCGACAATCAGACCAGAGGGCTGGGAACGCCGTCGACGCGCACGCGCCCGGTGAACCAGGCGACTTGCCGTACGCGGCAGGCTGCCCTGCGTTCACCCGCGAGCTGCGGCGCGTCCAGTGGCCCAGCATGAAGAATTTTAAGCCCGACGTACCGGAGAAGTACGACGGCAAGACGCACCCCTCGGAATTCCTCAGCGTCTACACCATCGCGGTGCAAGCTGCCGGGGGGCGCGACGAGAAGATCTTGGCGAACTACTTCCCGCTCGTGCTAAAGCCGAACGTCCGTTCATGGCTTATGCACTTGCCGGAAGGTTCTATTTCTTCTTGGGCCGACCTTTGCCACCAGTTTGTTGGCGCCTCCACCGGCGGCCACAAACCCCACGGCCAGGAGAGCGATCTCCACATCTTGGCCCAGAAGGAAGGCGAAACCCTGCGCAAGTACATCCAACGCTTCAGCCGTGTGCAGCACAACATCCCTGATGTCCACCCTGCCGCGGTTATCAGCGCGTTCCACCAGAACGTGCGTAACCGCCGCATGCGTGAGGAAATGGCGATGACGAAGATTCGGGATGTCAGCGAGCTCTATGCTCTGGCTGACAAGTGCGCACGCGCAGAAGAGGGGAGAAGACTCCCCGGGGAAGATGCTGGCGCAGGAGGAAGCGACAGCGATGACGCCGCCCCGGCAAAAAAGAGCCGGCGGCGGAACAACAGGAGGAAGGGCAAGAAAGAGGTGCTTGCCGTCGAGAAGTCCGGCAAGGAGGCCCCCGCCAAGCAAGCACAGGCTGGCGGCTCCGGCAAGGAGCCTGCCCCTGTAGCGGCGGCCGACAAGCCGGGAAACTCCGACAAGCAATACTGTAAGATCCACCGCACCAAGGGTCACGATCTCTCCAACTGCAAGCGCGTCGAGTATCTCGTCGAGCAGCAGAAAGCTGAGTACGAGAGGCGCGACAAGGAGAAGGCCCAAGGTGGCGGGGAGGAGACAAGCAAGAAGCGGCCGTTCAACGGCCGGGGAGGACGCCGCGGCAAGGCCAAGCAGCGGCAAGGAGATCGACCTCCCCGGGGCCGCGACAAGGACGAAGAGGACGACGACGAAGACATGGAGGACGAGGAGAACAGCGAGCAGGAGTTCCAGAAGGCCACGGAGGTCCTGTGCGTTGACGGCGGCGCCTCTCTGCACACCTCCCACCGCCAACTAAAGCAGTGGGTGCGTGAGGTGAATGCAGCAGAGCCGCCCGTGGAGTCGCGCAGGCTCCTCAAATGGTCCAGCACGCCCATCGTTTTTGATCTTGAGGATCACCCTGACCGCACCACTGCGGTCGGGTGCTTGCCGATGCTGGTTTCTCCCACCATCCGCAACCTCAAGGTCACCAAAATGTTGGTTGACGGCGGGGCCGGGCTGAACTTGATCTCCTCTGCTGTGATCAAGAAACTCCAGATTCCAGATGGCGAGCTCGAAGAAACCGGTTCATTCCAAGGAATCAACCCGGGAAGGAGCAAGCCCAAGGGAAAGATCACTCTGCCGGTGACCTTTGGCGGGGAGCTCAACTTCAGAACTGAGCGCATCACTTTCGACGTTGCCGATATTCCGTTGCCCTACAATGGAATACTTGGCCGTCCTGCCCTCACCAAGTTCATGGCAGCTTCCCATTATGCTTATAATGTACTCAAGATGCCGGGCCCGATAAGCGTCATCACTGTCCACGGCGACAAGAAGGATGCGCTTGTCTGCGCCGACAAGATCTACCGGGATGCGGCAGCTGCGGCCGAGAAGGATACTCTTGCCGCTGAAGCTCCCGGGGGGAAGAAGACGAAGACCAAGTCCGGCAAGTGCTCTGGGACCCACTCCGGCAACCGCACCTCTTCGGAGTGCTGCGCTGCCGTCGAGGACGTTCCATCGAGCTCCACCGGCAAGAGTAAGAAAGGAATGGCTGCTCCTCCGGCAACCAAGAAGGTGTCCGCCAAGGAGGACGGCACTGGTGGTACCTTCACCATCAGTGCCACCCTCGACAACAAATAGGAAAGCGCGCTCGTTGCCTTCCTACGGGCGAATGTCGATGTGTTTGCCTGGCAACCATCTGACATCCCCGGTGTTCCCAGGAAGGTAATTGAGCACAAGCTCGCTGTCTGTCCTCATGCGCGGCCCATCAAGCAGAAAGTGAGGAAGCAAGCCGTGGAGCGCCAAGAGTTCATCAACGAAGAAATCAAGAAGCTAGAGGCAGCAGGCCTAGTTAGAGGTGTGATCCATCCGACGTGGTTGGCAAATCCAGTCGTCGTGCGCAAGGCCAATGGGAAGTGGAGACTGTGTATAGACTTCACCGATGTGAATAAAGCATGTCCCAAGGATCCATTCCCTTTGCCGCGCATTGACCAAATTGTTGACTCCACTGCCGGATGTGAGCTACTCTGCTTTCTTGATGCATACTCAGGCTATCATCAGATTTTCATGGCCAAGGAAGATGAAGAGAAGACCGCATTTATCACTCCATGTGGCACTTATTGCTTCATTCGCATGCCATTTGGATTGAAGAATGCAGGCTCAACCTTTGCAAGGGTAGTATACACTGCTTTCGAGCCACAGATCCACAGAAATGTAGAGGCTTACATGGATGACATCGTGGTGAAGAGCAAGAGCAAGGAAACCCTGATCCAAGATTTAGAGGAGACGTTTCAGAACCTGCGCAGGATTCAGCTCAAGTTGAACCCCGAGAAGTGCGTCTTTGGAGTTCCCTCCGGCAAGCTTCTCGGGTTCTTTGTATCACAGAGGGGGATTGAAGCCAACCCCGACAAGATTAAAGCCATTGAGCAGATAGAGGCCCCAAAGCGCGTCAAGGATGTCAGGAGGCTTGCAGGATGTGTGGCTGCCCTCAGTAGGTTCATTTCAAAATCTGCAGAACGCGCCCTACCTTTCTTCAAAATCTTGAAGAAGGCAGGTCCCATGAAGTGGACTCCGGAAGCGGAGGCGGCGCTGCAGGATTTGAAACGGTACCTGTCCTCCACTCCGGTACTTGTCGCACCTAAACCACAGGAAAAGTTGTTGCTATACCTAGCGGCAACCAACCAGGTGGTTAGTGCTGCGTTAGTAGCGGAGAGGGAGTCCGACGAGGAGTCAGCACCACCGGCAAGCGAATCCAGCGACAAGCAGGGGGCTGCTCCGGCAAGCTCTGGCCCCGACAAGGATGACTCTGCGCAGGAACAAAATGAGGTGCGGAAGAAGATGGTGCAGCGCCCGGTGTATTTTGTGAGTTCCCTTCTCCAGGGGGCTAGATCAAGGTACTCTGGTGTGCAAAAATTGCTTTTCGGCCTCCTCATGGCCTCGAGAAAGCTGCGCCATTACTTCCAAGCCCATGAGATAACAGTGGTCACTCGCTTTCCGCTGAAGAGGATATTGCACAACCCCGAAGCGACAGGCAGGATCGTTGAGTGGGCACTGGAGCTGTCAAGCTTTGGACTCAAGTTTGAAAGTACTTCAACCATACAGAGTCGAGCTTTGGCAGAGTTCATAGCTGAGTGGACCCCAACGCCCGATGAAGAAGTTCAAGAAACAAGTGTACCCGTACAAGAAGCGACAAGTGAATGGGTAATGTATTTTGACGGTGCCTTCTCGCTGCAAGGCGCCGGTGCTGGCGTGGTTCTCATCGCGCCTACCGGAGAGCACCTCAAATATGTTATCCAGATGCACTTTCCCAGGGAGCAAGCGACAAACAACACTGCTGAATATGAAGGCTTGCTTGCCGGCCTCAGGATTGCGGCCGAACTTGGGATCAGAAAGCTGATTGTGCGGGGAGATTCTCAGTTGGTGGTCCGGCAAGTTAACAAGAACTATCAGAGCCCTTTGATGGAAGCTTATGTCGATGAAGTGAGGAAGCTTGAGGAGCACTTTGAAGGTCTGCAGATGGAGCACGTCCCAAGAGATCAAAATGAAATTGCAGATGGCCTTTCAAAGTGTGCTTCGATGAAGTTACCTGTGGAACCAGGGACCTTCTTGCTCAAGCTGACTCAACCATCCGTTACACCATCAATTGGGCAGTCCAAGAAGAGAAAGTTGGTCTCCGGCGACTACTTGCCGGCGGATCTTCCTGAAACCGCCGCCAAGGTCCCCAAGATCAACAACCACAACGCTGAGGAACAGTTTGCTCCTGCAGATCTTCGGGTCTGTACAGTTGAAGCAAGCGTTCCCGACAAGCCTCACCCCGGCGAGCTTGCCGGGGGACCTTCAGCTCCGGCAGAACCAGAGGTCCTCGCCGTAGAAGCTGAGGTTCCCGCAGCGGCCCTCGAGCCTTTAGTCCTTGCCGCCGAGCCCCAGGCCCCGGCATGGGCACAGCAGATTGTCCGTTTTCTTCAAACTGGAGAACTTCCCGACGACCCAGAAGAAATAGAGAAGATAACCAGGCAGTCGAGTATGTACCAGTTCGTGGATAACGAGCTGTACAGAAGAAGACTCAATGGTGTCAGACTGAAGTGCATCTCCAGGGAAGATGGACAGAAGCTGTTGGCGGAAATACACGGAGGCATATGCGGCCACCACATTGGCGCAAGGGCGCTTGCCGGGAAAGCTTTCCGGCAAGGGTTCTTTTGGCAAGAAGCCCTCCAAGATGCAACTGCACTAGTAACCAAGTGTGAAGCGTGCCAGTTCCATGCGAAGCAGATTCATCAGCCAGCTCAAGCTCTCCAAACCATCCCTTTGTCCTGGCCCTTCTCGGTCTGGGGGCTCGATATCCTCGGCCCCTTCCCCCGAGCTGTCGGGGGCTTTGAGTATTTGTACGTTGCAATCGACAAGTTCACAAAGTGGCCAGAAGTGGAGCCGGTGAGAAAGGTGACAGCACAGTCAGCAGTCAGGTTCTTCAGGTCAATTGTTTGCCGTTTCGGGGTCCCTAACAGGATCATCACCGACAACGGTACACAATTCACTAGTCGCACCTTCATGCAGTACGTCCAAGACCTTGGCGCCAAGGTCTGTTTCGCTTCTGTTGCTCACCCGAGGAGCAACGGTCAAGCGGAAAGGGCAAATGCTGAAGTGCTGCGCGGACTCAAGACAAGGACCTTTGACAGGCTGCGCAAGTGCGGAAGAAATTGGATAGAGGAGCTACCGGCGGCTCTTTGGTCAATCAGAACGACACCAAGTCGAGCCACCGGACAGACACCCTTTGCTCTAGTCTATGGAGCAGAGGCAGTTCTCCCCACTGAACTCGTATACGGATCTCCTCGAGTGCTCGCCTATGATGAGCTCGAGCAAGAGCAACTGCGGCAAGATGACGCGTTGCTCCTCGAGGAGGGACGTCTCCAGGCTGCTGTACGAGCTGCTCGATACCAGCAAGCTTTGCGCCGCTACCATAGCCGCAAGGTCAAGGCCAGGAGTCTCGAGGAAGGCGACCTTGTTCTTCGGCGTGTTCAGTCCGCCAAGAATTCCAACAAGTTGACGCCGAAGTGGGAAGGCCCTTATCGGGTGAGACAAGTCACGAGGCCCGGCGCTGTCCGCCTCGAAACCGAAGAAGGCTTACCGGTGAGCAACTCCTGGAACATAGAGCATCTTCGTAAGTTTCACCCATAAGGCGCGGTTGCCGTGATCCGCTCCGGCAACCACCTTTTGTACAAGCTTTGCCGCTGTTGCATGTAACCCTTTGTACAAAGCCGGGCGCAGACCCCGTGCATCAGTAAAGATTTGGTGTTTTGCGCTATTTGCCTTTTCCATGCTTTTCTTTGCTATTTGCATGTGTTATTTGGCAACTTGTGCAATACACACATCCGGTAAGCATTAGCACGCCGAAAGGCCATATACTTGTTTCCCTCTCCCTTTTCTTTCCTCTTAAGCAGAAGAAACGTTCCTCGCGCACAAGTTTGCCGGGGGGGGAAGGAGATCGAGGAGGAACCAAGTGATGTTCAAGAAAGAGAAGCTTTACCGGAAAGCAAGCAATACATGAAAGCTAAGTTGTTAGAATTTGACCAGTTAAAATTTTAAATTTTAGTTGTCTTCCTTGAACAATCACACTTTGTATGGAAAACCTGTGCGCGGAGGAACCTACCCGTAGCTTGCCGCACCCTTATCTTGCTTCCGAGTTCGCTCAACGATCTAAGTGAGCTGCGACAAGTGTCGCGCCCTTGCTTCGTTTCCGAGTACGCTCAGCAAGCTAAGTGCGTTGCGACTAGCCGCGGCGAGGTTGCTTGCCGGTAAGACCTTAGCCAGCAGGCTGCTTAGAGTCCAGCACTCAGCGCTCGCGGCAAAGGCCCCTTGCCGGCAAGCTCCCCGGGAGCGTAGGGTGAAAAACATACGAAGTCAAGGGATGGAACAAGGAAAATAACATTGCACTGATTGATCAAAATGAGATAAATATCTTACAAAGGATAACTTGTCACAATGGACTAATGAGTTCATGGCATCATGTGCAGCAAGAAAAATAAAGATAAAGATAATGGAGGCCTAATCCACGCGGTCGCCCTCCTTCCTGGAGATCTTAGCCACCTTGGCGATGATGTGGGCGACCTGCTCCTTCAGGGCCTCCGTGTTCGCATCAGCCGGCAAGCTGCGAAGAACGTTGGTGAGATTGATCCCCGGGTTACGGTACACGATCTTCGTCAGCACCCGCTCCAGAGTTCCCGCGCAGAGCAGGCGCGACTCCTCGGCCAGCTGCGCGGGGATTTGGTTCCGGAGACCTGCAAGGGCCGGCGCGATCCCTCTGAAGAAGAGGCTGAGCTTGGCGCTGTGCGGGAGATCCGGATCCGGGGAGTAGATGAGATGTTCGACTCTCAGCGCCAGCAGCTCCTGGTCAATGTTGGACGCAGAAGATACCAAGTCTTCGGTCCATACCTCAATGGTATGGCGGAAGAGCTCGGATGCTTTGTTGACGCTGTCCACCAAGGTCCGCTCCTTGCGGAGCTCCTCCTTCAGCTTGGTCTCCTGAGCCCGGGCAGCGTCGAGCGAATCCTTCAGAGTAGTGACCTTCAACTCCAAGTCCTCGATGGAGTCCTTGGCGGCCTTCAACTCGTCGCCCCTCTTAGAAAGGCTCACCTGGAGCTCTGAATTTGTGTGGGCGTCCTTCTCGCGCTCCGTGATGAGCGCGGCAACCTTCTCCGCGCTCACCTTCAGCGCCTTCTCCAGCTGCACGACCTTGGCGGCAAGCTCCTTCTTGGCGTTTTCCGCGGCAACCGCGGCGGCTTTCGCCTCCTTCAATTCCCCGCCAAGGGCCGTCTCGCGAGCGGCAAGGTCCTCCTCATGGGAGTCGAGCTCGACCTTCCGCTGCGCGAGCTCTCCTTCTCGCCGGGACAGCTCCACCCCGGCGAGCCGTTGCTGTTCCTCAGCTTCGGCCTTCTCCAGCACCCATTCTTGGTACTCGCCGGCGAGACGCTCGCGCTCCTCCGCCACCTCGCGGAGGGCCGCCTGGTTGGCGGCGCTGAGCTCTGCCGCGCGCTTCTCCATCTCCGCGGCGGCCTTGGCGGCAAGGGCTTCCCGGGAGGCAAGCTTCGCCTGCCTGGCCCGGTAAAGGGCCAGGAGTTGGTGGAGCAGCTTCTCCTCCTCGGGACCTTCGCTCCCGCCGGGCGCCTCGACGATCTTCAGACCTGCGGAGGCGAGGACTTCTCCGTCAAACGCCTCGCCCTCCGCGGGAGCTCGCGATGAAGACCCCCAGGGCATCTGGATGAAGACGCCGTTGGGGGCCTCAAGGTAGTAGCCCTGCTCCTTGCTGGCGGAGGGGTCGGCGGCCGGTGCAGCATCTGATGCTCCCGCCGCCTCCGGGTCGGCGGTGCGGTCGCCGTCCCCCTCCCCGGCCGCTGCGTCCGCAGCCGGAGCGGTCTCCTGCGCGGCCGGCTCGGCGGCTCTCGCCGCGTCCTCAACGACAGGGACGTCGCCGCCGCCGCCCTGCGCGCCCTCCTCGTCCTCGATGTTGATGACCTCCGTCTCCATCGGTTCGGGAGGAGGAGGATCTAAAAAGAAAAAGAAGAAAAAGAAGTTCAAGTTCAAGCAAATATCCAAAAAGTGACGAAGCCAAGAAGACAAACTATAAGACATACCTTGGCGGACGTCCTCGGCGGCGGGCTCCCTCGCCGGGGAGCTCGGCCTTGGCGGAGTGGCCGCCCTCGCCGGGCTGCTCGCCCTTGGCGGGGTACTCTGCCTTGGCGGAGTACCCGCCCTTGGCGGAGCGCTCTCCCTTGCCGGAGAGTTCTGCCTTGGCGGGGACGGCGGGGCCTGCGGCTCCTCGACGACGGTCTCCGGGCGCTCTTCCCGCTGTGGCTCCACCTCTGCACAAATCAAGATAAGAAACGTCAAGATGATGAAAGAAGACGAAATCCTCAGGCGTACCCCGACAATCGAAAGAATAGACCCCAAACTTACGCTGGGGGCTGCGCTGGGGGCTGCTCCTCGGAGCAGCGCTCGGGTCCGGCAGGCTCGGCTCCGGCACACCTCCTGTTGCCGCGGCGGCTGAGTCTTCCGCGGCCTCGACCACAGGCGCCTTGGCCTTCTTCGCCGCGCGCTGAACCAAGGTCCTGAAATCAAAGCAGCAAACAAAGTCAGCATCAACAATAATCAAGACAAAACTCGAGAAGGTGTAAGATCCTGGATCCTTACTCCTGGTCCTCCTCGTCGTCCTCGCTCAGGGCGGAGAAGTCGTACTCCACCGTGGGCGCGTCGGCGCGGGGAGCGGAAGACGAAGATTCCCTCGCGCGCTTGGTGTTCCCCGGGGCTGGGGGCTGCGAAGACCCAGCCCCTGTGGTAGCCGGCGCCCGAGGAGCGGGCGGAGCCGCTGCTCCGCTCCGAGAAGACCCCTGTCGGCTCGGCGCCGGCCTGCGAGGCGCCTCCGTCGTGGTCCGCGCGCGGGCCGCCTCTGCTGTGGCCGGTGCGCCGGTCGCCCTTGGCGCGGCTTGGCTCCCCCGGGGAGCTGCCCGTCGAGCTGGTTGTTGCCGGGGCGCTTGCGCCCTCTCTCCCGTCGCCGTCTTGCGGAGACGCTTCGGTGGAGACTGCCTTGGGCTTGCCGGGGGCGGGGAGCTCTCCGACGAGGAGAGGTCGTCGGCGTAGAGCTCCGTAGATCCGCCGGAGTCCTCGGCCTCCTCCTCCTCCTCTTCCCCGGCCGGCTCGCTGGGCCCAGCGCCCTGCGCTGCGGCCTCCTTCCCCTTGGCGCCTCCGCTCCCTCCGGCGCCTCCGCTCCTCGCGGCGCCTCTGTTCCCTCCGGCGGCACCCTCCATTGCCGCGGCCTCGGCCACGATTCCATGGATCCCGGAGTGCCTCAGCGAGGGGACCCCGGCGAGCGCGTCGGGCGGGAGCTGCAGCAGTCTGCGGATCTCCGCCTCCTCCGCCTGGCTGGACGCATCCGCAGCCTCCGCCTCAGCAGGCGTGTACCCGAAGTCTCCTGCCGCTGCGGCTGCAGCGGCCTCCTCAGCCCGAGAAGCCATATAGGCAATCTCCTGGTCAGTGGTGTCCCGCGTGTGCTCCTTGACGTCGTTCTTGTTCTTCGCCACCTCCACGAGGTTGTCGTAGAAGTTGAGGACGTCGATGGGCTTGGGCGCGATCCACGTGCGGTCCACGCCGTGCGAATCGCATGCGGGCATCATAGCGAGGATACGATCCCGGACCGTGCTGACGCAGAGCGGCACTACTCCCCGGGGAGCTCGGAACCACTCAGGGTGTGCCGGGTCATACTTGAAGAGTTCCCGGACCATCCCCCTCAGCTCGAGCGTCGTGAAGTTGAAGTTGAGCCCGGGGCGCAGCCTCATTATGTCCGCCGGGCCGCCGTACTCCCAGGCCGGCCTCTTCCTGTCTTGGAGAGGGGCGATGCGGCGGCGAAGGAAGTCTGCGCCCACCTCAGCGACGGACAGCTGTGCCACCCGAAGACGAAGAATCCGGACGAGGGCGATGTCGAGCTTGATGTCGTCCGAGTCTAGCTCGCTCCAGTCTCTGCCGCGCACGATGGGCGTTGTGCGCGGCGCGGTGAAAGCTTGCGGCTGGTCTTCGACGACCCAGCACCACTCCGCGCGCCACTCCTCCCACTTGCCGCGGAGCTCTCCCGGCAAGTAAGATCCCTTCTTATTCAGACGGAAAACCCAAGAAATTCCTCCGGAGAGGGGGGCGTCGGCCTCTGCTCTAGGAGTGAAAAAGTGCCTAAAAAGCGCTACATTTGGGTGTATTCCTATGAAGTTTTCGCACATATGTGCGAAAACCGCCATGGTGAGGATGGCGTTGGGGGTGAAGTCAAGGAGATGGAGGCCGTAGGTATGCATGACGTCGCAGAAGAAATTCGAGAAAGGAGGACACAGACCGCAGTGAAAGAAAGCTGCGAAGAAGTAGTACCCGCCGGGGTAGCTGTCCTTGGCGGCGGCCGGATACGCTCGCGTGCGGGGGTGCGCCTTGGTTTCCTTGGACCAGAACAAGTAGTACTTGTTCCAGAGCTCCCGCGCGCCGAGCCTCGGCGGGAAGACGAGATGCTGCTTCCGATATGCGGCGAGCTTCGCCGCTTGCTCCGACTTCTCCCTCTTGGACTTCTCCGCCTTCGCCTTGTCGGTCTTTGGGGCCATGGCGGACGCGGCGGAAGGAGGGGGACGAAAAGCTCGGCGGCGGCGGAGGTGTGGAGGCAGAGCGCAAGAGAGATCTCTGGAGGAAGGAGACGATGCAATGAAAGCGCAAGGAGGGGAACCGCGCCTGCTTCCTCTGCTTTTATGGGGGAGTGGGGGGCGTTTCGCCCTTTCCATTAAGAGATCGTGGGCACGTCCCATCCCACGACGCCGCAATCGACGCGTGCCGTTACGGGGGGATGCGGCGGATACGGAAGTGGATTCGGCGCGCCGCGGGCCGCGGGTGCCCGTGCACTGTTTTGGGCCTGGCCCAACAGCGCTCGGCACCGTGTGTGGCCCAGGCCCGGGGGCTCCTGTCGGTGTACTAAGGTAGGGGTACCTCAGTACCCCAACTTGTGCACGGGCAGTTGCAGCTTCCCGCGGCAGGGTTTACCGCGTGCTCGCCGGAGACCTTCCTGCCCCTTATTAAGCCATTTAAAAACAAAGTATACAAGACAGAAGATCGAGACCCCGGCAAGAGGAGCTTGCCGGGAAGGCCGTACCAGGCTCAAGACTGCCGCATTAGCACAAGGCCCTGGCAAGAGGAGCTTGCCAGGAAGATTAGAAGACACGCCTCGGCGCTATATGCGCCCCGGCAAGGGCCCGGGGAGCGGCAAGCTCCCGGGCCCGGCAAGATCAAGGCCCCGGCAAGGTGCTTGCCGGGGAGGCTGCGCTGTGTGCCCGCGCTCCAGCTCATCGGCCCACGCGTCGCCCTGGGGCCTATCCAGGGACGCGTGGCGGATGGCTGTGCAGCCTGGGGGACACGGTGGCACTCCACGGTGGTGGATCCATCGCCGTGGCGGACGGAGACGCTAGGGCGGGAGCTTTTGGGGTCGACGGCGACGGGCATTAAATGCCCTTGTCCCCCACTGTTAAAGTAGGTATAGACCACTGTTCTGCACTGTAGTTCCACTGTTCCCGCACTGTTACAACTACCACCTCTTTTACGTTTTTACCCCTTTCTCCTACGTTGACACCTGTCGGTGACCCCTTGCACTATAAAAGGAGGCCCATGCACAACGTGGAGGGGGTTCGAAACCTAGATCACTCATACGCTCGGTGTAGCTGCTTCTTCAAGCTCCCGAGCACTCAAACTCAATACACAACTAAGCAGGAGTAGGGTTTTATGCGTCTACCGCGGCCCGAACCTGGGTAAAACTGCCCGCGTGCTCGCTACGATCTGCTCTTCGTGCTCCCTCCGCCCTCGTACCGCACAGACAAGGGGCTCCGGTCCCATAGGTGTTCGTGGCGGACAGTTTCCCCCGACACTTGGCAATAAAAGAATCTTTGCACTTATTCCATGAATCAATACTATTTTTAGGTAATGACGTAAACCAAGTTTTAGCCCGATCTCGTAGTGAAAACAGGAATAGCTTTAATTTAACAAGATCATTATCCACATCTCTTTTCTTTTGCATATCGCGCAATCAACAAAATTATTCAGATGAGATACGACATCTTCACTAGGAAGACCAGAAAATTGATATTTCATAACTAGATTCAATAAAGCAGCATTGATTTCATAAGATTCCACATTAGTAGCGGGAGCAATCGGGGTACTAACAAAATCATTATTATTGGTGTTGGAAAAGTCACATAATTTGGTATTTTCTTGAGCCATCGTGACAAAGCAAGCAATCCAACACACAAGCACACAAAAAGCACGCGAACAAGACGAACGAAAGAAGGGCGAAGAAAAGGCAAATCTTTTCGAAAATCGTTTTAGAATTGGGGGGGGGGGGACGAGAGGCGAATGACAAATAATTTAAATGCAAGAGATGAGAGTTTAATGAAGGGTACTTGGTGGGTCTTGACTTGACGTAGATCTCAATGGCACCAAAGATTAGCGAGTTAAAGAAGACAAATCTTGAAATGGCTTGGCATAGATCTCCCCGGCAACGGTGCCAGAAATTCTTCCTGCTAGCTCTTGAGCTTGCATTGGTTTTTACCTTGAAGGGGAAAGGGTGTCGTGGTACTAAGTCTGACAGTAAGAGTATGGGTACATATGAGGAGGCAAGGTCCTAACTACGGCGAGGTTGTACGCACAAGTTTACGAGTTCAGGCCCCTCTCAGAGGAGGTAAAAGCCCTACGTCCCGGTGCCCTGAGGCGGTCGACTAGAATATGAGTGTGTTACAAGGGGTACGAGGACGGGAGTGCCAGCGTTGACTATGAGGAAGAAGATGACGAAGAAAGCTATGACTCGGCAGCAGCGATGAGGTCGAGTCACCGCCCCGCAAAGAGAGGCGCTCCAAGCAGTTGCAAGACCGTGTGGGTGGCCAAGGCAAGGCGGCGGTTTCGAGTGCCAAGACCCCGAAGCGCAGTCGGACGTCCACTCCGGAACTGACTGAGAAAACTGCGAAGCAAGCCAGAGTCACCGCTGCCAAGCATCGGAAGGTCCTACCCAAGAAGAAAGTGGATGTTCCCGTTACCTCCGGGTGAGTATCTTTCCCTTTTCTACCTGTCGTTTGACGCAAATTCTTGGCTCTATTTGTTGGGGATCGTTGCAGAAATTCAAAAAAATTCTACGCATCACCAAGATCTATCTATGGAGTTACTAGCAACAAGAGGGGAGTGCATCTTCGTACCTTTGAAGATCACGACGCGGAAGCATTGCAAGAACACGGTTGGTGGAGTCGTACACGAAGCGATTCAGATCGCGGCCTAATCCGATCTAAGCACCGAACAACGGTGCCTCCGCGGTCAACACACGTGCAGCCCGGTGACGTCTCCCGCACCTTGATCCAGCAAGGGGAGAGGGAGAGGTTGGGGAAGACTCCGTCCAGCAGCAGCACGACGGCATGGTGGTGGTGGAGGAGTGTGGCACTTCAGCAGGGCTTCGCCGAGCACTACGAGAGACGAGGAGGGGGAGGGGTAGGGCTGCGCCGAGAGAGAGGGAGAGTCTCCTCCGTGGCAGCCCAAACCCCCCACTATATATAGGGGGAGGGGATGCGCCCCCATCTAGGGTTGCCCCCACTACTAGGAAAAGGGCTATAGATAGGATGGACACTAATGGCGCACCAGACATGCGGTGCGCCATTAGTGTTGAATACACTAATGGCGCACCGAGCTCATGGTGCGCCATTAGTATCAAATTTTTTTCTTTTCCAAACATACTAATGGCGCATCAAGACAGAGTGCTCCATTACTAGTTGTAACTAGTAATGGCGCACCAGTCACATTGTGCGCCAATACTATTGTTTTTTATTATATTTTTTATTCTTTTTTTTGCAAAACTACTAATGGCGCACTGTGCCACAGTGCGCCATTACTAGTTTAAACTAGTAATGGCGCACTTTGGCACAGTGCGCCATTAGTATGTTTTTTTATTTTTGCAAAACTACTAATGGCGCACCACCAGCAGGTGCGCCATTAGTAACCTGGGTTACTAATGGTGCATTTGGAGGTGGTGCGCCATTAGTAAGTGGGCACCAACAAGATATTTTGGACAGCCACTCCTACCCACTCACTTTCTCCCCACTTCATTCTCTCCACCTCCTCCTCCAAAGCTTGTCTCGGGTGCCTCCTCTTTGTCACGTCATTTCCACCATAGATTCATTCAAATTAAGTGGTTAAATTACCTTTTTTTGATAGGTAAGTAAGGGGGGAAGCTATCTTTATGTTGTTCTCCCTCCAACAATGTGCACATGCACTTTTTATGGCCTAGCTAGATCTATGTATGTTCGTGGTGTTGCATATGTTTGTGGTGTTGCATATATGTTTGTGTTTGCAGGTGTACCGGTATTTAAAATGCGATAGTTGCCAATATTTTGCCGAAATGTTGATTCATTTCTGTTTCGGCGAGAATTCTGGCATTAAGCATTCTTTCTGGTCCTATTTTTAGGGAAAGTCATGCCAATTTTTTTCTTGGTTCTAAAATATCGTTTTGCTCTACCCCGCAGGCGACCATGGTCCGCACGATGACCGAAGGCATCTTGAATAGGTTTTTGAGCTCCGCGAAGGCCGAGATGCTTCAAAAGAACGAGACGGAGATAAGATGTCCGTGTCGAAGATGCAAGCTGAAGAGCCTTATTGCGGACCCGGATTCCAGGCAGGTGTGGGACCACCTGCTCTTGCGTGGTTTCATGGATGGCTATTGGTGGCAAGGTGATGAAGATGACTACGAAGTCGTCCATGGGGGCCGGGCAAGAAATGAGGAAGGGCAGCAAGACAACCACCGCGGCTCGGGCGGGCGAGAAGACGAAGAATCTCCAGGAGATGATCACGACGGTGATGCTGTGCACAGTCATCATGTAGAAGATGCAGGACATGATGATGAGGAAGATGCCGAAGCAGACGACGGGCATGATCATGAAGATGATCATGCCGGCGGAGCAGACGACGCTGGACCATCGATGGGCTGGGTGCAGGACCCTCATATTCAAGAGCTGCTTCTCAAGCAGACGGATAACGCAAGAGCTGCCGCCCGAGAGAAAGCCAAGATGGATCAACTGGAGATAGATGCAGTTACTCCATTGAATGAAGGATGCAGGCCCAAGGATACCCGCCTGAAAGTAACGCTCATGGCTCTAGAGATGAAGGTAAAACACAAAATGACCGACGCATGCTTCGACGAGAACATGTCATTCTGGCACGAACGTCTTCCCAAGGGGAACAAGTGCCCGACCAGTTTCGAGGAGGCGAAGAAAATCGTGTGTCCTCTGGATTTACCGCACGTGAAATACCATGTGTGCATGAACAATTGCATCATTTATCGGGATGAGCATGCGGAGTCTACCATATGTCCGGTGTGCAGCGTCACTTGATACAAGAAGAGGAAGAAAGCTCCTCGAAAAGTGGTGTGGTACTTTCCGATCACTCCTCGTCTGCAGCGGTATTTCGCGGACCCTAAGGTAGCAAAGCTCCTGCGTTGGCACGCGGATAGGGAGGAGAAGAAGCGAGAAGATGACGCAAATGATCCAGAGATAGATAAAAAAGACAAGATGCCGAGTCACCCTAAGGATGCGAGCCAGTGGCAAGCGTTGAACTTCGAAGACGCAGAATTTGGGAACGATCCAAGGAACATCATGCTGGGCGCGAGCACCGATGGAGTCAATCCGTTTGGCAGCCAGAGAAGCACACATAGCACCTGGCCTGTGTTTGTGTGGATGTACAACCTTCCCCCCTGGTTGTGCATGAAGAGGAAGTACATTCACATGCGTATGCTAATTCAAGGACCGAAACAACCAGGGAACGGCATCAATCTGTATCTGGGGCTGCTGAAAGAGGAGGTAGACACGCTATGGAAAACGCTAGCCAATACGTGGGACGCCGTAGAGAAAGAATATTTCCCTATGAGAGCCGCACTGCTCACGACAGTGCACGACTATCTCGGTTACGGATATGTCGCGGGGCAGGTGGTCCACGAATTTTCTGGATGCGTCAGGTGCATGGATGACACAACGTATCATCAGCTAGATAGAGATCCCGGGTCTTCGAAAACCGTGTTCATGGGACATCGAAGGTGGCTTCGTGATGATGACCTGTGGAGAAAACACAAGGATCTGTACGATGGTGAAACCGAACCCCGAGGACACCCGCGTACGAGGAGCGGCGAGGAAATAGACGAGCTGTTGAAAAATTGGAAAGATTGCCCACTGCCGGGAAAGAAGCAAAAGGCGCCAGAGCCGGGAAAGAAGCGAAAGGTGCCAGAGCCCTTGGGACACCACTCTAAATAGGGCGTTGAATGTAATGAAAAAAAGGATAAGCTCAGTAAGCCGTCGTCAGCTGGTCGTGTGGCCGGCAAAGGCTTGTCCACAAAATGGTCGTCATACTATAACGCTGGTGGGCAAAAGGAGAAAAAGACAAGCTCGGAAAGCCAGTCGCACGAGGTTCAAGAACTCAAGGTACAAGTGGCGCGGATTCCGGAGATTGTCCAAGAGCAAGTGCAACAACAACTGGGAGCGACGATCACCGCCATTGTGCCTACCTTGATTGAGGGGTTGCAGGCGTGGATTGTGGGCGGCCAACAGGGGCCGCCACCGATTCGCAGCTTCACGGCCAGCAACTCGCAGAACGCGATGGCGGGGCCATTGGTGTCTCCGGCGGAGGCAGCATTGGTGTCTCCGACGCTGGCACGGGAGCTTAATGCACCCGGGTGTACGCCGGCCGGCACCTCTGCAGCAAGCGGCCCCTCCGTAAATTGCACGCCCGCCGTTGGCGGTGCCTCGACATTAGCCGAGCTCGACGCCATCATCATGTTAACTAATTAAGCCTCTCTCGGCCGAGGACTTCATCTCCTTGCCTTTGACTGGGCATCCCTGACGCCCTACATGTTTTCGCAGGGCGCCGCCGACGTTCCGTGCACTCTCCTGCACTTCATGAATAACGAGTTGGTCGATGTCGCCAAGGGCAAAATCGTTCAACCGGGCAACCCCGTGTTCCACGGTACTAGGATGCCACCCACCTTGTATAGGGTTCAACTGGTTCGGGTGCTGCCAGGCTGCGACGAGTTGTTACAGTTGGAAATATGCCCTAGAGGCAATAATAAAAGTATTATTATTATATTTCCTTGTTCATGATAATTGTTTGTTATTCATGCTTTAATTGTATTGTACGGAAACAGCGGTACATGTGTGAATATATAGACCACAATGTGTCCCTAGTAAGCCTCTAGTTACCAGCTCGTTGATCAACAGATGGTCATGGTTTCTTGACCATGGACATAGGATGTCAGTGATAACGGGATCACATCATTAGGAGAATGATGTGATGGACAAGACCCAATCCTGAGCCTAGCACGAGATCGTATAGTTCGTAATGCATAAGCTTTTCGGTGTCAAGTATTTATTCCTTAGACCATGAGGTTGTGCATCTCCCGGATACCGTAGGAATACTTTGGGTGTGCAAAATGTCACAACGTAACTGGGTGGCTATAAAGGTACGCAACGGGTATCTCCGAAAGTGTCTGTTGAGTTGGTACGAACCGAGACTGGATATTGTCACTCCGTATGACGGAGAGGTACCTCTGGGCCCTCTCGGTAAGACATCATCATAATGAGCTCAAGGTGACTAAGGAGTGTCACGGGATGATGAATTACGGAACGAGTAAAGAGACTTGCCATGACGAGATTGAACAAGGTATCGGGTATACCGACGATCGAATCTCGGGCAAGTACCATACGGATAGACAAAGGGAATAACATACGGGATTGAGTGAATCCTTGACACAGTGGTTCATCCGATGAAGATCATCGAGGAACACGTGGGAACCAACATGGGTATCCAGATCCCGCTATTGGTTATTGACCGGAGAGTCGTCTCGGTCATGTCTGCGTGTCTCCCGAACCCGTAGGGTCTACACACTTAAGGTTCGATGAAGCTAGGGTTGTAAAGATACATCCACATGGAAACCCGAATGTTGTTCGGAGTCCTAGATGAGATCCCGGACATCACGAGGAGTTCCGGAATGGTCCGGAGGTAAAGAATGATATATAGGAAGTCCAGTTTCGGCCAACGGGTGAACTCCGGGGGTCACCGGGAGTGTCCCGGGACCACCGGAGGGGTCCCGGGGGTCCACCGGGTGGGGCCACCCATCCCGGTGGGTCCCCTAGGCCGCAAGGGGAAGGGGGCCAGCCCCTGGTGGGCTGGCGCACCCATATGGGCCCCTCCATGCACCTAGGGTTGAAACCCTAGGGGGAGGGGGCGCCCCCTATACCTTGGGGGTTAAGTCTGCCCCCCTGGCCGCCGCCCCACCCTGGAGATCTGATCTCCCAGGGCCGGCGCCCCCTGGCCCCTATATATAGTGGGGGGGGGGGAGATGGCAGCCGCACCCAAGCCTCTGGCACCTCTCCCCCTCCCGTCACACTTCCTACTCCTTACGAAGGGCGCCGACGAAGCCCTGCAGTATTTCCTGTTGCACCCACCACCACGCCGTCGTGCTGTTGGATCTCCAACAACCTCTCCTCCGCCCTTGCTGGATCAAGAAGGAGGAGACGTCGCTGTACCGTACGTGTGTTGAACGCGGTGGTGCCGTCCGTTCGGCGCTAGGATCATCGGTGACGAAGAACGCGAAGAGTACGACTACTTCATCCACGTTCCTTCGAACGCTTCCGCACGCGATCTACAAATGGTATGTAGATGCACTCCATTATGCTCGTTGCTAGATGACTCCTTAGATTGATCTTGGTGAAGCGTAGGAATTTTTTTGAATTCTGCTACGTTCCCCAACAGTGGCATCTGAGCTAGGGTTTTGCGTAGCATCTTCCACGAGTAGAACACAAACAAGTTGTGGGCGTTGAGTTTGCTCAATTTTCTTGCCGTTACTAGTCCAATCTTGATTCGGCGGCATTGTGGGATGAAGCGGCCCGGACCGACCTTACACGTACGCTTACGTGAGACTGGTTCCACCGACAGACATGCACTAGATGCATAAGGTGGCTGGCGGGTGTCTGTCTCTCCCACTTTAGTCGGATCGGATTCGATGAACATGGTCCTTATGAAGGGTAAATAGAAATTGACAAATCACGTTGTGGTTTTGGCGTAGGTAAGAAACGTTCTTGCTAGAAAACCTATAGAAGCCATGTAAAACTTGCAACAACAATTAGAGGTCGTCTAACTTGTTCTTGCAGCATGTGCTATGTGATGTGGTATGGCCAAGAAGATGTGATGAATGATATATGTGATGTATGAGATTGATCATGTTCTTGTAATAGGAAATCACGACTTGCATGTCGATGATAATAACAACCGGCAGGAGCCATAGGAGTTGTCTTAATTATTGTATGACCTGCGTGTCACTGAATAACGCCATGTAATTACTTTACTTTATTGCTAAACGTTAGCCATAGTAGTAGAAGTAATAGTTGGCGCGACGACTTCATGAAGACACGATGATGGAGATCATGGTGTCGAGCCGGTGATAAAGATGATCATGGTGCCCGAAGATGGAGATCGAAGGAGCAAGATGATATTGGCCATATCATGTCACTTTAATTGATTGCATGTGATGTTTATCATGTTTATGCATCTTGTTTACATAGAACGACGGTAGTAAATAAGATGATCTCTCACTAAAAAATTTCAAGAATTGTGTTCCCCCTAACTGTGCACCGTTGCTAAGGATCGTTGTTTCGAAGCACCACGTGATGATCGGGTGTGATAGGTTCTAACGTTCGCATACAACGGGTGTAAGCCAGATTTACACACGCAATACACTTAGGGTTCACTTGACGAGCCTAGCATGTACAGACATGGCCTCGGAACACGGAAGACCGAAAGGTCGAACATGAGTCGTATAGAAGATACGATCAACATGAAGATGTTCACCGTTGATAACTAGTCCGTCTCACGTGATGATCGAACACGGGCTAGTCGATTCGGATCATGTATCACTTCGATGACTAGAGAGATGTCAATCTAAGTGTGAGTTCATTAAAATTTGATTAAGATGAACTTAATTGTCATGAACTTAGTCTAAATTATTTACAATATGTCTTGTAGATCAAATGGCCCACGCTCATGTCACCCTCAACTTTAACGCGTTCCTAGAGAAATCCAAGCTGAAAGACGATGGTAGCAACTATACGGACTGGGCCCGTAACCTGAGGATCATCCTCATAGCTGCCAAGAAAACTTATGTCCTAGAAGCACCGCTAGGTGACGCTCTCGCCCCGGCAAACCAAGATGTTATGAACGCTTGGCAGTTGTGTTGTGATGATTACTCCCTGGTTCAGTGCGGCATGCTCTACAGCTTAGAATCGGGGCTCCAAAAGCGTTTTGAGCACCACGGGGCATATGAGATGTTCCAAGAGCTGAAAATGGTTTTCCAGGCTCATGCCCGAGTTGAGAGATATGATGTCTCCAACGCATTCTACAGCTGTAAGATGGAGGAAAACAGTTCTGTCAGTGAGCACATCCTTAAGATTTCTGGGTTGCACAACCGCCTGTCTCAGTTGGGAATGAATCTCCCAGACGAAGCGGTCGTTGACAGAATCGTCCAGTCGCTCCCACCTAGCTACAAGAGCTTCGTGTTGAACTTCAATATGCAGGGGATGGAGAAGTCCATTCCCGAGGTGTATTCAATGCTGAAATCAGCGAAGGTGGAGATCAAGAAAGAGCATCAAGTGTTGATGGTCAATAAAACCACTAAGTTCAAGAAGGGCAAGGGTAAGAAGAACTTCAAGAAGGACGACAAGGGAGTTGCCGCACCCGGTAAGCCAGTTGCCGGGAAGAAGCCAAAGTATGGACCCAAGCCTGAAACTGAGTGCTTTTATTGCAAGGGAACAGGTCACTGGAAGCGGAACTGCCCCAAATACTTAGCGGACAAGAAGGCCGGCAACGTCAAAGGTATATGTGATATACATGTTATTGATGTGTACCTTACCAGCGCTCGTAGTAGCTCTTGGGTATTTGATACCGGTGCAGTTGCTCATATTTGTAACTCTAAGCAGGAGTTGCGGAATAAGCGGAGACTGGCGAAGGACGAGGTGACGATGCGCGTCGGGAATGGTTCCAAGGTCGATGTGATCGCCGTCGGCACGCTGCCTCTACATCTACCCTCGGGATTAGTTTTAAACCTTAATAATTGTTATTTAGTACCAGCTTTGAGCATGAACACTGTATCTGGATCTTGTTTGATGCGAGATGGCTACTCATTTAAATCCGAGAATAATGGTTGTTCTATTTATTTGAGAGATATGTTTTATGGTCATGGCCCGCTGGTCAATGGTTTATTTTTGATGAATCTCGATCGTGATGATACACATGTTCATAGTGTGAATGCCAAAAGATGTAAAGTTGACAATGATAGTCCCACATACTTGTGGCATTGCCGCCTTGGTCATATTGGTCTCAAACGTATGAAAAAGCTTCATGCTGATGAATTCTGGAGTCTCTTGATTATGAATCATTTGACACGTGCGAACCATGCCTCTTAGGCAAGATGACCAAGACTCCGTTCTCCGGAACAATGGAGCGAGCAACCAACTTATTGGAAATCATACATATAGTGTTGAGGCTCGCGGAGGCTATCGTTATGTTCTCACCCTCACTGATGACTTAAGTAGATATGGGTATATCTACTTGATGAATCACAAGTCTGAGACCTTTGAAAAGTTCAAGGAATTTCTGAATGAGGTTGAGAATCAACGTGACAGAAAAATAAAGTTCTTGCGATCGGATCGTGGGGGTGAATATTTAAGTCATGAGTTTGGCACGCACCTTAGGAACTGTGGAATTGTTTCACAATTGACACCGCCCGGAACACCTCAGCGTAACGGTGTGTCCGAACGTCGAAATCGTACTCTGTTGGACATGGTGTGATCTATGATGTCCCTCACCGATTTACCGCTATCTTTTTGGGGTTATGCTTTAGAGACTGCCGCATTCACTTTAAATAGGGCTCCATCGAAATCCGTTGAGACGACACCGTATGAACTTTGGTTTGGCAAGAAACCGAAGCTGTCGTTTCTGAAAGTTTGGGGTTGCGATGCTTATGTCAAGAAACTTCAACCTGAGAAGCTCGAACCCAAATCAGAAAAATGCGTCTTCATAGGATACCCAAAGGAAAAGGCTGGGTACACCTTCTACCACAGATCCGAAGGCAAAGTCTTTGTTGCCAAGAATGGATCCTTTCTGGAGAAAGAGTTTCTCTCGAAAGAAGTGAGTGGGAGGAAAGTAGAACTTGATGAGGTGACAGTCACCCCTCCAGAGCCGGAAAGTAGCGCAGCGCAGGAAATTGTTCCTGAGGTTCCTGCACCGACAAGGGAGGAAGTTAATGATGATGATCATGAAGAAACAGATCAAGTTACTACTGAACTTCGAAGGTCCACAAGGGCACATTCCGCACCAGAGTGGTACGGCAACCCTGTCATGGAAATCATGTTGTTAGACAACGGTGAACCTTCGAACTATGAAGAAGCGATGACGGGCCCGGATTCCAATAAATGGCTTGGAGCCATGAAATCCGAGATAGAATCCATGTATGAAAACAAAGTATGGACTTTGGTGGACTTGCCTGATGATAGGCACGCCATAGAATATAAATGGATATTTAAGAAGAAGACAGACGCGGATGGTAATGTGACCATCTATAAGGCTCGGCTTGTCACTAAGGGTTATCGACTAGTTCAAGGGATTGACTACGACGAGACTTTCTCTCCCGTAGCGATGCTGAAGTCAGTCAGAATCATGTTAGCAATTGCCGCATTCTATGATTATGAGATATGGCAAATGGACGTCAAAACGGCATTCCTTAATGGCTTCCTCAAGGAAGAGCTGTATATGATGCAACTGGAAGATTTTGTCGATCCAGAAAATGCTAACAAGGTATGCAAGCTCCAGCGCTCGATCTACGGGCTGGTGCAAGCATCTCGGAGTTGGAATATTCGCTTTAATGATGTGATCAAAGCGTTTGGCTTTATACAGACTTGGGGAGAAGCCTGTATCTACAAGAAAGTGATTGGGAGCTCTGTAGCATTTCTCATATTATATGTGGATGACATATTGCTGATGGGAAATGATATAGAATTCTTGGAAAGTGTAAATGCCTACTTGAATAAGAGTTTTTCAATGAAGGACCTTGGAGAAGCCGCTTACATATTAGGCATCAAAATCTATAGAGATAGATCAAGACGCCTCATCGGTCTTTCACAAAGTAAATACCTTGACAAGATATTGAAGAAGTTCAATATGGATCAGTCCAAGAAGGGGTTCTTGCCTGTTTTGCAAGGTATGAGATTGAGCAAGGCTCAGTCCCCGACCACGGCAGAAGATAGAGAAAAGATTAGTGTCATTCCCTATGCCTCGGCCATAGGTTCTATCATGTATGCCATGCTGTGTACCAGACCTGATGTGGACCTTGCCATAAGTTTGGTAGGGAGGTACCAAAGTGATCCCGGTATGGAACACTGGACATCGGTCAAGAACATCTAGAAGTACCTGAAAAGGACTAAGGATATGTTTCTCGTCTATGGAGGTGACGAAGAGCTTGTCGTAAAGGGTTACGTTGATGCTAGATTCGACACAGATCTGGATGACTCTAAGTCACAAACCGGATACGTGTATATTTTGAATGGTGGAGCAGTCAGCTGGTGCAGTTGCAAGCAGAGCGTCGTGGCACATTCTACATGTGCAGCGGAGTACATAGCTGCTTGCGAAGTAGCACAAGAAGGAGTCTGGATGAAGGAGTTCATCACCGACCTAGGAGTCATTCCAAGCACGTCAAGCCCGATGACTCTCTTCTGTGACAACACAGGAGCTATTGCCATTACCAAGGAGCCTAGGTTTCACAAGAAGACCAAGCACATCAAGCGCCGTTTCAACTCCATCCTGAATTATGTTCAAGATGGAGACATAGATATTTGTAAAGTGCATACGGATCTGAATGTTGCAGACCCGTTGACTAAACCTCTTCCACGGGCAAAACATGATCAACACCAGAACTCTATGGGTGTTCGATTCATCACAATGTAACTAGATTATTGACTCTAGTGCAAGTGGGAGACTGTTGGAAATATGCCCTAGAGGCACTAATAAAAGTATTATTATAATATTTCCTTGTTCATGATAATTGTCTGTTATTCATGCTTGAATTGTATTGTACGGAAACAGCGATACATGTGTGAATATATAGACCACAATGTGTCCCTGGTAAGCCTCTAGTTACCAGCTCGTTGATCAACAGATGGTCACGGTTTCCTGACCATGGACATAGGATATCAGTGATAACGGGATCACATCATTAGGAGAATGATGTGATGGACAAGACCAGATCCTGAGCCTAGCATGAGATCGTATAGTTTGTAATGCATAAGCTTTTCGGTGTCAAGTATTTATTCCTTAGACCATGAGGTTGTGCAACTCCCGGATACCGTAGGAATACTTTGGGTGTGCCAAACGTCACAACGTAACTGGGTGGCTATAAAGGTACGCAACGGGTATCTCCGAAAGTGTCTGTTGAGTTGGTACGAACCAAGGCTGGGATATTGTCACTCCGTATGACGGAGAGGTACCTCTGGGCCCTCTCGGTAAGACATCATCATAATGAGCTCAAGGTGACTAAGGAGTTAGTCACGGGATGATGGATTACGGAATGAGTAAAGAGACTTGCCATGACGAGATTGAACAAGGTATCGGGTATACCGACGATCGAATCTCGGGCAAGTACCGTACCGATAGACAAAGGGAATAACATACGGGATTGAGCGAATCCTTGACACAGTGGTTCATCCGATGAAGATCATTGAGGAACACGTGGGAACCAACATGGGTATCCAGATCCCGCTGTTGGTTATTGACCGGAGAGTCGTCTCGGTCATGTCTGCGTGTCTCCCGAACCCGTAGGGTCTACACACTTAAGGTTCCGTGACGCTAGGGTTGTAGAGATACATGCACATGGAAACCCGAATGTTGTTCGGAGTCCCGGATGAGATCCCGGACGTCACGAGGAGTTCTGGAATGGTCCGGAGGTAAAGAATGATATATAGGAAGTCCAGTTTCGGCCAACGGGTGAACTCCGGGGGTCACCGGGAGTGTCCCGGGACCACCGGAGGGGTCCCGGGGGTCCACCGGGTGGGGCCACCCATCCCGGTGGGTCCCCTAGGCCGCAAGGGAAAGGGGGCCAGCCCCTGGTGGGCTGGCGCACCCATATGGGCCCCCCTCCATGCGCCTAGGGTTGAAACCCTAGGGGGAGGGGGCGCCCCCTATGCATTGGGGGGCAAGTCTGCCCCCCTGGCCGCCGCCCCACCCTGGAGATCTGATCTCCCAGGGCCGGCGCCCCCCTGGCCCCTATATATAGTGCGGGGGGGGGGGAGAGGGCAGCCGCACCCAAGCCTCTTGCGCCTCTCCCCCTCCCGTCACACTTCCTACTCCTTACGTAGGGCGCCGGCGAAGCCCTGCAGGATTTCCTGTTGCATCCACCACCACGCCATCGTGCTGCTGAATCTCCGACAACCTCTCCTCCGCCCTTGCTGGATCAAGAAGGAGAAGACATCGCTGTACCGTACGTGTGTTGAACGCGGAGGTGCCGTCCGTTCGTCGCTAGGATCATCGGTGACGAAGAACACGAAGAGTACGACTACTTCATCCACGTTCCTTCGAACGCTTCCGCACGCGATCTACAAAGGGTATGTAGATGCACTCCATTATGCTCGTTGATAGATGAATCCTTAGATTGATCTTGGTGAAGCGTAGGAAATTTTTTGAATTCTGCTACGTTCCCCAACAGTTACCTCCGATTCGACCTGTCGGGGCCGACGAAGATGATGTGATGACCCTCAGCGCGTGCCTAAGCTGGCCCCTGCTTTGGCTGAAGAGCCAGATTCGTTTGGGGGTGGGGGACACCACCCCAAAGACAACACCGCCAGTCGTGCCGGCGCCAAGCCATGGCAAGACCGCCGCAACGGTGCCGGACATCCCTATGCCACTGGATCCAAACATGCATATGGCACAGGATCCGAACGACGACGATACATTTGCCAACGTCGATCAGTACTTTGCCGATCATGGTATGATGGCGACTTCATGGGGCCTCCTTCTCAAGAACCCAACCCTACGAAAGACGTGCGTGATCTAGCTGGTACCGCGAAGAAACCAAGTTGCAACATGCGTCGTCTGCCGTTCAGTTCTCAGGAGACGCCTCCAGCTGCCGACTTCACCGAGCCCCAGATAGGCGAGGTGCGAAATATTATCAGCCCCAACACACTCAAGAAGGCGGTCTGTGAGCAGAACTCGGTCCCATTACAGGAGAAGAAGAAGGCACGGAAAAGAAAGACTAACAAGGGTGCGAGCCAGCCGGCACGGAGTACGATCCATGCTCAGGACGGGCCACCTTCACCTGAGGATATAATGAGGAGGGTGCATGTGGCAGATAGGCCGATGCTACCGAGTAATATGCTAAATGCTGCAACCGATGCTATGCGGAGTCTGCATGACAGTGTTCTTTCTTTGGAGAAGCGGCGTCTCAGAGAGAAGGATGTGGCATACCCGGTTTTCGCGGCCAAGGTGCCAGAGGGCAAGGGCTTTGTGGATAACTCCATCGGGGGTACGATCGTCCTACAGTTTGATGACATCTACGCTATGTTGAACCTTCATCCGCTGCACTACACCTTTGTTCGCCTATTTTCGCTGAGTATGGATATGCGGATCATTAGAGACAAGACCCCGGACATCGTGATAGTCGACCCCTTCTACATGCGTGCCAAGATCTTGGGCAGCACTGGGGACCGGCAAGTCGCGAGTTCTTACCTCGAAGGCGTGATTCTGGCAAACCGAGATAAGGATAACTTCCTCGTGCCTTACTTTCCCGAGAAAGTCGTCCCCTCAACCGCCCCGTAACATATGAATTCTTAGATTTCGATCGTTTTTCTTTTAACATTCTGTGTTTTGTGCAGTGACACACATTGCACACTCATCCTCCTAAGCCCCAAATATTCCATGGCCACGTATTTCGACTCGGACCGTCAGTCGAAGGTAGACTACACAAATGTCAAGAATGTTCTTGATGATGTTCTCCCCGACTACGCTAAATCTGGAGGCACCTTCACCAGGCCTCTTCGTAAGTACGGCAAGCACGTTCTCGCCCACAATACGATGTTCTGCTGCGTCAAGCAGCCGCCTGGCGGTCAGAAGGGTGCCTACTACGCCATCCATCACATGCGGGCGATCGTACGGGACCATCATCACCTTCTGCTACCGAGTAAACTGAAAGATTGGGCCGCGAGCGTGTCGGCAATACAGGACGCGGACATCAGACAAGAATTCTTTCGCATCTAGTCGGAGTTTGCGGAAATCATCCATCAAGATGTCCTTCGTACCTCAGGGCAGTTCTACCTCAGAAACCAACCGTCCAACAGTGACATAGACACAATGCTACAAATGCAGGCTGACAACGCCCGCGATTTCATGACTCCCACGATAGACGGCGTCTTCATCCACGCTCCGGTCCCTTGAGTCGAGTCAAAAGTAGTGATGCTGTGTCTAGTTCTGAAATATCGATTGGCTCATGTTGTAATTAAACTTTAATGAACTTGTAGTATGTCTCTTTGTTTTCAACAGTCGTTCAACTTAGATGTAATCGATGCTATTAATGTCTTGCTTTTCTCTTCCGATCGTTCTGTTGCATACTTATATATTGCTTATGTATTGTCTGTGAATTGGTACTAATGTTTCGTTTGGCTAGTGCATAGCAATGCCGTCGTATGTCGTGTACAAGGGTAAGGTTCCCGGAGTCTACGACGACTGGGAGGAGTGTCGAAGACAGGTTCACTGTTTCAGCGGTAACAGTTACAAAGGATACACCACTAGGGCGGAGGCGGAATCTAGATACGCCCGCTATCTAGCGGGAGAGGGGAGGGAGCGTTGGAGGAACCGGATGAAGACGAGTTTCATCGTGATGACCGCAACTCTCTTCTATGTGATGGTAGTTTAGATGATCGATATAGACTTGTAATGTGAAGACAAACTCGCTACTCGCGGTCTCGAGACTTGTAATATAATGTTCTATCTTTGTTCGGTCTTTTGAATTCGGAGACTAATATGATGAATTGTATTCGGAGACTAATATGATGAATTGTATTCAGAGACTAATCTTCTATTGTATTCGATGAATCTGTTGTTGCTGTATGCTGCTGTCTATATTCTGTCCAATAATACATTTTGTAACCTGTGCAAAAAACATAAAATTAAAAAATAAATAAAAAACCTAATATTCATACTAATGGCGCATCACATCACAGTGCACCATTAGTATGCCAAAGGATACTAATGGCGCATCATACACAGTGCGCCATTAGTATGCCAACGTTACTAATGGCGCATCACGCAAGAGTGCGCCATTAGTATGCCAAAGCACCTGGGTATATATGGCCCCCTGAGAGGCATACTAATGGCGCACCGTGGTCTATACTAATGGCGCACCACAGGTGCGTCATTAGTAAAAAATACTAATGGCGTGACACTAATGGCGCACCACTAATGCGCCATTAATGGCCAAAATAGGTGCGCCATTAGTAGGCCTTTTCCTAGTAGTGCCCCTAGGGGGTGCAGCCAACCCTAGATTGATCTAGGGGAGGGGGGCGGCCAGAGGGGGAGAGAGGGGGGGGGGGCCTAGGTGGGCCTTAGGCCCATCTGAGCCTAGGGTCCCCCCTTCTCCTCTTCCTTGCACCTTGGGCCCCTTGTGGGAGGCGCACCAACCCACCTAGGGGCTGGTCCCTTCCCACTATGGGCACACGCAGGCCTCCGGGGCTAGTGGCCCCTCGCGGTGGACCCCCGGAACCCTACCGATGGTCCCGATACATCACCGATGATGCCCGGAACACTTCCGGTGGCCAAAACCTCACTTCCTATATATAATTTGTTACCTCCGGACCATTCTGGAACTCCTCGTGACGTCCGGAATCTCATACAGGACTCCGAACAACATTTGGTAACCACGTACATATATTCCCTATAACCCTAGCGTCATCGAACCTTAAGTGTGTAGACCCTACGGGTTCGGGAACCATGGAGACATGACCGAGACATCTCTCCGGTAAATAACCAACAACGTGATCTGGATACCCATGTTAGCTACCACATGTTCCATGATGATCTCATTGGATGAACCATGATGTCAAGGATTCAATCAATCCCGTATACGATTCCCTTTGTCTACCGGTATAGTCCTTGCCCGAGATTCGATCGTCGGTATACCGATACCTTGTTCAATCTCGTTACCGGCAAGTCTCTTTACTCGTTCCGTAACACATTGATACGTCTCCAACGTATCTATAATTTTTTATTGTTCCATGCTATTATTTATGAAGTCTTGGATGTTTAATGGGCTTTATCTTACACTTTTATATCATTTTTGGGACTAACCTACTAACCCAAAGGCCCAGTCCAGATTGCTGTTTTTTGCCTGTTTCAGGGTTTTGCAGAAAAGGAATATCAAACGGAGTCCAAACAGAATGAAACCTTCGTGAGAGATATTTTTGGAGAAAATCACGCACAGGGGACTTGAGAACCACGTCAGGGGAGCCTCGGGGTGTCCACGAGGGTGGGGGGCGCGCCCCCTGCCTCGCGGGCCCCTCGAGCACCCAAGTGTCCTCCTTCCTCCTATATAAGTCTATGTACCCCGAAACCTTTGACAACAGAGAGAAATCCCTAATTCCACCGCCGTAACTTTCTGTTCCCATGAGATCCCATCTTGGAGCCTGTTCCAGAGCTCCACCGGAGGGGATCCATCACGGAGTTCTTCTTCTTCTTCATCATCATCACCCTCACCATGAGTTGTGAGTAGTTTACCACAGACCTTCGGGTCCATAGCTAGTACCTAGATGGCTTCTTCTCTCTCTCTCTGGATCTCCATACAAAGTTCACCTCGGTCTTCGAGGAGATCTATTCGTTGTAATCTCTTTTTGCGGTGTGTTTGTCGAGATATGATGAATTGTCAGTTTATGATCAAGATTATCTTTGAGAAATATTTGGTTCTTCTCTGAACTTTTTATGTGTGCTCATAATATCCTTGCAAGTCTCTTCGAATTATTGGTTTGGTTTGGCCTACTAGATCTATAGTTCTTGCAATGGGAGAAGTGCTTGGCTTTGGGTTCAATCTTGCGGTGTCCTTTCCCAGTGACAGTAGGGGCAGCAAGGCACGTATTGTATTGTTGCCATCGAGGATAAAAAGATGGGGTTTATATCATATTGCTTGAGTTTATGCCTCTACATCATGTCATCTTTCTTAAGGCGTTACTCTGTGCTTATGAACTCAATACACTAGATGCATGCTGGATAGCGGTCGATGTGTGGAGTAATAGTAGTAGATGCAGAATCGTTTCGGTCTACTTGTCTCGAACGTGATGCCTATATACAATGATCATGCCTAGATAGTCTCATAATTATTCCCTTTTCTATCAATTGCTCGACAGTAATTTGTTTACCCGCCGTAGAATATCGCTATCATGAGAGAAGCCACTAGAGAACACTATGGCCCCCAGGTCTATTCTCAAAATATCAATCTACATCTACTTTACTTTACCGCTTTTATTTTCTGTTCTTATAAACAAAAATACCAAAAATATAAACTATCATCTCTATCAGATCTCACTTTCATAAGTGGCCGTAAAGGGATTGACAAGCCCTTATCGCGTTGGCTGCGCAGTTCTTATTTGTTTGTGCAGGTGCGAGGGACTCGCGCGTGGTCTCCTACTGGATTGATACCTTGGTTCTCAAAAATTGAGGGAAATACTTACGCTACTGTGCTGCATCTCCCTTTCCTCTTCGAGGGAATACAACGCAAGCTCAAGAAGTAGCAAGAAGAATTTCTGGCGCCATTGCCGGGGAGGCTTACGCAAAATTAATATACCAAGTACCTATCACAAACCCTTATCCTTCGCATTACATTTATTTGCCTCTCGTTTTCCTCTCCCCCACTTCACCCTTGCCGTTTTATTTGCCCTTCTTTTTGCCGTGTGTTTACTGTTCGCTTGCCTCTTGTTTGCTTGTGTTGCTATGTGCCCTCTATTAGCTTGCATCTTCGCTTGCTGAATTATGGATCCTCATGCACTTGCTAATCTCTTTAAGAGATCCAATTATGTTGAACCAATTGCTAGTGAGCTGCGTGCACTAGATTATCTTTATGGGGTGAAATTTATGAATCTGAAAATTGTGAGGAATTGTTAAAAGAAAAAGTGATTCATGTTAGCTCCTTAAATGAAAAGCATGATTGCAATGATGTTATTATAAATTCTCTTGATGCCAATTGTGTTAATGATATGCAAAACCCTAAGCTTGGGGATGCTAGTTTTGCTATGACTACTATTTGTTGCAATGATCATGATTGGGGTGATTCTTCTTATGATGTTGAAAATTTATTTAAGTCCCATGATGAATATGAGATTGATAATAATGTTTGCAATAATATTGAAAGTGGGTTTGGAGAGGTCATGACTTTAGTTAATGTTAATCCCACTATTTTGGAAGAGTGTCAACTTTGCATGCATGTGGGTCGTGTTGAGAATATGTTATGTGATAGTTATTTTGTTGAATTTGATCATGATCCTACATGCAATTATTATTAGAGAGGTAAATATGGTTGTAGAAATTTTCATGTCACTAAATTACCTCTCGTTATGTTGAGATTGTCATCGTTCCTTTCTGCTTCCTTGCATATGCTAGTTTTTGCTTGCCTTGCTAATTTGTTTGCTTATAAGATGCCTATGCATAGGAAGTATGTTAGACTTATATGTGTTTTGTCATGTGTTTTATCATGCTCCCTTTGTGCTTCAATTCATGTCTTTCATGTGAGCAACATTGAAATCTCAATGCCTAGCTAGGGGCGTAAAACTATAGCACTTGTTGGGAGGCAACCCAATTTTATATTTTTTGTTTTTGCTGCCATTAGGGAATAAATATTGCATCTAGCTTATTTTTAGATGTGTTTTCATGTTTTGTTTTAGTGTTTGTGCCAAGTAGAACCTTTGGGAAGAGTTGTGTGAAGTTTATGTGATCTTGCTGTAAAAAACAGAATCGTTAGCGCTCACTAGAATGGTCGTCAGATTTTACTGGAACGTGCTATTTAGTTTATTATTTTTGAAGATGATTAATAGACAAATTCCTCACATTTAACAATTTAGTTTGAATTTTGTGGAGTTACAGAAGTATGCGAAACCTGCAGAATACTACAGACTGTTCTGTTTTTGACAGATTCCGTTTTTCGTGTGTTGTTTGCTTATTTCAATGCATCTATGAGTAATATTTGGAGGTATGAACCATAGAGAAGTTGTAATACAGTAGGTTTAACACCAATATAAACAAAGAATGAATTCATTGCAGTACCTTTGAGTAGTGGTTTGCTTTCTTATACTAACGGAGCTCACGAGAATTTTTGTCTAAGTTTTGTGTTGTGAAGTTTTCAAGTTTTGAGTATTGCTTTGATGGACTATGGAACAAAGAGTAGCAAAGGCCTAAGCTTGGGGATGCCCATGGCACCCCAAGGAATTCAAGGATAATCAAAAGCCTAAGCTTGGGGATGCCACAGGAAGGCATCCCCTCTTTCGTCTTCATCCATCGGTAACTATACTTGGAGCTATATTTTTATTCACCACATGATATGTGTTTTGCTTGGAGCATCTTGTATAATTTGGGCCTTTGCTTGTTAGTTTGTCACAATCATCCTTTCTGGACACACCTATTTGAGACAGTTAAACATGGCCTAGGAATTGTTAGAACACTCTATGTGCTTCACTTATATCTTTTGAGTTGAATAGTTTTTGCTCTAGTGCTTCAGTTACATATTTTAGAGCACGGTGGTGGTAATATTTTGAAGAATTTGTTGAAATATCATGTTCACTTATATCTATTTGAGAGTCTATTAAAACAACATGGTAATGTGTTTAGGCTAATAAAACTAGTCTTCACATGATAGACATCCAATGTCAATGTAGTAAAAAATTCAGACTAAGTGCATAGAATATGATGAGATGTTGGATGCTTGATAATTGTTTTGAGATATGAGGATAGTGATATTAGAGTCATGCTAGTGGAGTTATTATGAAATTGAGAAATCCTTGTGTTAAGGTTAGTGATTCCCGTATCATGCACGTATGGTGAACCGCTATGTGACGAAGTTAGAGCATGAGGTATTTGTAGAGTGCCAACCTTTGTGTGGAGGTCGGGGGTGCGCGATGGTTAACTCCTACCAACCTCCCCCCTAGGAGCATGCGTTGATTGCTTTGTTTTGATGACTCATAGATTTTTGCAATAAGTATATGAGTTCTTATGATTAATGTTGAGTCCATGGATTATATGCACTCTCACCCTTCCACCATTGCTAGCCTCTCTTGTACCGCGCAACTTTCGCCGGTACCATAAACCCACTATATATCCTTCCTCAAAACAGCCACCATATTATTCCTCAAAACAGCCACCATACCTACCTATCATGGAATTTCCATAGCCATTCCGAGATATATTGCCATGCAACTTTCCACCGTTCTGTTCATATGACACGCATCATATTGTCATATTGCCATGCATGATCATGTAGTTGACATCGTATTTGTGGCAAAGCCACCATGCATAATTTTTCATACATGTCACTCTTGTTTCATTGCACATACCGGTACACCGCCGGAGGCATTCATATAGAGTCGTACTTTGTTGTAGTATCAAGTTGTAATATCGAGTTGTAATGAAAGTGTGATGATCATCATTATTAGAGCATTGTCCCATGGGAGGAAATGCTAAATCTATAAAGCCTCTCCGGAAAAAAAAGAAAAAAAAAGAAAAAAAAAGGCCAAAGAAAAAAGAAAGGCCAAAAAAAGGAAAAAGAAAAGAAAAAGAAAAGGAAAAAGGGACAATTGCTACTATCTTTTTTCCACACTTGTTCTTCAAAGTAGCACCATGTTCTTCATTGTAGAGAGTCTCATGCTTAGTCACTTTCATATACTAGTGGGAATTTTCATTATAGAACTTGGCTTGTATATTCCAATGATGGGCTTCCTCAAATGCCCTAGGTCTTCGTGAGCAAGCAAGTTGGATGCACACCCACTAGTTTCTTTTGTTGAGCTTTCATTCATATTTAGCTCTAGTGCATCCGTTGCATTGCAATCCCTACTCACTCACATTGATATCTATTGATGGGCATCTCCATAGCCCGTTGATACACCTAGTCGATGTGAAACTATCTCCCTCCTTTTCGTCTTCTCCACAACCACCTCTATTCCACCCATAGTGCTATGTCCATGGCTCACGCTCATGTATTGCGTGAAAGTTGAAAGGTTTGAAAGAATAGAGTATGAAAACAAGTGCTTGGCAGAAATCAGGGTTGTGCATGATATGAATATTTTGTGTGATGAAGAGGGAGCATAGCCAGACTATATGATTTTGTAGGGATAACTTTCTTTAGCCATAGTATTTTGAGAAGACATGATTGCTTTGTTATTATGCTTGAAGTATTGTTATTTCTTATGTCAATTTAGACTTTTATCTTGAATCTTTCAGATCTGAACATTCATGCCACAATTAAGAGAATTACATTGGAAAACTATATTGGTTAGCATTCCACATAAAAAATTCTATCTTTATCATTTACCTACTCGAGGACGAGAAGGAATTAAGCTTGGGGATGCTTGATACGTCTCCAACGTATCTATAATTTTTTATTGTTCCATGCTATTATTTATGAAGTCTTGGATGCTTAATGGGCTTTATCTTACACTTTTATATCATTTTTGGGACTAACCTACTAACGCAAAGGCCCAATCCAGATTGCTGTTTTTTGCCTGTATTAGGGTTTTGTAGAAAAGGATGGTGTTGATCATGTTTTGCTCGTGGAAGAGGTTTAGTCAACGGATCTGCGTCATTCAGATCCGTATGCACTTTACAAATATCTATGTCTCCATCTTGAATATAATTGCAAAAGGATTTGAAACAACGCTTGATGTGCTTGGTCTTCTTTTGAAACCTGGGCTCCTTGGCAATGGCAATAGCTCCAGTGTTGTCACAGAAGAGAGTCACCGGGCCCGACGCACTTGGAATAACTCCTAGGTCGGTGATGAACTCCTTCATCCAGACTCCTTCATGTGCTTCTTCGGAAGCAGCTATGTACTCCGCTTCACATGTAGATGCCTCCATGACGCTTTGCTTGCAACTGCACCAGATGACTGCCCAACATTCAAAATATACACGTATTCGTTCTGTGAGTTTGAGTCATCCAGATCTATGTCGAAGCTAGCATCGACGTAACCCTTTACAACGAGCTCTTCGTCACCTCCATAAACGAGAAACATATCCTTAGTCCTTTTCAGATACTTCAGGATGTTCTTGACCGCTGTCCAGTGTTCCATTCCGGGATCACTTTGGTACCTCCCTACCAAACTTATGGCAAGGTTCACATCAGGTCTGGTACACAGCATGGCATACATAATAGAACCTATGGCTGAGTCATAGGGGATGACACTCATCTTTTCTCTATCTTCTGCCGAGGTCGGGCAATGAGCTGTGCTCAATCTCACACCTTGCAATATAGGCAAGAACCCTTTCTTGGACTGATCCATATTGAACTTCTTCAATATCTTGTCAAGATATGTGCTTTGTGAAAGACCAATGAGGCATCTCGATCTATCTCTATAGATTTTGATGCCTAATAAGTAAGAAGCTTCTCCAAGGCCCTTCATTGAAAAACAATTATTCAAGTAGGCCTTTATGCTTTCCAAGAGTTCTACATCATTTCCCATCAACAATATGTCATCCACATATAATATGAGAAATGCTATAGAGCTCCCACTCACTTTCTTGTAAATATAGGCTTCTCCATAAGTCTGTATGAACCCAAACGCTTTGATCACCTCATCAAAGCGAATGTTCCAACTTCGAGATGCTTGCACCAGGCCATAGATGGAGCGCTAGAGCTTGCATACCTTGTTAGCATTCTTAGGATCGACAAAACCTTCTAGCAGCATCATATACAATTCTTCCTTAAGGAAGCCGTTAAGGAATGCCGTTTTGACGTCCATTTGCCATATCTCATAATCATAGAATGTGGAAATTGCTAACATGATTCGGACGGACTTCAGCATCGCTACGTGAGAGAAAGTCTCATCATAGTCAATTCCTTGAACTTGTCGATAACCCTTAGCGACAAGCCGAGCCTTATAGATGGTCACATTTCCATCCGCGTCGATCTTCTTCTTAAAGATTCATTTATTTTCTATGGCATGCCGATCATCGGGCAAGTCAACCAAAGTCCATACTTTGTTATCATACATGGATCCTATCTCAGATTTCATGGCTTCAAGCCATTTGTTGGAATCCGGGCCCGCCATCGCTTCTTCATAGTTCGAAGGTTCACCGTTGTCTAACAACATGATTTCCAGGACAGGGTTGCCGTATCACACTGGCACGGAACGTGTCCTCGTGGACCTACGAAGTTCAGCAGTAACTTGATCCGAAGTTTCATGATTATTATCACTAACTTCCTCTCTAGTCGGTGCAGGCACCACAGAAACATTTTTCTGCGCTGCGCTACTTTCCGGTTCGAGAGGGGTGACAATCACCTCATCAAGTTCCACTTTCCTCCCACTTACTTTTTTCGAGAGAAACTCTCTCTCCAGAAAGGATCCATTCTTGGCAATAAAGACCTTGCCTTCGGATCTTAGGTAGAAGGTATACCCAATAGTTTCCTTAGGGTATCCTATGAAGACGCATTTTTTCAATTTGGGTTCGAGCTTTTCAGGTTGAAGTTTCTTGACATAAGTATCGCATCCCCAAACTTTTAGAAACGACAACTTAGGTTTCTTACCAAACCATATTTGATACGGTGTCATCTCAATGGATTTAGACGGTGCCCTATTTAAAGTGAATGCGGCAGTGCCTAAAGCATAACCCCAAAAAGATAGCGGTAAATCGGTAAGAGACATCATAGATGGCACCATGTCCAACAGAGTACGATTATGACGTTCGGACACACCGTTACGCTGCGGTGTTCCAGGTGGCGTCAATTGTGAAACAATTCCACATTTCCTTAGGTGCGTGCCAAATTCGTGACTTAAATATTCTCCTCCGCGGTCTGATCGTAAGAACTTTATTTTTCTGTCACGTTGATTCTCAACCTCATTCTGAAATTCCTTGAACTTTGAAAGGTCTCAGACTTGTGTTTCATCAAGTAGACATACCCATATCTACTTAAGTCATCAGTCAGGGTGAGACCATAACGATAGCCACCGCGAGCTTCAACGCTCATTGGACCGCACACATCAGTATGTATGATTTCCAACAAGTTGGTTGCTCGCTCCATTGTTCCGGAGAACGGAGTCTTGGTCTTCTTACCCAAGAGGCATGGTTCACACGTGTCAAATCATTCATAATCAAGCGACTCCAAAAGTCCATCTGCATGGAGCTTCTTCATACGTTTGCCATCATTATCAACCTTACATCTTTTGGCATTCACACTATGAATATGTGTAACATCACGTTTGAGATTTTATAAAAATAAACCATTTACCAGCGGGGCATGACCATAAAACATTTCTTTCAAATAAATAGAACAACCATTATGCTACGATTTAAATGAGTAGCCATCTCGCATTAAACGAGATCCAGATACAATGTTGATACGTCCAAAACGTATCTATAATTTCTGCTTCCTCCATGCCTCTTTTGTGTGATATTGCTATGATATTTATGCACTTCCATACACTTTTGATCATATTTGGACTAACCTATTAACTCAGTGCACCACAGTGCCAGTTCCTGTTTTTTGCTGTTTTTCTATTTCAGGTTTCCCCCATATTAAAAGTGCCCTAAAAATTCCGGAAAAAATACAGGAAAAATCAGCGTATCGAGAGCTTCAAGAAAAACAAAAGCAGGGCCAGAGGGGAGCGTGGGGTGGCCCAGGCGGCCACCCGGCACGGCCCCACCCCTGGCCGCGCCAGGGGGCGCCTGGGGCCACACCTCCGCCTCTGGTGACCCCCTTTTGCATATATATTGCTCGCGTCCCGAAACCCTCGAGGACGGAACCCTTTTTTACGATCTCGCCTCTGTTCCGCCGCCGCCGCGCTTCCAAGATCGGGAGCACCAGGAGAACTCTTCCCGGCACCCTGCCGGAGGGGAGAACCACCACCGGGAGCTTCTCCACCACCATGGACGCTTCCCGGATGAGTTGTGAGTAGTTCCCCTTGGACCATGGGTCCATGACCAGTAGCTATGTGATGTTCTCCTCCCCTCTTTGTTCTTCATGGATTAGACCTCGTGAGCTGCCCTACATGATCGAGGCACATATGTAATCTTTATGCTATTGCTCTGCTGAGTTTGCTGGGATCCGATGGATTATGAGATGATGTTCAGATTGTGTGTGAGTAATATATTTGATTCACCTCTTTTATATTTATGTTCTTGAGTAATTCTTGCATGTTTCCGTTGCTATTTATTGCTTTGGCCGAGTAGTAGGTAGTAACTCCAAGAGGGAACGTTATGCTTGATTGTGGGTTCATGCCCCTCGATGACTGGTTTGAGTGATAGAAACATGAGTCTAGGGGATGTGCTGTTGCCACAAGGGGGAAAACAACGGTGCTTGTACTTGCGGGTGCAAGGATTGTTTACTTTACGCAAAGTTCTTTTAATGCAGTTGTCTGTTGCTTTGAGTTTACACTTTGGGTGGGACTCGCAACTTAATACCAGCGAGATGTTCTGGATAGATATCTCAAGGTGGATGATTAGTAGTAGATGCAGATGGATTTCAGTCTACTTGCCTTGGTGTACCGCTCATGCTTTTGAGCCTCTACCTTTCTTTACAGCATAGTTAGCATTGGTTTGCGCACATAATCCTGTCAATTGCCCAGCTGTAATTTGTTTACCTCGCTTAGCTGTTTTATCGTCTTTTGGGAGAGAGACATCACTAGTGAACATCATAGGACCCCGGTCCATATTACCATCACTGATCACACCCGCTATTTACTTCCTGTTCTTATTTCCTAGTTGCAGTCATACCTATCACTATTACCTCTTGTGTTTGATCCTTTGTAAACAGCAAGGCCGGAGGGATTGACAACCTCTCTGTACTCGTTGGGAGCAAAGTTATTTGTATCTGTGTGCAGGTCCTGTCAACCGCTAAGTTGGCGCCGTTAGCGTTGACACCTACTTGTTGGCCCTCGGAGTCTCACGGGATTCGATCCTTGGAATCTTGCCAAGGGAAACTTGCTGTTACGCTACATCTCAAACCTTCCACTTGGGGTAACCAACGAGGGGCGATAAGCCATCAAGCAAAGTTTCTGGCACCGTCGCAGGGGACTCCACTCTTCAAGGTAGGGGAGTTGCACGCTATCTTTTATCTTTGCTTTTTAGTCTTGTTAGTTTACCTTTCAGTTTTGCTTTAGTGTCCTCTATCAAAAATCACAAAAAAAAATTTATTTGCTTTTCTATTAGCAGTCCTTTCTGTTTAGTCAAGCATGTTAGGACTTGGTACTTTGAGGGAATCAGAAGTTCTAGATTTCCATCAAAGGGATGGAGAAAATATGAAGAAGGCATGGGACAGAATTTCTGATGCACATAGGAGAATTATGCCTTGGATACCTACAAAAATTGTGCTTAGAAATTTTTACCATGGTCTTTTTAAATGGTGTAAACACTCTCTTGATATTATAGCTGAAGGAGATTTCCTAGAGTGTGATGAAGCTAGAGCTCTTGAAATTATACATGGTCTACATGTTACTTTGTTTATGATCATAGTTTTGATACTGTCATAGACAGACTTGCTACTATTGAGAAGAGAATGGATGCTCTAGACTTGATGAAGGTAGAGAAACCCAAACCCAATAAGAGAGATATTTTGGAAATAGACAATGATTGGGAGCCTTTTGTTAGGATTAGCATCTCTAATCAAGACTTCCTTGCTTATTGTGATATTGGATCTATGCTTTCTACTATGCCAAAAATTGTTCATGATTCTTTAAAATTTAACATGGACAGATTATCATCCTACCATGAACATGCTAATGGAGATATTTCTGAGATCCAGGGAAGAATAAAAGACGTGCCAGTTACATTCCTAAAAGGGATTGCAATGGTTGATTTCTTCATCATGAAGCCAAACCAAGGAAATATAGTGCTTGGAAGGGACTTCCTCCGAGCCGTAAAATGCTTCATCGATATAGGTAAGGGACAAATCCGCCTACGCGGGAAGGCAAAAGGTACGTACCCCTTTCCTAGAAGGAACAAGGGTGAACTTGTTGAGGAACCATTTGAAGCAATTTATAACTCCGATTATTGTGATGACTTTTGATTCCTCCTTTTTGCATCATGCCTAGCTTAAAGGCATAGAAGAAAGCGCTTTTGGGAGGCAGCCCACAATGAATTAGGTTTTATTTTGCTTTTGTTGTGTCTTGATGTTTGTTACTACAGTAGCATCATCATTGTATCTTTTCTTTTCAGCTTTGTGCCAAGTTTTGCCTCCGATTGCATGAAAGTTCAAAAGTTGTGACGTGCAGTCCAGAAAACAGATTGTGTCCTTGGACGGAAAAATTCGTATAAAATCACCAGATCATCTTTTTGATCTGAATTTTTTTGACAGCGTGCTCTGTACAATTGGCTTTCGGGCATCTGTTCTGAGTTTTTTTATTTGAGTTGCAGAAGTGCCCCGAAATAATTATTTACTACCTGCTGGTCTATTTTTCACAGATTCTGTCCTGTTTTGCCTTTTCTTCGTTTTGCAAACCTTGAGCTTGCTTTTTCTTTGCAAAAACCTTTTGGCAATCTTGAGAAACAGTAGCTCTTCAAGATTATCTTTATTTCCAGCAAGGAAAAATATATTTTATTATGGGTACTAACCTCGCTAATCAGATTATGATGAGTTATGTATGAAGGGAGTTTTCAAGTGTGTGAGGGAAGATGATAAAAAGATTCAGGAGGGTCAAACGCTCAAGCTTGGGGATGCCCCCGTGCACCCCCAAGAAATATTCAAGAAGACTCAAGCGTCTAAGCTTGGGGATGCCCCCGTGCATCCCCTTCTCCATCAACAATTATCAGTTTGTCTTTCGTTCCACTATATTTTAATCACTTCATGCGTTATGTGCTATGCTTGGAGCGTCTTGCTTTTAGTTTCCTTTTTAGTTTTCTTTAGCTTTGCTTGCTGTTCATAACGAGTTAGAACCCATCTTTCTTTGTGTGGGAGAGAAACACACTCCACTTCAACCTAGAACACAACATAGGATTTTCATGCTTATCTTTGCTGTGTGTGTTCTTTGTCTTTCCATAGCTACTGTCATGTTTAGCTCTTAGTTTTCATGCTTTTCTTTTTAAAGAGCTTTTGTTTAGTTGGTTGTTAAACTCTCTTGAGTTTTCACGTTTATCTTGCTAAGAGAGTTTGTCTGTTGCACTGAGTTGTGTGTCTTAACGTAAAGTAGGTAATTGAGGTTGCTATTTAATTTTAGTAGTAACTGGCAATAGTTTTGAGGTATTGCCATGAGTAATGTCTGAACTTTTGGTGTCAAGAGCTTTAGCCTATTAGTGATAGATGTCGTATTTTGGGCAATCCGTGTTTATTTTCGAAAACCTACAAAATAGTTGACAACTTTAGCTACTAAATGGATCACTAATCTTTGGAGGGATCGAATATTAGAGTACACTCACGTTCCATGAGCCGAGGATGCGCAAGGATAACCAAATCCCCATACACTCCTCCTCGGGGTACTTGTCTCTTTGAGAACCTCCTAATTAGATTGAGAGTTACCGATAATAAGTGCATGAGTTCTTCGGACTAATGTGAGTATTCGAAAGTTGACACTTCCACCTAGCCATATTTTTCTAGCCTCTTCGGTACCGTGCATTGCCCTTTCTCACCTCGAGAGTTGGCGCATACTTCGCCGGTGCATCCAAATCCTTGGCACGATACGCTCTGTCATCATAAGCCTCATTATATCCTTCCTCAAAACAGCCACCATACCTACCTATTAAGGCATTTCCATAGCCTTTCCGAGATACATTGCCATGCAACATCCATCTTCTCATGACTTGATCTTCATGTCATACATGCTTTTTGCTTGATCGACGAGCCGCATGCTAGTTGGGCCTTGCCCTAAACATTGCTACATGACGCGCTAGTATCATTGCATATCCTGCTACACCGGCAGAGGCATACATTTGCATACATCATGATAGATTCATTTTCTTTATGTTGAGTACTTTTGTAAAGTGTGAAAGATCTTCTATACTTCTTGTAATACATAGAGTGTTGCCCCTAAAGTGAGGGAAAGATCCCAAAGAGGACAAATCAAAAGATCCCAAAGAGGACAAAATCAAAAGATCCCAAAGAGGACAAATGAGAGATAAATAGAAAGAGCCATTGAGGCCACAAAAAATAAAAAAAATAGAAAAAAGAGAAAAAGAAATAAAAAGAGAGAAGGGGGCACACTACTATTTCTTTTGAGAGATCCACACTCGTACTCCATCTTATACCTTGTACTCCATAGAGATTATCATTCATGCATATAGCTATGTGGGGACCTTTACACTATAGAACTTGGCTTGTATATTCCAATGATGAGCCTCCTCAAAAGAGCTCTAGGTCTTCTTGAGCAAGCAAGTTGGATGCACCCCCACTAGTTCCATTGGAGAGCTTACCTTAGCTCATATGTGCATCCGTTGCGTGGCAATCCCTACTCCTCACATCATATCTATCATTTGGCTTTCTCTCGCCGATGATTGTCCTCATTGATGTGAGCCTTTCACACCTTTCTTGTCTTCCCCCTCTATCATTTTTTTCTCTTTGCCATCCTAAGTGTCGACTTTCTTGCTTACGCTCATCCATTGCATGAGTGCTCAAAATATCGAAAGGGAGTGGATCATTTTGACTTGTACCTGGCTGACGGTCTGGGGATGAGTCAAGATAAGATTCCAAAGAAGACCAAGTGTGAAACTTTAGTAGATTCAGTTCTCAACAATACAAAAACTATGTTTTACTCTCTCATATATCCCTATCCCCTTTCTTGCACGCAAACACCATTTGGAGACATTCGAGTCACGGACAGCGAGAGCTCTTGCACCTTTATGTTCTTATGTTACTTGTTACAATGCTAATATAGACTCTTGCTTGTTATGACTTGAATTGGATTACATGCCTTGATTACTTTAATTAAAAGTTCTTATATGGTTGATAGCATGTCACCACAGAAATTATGCTTGTTATCATTTACCTACTCAAGGACGAGCAGGAATTAAGCTTGGGGATGTTGATACGTCGAAAACGTATCTATAATTTCTGCTTGCTCCATGCCTCTTTTGTGTGATATTGCTATGATATTTATGCACTTCCATACACTTTTGATCATATTTGGACTAACCTATTAACTCAGTGCACCACAGTGCCAGTTCCTATTTTCTGCTGTTTTTCTATTTCAGGTTTCCCCCATATTAAAAGTGCCCTAAAAATTCCGGGAAAAATACAGGAAAAATCAGCGTATCGGGAGCTTCAAGAAAAACCAAAGCAGGGCTAGAGGGGAGCCTGGGGTGGCCCAGGCGGCCACCCGGCGCGGCTCCACCCCTGGCCGCGCCAGGGGGCGCCTGGGGCCCCACCTCCGCCTCTGGTGACCCCCTTTTGCATATATATTGCTCGCGTCCCGAAACCCTCGAGGACGGAACCCTTTTTTACGATCTCGCCTCTGTTCCGCCGCTGCCGCGCTTCCAAGATCGGGAGCACCAGGAGAACTCTTCCCGGCACCCTGCCGGAGGGGAGAACCACCACCGGGAGCTTCTCCACCACCATGGACGCTTCCCGGATGAGTTGTGAGTAGTCCCCGTTGGACCATGGGTCCATGACTAGTAGCTATGTGATGTTCTCCTCCCCTCTTTGTTCTTCATGGATTAGACCTCGTGAGCTGCCCTACATGATCGAGGCACATATGTAATCTTTATGCTGTTGATCTGCTGAGTTTGCTGGGATCCGATGGATTATGAGATTATGTTCAGATTGTGTGTGAGTAATATATTTTATTCACCTCTTTTATATTTATGTTCTTGAGTAATTCTTGCATGTTCTCCGTTGCTATTTATTGCTTTGGCCGAGTAGTAGGTAGTAACTCCAAGAGGGAACGTTATGCTTGATTGTGGGTTCATGCCCCTGGATGACTAGTTTGAGTGACAGAAACATGAGTCTAGGGGATGTGCTGTTGCCACAAGGGGGAAAACAACGGTGCTTGTACTTGCGGGTGCAAGTATTGTTTACTTTACGCAAAGTTCTTTTAATGCAGTTGTCTGTTGCTTTGAGTTTACACTTTGGGTGGGACTCGCAACTTAATACCAGCGAGATGTTCTGGATAGATATCTCAAGGTGGATGATTAGTAGTAGATGCAGATGGATTTCGGTCTACTTGCCATGGCGTACCGCCCATGCTTTTGAGCCTCTACCTTTCTTTACAACATAGTTAGCATTGATTTGTGCACATAATCCTGTCAATTGCCCAGCTGTAATTTGTTTACCTCGCTTAGCTGTTTTATCGTCTTTTGGGAGAGAGACATCACTAGTGAACATCATGGGACCCCGGTCCTTATTACCATCACTGATCACACCCGCTATTTACTTCCTGTTCTTATTTCCTAGTTGCAGTCATACCTATCACTATTACCTCTTGCGTTTGATCCTTGGTAAACAGCAAGGCCGGAGGGATTGACAACCTCTCTGTACTCGTTGGGAGCAAAGTTATTTGTATCTGTGTGCAGGTCCTGTCAACCGCTAAGTTGGAGCCGTTAGCGTTGACACCTACTTGTTGGCCCTCGGAGTCTCACGGGATTCGATCCTTGGTATCTTGCCAAGGGAAACTTGCCGTTACGCTACATCTCAAACCTTCCACTTGGGGTAACCAACGAGGGGCGAGAAGCCATCAAATGTCCATGCTCAAAGCTGGTACTAAATAACAATTATTGAGGTTTAAAACTAATCCCGAAGGTAGATGTAGAGGTAGCGTGCCGACGGCGATCACATCAACCTTGGAACCATTCCTGACGCGCATCGTCACCTCGTCCTTCGCCAGTCTCCGCTTATTTTGCAGCTCCTGCTTTCAGTTACAAATGTGAGCAACTGCACCGGTATCAAATACCTAGAAGCTACTACGAGCGCTGGTAAGGTACACATCAATAACATGTATATCACATATACCTTTGACGTTGCCGGCCTTCTTATCCGCTACGTATTTGGGGCAATTCTGCTTCCAGTGACCCGTTTCGTTGCAATAAAAGCACTCGGTCTCAGGCTTGGGTCCATACTTTGGCTTCTTCCCGGCAACTGGCTTACTGGGCGCGGCAACTCCCTTGCCGTCCTTCTTGAAGTTCTTCTTACCCTTGCCTTTCTGGAACTTAGTGGTTTTATTCACCATCAACACTTGATGTTCCTTTTTGATCTCCACCTCCGCTGATTTCAGCATTGAATATACCTCGGGAATGGACTTCTCCATCCCTTGCATATTGAAATTCATCACAAAGCTCTTGTAGCTAGGTGGGAGCGACTGGAGAATTCTGTCAACGACCGCATCATCTGGGAGATTAACTCCCAGTTGAGACAAGTGGTTATGCAACCCAGACATTTTGAGTATATGTTCGCTGGCAGAACTATTTTCCTCCATCTTACAATTGTAGAACTTGTCGGAGACTTCATATCCCTCGACCCGGGCATGAGCTTGGAAAACCATTTTCAGCTCTTGGAACATCTCATATACTCCGTGTTGCTCAAAACGCTTTTGGGGCCCCGATACTAAGCTGTAAAGCATGCCGCACTGAACCAGGGAGTAATCATCACTACGCGACTGCCAGGCATTCATAACGTCTTGAGTTGCTGGGAAAACGGGTGCGTCACCTAGCGGTGCTTCAAGGACATATGATTTCTTGGCAGCTATGAATATGATCCTCAAGTTACGGACCCAATCCGTATAGTTGCTACCATCGTCTTTCAGCTTGGTTTTCTCTAGTAATGCGTTGAAGTTGAGGGCAACATTAGCGTGGGCCATTTGATCTACAAGACATATTGTAAAGATTTTAGACTATGTTCATGATAATTAAGTTCATCTAAACAAACCTAATGAACTCCCACTTAGATAGACATCTCTCTAGTCATCTAAGTGATACATGATCCGAATCGACTAGGCCGTGTCCAATCGTCATGTGAGACGGACTAGTCATCAACGGTGAACATCTTCGTGTTGATCGTATCTTCTATACGACCCATGTTCGACCTTTTGGTCTTCCGTGTTTTGAGGCCATGTCTGTACATGCTAGGCTCGTCATGTCAACCTAAGTGTATTGCGTGTGTAAATCTGGCTTACACCCATTGTATGCGAACGTTGTAGCCTATTACACCCGATCATCACGTGGTGCTTTGGAACAACAAACCTTAGCAATGGTGCACAGTTAGGGGGAACACAATTCTTGAAATTTTAGTGAGAAATCATCTTATTTATGCTACCATTGTTCGAAGCAAATAAGATGTAAAACATGATAAACATCACATGCAATCAAATAGTGACATGATATGGCCAATATCATTTTTCTCCTTTTGATCTCCATCTTCGGGGCTCCATGATCATCATCGTCACCGGCATGACACCATGATCTCCATCATCGTGTCTTCATGAAGTTGTCTCGCCAAACGTTACTTCTACTACTATGGCTAACGGTTAGCAATAAAGTGAAGTAATTACATGGCGTTTTCAATGACACACAGGTCATACAATAAAATAAGACAACTCCTATGGCTCCTCCCGGTTGTCATACTCATTGACATGCAAGTCGTGATTCCTATTAGAAGAACATGATCAATCTCATACATCACATATATCATTCTTCACATCCTTTTGGCCATATCACATCATACGACACATGCTGCAAGAACAAGTTAGACGTCCTCTAATTGTTGTTGCAAGTTTTTACTTGGCTGCTATAGGTTTCTAGCTAGAACGTTTCTTACCTACGCAAAACCACAACGTGATATGCCAATTACTATTTACCCTTCATAAGGACCCTTTTCATCGAATCCAATCCGACTAAAGTGGGAGAGACAGACACCCGCTAGCCACCTTATGCAACTAGTGCATGTCAGTCGGTGGAACCTATCTCACGTAAGCGTACGTGTATGGTCGGTCTGGGCCACTTCATCCCACGATGCCGCCGAATCAAGATAAGACTAGTAACGGCAAGTAAATTTACATATCTACGCCCACAACATCTTGTGTTCTACTCGTGCATAGAAACTACGCATAGACCTAGCTCATGATGCCACTGTTGGGGATCGTTGCAGAAATTCAAAAAAATTATACGCATCACCAAGATCCATCTATGGACACTACAAAAAAAAGACACATCCGTGACATTTTGGGCCGAACGAATTATTTTTTCTGTCATACTTATGACACTTCTATGACAATAATTGTGACAAAACACGGTATCATCATAGATGTGGTGGGGTCCTACTTCTATGACAAAAAATCATGATAGAAAATGGGCTTTTCGTCCTAGGCGGGCCGGAGACGCAGCTGCATGAATTCTTTGGGCCGTCCATGACGAAAAAAACCGTGGTAGAAGCGAGGGTGAGGAAAATATCGGGGTGTTCCCGGTTACGGTGGGTGGTCGGGGCCGAGCGATGCGTGTGTCTCTCGTACACGCACACGCGTGGGTGCGGGGCGTTTGGCTCTAACTGGACCCGAGCCAGGCGTTGGGCTCTAACTGAACCCGAGCTATTGCACTGCAGGCTACGCGTTACTGAACCCGAGCGATCGATCGATGGCTGTTAACTGAACCCGATCGAGCGATTCCTTCGCTACTGCTGCTAACTGAAGCCGATCGATGCTGCCTCTGGATGAATAGTGAGCGTTGCTGGAGGGGTTCGGATGAACAGTTCCCAGTGGGGGTGGATGAACAGGACCCCGTGGTGTTGCCTCTGGATGAATAGGACCCCGATCGATCGAGCCGGTTGGGGCTGGATGAACAGGACCCCGTGGAGGGCTGGATGAACAGGACCACCCCGTGGAGGGAAGGATGAACAATAGACGATGGAGGGCTGGATGAACAGTAGCCAGTGGAGGGGTGGTTGAACAAGAGCCCGTGGAGAGGGCTGGTTGAACAGTAGCCGGTGGAGTAGCGTGCGGTGGAGGCTGGATGAACAGGAGCCCGTGGATGAACAGTCGCAGGTGGAGGCAGGAGGAGGTCGACAGTTGATAAACAGTAGCCCGTGGAGGCTGGAGGGGTCGACGGTGGAGATGAACAGTATCCCGTGGAGTCCCATTTTGCGGTACGCCACACCCCTCCCGATGAACAGGACCCCCGTTTCGACCGTAGCGCTCCAACACAAGTCCGTTTCCTCCGTTTTGCAGTACGCCACACCCCTCCCGATCAACAGGACCCCCGTTTCGATCGTAGGTGGTCCGTTTCCTCCGTCTTGCGGTACTCGAGACCCCTCCCGATGAACAGGATCCCATTTCAACCATGGCCGGTCGAACACAGGGCCGTTTCCTCCATTTTGCAGTACGACATGCCTCGTTTCCATCGACTGTTCCGTCCAAGCCCTCCCGTTGAACACGACGACGCATTCCGTTCTGACCCAGCCGGTTGGCTCCCCATGAACATGATGACGATGTTGTTTCTCCGTTCCGACCCAGCCATGTACACAAGCCCTGGCCGTACGTATGCACGAGTAGGCGTTAGAGACCCTGCCCGTATGTACGTACGTGGCCGTATTTTCTTTCTTGCACACTTGTCGTTGTACGTACGTGTACATGCTACGTGCGCGCCTCTACAACGACACGTGCGCGCCTCTACATCGACCAGTATGTACGTACACGTTCGGGACCAGAATGACAACGCTACGTACGCTTCGACCAGGTGGGTCCCGACTGTCAGGCACTTCCTTGCCTGCGAAGATGTAGCTGGTGGGTCCCAGCAGTCAGGGGGCGAATCGTTTACTTTTTTGCCTGAACGCACTTACTTGCGTGCGAAGATGTAGCTGGTGGGTCCCAACAGTCAGGGGGAAACTTTTTTCGCGAAATACGGTGGCCCGTTCGGTGGGTCTCCACTGTCAGGTGGAGGAATAATTATTTTGAGCGTAATAAGGAGGTACTTCCTTGCTGTGGCCGTGGACCCAGCTGTCAGCCTCTCCACGTACAGTCCACGTCCGATGGAAGGCGTTCCTTGACCACGTTGACCACGACGCACCGAGAGCACCAGGGCGGTGGACGACGGAGAGGCCTAGGAAGGGGGCGACGCGGAGCCGGGGAAGACGCGGTAGTGGATGCCCACTCGTAGAGGTGTATGAGGGTTCGCTGGTTTGCTGCGATGTGAGGCTACCGTCACCATAGAATAACAGGGGGTGTGGGTGAGTAGAGGGTTGGCCTGGCCAACAATGGGAGTAGTAGGGGCGGTGAAGCCTCCACCACATCGCAGCCGGTCACGGGAGGCAGGCGCACGACGCACGACTGGTACTGGTTTGGGTGGCTGGAGCAAAAAGACCAGAGGTTGAAGAAGCACTACGGTCGTTGGATGGACATCGTACGGTCACTGGAGCTAGAATCATGCATATTGACTAAGTTGACAAAGCCCTTCGTCCCCGTCAACTTAGTAGGCCCACAAGTCCGCCTGCCACTATACTGGGTCCCAGCTAGCAGGGGGAGTATTCATTTTTGTGTGCGTAATAAGGAGGCACTTCCTTGCGTGCGAAGATATAGCTGGTGGGTCCAAGCTATCAGTGGCGATAACGTTTTTTTCGCGTAATACAGAGGCCCTTTCGGTGGGTCCCAGATGTCAAGTGGAGGAATCATCATTTTGTGCGTAATAAGTTGTCATTTCCTTGCGTGCGGCCGTGGACCCAGCTGTCAGCCTCTCCACGTACAGTCCACTTCTGATGCATGTCGGTCGTTGACCACGTTGATCAGGCCGCGCCGAGAGCACCAGGGCGGTGGACGACGGCGAGGCCTAGGAAGGGAACGACACGGAGGCAGGGAAGACTCGGTAGTTGTTTCCCACGCGGAGAGGAGTACGATTGTACAAGGGTTTACTGGTTCGTCTGCCGTCGCCGGAGAATAACATCAGGTGTGGGTGATACGTCTCCAAGGTATCCATAATTTTTTATTGTTCCATGCTATTATTTATGATGTTTTGGATGTTTAATGGGCTTTGTCATACACTTTTATATTATTTTTGGGACTAACCTATTAACCCAAAGGCCCAGTCCAGATTGCTGGTTTTTTGCCTATTTCAGGGTTTAACAGAAAAGGAATATCAAACGGAGTCCAAACTGAATGAAACTTCGGGAGAGATATTTTTGGAGCAAAATACGCACGGGAGACTTGAGAACCATGGAGTATGGCACACGTGGCGTCCACGAGGGATGGGGGCGCCCCCCTATAGGGCACGCCCCCCTGCCTCGTGGGCCACATTTGGCCCCGGGTGCCCTCCTTCCTCCTATATATACCTACGTACCCAGAAACCCTCAGAACAATAGAGAAAACCCTAGTTCCACCACCGCAACCTTATGTTCCCGTGAGATCCCATCTTGGGGATTGTTTCGGAGCTCCGCTGGAGGGGGGATCTACCACGGAATGCTTCTATGTCATCATCATCGCCTCACCATGAGTTGTGAGTAGTTTACCACAGACCTTCGGGTCCATAGCTAGTATCTAGATGGCTTCTTCTCTCTCTTTGGATCTCAATACCAAGTTCTCCTCGGTCCTCGAGGAGATCTATTCGATGTAATCTCTTTTTGCGGTGTGTTTGTCGAGATCCGATGAATTGTGGGTTTATGATCAAGATTATCTATGAGAAATATTTGGTTCTTTTCTGAACTCTTTATGTGTGATTATAATATCCTTACAACAGTCTTCGAATTATTGGTTTGGTTTGGCCTACTAGATCTATAGTTCTTGCAAATGGAGAAGCGCTTGGCTTTGGGTTCAATCTTGCGGTGTCCTTTCCCAGTGACAGTAGGGGCAACAAGGCACGTATTGTATTGTTGCCATTGAGGATAAAAAGAAGGGGTTTATATCATGTTATTTGAGTTTATCCCTCTACATCATGTCATCTTGCTTAAGGCATTACTTTGTTCTTATGAGCATAATACTCTAGATGCCTGCTGGATAGCGGTCGATGTGTGGAGTATTAGTAGTAGATGCAGAATCATTCCAGTCTACTTGTTTCGGACGTGATGCCTATATATAACGATCATGCCCAGATATTCTCATAAGTATTCGCTTTTCTATCAATTGCTCGACAGTAATTTGTTTACCCGTCATAGAATACCGCTATCATGAGAGAAGCCACTAAGGAAAACTATGGCCCTCGGGTCTATTCTCAACATATCAATCTACAATCTACTTTACTTTTACGCTTTTACTTCCTGTTCTTATATCCAAAAAATACCAAAAATATCAAAATATCTTCCTTATCAGATCTCACTTTCGTAAGTGACCGGAAAGGGATTGACAACCCCTTATCGCGTTGGCGCGAAGTTCTTATTTGTTTGTGCAGGTGCGAGGGACTCGCGCGTGGTCTCCTACTGGATTGATACCTTGGTTCTCAAAAACTAAGGGAAATACATACGCTACTGTGCTGCATCACCCTTTCCTCTTCGAGGGAATACAACGTAAGCTCGAGAAGTAGCAAGAAGAATTTCTGGCGCCGTTGCTAGGGAGGCTTACGCAAAAGTCATATACCAAGTACCTATCACAAACCTTATCCTTCGCATTACATTTATTTGCCTCTCGTTTTCCTCTCCCCCATTTCACCCTTGCCGTTTTATTTGCCCTTCTTCTTGCCGTGTGTTTATCATTCGCTTTGCCTTGTCGTCATGGCTAGTCCCTTATCCGCTCCTTTGTCTCCCGAGTTTGTAGTTCTTCACTTCAATCAAAAGCAAGGAGAAAACTTAAAAGATGCTTGGTTTAGGATGATGGACTCTTATCGTAAGTGCACCTTAGAGGTGAATTTTAGAATCTTGCTTCGAAATTTTTATGTTGGATTAAATATGCCCCATAGACAACTCTTGGATTGCGTTGCCAAAGGGAATTTTATCGAAGTTGATCCTAGTATTGCGCATGAAATTATAGAGGGAATAGTGGGAACACTACCTCCACAAAAAGGGTCACATCCAACCCAGGAAGGGACACAAGTTTTTGAGAAAATTTGCGAAGTAACAAAAATATTACAAAAGTCTCTTGAACCTCTTAAGAGTGTTAGTGGGAATCTCCACAGCATGAATATGTTGATTGTCCTTTTTAATAAGTGGTTAGATTCTTTAGATCAAAAGATTTCCGAATATGAAGGGAAACATAAAGATCCTCCCGGATTCGAGCTTGACACCATTAAAAGGGTGAAGATCAGAGATGGCAATCCCTTGATCTATCCATGTATCGTGCCTAGCTATGGGCGTAAAACGATAGCGCTTGTTGGGAGGCAACCCAATTTTTAATTTTTTGTTTTTGCTTCTGTTTAGGAATAAATATTACATCTAGATTCTGTTTAGATGAGGTTTTGTGTTTCAATTAGTGTTCGTGCCAAGTAGAACCTTTGGGAAGACTTGTGTGAAGTTTATATGATCTTGCTGTGAAAAACAGAATCATTAGCGCTCGCTAGAATGGTCACCAGATTTTTCTGGAGTGTGATATTTAGTTGATTCTTTTTGTAGATGATTAATAGACAAATTTCTCACATTTACCAATTTATTTCAACTTTTTTGGAGTTATAGAAGTATGCGAAAGCTACAGATTACTACATACTGTTCTGTTCTTGATAGATTCTTTTTTCGTGTGCTGTTTGCTTATTTTGATGAATCTATGGGTAGTATTGGGGAGTATGAATAATAGAGAAGTTGGAATACAGAAGGTTTAACACAAATATAAACAAAGAATTAGTTCATGGCAGTACCTTTGAGTAGTGGTTTGTTTTCTTATACTAACGGAGCTCACGAGATTTTTGTCTAAGTTTTGTGTTGTGAAGTTTTCAAGTTTTGAGTATTGCTTTGATGGACTATGGAACAAAGAGTGGCAAGATCCTAAGCTTGGGGATGCACAAGGCACCCCAAGGTAAAACTCAAGGACAACCAAAAGCCTAAGCTTGGGGATGCCCCGGGAAGGCATCCCCTCTTTCGTCTTCATCTATCGGTAACTATACTCGGAGCTATATTTTTATTCACCACATGGTATGAGTTTTACTTGGAGAGTAATGTATCATTTGAGTCTTTGCTTGTTAGTTTGCCACAATTATCCTTGCTGGACGCACCTTTTTGAGAGATAAAAATATGGCCTAGGAATTGTTAGAACACTCTATGTGCTTCACTTATATCTTTTAAGTCGAATAGTTTTTGCTCTAGTGTTTCACTTATATCTTTTAGAGCACGGTGGTAATTATATTTTGTAGAAATTGTTGATCTCTCATGCTTCACTTATATCCTTGTGAGAGTATATTAAAACGGCATGATAATGTGCTTTGGCTATAAAACTAGCCTTCACATGATAGGCATCCAAGATCAATGTAGTAAAAACTTTCATACCAAGTGCATTGAATATGAAGAGAAGTTGGATGCTTGATAATTGTTGTGAGATATGAGGATAGTGATATTAGAGTCATGCTAGTGGAGTTATTATGAAATTGAGGAAAACTTGTGTTAAAGTTAGTGATTCCCGTAGCATGCACGTATGGTGAACCACTATGTGACGAAGTTAGAGCGTGAGGTATTTGTAGAGTGTCATCCTTTGTGTGGAGGTCGGGGGTGCGCAATGGTTAACTCCTACCAACCTCCCCCCTAGGAGCATGCGTTGATTGCTTTGTTTTTATGACTCGTAAATTTTTGCAATAAGTATATGAGTTCTTATGACTAATGTTGAGTCCATGGATTATACGCACTCTTACCCTTCCACCATTGCTAGCCTCTCTTATACCGCGCAACTTTCTCCGGTACCATACACCCACTATATATCCTTCCTCAAAATAGCCACCATATATCTTCCTCAAAACAGCCACCATACCTACCTATCATGGCATTTCCATAGCCATTCCGAGATATATTGCCATGCAACTTTCCATCATTCCGTTCATATGACACACTTCATATTGTCATATTGCCATGCATGATCATGTAGTTGACATCGTATTTCTGGCAAAGCCACCACGCATAACTTTTCATACATGTCACTCTTGATTCATTGCACATCCCGGTTGTAATGCCCAGGATGGGACTATACCTCCTACGTGTCGGGGCACGACTTAAAGGTATAAGCCCATTCTGGAATGATCGCAAGTTTGGTACCTTTGCACATCTCATGTAAAAATAGGGATGGAAAACTGAAAATATAGTTGGCTTACACTCGCCACGTCACACAAATTCATTACATGACCAAACATCATTCAAATAAACATCACAGCCCATCTAAGGGTAAGATCCAAAAGACAAGATACCAAACATAACGTTAAACCACAGGTCTAGATCGAATCCTAGTAGAAACCACTACTGATCGTCGAATACGTCACAAGCATATGACCACTCTCTTCATCGAGCTCCCAGTGAAGTACATGAACCAGCTCATGCATCAAACTCGGCGGAACCTGCATCTGGTGTTGTAGTATCTGCGAGCCACGAGGACTCAGCAATCCCATAACCATGGGTATCAAGACTAGCAAAGCTTTATGGGTAGGAAGAGGTAAAGTGGTGAGGTTGCAGCAGCGGCTAAGCAGAATATGGTGGCTAGCTTACGAGTACAAGAATAAGATGAGCATCTACGCAAACGGTCGCAAACTAGTAGTGATCGCTAAAGATCCTGAACTACATACGAGTCCAACATAACCCCACCGTGTTCTCTTCTCAAAGTGAAAAGAGACAGTCACGGTTTCTCACACAGTTGTGTGTTTTACCTCGGATCCTCTGCCAAGTTTTCTACAACCGGACATTAACAAATTCCAATCTGCCACATAACCGCGGGCACGGCTTTCGAAAGATCATAACCCTGCAGGGGTGTCCCAACTTAGCCCATCACAAGCTCTCACGATTAGCTGAAGTGATAAATATAGTATCATCACCCCTTATCTTAGGGAAATCCGATCAGGCTCGGCATCCCGGTGCACAAGACATTTCGACAATGGTAAAACAAGTCCAGCAAGACCTCTCGGTGTGTCGACACCCTGATAGTAGCCGCGCGTATCTCGTCTCAGGCCACATCCGGATAGGTGATCCTACGAGTAAAACCAAACCTCGAGTTTCCCCGTGGTGGCCCCGCAGTCTCCCAGTTTGGGACCAACACCATCAGCACTGGCCCCCCCTGCTATGTAGAATTAAGAACCCGAGGGTGCGACCCCCTATGCAAATTTAATTAATTAATTAAGTTGTTATTATGAGGCAAATTAAAACCAATGTTGGGCCTTGCTGGAGGAGTTTTATTCAAAGTCGAACTGTCAAGGGGTCCCCATCCACCCATCGTGTAAGGAACGCAAAATCAAGGAACATAATGCCGGTTTATCGGCGCCTAAGGTGGCATGAGTGGAACAAAACACCGAGCAAAAGGCCAAGCCTTCCACCCATGCCCAGTATATAGGTGTGTTAATAATAATAATAGATATTGTGATATTCCAACAACAAGTTCCCTCCTGGAACGAACTTCATCTTCACCTGCAACTAACAATGCTATAAGAGGGGCTGAGCAGGCGGGTAACATAGCCAAACAGTGGTTTTGCTAGGAAGGTGTCAAAGGTTAGAGGTTTCATGGCAACAAGGAGAGGGCTGACATAAAAGATGGGTAGCGCGACATGTAACGATAGCATCGAGACAACTAAGCATGGCAATGGTAGTAAAGGTATCCAAGGGTATGATCATCTTGCCTGGGATTCCAAAAGGGAGAAGAACGGATCCATGAAGTAGACAGAGCAACATAGTCGAGCGAATCCTCACAACTCCGGAACGAATCCGAAGCTAACAAGAGAAGCAACCGGAAAGAAACAAGCAATACGGTAAATACACAAGCATAAACATGGCATACGATGTACATCCAAGTATGATGCATGTCCGGTTTGAATATGCATGGCATGACAATGAGCACAACAAAACTACAAGTTAAGTGCAGCTCAATATGCAACGAGTTGCATATTGACGAAACACCACATTTTAATTATTTAATTGACTCTCGTTTATTTACAAGACAAGATTAAATGTTTTTAACATAGCAAGAGGTGAATCAAAAGTAAACTACCTATGTAGGCAATTTAAATGAGGCCGGAAATAACAACAACAATTCCGGAAAATCCCCATGAGCATGTTTAGCAATTATTTAAGCAACAACAATTAACAAATTATAAAGTTGTTAACATGATGCGGATGACATGATCAAGTTTTATGCAATTTTTAATAGAAGTTGACATGAAAAGATATGGAGTATTTGTCACCGTGGTGGAAGGAAAAGGGTGCCAGGGCAATGATCCGTAAATGATGCCACGCAACATATCGGTTCCGGCGACTCGTTGAGAGACCGGTGCAAAAGATGGCGAGAGCGTGAGCGAGTCGAACAAGATGAAAAGGTGGGGTGATCCCGTCACCGGGTTCCCAGGAGTCGGCGACGAGGCAACCGAGGAGCATGACAAAGGACGAAACGGGCACGGAGCACACAAGAGAAACATCTCATACAACAGAACAAGCATTCATCCACGGGCATCGTCTCGGGGTTATACCTTCGGAACGATCGTTCTCGGAGGGGTCCGAGTTCGTAGTGTAGTAGTGGAAGTAGTGGTACACGGGTCGTAGAGGAAGTAGTCGTTCCGTAGAGGTACTGGTTATGTAGCCGTTCTCGTGATTCGTAGAGGAAGTAGGCATTCACGTTCGTCGAGGAAGTAGTGGTACACGGCGACGATAGGGGTACTCAGTTCTTCGACGACGGCAGTTATACTCGCACGTAGTGGGAAGTAGTTGTTGTCGTTTCCGAAGAGGTACTTGTCGCATCGGACGTCTTCGGGGCGACGGTATTGGTACACGGTTCGTAGTGGTACTCTTTCATGTAGTAGTCGTACACGTTCGTAGGCGTTCGGGCATCCGTAGATGTACTTGAGGGGTCGTCGTGGTACTTGTCGGGGTCGGGGTCTCGGCAACGTAGTTGTACATGTCGATTCCGGAGATGTGCACGGGTTGTAGTGGTGCTCATATTGTCGGTCCGGTCTCGGTTCTTGTGACGTAGAGGTACTTGGCGTTGGACGGGCGTCGTGGTACTTGCAGTCCTTGGCGATTCCGGATATACTCGACGGTCTTGGGGTCCCTCGAGGGTCGACGATAGTCGTTCACGGGTCGACGAGGTACTTGGCACCATCTTGGTCTTGCGGCTGCGGTCTCCACAACAAAGGGAAAAAAGGCAGCAAGGTGACGAGGCCATGGCAGCGGCAGTCGAGACGGGCGGCAAGGCCGCTCGGCCTGGAGGGCGCCGTTCGGGGCGAGGCACAGGCGCCTGGGGCGATGCGGAGGGAGGCGCTCGGGGGGCGCGGGCTGCTCGAGGGGGCTGCTCGACGAGGCCGGCTGCCGGCGCTGGAGGCGCGCAGAGGCGGGGCGCTGGACGGCGCGCTCCTGGCCGGCCCTGGTACGGCTGGAGGCGAGGCACACGTCTTGGCGGCGGACGGATCGGCCTGGAGATGGAGGGAGGAACGACGCTGTCGCGGTGCGGAGATGGAAGGAGGACGGGCCGAGGAGGGGGAATAGGGTTCACGCGCGAGGGAGACGGAGGACTGGCGGCGCGAGGGGCAGATCAAGGCACAGGTGCCATGGCGCTGGGGCAGAGAAGGGATCGACCTAGGGAAGGAAGAGAGCGAGGGAGGAGGGAGTAGCGATGCTGTGGGCTAGGGTTACAGGGGAACGCGGCGGGCCTAGCAGGCCGACTGGGGGGAGAGGGAAGGCTGGGCCTTGGGCTTGGGGCGCGCAGCGCTGGGATTGGGCCTGGCGGCTGGGCCCTCCTGCCTCACTCTCTTCTCTCAAATAATAAACAAAAACAAAGAAGAGAAAAAGAAAAGAAGGAAGGGTTGCAAAAGAATTTGGACAAGGGGTAAAATTCCCTGGACTCACAAAAATGAGGGTGACCCCAGAAAATATAAGTGGGCATGAACGAAACATTAAATTCAAATTCCTTTGAATTTAATTCAAAAGGTTTGAACAGAGACTAGATTTTTGAAGTGTCAAAAAATGTTCGGATTTTTGGAGGAACCTCGATAAAAATGGATAAGAAATATAGGGAGGGTTTGACGGTGAAACTTGAATTAAGAGGCATGGGGAATATATGCAAGTGTGTTGGTTAATTCCAAACAAATGGAATATTTATTATAGCTCCCTAATAATATTGAGAGGCTTTTATATGTTATAAAGAGAAGTCATTCTTCCCTCGATTTAAATGGATCGAAGATCCACATGATTTATTTTAGTTGAGATGCAAAGATTAAAGACATGATGGCATGATGACATGATGCAATGCAAAAATAAATAACACAAGCACAAATGAAACACACGGGAGAACCCGGAGCATCTGGAATCTCTGGAATCTTCTGGGACGTTGGTCTTCGGGCGTCACAACTCTCCCACACTAACAGAGGATCTCGACCCGAGATCCTAGAGATAGCACTGGGTAAAAACGGAAGAGGAAGAGGTAAAACAAAGTTGCTTCTTCGACAAACGAGTGAAACCACGAACCTTGAGAGGTTGAACAAAATGAAAGAACAATACAACGGAGATGAACGAAGATGAAAACACTCTGTTAGAAAAGAGGAACAAGGAACATAATGAGAACCTTGTAGGTAGAAAGACATGAAACAAGAGCTTACGAACCAAAAGAGTATGAAACTGCAACGGTATAGCCAACGAAAAAGAATGACATAATTTGGATAGCACTCCGTCTGAAAATGGAAGGAATTAACAAGAGCTTGAGGAGATGGAATGATACTTGATCAAATCGACACCACATTGCCTCCGAAACAATTGAAAGAATGGCACGAGCGGTAAGAAAGATTCAGACATCACTCCGGTTGAAAAGAGAGGAAAAACTAGATAAATGACGTAACTTGAATGAAGAATACAACACTCCGGTTAAATAGACAAGCAAGGGAGAATATGATCTTGATAAAAACGAGATGATGGTCAAAGAGAGCAATATCACAAATCCTCCGGAATGAAAGAATAGCATAGGTCGTTGGAAAGAAAAGAACGGAGAAGAAAATGACAACTTCTCCCAAAATTGAATTTGAAAGAGCATCCTGACCAAGATGGATTGAATAGAGTTGTTGGAAATTCAACAACGAAAGAATAAGCTTCATGTGGGCTTATGGAAAACATCTCAAAATTATGAGGTGATCACCGGCCACTAATGGAACACAATTGATTGGATTGATATCAACAAGGAGACGAAAAACTTATCTCACCGGAATGATAAATGAAGAACTTGGGTCATTTATAAGCACCATAATAGCAACAATTCTCAAGGAAAGCTTTTAGGTGGAATACAACCCAAGTTAACTCCAACGAATAATTGAAGAGTTGAAAAGATCTCCTGAACAAGGAAATTGATGGTTTGATATATCTCATTCTTGATAACTCGTGAATCATAAAACATGAAGGAATTGTCAAGAATGACATAACACCATCTGAAAAGATAAGGTAGAAAGGATTGCACTTGGAAAGCATGATGAAGAATGCTTGAGCTCCAACAAGAATCTTGATGAAGACTTCGAGGATGAATTAAATGATGATGAACCACCATGAAGAACTCCGGTAATGAAAGCATGAGAAGTGAAAGATGAAAAGAATGAGATTCAAGATCTACGATGAATTAGATGGAGCTTTGAAATGATATAATTGAAATAACATGGAGCTCCGGAAAACAAGATGAAGAATTTAGAACCGAGAATATGATATGATGAACAAGCTCCAGACAAAAGAATTAAATCACCTTGAAGGAATAAGAATAGGAATTATGTCATGCATATCCTTCACCAATTTAATTGATGACAACCAAAGGAATTGGCATACTACTTATTCTCGTTGGGAAGAATTAAAGAGAGATCTAGCACAAGCTTGGGTAAATCTTCAACGAAGCACCGGTAGGATTGTGAAAGAACAAAAGAATTAATACGATAACAAGGAAGAGTAATCTTGAACGAACCACCGTAAAAAAATGGAGACAAACGAAGAGACATTAATGAAGCATATTTGGAGGACGAAGTTGAAAACTGAGAACGAAGAAATCTTCTAAAATGATGGCCTTCGGAGGATCACAACGGAAAGAATTCATGAAATGCTTCGGAAGGGTATAAAAGAATTCCTCACAAACGGAACAATAATGAGGATGGCATGAAGCTAGAACCACGAATCTTCAAGAGAACGGGCCAAGAATTAAGAGAAACACTTCTCCGGTGTTCAAATGTTGAGAATGTCAAGGAGAAACACCTTGAAGAATTGCGAGATACTCCGGAAGAATGAAAAGATGGAAGGTAGAGCTAAAGATGAGAATAATTGGAAACAATCTTGGAGAAGGCATGTGACCGATGGAAATCATTCTTACGTCACACTTTGAAAAGAGTTTGAGTATAACTCCGGAAAAATAGAAGAGTCAGGTAAGATCCTGGGAAAAGACCTGTGGGTTAGGGCCCACTCAAATAAATCACCGTTGAAAAAGATTGCTTAAGAGATATTGCACCGGTTGAATTAAATGGCTTGAATAAGATAACAATCCTCAAAAATAATTTGAACGGATTAAGAATGGAATTATGAATCTTCAGCACTCCGGATATGAATATCAAGAGGAGAATGATTAATTGGTTCACCGGAATAAGAAAGCATTGTGAAAAGAGGAAAAGGATAAGATCAACACCGAAATCTTGAATTACATCTACCGGCAGAATTTGAGAACAAAAGAATGATGAACTTGAAGCTCCTGAGCATATTCACGAGAATCACCGGATAAGAACATTGAAGGAAAAGAATGAAGAAACTTCACATGAATAAAATGGATATTTCATCTGAGAATCTCTTGCTCCGAGAAGAAGAAGAGTGGGAGGGTAGGGAAAACTAAGACAACTTGGGACGAACAAAATGGGCACCGGTTGGAAAATAATTTAACATGACCATCTTGATGGTCAAGAGGAATTAGCACTCCCATAGAAATATGAGAACACCGCTTAGGAAAGGTATGGATTCAACATTTGACATCGAAGCAACTCGAATACCAGAATCAAAACAAAAAAAAAGATAGATATGCAACATAGTCTTCACAATATCATTCGAACAGAGGATTGAACGAATGAATTCCGCAGGTACATCAACTTGTCGAGAAGCCACTTGGGAGAACAAAAGATAAATAAAAACAACAAGGAGCAGATAGAAAAAATACAAGATAGAAGCTTCGTTCGACATATTCGTGCTGAAAGCTTATGGAACGTGTTACAAAAGGGTTTTGCAATCCCCGGATCAGCATAGCCAAGGACCCTTTAAGATGCAACTCCCGATCGGAACAAGCCCATAAAACCAGTTCACTCAATGTAGCACCCCGAACTCCATATCATGCATTCGTTGGAAGAATGCCTAGAACTACTAGATGAACCAACCTATTAATTTCCGAAAGTTTTCAGTTATGCAATCAGGTGTTGGGGATACAGGGGAAGCACCGCGCACTCAACTCTAAACCTACATCCAGCTGTATCCATCCTTCAACACATAACCAGTTATTTCCGGAAACCGTTTACCTCGGACCTTCGAAACGCATCTACTATACAAGCTATGGCAATACTCCCGAACTACCTCCCCAGTACTGGGTGATGTCGGGGTTATCTTGCCACTAACCGCATAGGAGAGTTTTCGATGTCGGCCGTCTTAAGTATTCTAGAACTGCCACGATATGTTTGTGACGACAACACCTCGGAGCTTAACTCCCCGGGACAGTGCCACAACCCCTAATGACAGGAGGCATCGAGAACAATGTTCTCGTCACAAAGACATCGGAACAATCCAAACAATATCGCGAGATCCTAGAAACAATTTGGTGCATTTTTGAGAGTATAAGAGACAAGAGTAATCGTCAGGAGTCCTCACCAGAGTGAAAAGGGACGAGGAGCAAAAGAAATCCTACTCTCCGATATATATAGGACTCAAAACATTTTCAAGTGTGTGCCTAGACTCAATCGTCAACGATTCGATCAATCAGTGGGGGCTTCTAGGTCGGAGAAGGCTCCGATACCAACTTGTAATGCCCAGGATGGGACTATACCTCCTACGTGTCGGGGCACGACTTAAAGGTATAAGCCCATTCTGGAATGATCGCAAGTTTGGTACCTTTGCACATCTCATGTAAAAATAGGGTTGGAAAACTGAAAATATAGTTGGCTTACACTCGCCACGTCACACAAATTCATTACATGACCAAACATCATTCAAATAAACATCATAGCCCATCTAAGGGTAAGATCCAAAAGACAAGATACCAAACATAACGTTAAACCACAGGTCTAGATCGAATCCTAGTAGAAACCACTACTTATCATCGAAAACGTCACAAGCATACGGCCACTCTCTTCATCGAGCTCCCAGTGAAGTACTTGAACCTGCTCATGCATCAAACTCGGAGGAACCTGCATCTGGTGTTGTAGTATCTATGAGCCACGAGGACTCAGCAATCCCATAACCATGGGTATCAAGACTAGCAAAGATTTATGGGTAGGAAGAGATAAAGTGGTGAGGTTGCAGCAGCGGCTAAGCATAATATGGTGGCTAGCTTACGAGTACAAGAATAAGATGAGCATCTACGCAAACGGTCGCAAACTAGTAGTGATCGCTAAAGATCCTGAACTACATACGAGTCAAAAATAACCCCACCGTGTTCTCTTCTCAAAGTGAAATGAGACAGTCACGGTTACTCACACAGTTGTGTGTTTTACCTCGGATCCTCTGCCAAGTTTTCTACAACCGGACATTAACAAATTCCAATCTGCCACATAACCGCGGGCACGGCTTTCGAAAGATCATAACCCTGCAGGGGTGTCCCAACTTAGCCCATCACAAGCTCTAACGATTAGCTGAAGTGATAAATATAATATCATCACCCCTTATCTTAGGGAAATCCGATCAGGCTCGGTATCCCGGTGCACAAGACATTTCGACAATGGTAAAACAAGTCCAGCAAGACCTCCCGGTGTGTCGACACCCTGATAGTAGCCGTGCGTATCTCGGCTCAGGCCAATCCGGATAGGTGATCCTACGAGTAAAACCAAACCTCGAGTTTCCCTGTGGTGGCCCCGCAGTCTCCCCGTTTGGGACCAACACCATCAGTACTGGCCCCCCTGCTATGTAGAATTAAGAACCCGAGGGTGCGACCCCCTATGCAAATTTAATTAATTAATTAAGTTGTTATTATGAGGCAAATTAAAACCAATGTTGGGCCTTGCTGGAGGAGTTTTATTCAAAGTCGAACTGTCAAGGGGTCCCCATCCACCCATCGTGTAAGGAACGCAAAATCAAGGAACATAATGCCGGTTTATCGGCACCTAAGGTGGCATGAGTGGAACAAAACACCGAGCAAAAGGCTAAGCCTTCCACCCATGCCCAGTATATAGGTGTGTTAATAATAATAATAATAGATATTGTGATATTCCAACAACAAGTTCCCTCCTGGAACGAACTTCATCTTCACCTGCAACTAACAACGCTATAAGAGGGGCTGAGCAGGCGGGTAACATAGCCAAACAGTGGTTTTGCTAGGAAGGTGTCAAAGGTTAGAGGTTTCATGGCAACAAGGAGAGGGCTGACATAAAAGATGGGTAGCGCGACATGTAACGATAGCATCGAGACAACTAAGCATGGCAATGGTAGTAAAGGTATCCAAGGGTATGATCATCTTGCCTGGGATTCCACAAGGGAGAAGAACGGATCCATGAAGTAGACGGAGCAACATAGTCGAGCGAATCCTCACAACTCCGGAACGAATCCGAATCTAACAAGAGAAGCAACCGGAAAGAAACAAACAATACGGTAAACACAAAAGCATAAACATGGCATACGATGCACATCCAAGTATGATGCATGTCCGGTTTGAATATGCATGGCATGACAATGAGCATAACAAAACTACAAGTTAAGTGGAGCTCAATATGCAACGAGTTGCATATTGACGAAACACCACATTTTAATTATTTAATTGACTCTCGTTTATTTACAAGACAAGATTAAATGTTTTTAACATAGCAAGAGGTGAATCAAAAGTAAACTACCTATCTAGGAAATTTAAATGAGGCCAGAAATAACAACAACAATTCCGGAAAATCCCCATGAGCATGTTTAGAAATTATTTAAGCAACAACAATTAACAAATTATAAAGTTGTTAACATGATGCGGATGACATGATCAAGTTTTATGCAATTTTAATAGAAGTTGACATGAAAAGATATGGAGTATTTGTCACCGTGGTGGAAGGAAAAGGGTGCCACGGCAACGATCCGAAAATGATGCCACGCAACATATCGGTTCCGGTGACTCGTTGAGAGACCGGTGCAAAAGATGACGGAGAGCGTGAGCGAGTCGAACAAGATGAAAAGGTGGGGTCATCCCGTCACCGGGTTCCCACAAGTCGGCGACGAGGCAACCGAGGAGCATGACAAAGGACGAAACGGGCACGGAGCACACAAGAGAAACATCTCATACAACACAACAATCATTCATCCACGGGCATCGTTTCGGGGTTATACCTTCGGAACGATCGTTCTCGGAGGGGTTCGAGTTCGTAGTGGAGTAGTGGAAGTACTGGTACACGGGTCGTAGAGGAAGTAGTCGTTCCGTAGAGGTACACTATGTAGCCGTTCTCGCGATTCGTAGAGGAAGTAGGCGTTCTAGTTCGTCGAGGAAGTAGTGGTACACGGTGATGGTAGGGGTACTCGGTTCTTCGGCGACGGCAGTTGTACTCGCACGTAGTGGGAAGTAGTTGTTCTCGTTTCCGAAGAGGTACTTGTCGCATCAGACGTCTTCGGGGCGACGGTAGTGGTACACGGTTCGTAGTGGTACTCTTTCATGTAGTAGTCGTACACGTTCATAGGCGTTCGGGCATCCGTAGATGTACTTGAGGGGTTGTCGTGGTACTTGTCGGGGTCGTGGTCTCGGCAACGTAGTTGTACATGTCGATTCTGGAGATGTGCATGGGTTGTAGTGGTGCTCATATTGTCGGTCCGGTCTCGGTTCTTGTGATGTAGAGGTACTTGGCGTTAGACGGGCGTCGTGGTACTTGCAGTCCTTGGCGATTCCGGATGTACTCGACGGTCTTGGGGTCCCTCGAGGGTCGACGGTAGTCGTTCACGGGTCGACGAGGTACTTGGCACCATTTTGGTCTTGCGGCTGCGGTCTCCACAACAAAGGGAAAAAAGGCAGCAAGGAGACGAGGCCATGGCAGCGGCAGTCGAGACGGGCGGCAAGGCCGCTCGGCCTGGAGGGCGCCGTTCGGGGCGAGGCGCAGGCGTCTGGGGCGATGCGGAGGGAGGCGCTCGGGGGGCGCGGGCTCCTCGAGGGGGCTGCTCGACGAGGCCGGCTGCCGGCGCTGGAGGCGCGCGGAGGCGGGGCGCTGGACGGCGCGCTCCTGGCCGGCCCTGGTGCGGCTGGAGGTGAGGCACACGTCTTGGCGGCGGACGGCTCGGCCTGGAGACGGAGGGAGGAACGGCGCTGTCGCGATGCGGAGATGGAAGGAGGACGGGCCGCGGCCTTGTAGAGGAGGGGGAAGAGGGTTCACGCGCGAGGGAGACGGAGGACTGGCGGCGCGAGGGGGAGATCGAGGCGCAGGTGCCATGGCACTGGGGCAGAGAAGGGATCGACCTAGGGAAGGAAGAGAGCGAGGGAGGAGGGAGTAGCGATGCTGCGGGCTAGGGTTACGGGGGAACGCGGCGGGCCTAGCAGGCCGGCAGGGGGGAGAGGGAAGGCTGGGCCTCGGGCTTGGGGCGCGCAGCGCTGGGATTGGGCCTGGCGGCTGGGCCCTCCTGCCTTACTCTCTTCTCTCAAATAATAAACAAAAACAAAGAAGAGAAAAAGAAAAGAAGGAAGGGTTGCAAAAGAATTTGGACAAGGGGTAAAATTCCCTGGACTCACAAAAATGAGGGTGACCCCAGAAAATATAAGTGGGCATGAACGAAACATTAAAATCAAATTCCTTTGAATTTAATTCAAAAGGTTTGAACAAAGACTAGATTTTTGAGGTGTCCAAAAATGTTCGGATTTTTGGAGGAACCTCGATAAAAATGGATAAGAAATATAGGGAGGGTTTGACGGTGAAACTTGAATTAAGAGGCATGGGGAATATATGCAAGTGTGTTGGTTAGTTCCAAACAAATGGAATATTTATTATAGCTCCCTAATAATATTGAGAGGCTTTTATATGTTATAAAGAGAAGTCATTCTTCCCTCGATTTAAATGGATCGAAGATCCACACGATTTATTTTAGTTGAGATGCAAAGATTAAAGACATGATGCAATGCAAAAATAAATAACACAAGCACAAATGAAACACACGGGAGAACCCGGAACATCAGGAATCTCTGGAATCTTCTGGGATGTCGGTCTTCAGGCGTCACACCGGTACACCGCCGGAGGCATTTTCACATAGAGTCATACTTTGTTCTAGTATCGAGTTGTAATATCGAGTTGTAATATCGAGTTGTAATTCAATATAAGTGTGATGATCATCATTATTAGAGCATTGTCCCAAGTGAGGAAAGGCCGAACAAAAGAAAAGGTCCCTCCAAAAAAAAGGGACAATTGCTACTATCTTTTTCCACACTTGTGCTTCAAAGTAGCACCATGTTCTTCATGATAGAGAGTCTCATGTTTAGTCACTTTCATATACTAGTGGGAATTTTCATTAGAGAACTTGGTTTGTATATTCCAACGATGGGCTTCCTCAAATGCCATAGGTCTTCGTGAGGAAGCAAGTTGGATGCACACCCACTTAGTTTCTTTTGTTGAGATTTCATACATATTAGCTCTAGTGCATCCGTTGCATGGCAATCCCTACTCACTCACATTGATATCTATTGATGGGCATCTCCATAGCCCATTGATACGCCTAGTCGATGTGAGACTATCTCTCTCCTTTTTGTCTTCTCCACAACCACCACTCTATTCCACATAGTGCTATGTCCATGGCTCACGCTCATGTATTGCGTTAAAGTTGAAAGGTTTGAAAGAATAGAGTATGAAAACAAGTGCTTGGCTGAAACCGGGGTTGTGCATGATATGAATATTTTGTGTGATGAAGAGGGAGCATAGCCAGACTATATGATTTTGTAGGGATAACTTTCTTTAGCCATAGTATTTTGAGAAGACATGATTGCTTTGTTAGTATGCTTGAAGTATTATTATTTCTTATGTCAATATAGACTTTTGTCTTGAATCTTTCAGATCTGAACATTCATGCCACAATTAAGAGAATTACATTGAAAACTATGTTGGTTAGCATTCCAAATCAAAAATTCTGTTTTTATCATTTACCTACTCGAGGATGAGCAGGAAATAAGCTTGGGGATGCTTGATACGTCTCCAACGTATCTATAATTTTTGATTGTTCCATACTATTATCTATGATGTTTTGGATGTTTAATGGGCTTTGTTATACACTTCTATATTATTTTTGGGACTAACCTATTAACCCAAAAGCCCAGTCCAAATTGCTTTTTTTGCCTATTTCAGGGTTTTACAGAAAAGGAATATCAAACGGAGTCCAAACAGAATGAAACTTCGGGAGAGATATTTTTGGAGAAAAATACGCACGGGGGACTTGAGAACCACGGAGTAAGGCACACGTGGCGTCCACGAGGGTGGGGGGCGTCCCCCTTGTAGGGCGCGCCCCCTGCCTCATGGGCCCCATGTTTGGCCCCCCGTGCCCTCCTTCCTCCTGTATGTACCTACAAACCATCAGAACAACAAAGAAAACCCTAGTTCCACCACCGCAACCTTCTGTTCCCGTGAGATCCCATTGTGGGGCCTGTTCCGCCTCTGCCGGAGGGGAGATCTACCACGGAATTCTTCTACATCATCATCATCGCCTCACCATGAGTTGTGAGTAGTTTACCACAGACCTTTGGGTCCATAGCTAGTATCTAGATGGCGTCTTCTCTCTCTTTGGATCTCAATACCAAGTTCTCCTCGGTCTTCGAGGAGATCTATTCGATGTAATCTCTTTTTGCGGTGTGTTTGTCGAGATCCGATGAATTGTGGGTTTATGATCAAGCTTATCTATGAGAAATATTTGGTTCTTTTCTGAACTCTTTGTGTGTGATTATTATATCCTGGCAAGTCTCTTCGAATTATTGGTTCTGTTTGTCCTACTAGATCTATAGTTCTTGCAATGGGAGAACTGCTTGGCTTTGGGTTCAATCTTGCAGTGTCCTTTCCCAGTGACAGTAGGGGCAGCAAGGCACGCATTGTATTGTTGCCATCGAGGATATAAAGATGGGGTTTATATCATGTTATTTGAGTTTATCCCTCTACATCATGTCATCTTGCTTAAGGCATTACTCTATTCTTATGAACTTAAGACTCTAGATGCATGCTGGATAGCGGTCGATGTGTGGAGTAATAGTAGTAGATGCAGAATCGTTTCGGTCTACTTGTGTCGGACGTGATGCCTATATATAACGATCATGCCTAGATATTCCCATAAGTATTCACTTTTCTATCAATTGCTCGATAGTAATTTGTTTACCCGCCACAGAATACCGCTATCATGAGAGAAGCCACTAGAGAAAACTATGGCCCCCGGGTCTATTCTCAGCATATCAATCTACAATCTACTTTACTTTTCCGCTTTTACTTTATGTTCTTATATCCAAAAAATACCAAAAATATCAAACTATCATCTCTATCAGATCTCACTTTGGTAAGTGACCGTAAAGGGATTGACAACCCCTTATCGCGTTGGCTGCGAAGTTCTTATTTGTTTGTGCAGGTGTGAGGGACTCGCGCGTGGTCTCCTATTGCATTGATACCTTTGTTCTCAAAAACTAAGAGAAATACTTACGCTACTGTGCTGCATCACCCTTTCCTCTTCAAGGGAATACAACGCAAGCTCGAGAAGTAGCACATATAAATGCATATAAAGCATCCAAGATGGATAATATAATAGCATGGAACAATAAAAAATTATAGATACGTTGGAGATGTATCAAGCATCCCCAAGCTTAATTCCTGCTTGTCCTCGAGTAGATACATGATAAAAACAGAATTTTTGATGTGGAATGCTACCCAACATATTTTTAAATGTAATTATTCTTTAAAGTGGTGTGAAAGTTCAGATCCATACGTTTTAAGAAAAAGTTTATATTGACATGAGAACGACAATATTCTAAGCATACTAGATAGTAAATCATCAAGCTTCAAAAATAACATGGCTAAAGAAAGTTATCCCTACAAAATCATATAGTCTTATTATGTTCCCTCTTCTCTACACAAGGTGATCATGCCCAATCCCGGTGTCAGCCAAGCAATTGGTTCATACTTTTTAACGCGCTTCAGCCTTTTTAATATTTCACGCAATATATGAGCGTGAGCCATGGATATAGCACTATGGGTGTAATAGAAGGTGGTAATAGACAAAAGGAGGGAGAAAGTCTCACATCAACTCAGCAAATCAATGGACTATGGAGATGTCCATCAATTGATATCAATGTGAGTGAGTAGGGATTGCCATGTAACGGATGCACTAGAGCTATAAGTGTATGAAAGCTCAAAAAGAAAACTAGTGGGTGTGCATCAACTTGCTTGCTCATGAAGACCTAGGGCATTTGAGGAAGCCCATCGTGGGAATATACAAGCCAAGTTCTATAACAAAAATTCCCACTAGTATATGAAAGTGACAACATAGGAGACTCTCTATCATGAAGAACATGGTGCTACTCTAAAGCACAAGTACGGAAAAAGATAGTAACATTGTCCCTTCTCTCTTTTTCTCTTTTTTTTTCTTTTTTGCTCTTTGGCCTCTCTTTTTTGGTGGGCTGCTTTGGCCTCTTTTGTGTATTTGGGCTTCATTGGCCTCTTTTATTTTTTATAACCTCACATGGGACAATGTTCTAATAATGATGATAATCACACTTTTATTTACTTACAACTCGATATTACAACTCGATGCTAGAAAAAAGATATGACTCTATATGAATGCCTCCGGTGGTGTACCGGGATGTGCAATGACCAAGAGTGACATGTATAAAAAATATGAACGGTGGCCTTGCCACAAATACTATGTCAACTACACATGATCATGCAAAGCAATATGACAATGATGAAGTGTGTCATAACAAACGGAATGGTGGAGTTACATGGCAATATATCTTGGGATGGCTATGAAAATACCATAATAGGTAGGTATGGTGGCTGTTTTGAGGAAGGTATAAGGAGGGTTTTATGCACCGGTAAAAGTTTCACGACACTAGAGTGGCTAGCAAGGTGGAAGGGTGAGAGTGCGTACAATGCATGGACTCAACATTTTTCATAAAGAACTCACATACTTATTGCAAAAGATTTATTAGCCCTCAAAGCAAAGTACTACTAACCATGCCCCTAGGGGGGGGGGGTTGGTAGGAGTTAACCATCACGTGCCCCGACCTTCACACAAAGGTGAACAATCAAGACACAATCATTTCGTTTCGGTTGCACTTTTTGTAGACCATACGTGCATGCTTCGGGAATCACAAACCTTAACACAATTATTTTCTTTACCCTACTATTTACTACTAGCATGATTCTAATATTACCATCCTCCTATCTCAAAACGATCACAATTGTCATATGGAGGTTTTACTATACCTACTTTGGATGTCTATCATATTAGGACTAAATTCATAATCCAAGCTAATTACCATGCTGTTTTTAGAGACTCTCAAAATAATATAAGTGAAGCAAGAGAGTTCAACAATTTCTATAAAATAATACCACCTCCGTGCTCTAAAAGATATAAGTGAAGCACTAGAGCAAAATTGCCTAGCTCAAAAGATATAAGTGAAGCATAAAGAGTATTCTAATAAATCACGATTGAAGTGTGTCCCTCTCAAAAGGTGTGTACAGCAAGGATGATTGTGACAAACTAAAAAACAAAGACTCACATCATACAAGACGCTCCAAGCAAAACATATATCATGTAGTGAATAATAATATAGCCTCAAGTAAAGTTACTGATAGATGAGGACGAAAGAGGGGATGCCTTCCCAGGGCATCCCCAAGCTTAGGCTCCTGGCCGTCCTTGAATTTTACCTTGGGGTGCCTTGGGCATTCCCAAGCTTAGGCTTTTGCCACTCTTTATTCCATAGTCCATCAAATCCTTACCCAAAACTTGAAAACTTCACAACACAAAACTCAACAGAAAATCTCGTGAGCTCCGTTAGTAAAACAAAGAAAATAACCACTCAAGGTACCATTGTGATCTTATTCTAATTTTATGTTGGTGTAATATCTACTATATTACAACTTCTCCATGGTTCATACCCCCCGATACTAGCCATAGATGCATCAAAATAAGCAAACAACACATAGAAAACATAATCTGTCAAAAACAAAAAGGTCTGTAGCAATCTGAAAACTTCACATACTTATGTAACTCTAAAAATTCTGAAAAAATTGGAAGACGTGGGGAATTTGTATATCAATTTTGTGTAGAAGTTTTAGAAGGTTTTGACGTTCCAGTGAATTATTGAATTTTCTGCACTGGGCGCAAAAGTTCCAGTTTTTCAACAAAATCAAGTCAACGATCACCGTAAGCCATCACAAAGGTCTTACTTGGCTCAAACACTAATTAAAACACCAAAACACAATTACTACAGAAGTAATAATGTGTAAAACTTAAAAAAACAAAACCAAAAAGTAAAGAGCAAAAATAACATTGGGTTGCCTCCCAACAAGCGCTATTGTTTATCGCCCTTAGCTAGGCGTAAAACGCAAATAGATCGAAATATTATCATCTTTGGCATGCAATCCATAGGTAGCTGTCATAATAGATTCCACTGTTCAAGAAATCTTCCAATTGAGCAATTTATCATCCAATTTATCGCTACTCTTGGGGTGACCGATAAGATTATGCCTTATCTTCACCATTTATCAATTGGGAGGATTTATCGCTACGACAAGCGATTTATCGGGAATCTACCGATAAATTAGGCTTATTCATAGCGCTATGTTTGCAAAAAAGTATGTTTATTCGTGTTTTGTGGACCTTGTTATGCGATATGTATTGTTTTCCTATTTTGATCGTCATTATACAAGGATTCAAAGTCTAGGTATCAAGGTAACACTTCTGTCCAATATTTTTTGGTGTTGAATATAGCATATTTTGGTGTTGGGAATCTCAGATTTGCGAAAAATGGTCGATTAATAGACGACCGATAAAATAGCAATTTTTCGGCTGTTATCCGATTAATCTCTAATCCACAGCTAACCGAGACAATAACGATAATCGATATCCTCAACATTGATAGATTCATAAGGCAAATTAATTTTCTTTCTTGGAAAGTGTTCCATGCCCTTCCTTAATGGAAATTGAAATCTAATGTTTACTTCTTTCATATCAATAATTGCACCAATTGTTCTAAGGAAAGGTCTACCAAGAATAATGGGACATGTATGATTGCAATCTATATCAAGAACAATGAAATATACGGGCACATAATTCCTATTTGTAGCAATAAGAACATCATTAATCCTTCCCATAGGTTTCTTAATAGTGGAATCCGTAAGATGCAAATTTAAAGCACACTCATCAATTTTACGAAAACCTAGCACATCACATAAAGTTTTTGGAATCATAGAAATGCTAGCACCCAAATCACACAAAGCATGCCACTCATAATCTTCAATCTTAATATTAATAGTAGGTTCCCACTCAGCATAAAATTTTCTAGGGATAGAAACTTCTAATTCAAGCTTTTCTTCAAAAGATTGCATCAGAGCATCAACATATGTTTAGTAAAAGCTTTATTTTGATTATAAGCATAAGGAGAATTCAACATGGATTTCAACAAGGAAATACAATCTATTAAAGAACAATTATCATAATTGAATTCCTTGAGATCCAATCTAGTGGGTTCATTGCTACTTAGGGTTTTGACTTCATATATCCCTCTTTTATCAATTTTTGCATCAAGATCTAAAAACTCCGAATCATTGGAACACCTCTTAACTAAAGTAGACTCATCTCCAGTTCCATCTTTATCAATATTTATTTTGGAAAACAAAGATTCAATAGGAGTCACATCAATCACTTTAAGATCTTCATCATTATTTTCACGAGAACTAGAAGAACATGTTTTTATAAACCATTCTTTTTTAGCACGCATCTTAGCGGTTCTTTCTTTGCACTCATCAATGGAAATTCTCATAGATTTGAGATACTCATTGATATCATGCTTGGGTTGAATATATCTAAGCTTCAAAGAATCAACATCAAGAGAAATTCTATCCACACTTCTAGCCAAATCATCAACCTTAAGCAATTTTTCTTCAATCATAGCATTAAAATTATTTTGAGAACTCATAAATTCTTTAACACTATTCTCAAAATCAAAGGGCATCTTATTATAATTTCCATAAGAATTGTTGTAGGAATTACCCTAATTATTAGAGGAATCACTAGGAAAAGGCCTAGGATTAAAATTTCTTCTATAAGCATTGTTACCAAAATTGTTCCTATCAACAAAATTCAGATCCACATATTCATTATTATTCTAAATCAAAGTGGACAAGGGCATATCATTTGGATCAATATTAGTACCCTTGACAGCAAATAATTTCATAAGTTCATCCATCTTTCCACTTAAAACATTAATCTCTTCAATAGCATGCACTTTTTTACTAGTGGAAGATATTTCGGTATGCCATTGAGAATAATTAATCATAATATTATCTAGGAGTTTAGTAGCTTCTCCTAAAGTGATTTCCATCCCGCGGCCGAATCTAAAAGATTTCTAGAAGCAAAGTTCAATCAGGCATAAATTTTTTGTATAATCATCCATAAATTCAAACCATGTGTAGCACAATTTTTCATCATAAGTTTCATCCTCTCCCAATATTGTGCGACATGCTCATGATCAAGTTGGTTAAAATTCATATATCATTCCTAAGGGAGATGATCTTAGCGGGAGGAAAATACTTGGCAATAAAAGAATCTTTGCACTTATTCCATGAATCAATACTATTTTTAGGTAATGACGTAAACCGAGTTTTAGCCCGATCTCGTAGTGAAAACAGGAATAGCTTTAATTTAACAAGATCATTATCCACATCTCTTTTCTTTTGCATATCGCGCAATCAACAAAATTATTCAGATGAGATACGACATCTTCACTAGGAAGACAAGAAAATTAATATTTCATAACTAGTTTCAATAAAGCAGCATTGATTTCATAAGATTCCACATTAGTAGCGGGAGCAATCGGGGTACTAACAAAATCATTATTATTGGTGTTGGAAAAGTCACATAATTTGGTATTTTCTTGAGCCATCATGAAAAAGCAAGCAATCCAACACTCAAGCACACAAAAATCACGCGAAAAAGACGAACGAAATAAGGGCGAAGAAAAGGCAAATCTTTTCGAAAATCGTTTTAGAAGTGTGGGGGGGGGGGTCGAGAGGCGAATGACAAATAATTTAAATGCAAGAGATGAGAGTTTAATGAAGGGTACTTGGTGGGTCTTGACTTGACGTAGATCTCAACGGCACCAAAGATTAGCGAGTTAAAGAAGACAAATCTTGAATTGACTTGGCATAGATCTCCCCGGCAATGGTGCCAGAAATTCTTCCTGCTAGCTCTTGAGCTTGCGTTGGTTAATACCTTGAAGAGGAAAGGGTGTCGTGGTACTAAGTCTGACAGTAAGAGTATGGGTACGTATGAGGAGGCAAGGTCCTAACTACGGCGAGGTTGTACACACAAGTTTAGGAGTTCAGGCCCCTCTCAGAGGAGGTAAAAGCCCTACGTCCCGGTGCCCTGAGGCGGTCGACTAGAATATGAGTGTGTTACAAGGGGTACGAGGACGGGAGTGCTAGCGTCGACTATGAGGAAGAAGATGACGAAGAAAGCTCTGACTCGGACAGCAGCGATGAGGTCGAGTCACCGGCCCGCAAAGAGAGGCACTCCAAGCAGTTGCAAGACCGTGCGGGTGGCCAAGGCAAGGCGGTGGTGTCGAGTGCCAAGACCCTGAAGCGCAGTCGGACGTCCACTCCGGAACTGACTAAGAAAACTGCGAAGCAAGCCAGAGTCACCACCGCCAAGCATCGGAAGGCCCTGCCCAAGACGAAAGTGGATGTTCCCGTTACCTCCGGGTGAGTATCTTTCCCTTTTCTACCTGTCGTTTGACGCAAATTCTTGTCTCTATTTGTTGGGGATCGTTGCAGAAATTCAAAAAAATTCTACGCATCACCATGCGAGAGCGTTGCAGAAATTCTTGTCTCTATCTACGGAGTTACTAGCAATAAGAGGGGAGTGCATCTTCGTACCTTTGAAGATCACGATGCGAGAGCGTTGCAAGAACACAGTTGGTGGAGTCGTACACGAAGCGATTCAGATCGCGGCCGAATCCGATCTAAGCACCGAACAATGGTGCCTCCGCGTTTAACACATGTGCAGCCCGGTGACATCTCCCGCGCCTTGAGCCATTAAGGGGAGAGGGAGAGGTTGGGGAAGACTCCGTCCAGCAGCAGCACGACGGCGTGGTGGTGGTGGAGGAGTATGGCACTTCAGCAGGGCTTCGCCGAGCACTACGAGAGACGAGGATGGGGAGGGGTAGGGCTGCGCCAAGAGAGAGGGAGAGTCTCCTCCGTGGCAGCCCAAAACCCCCACTATATATAGGGGGAGGGGATGCGCCCCCATCTAGGGTTCACCCCTAAGTGATGGGCCTCGAACCCCTCGTTGGATTACCCCAAGTGGAAGGTGTAAGATGCAGTAAGTAGAAGTGTTTTCCCCTAGCAAAGATGCCAAGGATCGAATCCCCAGAGACTCCTAGGTTCAACAGGTAGGTGTCAACTGCTAACGGCGCAATTAGCAATCAACGTGGACCTGCACACAGATACAAATAACTTTGCTCCCAACGAGTACAGAGAGGTTGTCAATCTCTCCGGCCTTGTAGTTCACAAAGGGTTAAAGCAATATGATAGTAGTGATAGATAGTAATTTGCAATAGTAAGTAAAATAGCGGATAATAAATGGTGTATGTGATCAATGATAGTAATAAGGACCGGAGTCACATGATGTTCACTAGTGATGTCTCTCTCCCAAAAGACGATAAAACAGCTTTGTGAGGTAACAAATTACAGCTGGGCAATTGACAGGACCACGAACGCAAACCAATGCTGACTACATTGCAAGAAAGGTTGAGGTTCAAAGCATGGGTGGTACGCCAAAGTAAGTAGACCGAAATCCATCTGCATCTACTACTAATCATCCACCTTGAGATATCTATCCAGAACATCTCGCTGGTATTAAGTTGCGAGTCCTACCCATAGTGTAAACTCAATGCAACAGACAACTGCATTAAAAGAACTTTGCGTAAAGTAAACAATCCTTGCACCCGCGGGCACAAGCACCGTTGTTTTCCCCCTTGTGGAAACAGCACATCCCCTAGACTCATGTTTCTGTCACTCAAGCTAGTCATCGAGGGGCATGAACCCACAATCGAGCATAACGTTCCCTCTTGGAGTCACTACTTACTACTTGGCCAAAGCAATAAATAGCAACGGAGAACATGCAAGAATTACTTATGAACTAAAATATAAAAGAGGTGAATCAAATATATTACTCAAGATCAATCTGAACATAATCTCATAATCCATCGGATCCCAGCAAACTCAACATAGCAACAGCATAAGGATTACATAGGTGCCTCGATCATGTAGGGCAGCTCACGAGGACTAATTAGTGAAGCACAAGAACGGGAGGAGAACATCACATAGCTACTGGTCATGGACCCATGGTCCAAGGGAGACTACTCACGAGTCATCCGGGAGGCGTCCATGGTGGTGGAGAAGCTCCCGGTGGTGATCCTCCCCTCCGGCAGGGTGCCGGGAAGAGTTCTCCTGGTGCTCCCGATCTTGGAAGCGGCGGCGGCGGCGGAACAGAGATGGGATCGCGAAAAGAAGTCCTGTTTCAAGGGTTACGGGGGACCCTTTAAATATCTGCCAAAGTAGGGCACCGGGGGGCTCTCGGGGAGCCGAGGGCCCCCCCAGCGCGGCCCAGGGGGGCGCGCCCACAGGGCGCCTGGGGCCCCTGTGCCCCCCCAGGCTCCCCTTCGGAAGCAGTGTCGTTCCCGATACGCTGATTTTTTATATATTTTTTCTGGATTTTTCTGGGCAGTTCTCGAAACGTGAAAACCTGAAATACAAAAACAGCCGAAAACAGAAACTGGCACTAGGGTGCACTGGATTAGTAAGTTAGTCCAAATATGATCAAAAGTGTATGGAAGTGTATGAATATCATAGCAATATCACCCAAAAGTGGCATGGAGCAAGCAGAAATTATAGATACGTTTTGGACGTATCAACATCCCCAAGCTTAATTCCTGCTCGTCCTCGAGTAGGTAAATGATAACAAGAATAATTTCTGTGGTGACATGCTATTAACCATATAAGACTTTCTCATAGTCATATGACAAAAGCTTACTGAAACAATGATTCTAAAGTAATTAAGTTGTCTCAAGAGAAAATCACAAATGACTGAAAGTTTTACAACATGAAACTGAAACATCAAAAAGATTTGCAATGAACATGATGTGCAAATATGATCAAGTGATATCTAGCTTGCCCCCTTAAGTGATGCAAAACATAAGTGCAGGGGCACCTTCAAGGTTTAAATGCTGACTAGATACAATCATTTCAAAATAAACGATATCACAATCATGCAAAAGACAATGCTACTTTGGGACAATGCACATTACACTCATAATGACAATCATGCTCTCAGTAGTTGATGCTTGAAGTGCTTCATATGTGTCATGCATAAAACATCTTATAAGTTGCAAGCCTCATGCATCAAATACCAATAGTGCTCGCTCCTTGTCCTAATTAGCTCGGATCCCGATGGGTTATCATTGCATTGCATATGTTTTAACCAAGTGTCACAAAGGGGTACCTCTATGCCACCTGTACAAAGGTCCAAGGAGATAGATCGCATTTGATTTCTCGCTTTTGATAAATCTCAACTTGAGGACATCCATACCGGGACAACATAGAAAATAGATGATGGACTCCTCTTTAATGCATAAGCATATTCTCATGAGAGATTGAGGATTAAGGTCCAAGCTAAAACTTCCACCATGATGCATGGCTTTGGTTGGCGGCCCAATGTTCTTCTCTAACAATATGCATATTAATTCAACCCACGGTAAATCACCCTTACTTCAGACAAGACGAACATGCATAGCAACTCACATGATATTCAACAAAGGTGTGACAGTTGATGGCGTCCCCAGAAACATGGTTACCGCTCAGCAAGCAACTCATAAGAAATAAGATACATAAGCAACATATTCTTTACCACAATAGTTTTTAGGCTACTTTCCCATGAGCTATGTATTGCATGGTTAATTTGCTTAGTGCAGGTGTAGGTTAGCAAAAGACTGGGAGCAACCAACTAAGAGAGCAATGACGGTCATAATCATGCAGAGCGACAAAGCAATATTGAATCAGGCATGGTAGTTATATCGCTACTCAGAAACAAAAGATCATCAAGGCTTGACAGACTTTCTTTACAGTCTTGAATATGCGTGAGCATACGCCAAGTCAATCAAAATAAACTCTCAAAGGAAGATATTACTAAACCATACCACATCATAGGCAAACAAACCAAGTTGGTATTCCAATGACACATTGAGAACCCCCCAGCTATTCGAGATTAACTAAAAGAAAACCTGAACTACTAAGCACCATCATGAAAGTAGCATCTTTATCATAGACACATTAACCAATGCAACGGAAGCAAACTCTCTTAATAAGGTGATCATGGTAATTAAAAAGAGTTCAAGCAACCAACTAAATAAAAGCTCTTGAAAAGATAAGCATGAATACTAAGAGCAGAGCACGATAGTAGCTATTAAAAGACAAAGAACACACACAGCATAGATAGACAATGAAAATTCTATGTAATGTTCTAGGTAGAGGTGGAGCGTGTTTCTCTCCCACATAAAGGAATGCTGGGTTCCGACTTGTTATGAAAAACTAAAAAGAAAACTAAAAGCAAGACGCTCCAAGCATAGCACATAACACATGAAGTGATAAAAATATAGCGGAACGAAAGACGAACTGATAATGTTGATGGAGAAGGGGATGCACGGGGGTCATCCCCAAGCTTAGACGCTTGAGTCTCCTTGAATATTTCTTGGGGGTGCACGGGGGCATCCCCAAGCTTGAGCGCTTGACACTCCTGAATCTTTTTATCATCTTCCCTCGCACACTTGAAAACTCCCTTCATACATAACTCATCATAATCTGATTAGCAAGGTTAGTACCCTTAATAAAATAATTATACCTTGCTGGAAATAAGGATATTCTTGAATTTCTACTGTTTCTCAAGATTGCCAAAAGGTTTTTGCAAAGAAAAAGCAAGTTCTTAATTTGCAAAGTGAAGGTAAGGCAAAACAGGACAGAATCTGTGAAAAACAGAACAACATGCAGTAATTGACCTGTTCGGGATACTTCTGCAACTCAAATAAAAAAAGTCAGAACTGACGCACGAAATACAATTATATAGAGAACGCTGTCGAAAAAATTCAGACCAAAAAGATGATATGGTGATTTTATACGAATTTTTCTATCCAAGGACAGAATCTTTTTCCTGGACAGCACCTCACAACTTTTGAACTTTCTAGCAATCAGAGGCTATACATGGCACAAATATGAAAAGCAAAGATACAATGATGATGCTACATCAGTAAACAACATCAAGACACAACAAAAGCAAAAAATTTATTCATGTGGGCTGCCTCCCAAAAGCGCTTATTTTTATGCCTTTAAGCAAGGCATAATGCATAGATCAAGTTTTATCAAAAGTAAAAGAATAACTAGCCCGTACAACGGACTCAAAAGGTAACTTGACCTTCTTACGAGGGAAGTGTTCCATCCCTTTCTTGAGAGGAAACTGAAATTTTATATTACCCTCTTTCATGTCAATGACAGCACTAACGGTGCGCAAAAAGGGACGTCCCAAAATAATTGGACATGAAGGATCACATTCAATATCCATAATAGTGAAATCAACGGGCACATAATTATCATTGACAACAATAAGAACATCGTCGATCCTCCCCAAAGGTTTCTTTATGGAAGAATCATCAAGAGCATTACCAAAAGAACAAGAATCAAAAGATTTCAATTTAAGCATATCATATAGTCTTTTGGGCATAATAGAAGTACAAGCTACAATATCACATAAAGCAAAGCATGAGAAGTTATTTATCTAAATTTTAATCATAGAATCCCAACCATCTCCTATCTTTCTAGGTATGGAGGCTTCTACTCTGAGTTTCTCCTCCCTAGCTTTGATGAGAGCATTAGTGATATGCTCTGTGAAGGCAAGATTAAGCGTGCTAGTGTTGGGATCCTTAGCCATTCCTTGTAGGAAGGTGATAACTTCTGAAATACTACAATTATAAAAATCAATTTTATCATTAGTGGGCAGAATTGTAGTGTCATCCTCTTTGTTTAGTTCGCTCTCTATTATAAGAGTTTGAACATCTTCCCAAGTTTCGGGAAGCGTAGGAGCAATTTTAAACTGAGGCTCATACTTTTTTCCTGGAAGGCCATGCCATGGGCACAACTCTCCGTCATAACTAGTGTAATCACAAGGTTTATCTTTTTTATAAACCCCGTCAGAGATAAGAGGGGCAAAGGAAGTGGGGGTGTACCCCTCCCATTTAGTGTTTTTGGTAGAACCCATAGTAGCAAGCAAGCAAGATAACTATTTTTGTGATTTTCGATAAAAAGGAACTAAAGCAAAAATGAAAAGTAAACTAACAAGACTAAAAAGCAAAGGTAAAAGATAGCATGCAACTCCCCTATCCTGAAGAGTGGAGTCCCCGGCAACGGCGCCAGAAAATACTCCTTGCTGGGCCTCGAACCCCTCGTTGGATTACCCCAAGTGGAAGGTGTAAGATGCAGTAAGAAGAAGTGTTTTCCCCTAGCAAAGATGCCAAGGATCGAATCCCCAAAGACTCCTAGGTTCAACAGGTAGGTGTCAACTGCTAACGGCGCAATTAGCAATCAACGTGGACCTGCACACAGATACAAATAACTTTGCTCCCAACGAGTACAGAGAGGTTGTCAATCTCTCCGGCCTTGTAGTTCACAAAGGTTTAAAAGCAATATGATAGTAGTGATAGATAGTAATTTGCAATAGTAAGTAAAATAGCGGAAAATAAATGGTGTATGTGATCAATGATAGTAATATGGACCGGAGTCACATGATGTTCACTAGTGATGTCTCTCTCCCAAAAGACGATAAAACAGCTATGTGAGGTAACAAATTACAGCTGGGCAATTGACAGGACCACGAACGCAAACCAATGCTGACTACATTGCAAGAAAGGTTGAGGTTCAAAGCATGGGCGGTACGCCAAAGTAAGTAGACCGAAATCCATCTGCATCTACTACTAATCATCCACCTTGAGATATCTATCCAGAACATCTCGCTGGTATTAAGTTGCGAGTCCCACCCATAGTGTAAACTCAATGCAACAGACAACTGCATTAAAAGAACTTTGCGTAAAGTAAACAATCCTTCCACCCGCGGGCACAAGCACCGTTGTTTTCCCCCTTGTGGCAACAGCACATCCCCTAGACTCATGTTTCTGTCACTCAAGCTAGTCATCGAGGGGCATGAACCCACAATCGAGCATAACGTTCCCTCTTGGAGTCACTACTTACTACTTGGCCAAAGCAATAAATAACAACGGAGAACATGCAAGAATTACTTATGAACTAAAATATAAAAGAGGTGAATCAAATATATTACTCAAGATCAATCTGAACATAATCTCATAATCCATCGGATCCCAGCAAACTCAATATAGCAACAGCATAAGGATTACATAGGTGCCTCGATCATGTAGGGCAGCTCACGAGGACTAATTAGTGAAGCACAAGAACGGGAGAAGAACATCACATAGCTAATGGTCATGGACCCATGGTCCAAGGGAGACTACTCACGAGTCATCCGGGAGGCGTCCATGGTGGTGGAGAAGCTCCCGGTGGTGATCCTCCCCTCCGGCAGGGTGCCGGGAAGAGTTCTCCTGGTGCTCCCGATCTTGGAAGCGGCGGCGGCGGCGGAACAGAGATGGGATCGCGAAAAGAAGTCCTGTTTCAAGGGTTACGGGGGACCCTTTAAATATCTGCCAAAGTAGGGCACCGGGGGGCTCTAGGGGTGCCGAGGCGCCCCCCCCGGCGCGGCCCTGGGGGGGGGGGGGGGCGCCCACAGGGCGCCTGGGGCCCCTGTGGCCCCCCCAGGCTCCCCTTCGGAAGCAGTGTCGTTCCCGATACGCTGATTCTTTATATATTTTTTCTGGATTTTTCTTGAAACGTGAAAACCTGAAATACAAAAACAGCCGAAAACAGAAACTGGCACTGGGGTGCACTGGATTAGTATGTTAGTCCAAATATGATCAAAAGTGTATGGAAGTGTATGAATATCATAGCAATATCACCCAAAAGTGGCATGGAGCAAGCAGAAATTATAGATACGTTTTGGACGTATCAAGGGGGTGTTGGGGAACGTAGCAGAATTCAAAAAATTTCCTACGCTTCACCAAGATCAATCTAAGGAGTCATCAAGCAACGAGCATAGTGGAGTGCATCTACATACCCTTTTGTAGATCGCGTGCGGAAACGTTCGAAGTAACGTGGATGAAGTAGTCGTACTCTTCGTGATCCTCGTCACCGATGATCCCAGCGCCGAACGGACGGCACCTTCGCGTTCAACACACGTACGGTACAGCGACGTCTCCTCCTTGTTGATCCAGCAAGGGGGGAGGAGAGGTTGACGGAGATCCAGCAGCACGACGGCGTGGTGGTGGATGCAACAGGAAAAACTGCAGGGCTTCGCCGGCGCCCTGCGCGAGGAGTTGGAAGTGTGACGGGAGGGGGGAGAGGCGCCAGAGGCTTGGGGTGCGGCTGCCCTCTCCCCCCACTATATATAGGGGCCAGGGGGGGCGCTGGCCCTAGGAGATGCAATCTCCTAGGGGGGCGGCGGCCAGAGGGGGGAGACTTGCCCCCCAAGGCATAGGGGGCGCCCCCTCCCCCTAGGGTTTCAACCCTAGGCGCATGGAGGGGGGCCCATGTGGGTGCGCCAGCCCACCAGGGGCTGGCCCCCTTCCACTTGCGGCCTACGGGGCCCTCTGGGATGGGTGGCCCCACCCGGTGGACCCTCGGGACCCCTTCGGTGGTCCCGGGACACTCCCGGTGACCCCCGAAATTCACCCGATGGCCGGAACTGGACTTCCTATATATCATTCTTTACCTCCGGACCATTCCGGAACTCCTCGTGACGTCCGGGATCTCATCCGGGACTCCGAACAACATTCGGGTTTCCATGTGCATGTATCTCTACAACCCTAGCGTCACCGAACCTTAAGTGTGTAGACCCTACGGATTCGGGAGACACGCAGACATGACCGAGACGACTCTCCGGTCAATAACCAACAGCGGGATCTGGATACCCATGATGGTTCCCACGTGTTCCTCGATGATATCATCGGATGAACCACTGTGTCAAGGATTCACTCAATCCCGTATGTTATTCCCTTTGTCTATCGATACAGTACTTGCCCGAGATTCGATCGTCGGTATGCCCGATTCCTTGTTCAATCTCGTCATGGCAAGTCTCTTTACTCGATCCGTAATCCATCATCCCATGACTAACTCCTTAGTCACTTTGAGCTCATTATGATGATGTCTTACCGAGTGGGCCCAGAGGTACCTCTCCGTCATACGGAGTGACAATATCCCAGTCTCGGTTCGTACCAACTCAACAGACACTTTCGGAGATACCCGTTGCGTACCTTTATAGCCACCCAGTTACGTTGTGACGTTTGGCACACCCAAGTATTCCTATGATATCCGGGAGTTGCACAACCTCATGGTCTAAGAATAAATACTTGACACTAGAAAAGCTTATGCATTACGAACTATACGATCTCGTGCTAGGCTCAGGATTGGGTCTTGTCCATCACATCATTCTCCTAATGATGTGATCCCGTTATCAATGACATCCTATGTCCATGGTCAGGAAACCGTGACCATCTGTTGATCAACGAGCTAGTAACTAGAGGCTTACCAGGGACACGTTATGGTCTATGTATTCACACATGTATCGCTGTTTCCGTACAATACAATTCAAGCATGAATAACAGACAATTATCATGAACAAGGAAATATAAAAATAATCTTTTTATTATTGCCTCTAGGGCATATTTCCAACAGTCTCCCACTTGCACTAGAGTCAATAATCTAGTTACATTGTGATGAATCGAACACCCATACAGTTCTGGTGTTGATCATGTTTTGCCCGTGGAAGAGGTTTAGTCAACGGGTCTACAACATTCAGATCCATATGCACTTTACAAATATCTATGTCTCCATCTTGAACATAATTCCGGATGGAGTTGAAACGCCGATTGATGTGCTTGGTCTTCTTGTGAAACCTGGGCTCCTTGGTAATGGCAATAGCTCCAGTGTTGTCACAGAAGAGAGTCATCGGGCTTGACGCGCTTGGAATGACTCCTAGGTCGGTGATGAACTCCTTCATCCAGACTCCTTCTTGCGCTGCTTCGCTAGCAGCTATGTACTCCGCTTCACATGTAGAATGCGCCACGACGCTCTGCTTGCAACTGCACCAGCTGACTGCTCCACCATTCAAAATATACACGTATCCGGTTTGTGACTTTGAGTCATCCAGATCTATGTCGAAGCTAGCATCAACATAACCCTTTACGACGAGCTCTTCGTCACCTCCATAAACGAGAAACATATCCTTAGTCCTCTTCAGTTACTTTAGGATGTTCTTGACCGCTGTCCAGTGTTCCATACCGGGATCACTTTGGTACCTCCCTACCAAACTTATGGCAAGGTTCACATCAGGTCTGGTACACAGCATGGCATACATGATAGAACCTATGGCCGAGGCATAGGGAATGACACTCATCTTTTCTCTATCTTCTGCCATGGTCGGGGACTGTGCCTTGCTCAATCTCATATCTTGCAAAACAAGCAAGAACCCCTTCTTGGACTGATCCATATTGAACTTCTTGAATATCTTGTCAAGGTATGTGCTTTGTGAAAGACCAATGAGGCGTCTTGATCTATCTCTATAGATTTTGATGCCTAATATGTAAGCAGCTTCTCCAAGGTCCTTCATTGAAAAACTCTTATTCAAGTAGGCCTTTATTCTCTCCAAGAATTCTATATCATTTCCCATCAACAATATGTCATCCACATATAATATGAGAAATGCTACAGAGCTCCCACTCACTTTCTTGTCGATACAGGCTTCACCCCAAGTCTGTATAAAACCAAACGCTTTGATCACATCATTAAAGCGAATATTCCAACTCCGAGATGCTTGCACCAGCCCATAGATCGAGCGCTGGAGCTTGTATACCTTGCTAGCATTCTCTGGATCGAAAAAACCTTCCGGCTGCATCATATACAGCTCTTCCTTGATGAAGCCATTAAGGAATGCTGTTTTGACGTCCATTTGCCATATCTCATAATCATAGAATGCGGCAATTGCTAACATGATTCGGACTGACTTTAGCATAGCTACGGGAGAGAAAGTCTCGTCGTAGTCCATCCCTTGAACTTGTCGATAACCCTTAGCGACAAGCCGAGCCTTATAGATGGTCACATTACCATCTGCGTCTGTCTTCTTCTTAAATATCCATTTATTTTCTATGGCGTGCCTATCATCGGGCAAGTCCACCAAAGTCCATACTTTGTTTTCATACATGGATTCTATCTCGGATTTCATGGCTCCAAGCCATTTATTGGAATCTGGGCCCGCCATCGCTTCTTCATAGTTCGAAGGTTCACCGTCATTTAACAACATGATTTCCATGACAGGGTTGCCGTACCACTCTGGTGCGGAATGTGTCCTTGTGGACCTTCGAAGTTCAGTAGTAACTTGATCTGTATCTTCATGATCATCATCATTAACTTCCTCCCTTGTCGGTGCAGGCACCTCAGGAACAATTTCCTGCGCTGCGCTACTTTCCGGTTCGGGAGGGGTAACTGTCACCTCATCAAGTTCTACTTTCCTCCCACTCACTTCTTTCGAGAGAAACTCTTTCTCCAGAAAGGATCCGTTCTTGGCAACAAAGACCTTGCCTTCGGATCTGTGGTAGAAGGTGTACCCAATCGTTTCCTTTGGGTACCCTATGAAGACGCATTTTTCCGATTTGGGTTCGAGCTTCTCAGGTTGAAATTTCTTGACGTAAGCATCGCAACCCCAAACTTTTAGAAACGACAGCTTAGGTTTCTTGCCAAACCAAAGTTCATACGGTGTCGTCTCAAAGGATTTCAACGGAGCCCTATTTAAAGTGAATGCGGCAGTCTCTAAAGCATAACCCCAAAAAGATAGCGGTAAGTGATACGTCCAAAACATATCTATAATTTCTGCTTGCTCCATGCCACTTTTGGGTGATATTGCTATGATATTCATACACTTCCATAGACTTTTGATCATATTTGGACTAACTTACTAATCCAGTGCACCCTAGTGCCAGTTTCTGTTTTCGGCTGTTTTTGTATTTCAGGTTTTCGCGTTACGAGAACTGCCAGGAAAAATCCAGAAAAATTATATAAAAAATCAATGTTTCGGAAACAACCCTGCGTCCGAAGGACAGCTGGGGGGGGCACCAGGGCTCCAGGCGCCCTGGCGGCGCGCCCCCCCTGGGCCGCGCCGGGGGGCGCCTGGGCCCCCCGAAGCTTCCCCGATGCCCCCCTTTGGCATATATTTAAAGCGTCCTCCGAAACCCTCAGAAGAGGAACTCTTTTCGCGATCCCATCTCTGTTCCGCCGCCGCCGCCACTTCCAAGATCGGGAGCACCAGGAGAACTCTTCCCGGCACCCTGCCGGAGGGGAGGATCACCACCGGGAGCTTCTCCACCACCATGGACGCCTCCCGGATGACTCGTGAGTAGTCTCCCTTGGACCATGAGTCCATGACTAGTAGCTATGTGATGTTCTCCTCCCGTTCTTGTGCTTCACTAATTAGTCCTCGTGAGCTGCCCTACATGATCGAGGCACATATGTAATCCTTATGCTGTTGCTATGTTGAGTTTGCTGGGATCCGATGGATTATGAGATTATATTCAGATTGATCTTGAGTAATATATTTGATCTACCTCTTTTATATTTTTGTTCATAAGTAACTCTTGCATGTTCTCCGTTGTTATTTATTGCTTTGGCCAAGTAATACGTAGTGACTCCAAGAGGGAATGTTATGCTCGATTGTGGGTTCATGCCCCTCGATGACTAGCTTGAGTGACAGAAACATGAGTCTAGGGGATGTGCTGTTGCCACAAGGGGGAAAACAACGCTGCTTGTGCCCGCGGGTGCAAGGATTGTTTACTTTACGCAAAGTTCTTTTAATGCAGTTGTCTGTTGCATTGAGTTTATACTATGGGTGGGTCTCGCAACTTAATACCAGCGAGATGTTCTGGATAGATATCTCAAGGTGGAAGATTAGTAGTTGATATTGATGGATTTCGGTCTACTTACTTTGGCGTACCGCCCATGCTTTGAACCTCAACCTTTCTTGCAATGTAATCAACATTGGTTTGCGCTCGTGGGTCCTGTCAATTGCCCAGCTATAATTCGTTTACCTCACATAGCTGTTTTATCGTCTTTTGGGAGAGAGACATCACTAGTGAACATCATGAGACTCCGGTCCATATTACCATCATTGATCACATCCGCTATTTACTTTTCGTTATTATTTACTATTGCAAAACATTATCTATCACTACTATCATTGCTTTTAATCCTTTGTGAACTACAAGGCCGGAGGGATTGACAACCTCTTTGTACTCGTTGGGAGCAAAGTTATTTGTATCTGTGTGCAGGTCCATGTTGATTGCTACTATCTGGCGCCATAGCAGTTGACACCTACTTGTTGAACCTAGGAGTCTCTGGGGATTCGATCCTTGGCATCTTTGCTAAGGGAAAACACTTCCACAACACTGCATCTTACACCTTCCACTTGGGGTAACCAACGAGGGGTTCGAGGCCCATCAAGGAGTATTTTATGGCACCGTTGCCGGGGACTCCACTCTTCAGGATAGGGGAGTTGCATGCTATCTTTTACCTTTGTTTTTTAGTCTTGTTAGTTTACCTTTCAGTTTTTGCTTTAGTACCCTTTTATCGAAAATCACAAAAATAGTTATCTCTTTCTTTAGTTGTCATTATGTCGAGTCCTTTTGTCTTTGACGAGGCAGAAGTTCTCACCTTTAAACAAAGAGGTGGGGAAAGTTTGAAAGATGCTTGGTATAGAATTAATGATTCACAAAAAAGAGCCACCAAGAAGCAACCTACTACTATCTTGCTTAGAAATTTTTATGTTGGAATTACTTTTTGGAATAGGTTTATTCTAGATACTGCTATCAATGGGAATTTCCTTGAGGCCCCAGTTTGGGAGTCCCTTAGTATTATTGAAAATCTTGTTGGGAATCTCCCTGTTGTTAGCATTTGAGAGGACATCACCCTAGCTCACATTATGAAAAAACTTGAGAAGATAGAGCTAGAGATGCCAAGCATTAATAAGATGAATGAGTTGGATCGTAAGATCCAAGGGAATTTGAATAGGCTTGATAGCTCTTTGCATAATTTTTTTAAATTTTTGGAGACCGTCAAATTCCATGACTTGGACTCTTCTAGGGTAGATAAGATTGAGGAAATATTTGATACTCTAGGAACTACTTTCTCCTCGATCAAAACCAAAAAGGTAGAAACTCCGGGAAAGAGGGAGCCTAAGTTCGTTCACGTCCCAAAGGCTCCCCGTTCTAAAAATAATCCACCTATTGCCAAAGGGGTTGAAACTGTAAAGACTTTGGAAGAAACACCTGTCTTTGATGAATTTATAAATGAATCTTCCCTTGACTTTTAGCCTTTTGGTCTTCTACCTAGAAGTATCTCTATGAGGCCTTTAATTGAGAGTCCTCTTAAGACTGGTTGTATTATTGAAGAGCTTTTTGATGATCTTGATGATGGTTCAATTGATACAACTTGATCTATGCATTATGCCTAGCTTAAAGGCATAAAAGAAAGCGCTTTTGGGAGGCAGCCCACATGAATAAAACTTTTGCTTTTGTTGTGTCTTGATGTTGTTTACTGCTGTAGCATCATCATTGTATCTTTGCTTTTCATATTTGTGCCAAGTATAGCCTCCGATTGGTAGAAAGTTCAAAAGTTGTGAGGTGCTGTCCAGGAAACAGGTTCTGTCCTTGGATAGAAAAATTCGTATAAAATCACGAGATCGTCTTTTTGGTCTGAAATTTTTGACAGCGTTCTCTATATAATTGTCTTTCGTGCGTCTGTTTTGAGTTTTTTGATTTGAGTTGCAGAAGTATCCCGAACATATCAATTACTACCTGTTGTTCTGTTTTTCACAGATTCTGTCCTGTTTTGCCTTTCCTTCACTTTGCAAATCAAGAGCTTGCTTTTTCTTTGAAAAAACCCTTTGGAAATCTTGAGAAACAGTAGAACTTCAAGAATATCTTTATTTCCAGCAAGGTATAATTATTTTATTAAGGGTAGTAACCTCGCTAATCAGATTATGATGAGTTATGTATGAAGGGAGTTTTCAAGTGTGCGAGGGAAGATGATAAAAAGATTCAGGAGTGTCAAGCGCTCAAGCTTGGGGATGCCCCCATGCACCCCCAAGAAATATTCAAGGAGACTCAAGCGTCTAAGCTTGGGGATGCCCCCGTGCATCCCCTTCTCCATCAACATTATCAGTTCGTCTTTCGTTCCACTATATTTTTATCACTTCATGTGTTATGTGCTATGCTTGGAGCATCTTGCTTTTAGTTTTCTTTTTAGTTTTTCATAACGAGTCGGAACTCAGCATTCTTTATGTGGGAGAGAAACACGCTACACTTCTACCTAGAACATAACATAGAATTTTCATGTCTATCTTTGCTGTGTGTGTTCTTTGCCTTTTAATAGCTACTATCATGCTCTGCTCTTAGTATTCATGCTTATCTTTTCAAAGAGCTTTCGTTTAGTTGGTTGCTTGAACTCTCTTTAATTATCATGATCACCTTATTAAGAGAGTTTGCTTCCGTTGCATTGGTTAATATGTCTATGATAAAGATGCTACTTGCATGATGGTGCTTAGTAGTTCAGGTTTTCTTATGGTTAGTCTCAAATAGCTGGGGGGTTCCCAATGTGTTATTGGAGTACCAACTTGATTTGTTTGCCTATGATGTGGTATGGTTTAGTAATATCTTCCTTCGAGAATTTATTTTGATTGACTTGGCGTATGCTCACGCATATTTAAGACTGTAAAGAATGTCTGTCAAGCCTTGATGATCTTTTATTTCTGAGTAGCGATATAACTACCATGCCTGATTCAATATTGCTTTGTCGCTCTGCATGATTATGACCGTCATTGCTCTCTTAGTTGGTCGCTCCCAGTCTTTTGCTAACCTCCACCTGTACTAAGCGAACTAACTTTGCAATATATAGCTCATGGGAAAGTAGCTTTAAAACAATTGTGGTAAAGAATATGTTGCCTATGTATCTTATTTCTTATAAGTTGCTTGCTGAGCGGTAACCATGTTTCTGGGGACGCCATCAACTGTCACACTTCTGTTGAATATCATGTGAGTTGCTATGCATGTTTGTCTTGTCTGAAGTAAGGGTGATTTACCGTGGGTTGAATGACTATGCATATTGTTAGAGAAGAACATTGGGCCGCCAACCAAAGCCATGTATCATGGTGGAAGTTTTAGCTTGGACCTTAATCCTCAATCTCTTATGAGAATATGCTTATGCATTAAAGAGGAGTCCATCATCTATTTTCTATGTTGTCCCGGTATGGATGTCCTCAAGTTGAGATCTATCAAAAACCAGAAATCAAATGCGATTTATCTCCTTGGACCTTTGTACAGGTGGCATAGAGGTACCCCTTTGTGACACTTGGTTGAAACATATGCAATGCAATGATAACCCATGGAAATCCGAGCTAATTAGGACAAGGTGCGAGCACTATTAGTATTTGATGCATGAGGCTTGCAACTTATAGGATGTCTTATGCATGACACATATGAAGTACTACTACCGTTGACAAAATTGCTTCTATGTTTTAAAAATAAAAAGCTCTAGCACTTAAAGCACCAACTACTGAGAGCATGATTGTCATTCTGAGTGTAATGTGCATTGTCCCAAAGTAGCATTGTCTTTTGCATGATTGTGATATCGTTTATTTTGAAATCATTGTATCCAGTCATCACTTAAACCTTGAAGGTGCCCCTGCATTTATGTTTTGCATCACTAAAGGGGGCAAGCTAGATATCACTTTATCATATTTGCACATCATGTTCATTGCAAATCTATTTGATGTTTCAGTTTCATGTTGTAAAACTTTCAGTCATTTGTGATTTTCTCATGAGGCAACTTAATTACTTTAGAATCATTGTCTCGGTAAGCTTTTGTCATATGACTATGAAAAAGTCCTATATGGTTAATAGCATGTCACCACAGAAATTATTCTTGTTATCATTTACCTACTCGAGGACGAGCAGGAATTAAGGTTGGGGATGTTGATACGTCCAAAATGTATCTATAATTTCCGCTTGCTCCATGCCACTTTTGGGTGATATTGCTATGATATTCATAAACTTCCATACACTTTTGATCATATTTGGACTAACTTACTAATCCAGTGCACCCCAGTGCCAGTTTCTGTTTTCGGCTGTTTTTTTATTTCAGGTTTTCACGTTACGATAACTGCCAGGAAAAATCCAGAAAAATTATATAAAAAATCAGCGTTTCGGAAAAAACCGTGCGTCCGAAGGACAGCCGGGGGGGGGCACCAGGGCTCCAGGCGCCCTGGCGGCGCGCCCCCTGGGCCGCGCCGGGGGGGGGGGGCGCCTGGGCCTCCCGAAGCTTCCCCGATGCCCCCCTTTGGCATATATTTAAAGCGTCCTCCGAAACCCTCAGAAGAGGAACTCTTTTCGCGATCCCATCTATGTTCTTCCGCCGCCGCCGCTTCCAAGATCGGGAGCACCAGGAGAACTCTTCCCGGCACCCTGCCGGAGGGGAGGATCACCACCGGGAGCTTCTCCACCACCATGGATGCCTCCCGGATGACTCGTGAGTAGTTTCCCTTGGACCATGAGTCCATGACCAGTAGCTATGTGATGTTCTCCTCCTGTTCTTGTGCTTCACTAATTAGTCCTCGTGAGCTGCCCTACATGATCGAGGCACATATGTAATCCTTATGCTGTTGCTATGTTGAGTTTGCTGGGATCCGATGGATTATGAGATTATGTTCAGATTGATCTCGAGTAATATATTTGATCTACCTCTTTTATATTTTTGTTCATAAGTAATTCTTGCTTGTTCTCCGTTGTTATTTATTGCTTTGGCCAAGTAATACATAGTGACTCTAAGAGGGAACGTTATGCTCGATTGTGGATCCATGCCCCTCGATGACTAGCTTGAGTGACAGAAACATGAGTCTAGGGGATGTGCTGTTGCCACAAGGGGGAAAACAACGGTGCTTGTGCCCGCGGGTGCAAGGATTGTTTACTTTATGCAAAGTTCTTTTAATGCAGTTGTCTGTTGCATTGAGTTTACACTATGGGTGGGACTCGCAACTTAATACAAGCGAGATGTTCTGGATAGATATCTCAAGGTGGATGATTAGTAGTAGATATTGATGGATTTCGGTCTACTTACTTTGGCGTACCGCCCATGCTTTGAACCTCAACCTTTCTTGCAATGTAATCAGCATTGGTTTGCGCTCGTGGGTCCTGTCAATTACCCAGCTGTAATTCGTTTACCTCACATAGCTGTTTTATCGTCTTTTGGGAGAGAGACATCACTAGTGAACATCATGAGACTCCGGTCCATATTACCATCATTGATCACATCCGCTATTTACTTTTCGTTATTATTTACTATTGCAAAACATTATCTATCACTACTATCATTGCTTTTAATCCTTTGTGAACTACAAGGCCGGAGGGATTGACAACCTCTCTGTACTCGTTGGGAGCAAAGTTATTTGTATCTGTGTGCAGGTCCACATTGATTGCTACTATCTGGCGCCGTAGCAGTTGACACCTACTTGTTGAACCTAGGAGTCTCTGGGGATTCGATCCTTGGCATCTTTGCTAAGGGAAAACACTTCCACAACACTGCATCTTACACCTTCCACTTGGGGTAACCAACGAGGGGTTCGAGGCCCATCAGTAAGTCGGTGAGAGACATAATAGATCGCACCATGTCTAACAGAGTACGATTTCGACGTTCGGACACACCATTACGCTGAGGTGTTCCGGGCTGTGTCAATTGTGAAACAATTCCACAGTTCCCAAGGTGCGTGCCAAATTCATGACTTAAATATTCACCCCCACGATCCGATCGCAAGAACTTTATTTTTTTGTCACATTGATTCTCAACCTCATTCTGAAATTCTTTGAACTTTTCAAAGGTCTCAGACTTGTGCTTCATCAAGTAGATATACCCATATCTACTCAAGTCATCTGTGAGGGTGAGAACATAACGATAGCCTCCGCGAGCCTCAACACTCATTGGACCGCACACATCGGTATGTATGATTTTCAATAAGTTGGTTGCTCGCTCCATTGTTCCGGAGAACGGAGTCTTGGTCATCTTGCCCAAGAGGCATGGTTCGCACGTGTCAAATGATTCATAATCAAGAGACTCCTGAAGTCCATCTGCATGAAGCTTCTTCATACGTTTGACACCAATATGACCAAGGTGGCAATGCCACAAGTATGTGGGACTATCATTGTCAACTTTACATCTTTTGGCATTCACACTATGAATATGTGTATCATCACGATCGAGATTCATCAAAAATAATCCATTGACCAGCGGGGCATGACCATAAAACATATCTCTCAAATAAATAGAACAACCATTATTCTCAGATTTAAATGAGTAGCCATCTCGCATCAAACGAGATCCAGATACAATGTTCATGCTCAAAGCTGGTACTAAATAACAATTCTTAAGGTTTAAAAATAATCCCGAGGGTAGATGTCGGTGTACTAAGGTAGGGGTACCTCAGTACCCCAACTTGTGCACGGGCAGTAGCAGCTTCCCGCGGCGGGGCTCACCACGTGTTTGCCGGAGACCTTCCTGCTCCATATAAAACCATTCAAAAACAAAGTATACAAGACAGAAGATCAAGGCCCCGGCAAGTGGGGCTTGCCGGGAAGGCCGTCCCAGGCTCGAGATTTCCTTATCAACTCAAGGCCCTGGCAAGTAGAACTTGCCAGGAAGACTAGAAGATTGCATTACAGAAGACATGCCCCGGCGCAGCATGCGCCCCGGCAGGGCCCGGGGAGCGACAAGCTTCAGAGCCCGACAAGCTCCCGGGCCCGGCAAGGTCAAGACCCAGGCAAGGTACTTGCCGGGGGGAGTTGCGCTGTGTGCCCGCGCTCCAGCTCATCGGTCCACGCGTCGCCCTGGGGCCATTCCAGGGACGCGTGGCGGATGGATGTGCAGCCTGGGGGACACGGTGGCACTCCTCGGTGATAAAGCCATCGCCGTGGCAAACGGAGACGCAAGGGCGGGCGCTTTTGGGGTCGACGGCGACGGGCATTAAATGCTCTTGTCCCCCACTGTCAAAGTAGGTGATGACCACTGTTCATGCACTGTTCATCCACTGTTCCCGCACTATTACAACTACCACCACTATTACATTTTTACCCTTTCTCCTACGTTGACACCTGTCGGTGACCCCTTGAGCTATAAAAGGAGGCCCATGCACAACATAGAAAGGGTTCGGAACCTAGATTACTCATTCGCTCGGTGTAGCTAGTTCTTCAAGCTCCCGAGCCCCAACACTCAATAACAAACTAAGCAGGAGTAGGGTTTTACGCGTCCGTCGCGGCCCGAACCTGGGTAAACTGCCTGCGTGCTCTCCACGATCTGCTCTTTGTGCTCCCTCCGCTCCCTTACCGCACGAACAAGGGGCTCCGGTCCCATAGGTGCTCGTGGTGGACAGTTTCCCCCGACATCTTTGGCGCGCCAGGTAGGGGGGCGTCGAGGTTGTGCGAATCTGATCCGGCGTTCACGCGGGCACATTCTTCATCAACCTCTCCAAATTTGTCAGCTTCATCAACAACAGCCCCATGGCCCCGAAAAAGAAGGTTTCGGAGGTTGCAGGCCCGTCTGCGTCTCATCCGCCGCCACCGGAGCCAACGGTGGGCGGGGGAGACGCCGTCGGAAGGGTCGTCGCCGGCGAGGAAACTCGCGGCGCCACCAAGTCCAAGGACAAGACGGACGACCGAGCCTCGGTCTCCGTGGATGCGCCACGTCCATCTCAGCAAACGACAACTCAGCAGCGCCATGCCACAGGAGGTGGCATTCGCTTGCTGGGTCAAGGGCAAACTGGAGGCTCGCGGGATGCTCCGGGCCATCGTCCTGGCACGAGCAAGGCGCGGTCGCCGGGGCGGGACCCTGCTCCTTCTAACCCCGTTAGCAGTCCGAGCATATCTCGCTCCTCGCACCGCTCGCCACCGCTCCCCTCCTCTCCAGCAGAAGCGCTCGCAAGAGCGCAACTGATCCTCGACTTCCCTCCAGCGGCAGACAAGGCCGAAGACTGGAGGGCCACCATCCAGAGCCTGATCGCCTTCGCCAACAACGATACGCCGCAGCAGCCGGCGACGTCGCGGCCGCGGCAAGTCGAGAAGACGAAGGCCGACGGCGACAAGACCGCCGGGGGTGCAACCACCGTGCACTCCCCGCCGCGGAAGCAGAAGACGCCTCCCCGCCGAATCAACGTCGACGACGACTCCACTGCGTCGTCGGATCCGCGGGCTCGTCGGGACCAGCGTCAGGTCCTTGACGACCGGCGACAAGAAGACGCTCGAACAACAATCGAGCGCCGCCGAGAAGCTCGGCGACAATCAGACCAGAGAGCTGGGACCGCTGTCGACACGCACGCGCCCGGTGAACCAGGCGACTTGCCGTACGCGGCAGGTTGCCCTGCGTTTACCCGTGAGCTGCGGCGCGTCTAGTGGCCCAGCATGAAGAACTTCAAGCCCGACGTACCGGAGAAGTACGACGGCAAGACGCACCCCTCGGAGTTCCTCAGCATATACACCATCGCGGTGCAGGCTGCCGGGGGGCGCGACGAGAAGATACTGGCGAACTACTTCCCGCTGGTGCTTTAGCCGAACGTCCGTTCTTGGCTTATGCACTTGCCGGAAGGCTCCATTTCTTCTTGGGCAGATCTTTGCCACCAGTTTGTTGGCGCCTTCACGGGCGGCCACAAACCCCACGGCCAGGAGAGCGATCTCCACATTCTGGCCCAGAAGGAAGGAGAACCCTGGCGCAAGTACATCCAACGCTTCAGTCGTGTGCAGCACAACATCCCCGACGTCCACCCTGCCGCAGTTATCAGCGCGTTCCATCAGAACGTGCGTAACCGCCGCATGCGTGAGGAGATGGCCATGACCAAGATACGGGATGTCAGCGAGCTCTACGCTCTAGCTGATAAGTGCGCACGCGCCGAAGAGGGGAGGAGGCTCCCCGGGGAGGATGCTAGCGCAGGAGGAAGCGACAGAGACGACGCCGTCCCGGCAAAGAAGAGCCGGCGGCGGAACAATAGGAGAAAGAACAAGAAGGAAGTGCTTGCCGTCGAGAAGTCCGGCAAGGAGGCTCCCGCCAAGCAAGCACAGGCTGGCGGCTCTGGCAAGGAGCCTGCCCCTGTAGCGGCGGCCGACAAGCAATACTGCAAAATCCACCGCACCAAGGGCCACGACCTCTCCAACTGCAAACGCGTCGAGTACCTCGTCGAGCAGCAGAAGGTTGAGTACGAGCGGCGCGACAAGGAGAAGGCCCAAGGTGGCGGAGGAGAACCAAGCAAGAAGCGGCCATTCAATGGCCGGGGAGGACGTCGCGACAAGGCCAAGCAGCGGCAAGGTGACCGACCTCCCCGGGGCCGCGACAAGGACGAAGAAGACGACGACGATGACATGGAGGATGAGGATAACAGCGAGCAGGAGTTCCAGAAGGCCACGGAGGTCCTGTGCGTCGACGGCGGCGCCTCTCTGCACACTTCCCACCGCCAACTCAAGCAGTGGGTGCGGGAAGTGAACGCAGCGGAGCCGCCCGTGGAGTCGCGCAGGCTCCTCAAATGGTCCAGCACGCCCATCATTTTTGATCTTGAGGATCACCCTGACCGCACCACTGCGGTCGGGTGCTTGCCGATGCTGGTCTCACCCACCATCCGCAACCTCAAGGTCACCAAAATGTTGGTTGACGGCGGGGCCGGGCTGAACTTGATCTCCTCTGCTGTGATCAAGAAACTCCAGATCCCAGATGGCGAGCTCGAAGAGACCGGTTCTTTTCAAGGAATAAACCCGGGAAGGAGCAAGCCCAAGGGGAAGATAACTTTGCCGGTGACCTTTGGCGGGGAGCTCAACTTCAGAACTGAGCGCATCACATTCGACGTCGCCGATATCCCATTACCATATAATGGGATACTCGGCCGTCCCGCCCTCGTCAAGTTCATGGCAGCTTCCCACTACGCCTACAACGTACTCAAGATGCCGGGGCCGATAAGCGTCATCTCCGTCCATGGCGACAAGAAGGACGCGCTTATCTGCGCCGACAAGATATACCGGGATGCAGCAGCCGCAGCAGAGAAGGACACACTTGCCGCTGAAGCTCCCGGGGGGAAGAAGAACAAGACCAAGTCCGGCAAGTGCTCTGGGACCCTCTCCGGCAACCGCACCTCCTCGGAGTGCTGCGCTGCCGTCGAGGACGTTCCGTCGAGCTCCACCGGCAAGTGTAGGAAGGGGATGGCCGCTCCTCCGGCAACCAAGAAGGTATCCGCCAACGAGGACGGCACTGGTGGTACCTTCACCATCAGTGCCACGCTTGGCAGCAAATAGGAAAGCGTGCTCGTTGCCTTCCTGCGGGCGAATGTCGATGTGTTTGCCTGGCAACCATCTGACATCCCCGACGTTCCCAGGAAGGTAATTGAGCACAAGCTTGCTGTTTGTCCTCATGCGCGGCCCGTCAAGCAGAAGGTCAGAAAGCAAGCCATGGAGCGCCAAGAATTCATTGCCGAGGAGATCAAGAAACTAGAAGCAGCGGGCCTGGTTAGAGGCGTGATCCATCCGACGTGGTTGGCAAACCCAGTCGTCGTGCGTAAGGCCAACGGGAAGTGGAGACTGTGTATAGACTTCACTGATGTGAATAAAGCATGTCCCAAGGATCCATTTCCCTTGCCGCGCATTGACCAGATTGTTGACTCCACTGCCGGATGTGAGCTACTCTCTTTTCTTGATGCATATTCAGGCTACCATCAGATCTTTATGGCCAAAGAAGATGAAGAGAAGACTGCATTTATTACTCCGTGTGGCACGTATTGCTTCATACGCATGCCATTTGGACTAAAGAATGCAGGCTCAACCTTTGCAAGGATGGTATACACTGCTTTTGAGCCACAGATCCACAGAAATGTAGAGGCTTACATGGATGACATCGTGGTGAAGAGCAAGAGCAAGGATACACTGATCCAAGATTTGGAAGAGACATTTGAAAATCTGCGCAAGATCCAGCTTAAGTTGAACCCCGAGAAGTGCGTCTTTGGAGTCCCTTCCGGCAAGCTTCTCGGGTTCTTTGTGTCACAGAGGGGGATTGAAGCTAACCCCGACAAGATAAAAGCCATCGAGCAGATAGAAGCCCCGAAGCGCGTCAAGGATGTCAGGAGACTTGCAGGTTGTGTGGCTGCCCTCAGTAGGTTCATTTCGAAGTCTGCAGAACGCGCCCTGCCTTTCTTTAAAATTTTGAAGAAGGCAGGTCCTATGAAATGGACTCCGGAAGCGGAGGCAGCGCTGCAAGACTTGAAACGGTACCTGTCCTCCACTCCAATACTTGTCGCACCTAGGCCACAGGAGAAGTTGCTGTTGTACCTAGCGGTAACCAACCAGGTGGTTAGTGCTGCGTTAGTAGCGGAGAGGGAGGCCGACGAGGAATCAGCACCACCGGCAAGTGAATCCAGTGACAAGCAGGGGGCTACACCGGCAAGCTCTGGCCCCGACAAGGACGACTCTGCGCAGGATCAAGGAGAAGTGCGAAGAAAGATGGTGCAGCGCCCGGTGTATTTTGTAAGTTCCCTCTTGCAGGGGGCTAGATCAAGATACTCTGGGGTGCAGAAGTTGCTTTTCGGCCTCCTCATGGCCTCGACAAAGCTGCGCCATTACTTCCAGGCACATGAGATAATAGTGGTCACTCGCTTTCCGTTGAAGAGGATATTGCACAATCCAGAAGAAACAGGCAGGATCGTTGAGTGGGCACTGGAGCTGTCGAGCTTTGGACTCAGGTTTGAAAGTACTTCAACCATACAGAGCCGAGCCTTGGCAGAATTCATAGCTGAGTGGACCCCGACGCCCGATGAGGAAGTTCCAGAGACAAGTGTACCCGTACAAGAAGCGACAAGTGAATGGGTAATGTACTTTGATGGTGCCTTCTCGCTGCAAGGCGCCGGTGCCGGCGTAGTACTCATCGCGCCCACCGGAGAGCACCTCAAGTATGTTATCCAGATGCACTTTTCCAGGGAGCAAGCGACAAACAATACTGCTGAATATGAAGGCTTGCTTGCCGGCCTCAGGATTGCGGCCGAACTTGGGATCAGGAAGCTAATTGTGCGGGGAGATTCTCAGTTGGTGGTCCGACAAGTCAACAAGAATTACCAGAGCCCCATGATGGAAGCTTATGTAGATGAAGTGAGGAAGCTTGAAGAACACTTTGAAGGTCTGCAAATGGAGCACGTTCCAAGAGCTCAGAACGACATTGCAGATGGCCTTTCAAAGTGTGCTGCGATGAAGTTACCTGTGGAACCAGGGACCTTCTTGCTCAAGCTAACTCAACCATCCGTTACACCATCATTTGGGCAGTCCAAGAAGAGAAAGTTAGTATCCGGCGAGTACTTGCCGGCGGATCTTCCTGAAACCGCCGCCAAGGTCCCCAAGATCAACGACCGGAATGCTGAGGAACAGTTTGCTCCTGCAGATCCTCGGACCTGTACAGTTGAAGCAAGCATTCCCGACAAGCCTCGCCCCGGCGAGCTTGCCGGGGGACCATCCGCTCCGGCAGAACCAGAGGTTCTTGCCGTAGAAGCTGAGGTTCCCGCAGCGGCCCTCATGCCTTTAGTCCTTGCCGTTGAGCCCCAGGGTCCGGCATGGGCGCAGCAAATCGTCTGTTTTCTGCAAACTGGAGAACTTCCCGACGACCCAGCAAAAATAGAGAAGATAACCAGGCAGTCAAGTATGTACCAGTTCGTGGATAACGAGCTGTACAGAAGAAGACTCAACGGTGTCAGATTGAAGTGCATCTCCAGGGAAGATGGACAGAAGCTGTTGGCAGAAATACATGGAGGCATATGTGGCCACCACATTGGCGCAAGGGCGCTTGCCGGGAAGGCGTTCCGGCAAGGGCTCTTTTGGCAAGAAGCCCTTCAAGATGCAACTGCACTAGTAACCAAGTGTGAAGCATGCCAGTTCCATGCAAAACAAGTTCATCAGCCAGCTCAAGCTCTCCAGACAATCCCTTTATCCTGGCCCTTCTCGGTCTGGGGGCTCGATATCCTCGGCCCCTTCCCTCGTGCTGTCGGGGGCTTTGAGTACTTGTACGTCGCAATCGACAAGTTCACAAAGTGGCCAGAAGTGGAACCAGTGAGGAAGGTGACAGCACAATCAGCGGTCAGGTTCTTCAGGTCGATTGTTTGCCGTTTCGGAATCCCTAACAGGATCATCACCGACAACGGTACACAATTTACTAGTCGCACCTTCATGCAGTACGTCCAAGACCTTGGAGCCAAGGTCTGTTTCGCTTCTGTTGCTCACCCGAGGAGCAACGGTCAAGCGGAGAGGGCCAATGCTGAAGTGCTGCGCGGACTCAAGACAAGGACCTTTGACAGGCTGCACAAGTGCGGAAGAAACTGGATAGAGGAGCTGCCGGCGGCTCTTTGGTCAATCAGAACGACACCAAGTCGAGCCACCGGACAGACACCCTTTGCTCTAGTCTATGGAGCAGAGGCAGTTCTCCCCACGGAACTCGTGTACGGATCTCCTCGAGTGCTCGCTTATGATGAGCTCGAGCAAGAGCAACTGCGACAAGATGATGCATTGCTCCTCGAGGAGGAACGTCTCCAGGCTGCTGTACGAGCTGCTCAATACCAGCAAGCCTTGCGTCGCTATCATAGCCGCAAGGTCAAGGCCAGGAGTCTCGAGGAAGGCGACCTTGTTCTTCGGCGTGTTCAGTCCACCAAGAATTCCAACAAGTTGACGCCGAAGTGGGAAGGCCCTTATCGGGTGAGACAAGTAACAAGGCCTGGCGCTGTCCGCCTTGAGACCGAAGAAGGCTTACCGGTGAGCAATTCCTGGAACATAGAGCATCTTCGAATGTTTCACCCATAAGGCGCGGTTGCCGTGATCCGCTCCGGCAACCACCTTTTGTACAAGCCTTGCCGCTGTTGCATGTAACCCTTTGTACAAAGCCGGGCGCAGACCCCGTGCATCAGTAAAGCTTTTGTGTTTTGCGCTATTTGCCTTTTCCATGCTTTTCTTCACTATTTGCATGCGTTATTTGGCATCTTGTGCAACATACGTATCCGGTAAGCATTAGCACGCCGAAAGGCCATATACTTGTTTCCCTCTTCTTTTTTTCTTGCCTCTTAAGCATAAGGAATGTTCCTCGCGCACAAGTTTGCCGGGGGGGGGGGGGAGGAGATGGAAGATGAACCAAGTGTTGTTCAATAAAAAGAAGCCTTTGCTGGGAAGCAAGCATATATAAAAGCTAAGTTATTAGAATTTGAGCAGTTCAAATTTTTAAATTTTAGTTGTCTTCCTTGAACAATCACACTTTGTATGGAAAACCTGTGCGCGGAGGAACCTACCCGTGGCTAGCCGCACCCTTATCTTGTTTTCGAGTACGCTCAACGACTTAAGTGAGCTGCGACAAGTATCGCGCCCTTGTTTCATTTTCGAGTTCACTCGGCAAGCTAAGAGTGTTGCGACTAGTTGCGGCAAGGTTGCTTGCCGGTAAGACCTTGGCCAGCAGGCTGCTCAGAGTCCAGCACTCAGCGCTCGCGGCAAAGGGCCCTTGCCGGCAAGCTCCCTGGAAGCGTAGGGTGAAAAGCATACAAAGTAAAGGACCAAGACAAGGGAGATAACATTGCACTAATTGATCAAAAATAAGATAAATATCTTACAAGGGATAACTTGTCGCAATGACTAATAAGTTCATGGCACACTATGCAGCAACAAAAGAGATGAAGAAGAGGAGGCCTAATCTACGCGGTCGCCCTCAATCCTAGAGATCTTGTTCACTTTGGCGATAATGTGGGCGACCTGCGCCTTCAGCGCCTCCATATCCGCGTCGGCCGGCAAGTTTCGGAGAACGTTGACGAGATTTATACCAGGATTGCGGTACACTATCTTCGTCAGAACGCGCTCCAAGGTTCCCGCGCAGAGCTGGCGTGACTCCTCGGCCAGTTGCGCGGGAAGCTTCTTCTGAAGATTTGCAAGAGCCGGCGCGATCCCTCTGAAGAAAAAGCTGAGCTTGGCGCTGTGGGGGAGGTTTGGATCCGGAGAGTATATGAGATGCTCAACCCTCAGCGCCAACAGCTCCTTGTCGATGTTAGTTGCAGAAGCCACCAAGTCATCGGTCCATACCTCGACGGTCCGGCGGAAGTTCTCAGCCGCAGTGGTGGCGCTCTCCACCAAGCCTCGCTCCATGCGGAGCTCGTCCTTCAGCTTAGTTTCCCGGTCCCGGACGGCGTCGAGCGAGTCCTTCAACGTGGAAACCTTCAGTTCCAGATCTGCAATTGAATCCTTGGCGGCCTTCAGCTCGTCGCCCTGCTTGGAGAGACACACCTGGAGTTCAGAGTTAGTGTGGGCGTCCTTCTCGCGCTCTGTGTTGAGCGCGGTGACCCTCTCCACGCTCGCTTTCAGGAACTCCTCCAGCTGGGCCACTTTGGCCTCGAGCTCCTTCTTGGCGGTCTCTGCTGTGGCGGCGACGGCCTTCGCCTCCTTCAGCTCTCCGCCAAGGGCCTGCTCCCGGGCGGTAAGGTCTTCCTCGTGAGCGTCGAGGTTGACCTTCCGTTGGGTGAGCTCTCCCTCTCGTCGGGACAGCTCTTCTCCGGCGAGTCGCTGCTGCTCCTCGGCCTCGGCTTTCACCAAGAGCCACTCCTGGTACTCCCAGCCGAGCCTCTCGCGCTCCTCGGCCATGTCGCAGAGCGGCGCCTGGTTGGCGGCGTGGAGCTCCGCCGCGCGTTTCTCCATGTCAGCGGCGGCCTTGGCGGTGAGGGCCTCCCGAGACTCGAGCTTCGCCTGCCTGGCCCGGTAAAGGGCCAGGAGCCGGTGAAGCAGCTTCTCCTCCTCGGGCTCATCACCTCCGCCAGGCGCCTCGACGATCTTCAGCCCCGCGGAGGCGAGGACCTCTCCATCGAAGGCCTCTCCCTCTTCGGGAGCTCGCGACGAGGACCCCCACGGCACTTGGATGAAGACGCCGTTGGGGGCCTCAAGGTAGTAGGCGGACTGCTCCTTCTCGGTGGAGGGGTTGGCGGCCGGCGCAGCGCTCGACGCTCCTGCCGCCTCCGGGCCGGCAATATGGCCGCCGTCCCCCTCCCCGGCCGCTGCGTCTGCGGTCGGAGCAGTCTCCTCCGCAGCAGGCTTGGCGGCTCCCGCCGTGTCTTCAACGACAGGGGCTTTGCCGCCGTCGCCCTGCGCGCCCTCCTCCTCGACGACGACCTCCGTCTCCATCTGCTCTGGGGGAGGAGGATCTAGAAGAAAAAGAAGAAGAAGTTCAAGCAAATATCCAAAAAAGACGAATCCAAGAAGACAAGATTACAAAACATACCTTGACGGACTTCGTCGACGGCGGGCTCCCTCGCCGGGGAGCTCTCCCTTGGCGGGGTGGCCACCCTCGCCGGGCTGCTCGCCCTTGGCGGGGTACTCACCCTTGGCGGAGTACCCGCCCTTGGTGGAGCACTCTCCCTCGCCGGAGAGTTCGTCCTTGGCGGGGACGGCGGGGCCTGCGGCTCCTCGGGAGCGGTCTCCGGATGCTCCTGTAGCTGCGGCTCCACCTCTGCACAAGACAATCAAGACAAACACAAGAACAACAAGGTGTTAGTATAAACAAGATCCTCAAGCGCGCCCGACGAGTGGAAAGATCAAACCCAGACTTACGCTGGGGGCTGCGCTGGGGGCTGCTCCTCGGAGCAGCGCTCCGGTCCGGCAAGCTCGTCGCTGGGGTGTCCCCTGTCGCCGCGACGGGCGAGTCGTCCTCGACCTCGACGACGGGAACCTTGGCATTCTTCGCTGCTCGCTGGGCCAGGGTCCTGAAATCAAAGCAAGAAGCAAAAATCAGAATCATCGAAAGAAGAATCAAGACAAAGTTGAAGAAAATACAAAGCTTCAAGTCCTTACTCCTGTTCCTCGTCGTCGTCGTTGTCGCTCAGGGCGGAGAAGTCGAACGCCACCTGAGGCGCTTCCGCGCGGGGAGCAGGAGGCGAAGGCTCCCTCGGGCGCTTGGCGGTCCCCGGGGCTGGGGGCTGCGAAGACCCGGCCCCTGTGGACGCCGAGGCCCGGGGAGCGGGCGGAGCAGCCGCTCCGCTCTGCGAAGACCCTCCTCCGCTTGGCACTGATGTGCGGGGCGCCTCCGCCGTAGCCTGTGTGCGGGGCGCCTCCGGCACAGTTGGCGCGCCGGGCGCTCCCGTCGCGGCTTGGCTCCCCCGGGTAGCTCGCGCCGCCCGGCGAGCTGGTTGTTGTCGGGGCGCCTGCGCCCTCGTCCCCGTCGTCGCCTTGCGGAGGCGCTTCAGCGGAGATCGCCTGGGACTTGCCCGAGGCGGGGAGGTCTCCGATGACGAAGAGACGTCGTCGTTGTAGAGCCCCAGAGATCCATCGGAGTCCTCGCCGGCCCCGGCCTCCTCCTCCTCCTCCTCCTCGGCCGGCTCGCTGGGCCCGGCGCCCTGCCCCGCGGTCGTGCTCCCTCCGGCGCCTCCGCTCCTTCCGGCGCCTCTATTTCCTCCGGCAACCTCGCCCCTTGCCGCGGCCTCGGTCACAACTCCGGGGATCCCGGCGTGCCTCAGAGAGGGGACCCCGGCGAGCTCGTCAGGCGGAAGCTTCAGCAGCCTGCGGATCTCCGCCTCCTCTGCTTGGCAGGATGCTTCCGCAGCCTCGGCCTCTTCGACTGTGAAGCCAAACTCACCTGCCGCTGCGGCTGCAGCGGCCTCTTCTACCCGGGAAGCTATATAAGCAATCTCCCGGTCAGTGGTGTCCCGAGTGAGCCCCTTGATCTCATCCTTGTTCTTCGCCACCTCCACCAGGTTGTCGAAGAAGCTCATGATGACGTCTGGCTTGGGCGGAATCCATGTGCGGTCGACGCCATGCGAGTCACATGCGGGCATCATGGCGCGAAGGGAATCCCGGGCCGTGCTGTTGCATAAGGGCACCACTCCCCGGGGAGCTCTGAACCACTCTGGGTGGGCCGGGTCGTGCTTAAAAAGTTCCCGGACCATCCCCTTCAGCTCCAGCGACGTGAAGTTGAAGTTTAGCCCTGGGCGCAGTCTCATTATGTCCGCCGCGTTGCCGTACTCCCATGATGGCCTCTTCCTATCCTGTAGAGGGGCAATGCGGTGGCGGAGGAAATTTGCTCCTACCTCTCCGACGGACAACTTAGCTACCCGAAGACGAAGAATTCTGACAAGGGCGACGTTGAGCTTGATGTCGTCCGAGTCCAACTCACTCCAGTCCCTGCCGCGCACGATGGCTGTTGTGCGCGGCGCAGTGAAAGGTTGCGGCTCGTCCTCAACTACCCAGCACCAGTCCGCGCGCCACTCCTCCCACTTGCCGTGGACCTCCCCTGGCAGGTAGGATTCCTTCTTGTTCAAGCGGAAGACCCAAGAGATTCCTCCGGAGAGGGGAGCGCCGGCCTCTACTCTAGGCGTAAAGAAATGCCTATAAAGCGCTACATTCGGATAGATCCCAATATAGTTTTCGCACAGATGTGCGAAAACCGCCATCGTGAGGACGGCGTTGGGGGTGAAGTCTAGAAGGTGGAGGCTGTAGGTGTTCATGATATCGCAGAAAAATTCAGAAAAGGGAGGACAAAGGCCGCAGTGGAAGAAAGCAGCGAAGAAGAAATACCCGCCGGGGTAATTGTCCTTGGCGGCGGCGGGATAGACTCTGGTCCGAGGATGCGCCTTGGTCTTCTTGGCCCAGAACAAGTAGTACTTGTTCCAGAGCTCCCGCGCGCTAAGCCTCGGCGCGAAGACGACATTCCTCTTCCGCAGAAGAGCAAGCCTCGCCGCCTGCTCGGATTTTTCCTTCTTGGCCTTCTCCGCCTTCGCCTTCTCGGTCTTCGGGGCCATGGCGGAGGCGGCGAGGGAAGGAGAGCGAAGAGTCCGGCGGCGGCGCAGATGCGGAAGACGGCGGAGGAGGTGTGGAGGCGGAGCGCAAAGGGGAATTTCTGGAGATGGAAGAAGAAGCAATGAAAGCGTAGGAGGGGAACCGCTCCTGCTTCCTCTGCTTTTATGGGGAAGTGGGGGACGTTTCGCTCTTTCCATTAAAAGAACGTGGCCATGTTCCCTCCCACGACGCCGCAATCGACGCGTGCCGTTACGGAGGGACGCGGCGGATGCGGAAGTGGATTCGGCGTGCCGTGGGCCGCGCGTGCCCGTGCACTGTTTTGGGCCTGGCCCAACAGCGCTCGGCACCGTGTGTGGCCCAGGCCCGGGGGCACCTGTCGGTGTACTAAGGTAGGGGTATCTCAGTACCCCAACTTCTGCACGGGCAGTAGCAGCTTCCCGCGGCGGGGCTCACCACGTGTTTGCCGGAGACCTTCCTGCTCCATATAAAACCATTCAAAAACAAAGTATACAAGACAGAAGATCAAGGCCTCGGCAAGTGGGGCTTGCCGGGAAGGCCGTCCCAGGCTCGAGATTTCCTTATCAACTCAAGGCCCTGGCAAGTAGAACTTGCCAGGAAGACTAGAAGATTGCATTACAGAAGACATGCCCCGGCGCAGCATGCGCCCCGGCAGGGCTCGGGGAGCGACAAGCTTCAGAGCCCGACAAGCTCCCGGGCCCGGCAAGGTCAAGACCCCGGTAAGGTACTTGCCGGGGGGAGTTGCGCTGTGTGCCCGCGCTCCAGCTCATCGGTCCACGCTTCGCCCTGGGGCCATTCCAGGGACGCGTGGCGGATGGCTGTGCAGCCTGGGGGACACGGTGGCACTCCTCGGTGATAAAGCCATCGCCGTGGCAAACAGAGACGCAAGGGCGGGCGCTTTTGGGGTCGACGGCGACGGGCATTAAATGCTCTTGTCCCCCACTGTCAAAGTAGGTGATGACCACTGTTCATGCACTGTTCATCCACTGTTCCCGCACTGTTACAACTACCACCACTATTACATTTTTACCCTTTCTCCTACGTTGACACCTGTCGGTGACCCCTTGAGCTATAAAAGGAGGCCCATGCACAACGTAGAAAGGGTTCGGAACCTAGATTACTCATTCGCTCGGTGTAGCTAGTTCTTCAAGCTCCCGAGCCCCAACACTCAATAACAAACTAAGCAGGAGTAGGGTTTTATGCGTCCGTCGCGGCCCGAACCTGGGTAAACTGCCTGCGTGCTCTCCACGATCTGCTCTTTGTGCTCCCTCCGCTCCCTTACCGCACGAACAAGGGGCTCCGGTCCCATAGGTGCTCGTGGTGGACAGTTTCCCCCGACAGTAGATGTAGAGGCAGCGTGCCGACGGCGATCACATCGACCTTGGAACCATTCCCGACGCGCATCATCACCTCGTCCTTCGCCAGTCTCCGCTTATTCCGCAGCTCCTGCTTTGAGTTACAAATATGAGCAACTGCACCGGTATCAAATAACCAGGAGCTACTACGAGCGCCGGTAAGGTACACATCAATAACATGTATATCACATATACCTTTGACGTCGCCGGCCTTCTTGTCCGCTAAGTATTTGGGGCAGTTCCGCTTCCAGTGACCCGTTCCCTTGCAATAAAAGCACTCAGTCTCAGGCTTGGGTCCATACTTTGGCTTTTTCCCGGCAACTGGTTTACCGGGCGCGGCAACTCCCTTGCCGTCCTTCTTGGAGTTCTTCTTACCCTTGCCCTTCTTGAACTTAGTGGTTTTATTGACCATCAACACTTGATGCTCTTTCTTGATCTCCACCTCCGCTGATTTCATCATTGAATACACCTCGTGTCGTGGAAATTGCACGGCAGAAGTCCGGTTTAGCGGACTTGATGATGGAACCATCACACGGGTTAGCTTGAAGGGGTTCATAGCACACAAGGGACACAGAAGGTTTATACTAGTTTGGCCCCTTCGATGAAGGTAAAAGCCTACGTCTAGTTGGTTTGGTATTGCTTGGGCGTCGGATTACAGGGAGAGGATTCGCTTGCCTGCGTCTCGACGGGTTGATTGTTGCTTGTCCTTGAACCGTCGTCGGGTCGCCCCTTTATATAGAGGGTACGCCTGGTCCGGTTTTCAGAGTCCCGAGGCCGGCTCATATTTGTGTCCGCCTCGGTCTCTGTCTTTTCTTCCTTATCTCTCAAGTTACATCACGGGGCGGTTTACAAACCTTAATTCTATACATGGGCCCTAAGATCTTTATGGGCCGTAGCCTTTACTAAATATTACAAACAAGTATAATATTAACAAAGCCGGTTTATACTAGCCGGTTTATACCTGTTAGTCATATCCCTGACATTAGGCCCCAGAATGATTTGAACTTGTTCATATCAGTCTTCTCTTGTATAATTTTCTTCTGTCTTCACATCCTTATAAACCGGCTCTGACGTCATCCTCATGGATTATCAAATCTGACCGTGACATCATCTCCGCATTTAACGCCGCGAGCTGTACTGTAGCTTATTTTAAGGGTTATCCCGAGAATCGAGGCGTCAGAGGATCTTTATCCGATTTTTTGCCTCCTCGAATCCCGCACCTGTCGCTTCAGATCTGACTCTCCTTTATAAATACTGCTATCCCCATTTGTTATCTTCTTCCTGCTCCGTCTTCTTCCTCCGTCGCCCAACTCCATCGTTGCCCGAGCTCGAACCGCCGCCGTCGACCGTTGGATTCAAGTCCTCGCCGGCCGCTGCATCACCCTGAGCTTGACCAGAGAACCTCCGCCGCCGATCCTTGGCGCTCCAGGTATGTCCTTCTTCTTCATTATCAGTCTGCAACTTCTAGGGTTTCTTCCCACGCCTCCGCCATTAGAGCCTTAATAGAAGTTTCACCTTGTTCAACCTTAAGCCAATGATTTCTAGTAACCTTCACCTTCAGATCTTGCCCTTTAAACTATACTTTTACCCTGCTGTAAATGCTTTAGATCTCCGTCGTTCCTGTCAAACCTATAGATTTATCCGCTTAGTATAAAGCCCTTGTAGTTCTTTCCCGTATACTCTTACATTTGTTTCTCTTTTCCTAGCATGCTCAGATCTGTTCTTCCTTAGCTGTCTTTTAAAAACCTGTTTTCTCCTTGGCAGATCTGCTAAGTATGTTCCGGTTTAAACTGTTATGCCCTGTTCTTGCGAAACTCTGTAATTTAAATGCGACGGTTTAGCCGTTCCCCTTCAACTGCCATTAACCGGAAATGGTGTAGCTTGTCGTAATTGCCGGTTTAACTATGCCATTAGTCCTCAGTTAAACCGTTGCGTAACTTTCATAGATAGTTTCCGGCTTATACTGATGTATCTTCATAATCCATTTTCTGCACTTTATCTTTTCCAGTACTTTGCCTTTTCGTTGCAATGGCCAAGCAGTATGTCTCCTGCGATTGGGTTCATTCTATCATCACTGAGGATGATTTGATCAAGATTTCTGAAATTGGCACGTTAGGACCTCAGTCTGTTTTAAAGTGGCGGGCCCCGGGTAATGAATGTCCCCTACTCCCAGGTCCGGGGAGGTCATTGTGTTCTTTGATCATATATCTCGAGGCTTCTCTCCCCCCGGTTCAAAGTTTTTTCGGGATGTTCTTGCTGCTTTCCAACTGCACCCTCAGGATATTGGACCCAACTCTGTTTCAAACATCTGTGACTCCCAAGTATTTTCGGAGGTATATCTGCAAGAAGAACCGTCCGTCGATCTGTTCCGGGACTTCTTTCATTTAAACCGGCGCACCGAGTTTACCAGCGGACCACATCAAGAGCTTGGCGGTGTTAGTATTCAGAAGAGGAGAGACGTTGTTTTTCCTCATGCCGCTTTAGACACTCATCCAAAGGACTGGAACAAGTCTTGGTTTTACTGCATTGACACTTCTCCTGAAGGGGAGAACCCTCTGCCGGGTAACCGTGAAACCCGTATTCCGGAGAACCATCCTTTATCGCAACGGCTCGGCTCTGTTGAACGGACCCGGTTCTCATCCCAGCTCTCCAAGTTAAGAGCCTTCATAGCTAATGGTTTGATTGGGACTGATTTTCTACGCTGTTGGTTGTCTTGGAGAATACTTCCCTTGAGCCGGCGATCACAACTAATGTGCAAATATTCTGGCAAACCGGATGATCCTCAAAGGTTTACCAAGGAAAAGCTTTCTGAATCGGAAGTTGTAGAATCAGCCAAGAAAATTCTCAATGTTTCTTTGGCAGACTGCAGCAAGGTCGGGTTAGCTCCATGTCATAAGAAGAACAAGCCGCCTGCAGTAAGTCTCACTTTACCCTGTATTTATAATCCGTTTCTTTTAAACCACCTTTTCAATTGTCTTTCTTTCGTTTGATTAGGCTGATGATCCTTTCTGGAAGAGAAAACCTCAGGAGAAAACTGGCAAACAGGTTCGCCGGAAAACCTTTGCCAATAAGAAAAGAAAAGCAGCTGTTGATGCCGGTTCTCCCACGGAAGATGATGATCCGGATTCCGAGGTATGCTTTAATCCGGTTTAGATTTTGCTTTTGTGTACTTATGACTGTGTCTAACGATAACTTTTCCACAGGAGTTGCCTGAAGGTGATAATCTGGCCGAAGTTGAGGTAACCATTCTTTCCTCTGACTCAGAACCTCTTCCACAAAAAAGTCGTCGGACCATCCGGAAATACCAATTTTCTCACCCTTATGCTCAGTTGGATCCTAACTTTATTTTGAAGAAGCAGCAGCACGAAGCTCTTCGCCGGACCACTCGCCACAGCGGCCTGGCGGTGGAATCATCCGGGATTTCTTTAACTCCGGTTCGAAAACGCCGTGCTGAGGTGATACTTTCTCCGACTCCCCTTCATCCCAAGGCCGGGCTTATCCGAAAACCTCTTAAACCGTCTGACCCTGATTATCAAGAAACTCCACTGTCCTCTTCTGGTGAATCGACCGCCACACAGCTTCCTCCATTGAAAACTGTCCCAGGGTAACTTTTCTCACCTTTTCCGGTTTATGATCCCTTTTGCTTTATAATGTCAACTCATTTTGCATACTTTCCCAGCAAACCAAAACCCAGCAAGAAGCCCAAGGCAAATAAGCCTCCTGCCGAACCCACTGCAGATGATCTGGCTGCTAATCCGTCAAACACTGTTCCTTCCGAGGGCGAGCCCGTAGCTCCTCTTGAAGACCCTGCGCCAACGGACCACATCTCTGCTCCTGAAAATCCTACTGCTGAAGACGTCCATAATCCACCAAGTCCGGCCCGGGTTAACTCTCCTCAGATCAATCCGGCGTCTCCTAATCCGGCTCATACTGCCACTCCCCCAAACGCACCTGCCTCTCCTGATGTTGTGGTAACTGGGGCTGCCTTTGTTGCTCCAGCTGAACCCACCGTTTTAGCCAAACATACGGCTAAAACGGAAAAGCTAACTCAAGAAAAGGGGAAATGGAGTACTGAGATATCCAGCCTTTCCGATATGAGCGCCCAAGAAATTTACTTCGGGTATCTAAACCGGCTCCACAGCAGCCGAGATTATGAAGCCAGCCTGGTTAACTTAATGAAGGAAAAATATGAGGTAAACCTCTTCTTCTGACTTTGTTCTTTTGATGTGTCTCTATCTCATAACAGCCCCCAAGTTCCGGTTTAGCTACGTGCTGAAGGTGAACCGGAACTTTGTAGATTGAACCATTGATCTTTACATTAGCCCCCAAGTATCAAGTAGATAACTTGTTTATGTATTTGATACTTGTAAAAGTTGCTGACGATACTTCAACTATGCATTAGCCCCCAAGTGTCAAGCAGACAACTTGTTTGTGTGCTTGAGACTTGTAACTTTGAATTGCTGTTCTTTACTGCTTCAACTGCCATTAGCCCCCAAGTGTCAAGTAGACAACTTGTTTGTGTGCTTGAGACTTGTCTGATTTGTACCTCTTGTTTTGTAACTGTGCTTGCAGGCTGAGTTGAACCGGAATGCTATTGAAATCAATGAACTTCGTAGCCGTCTTACTGAAACAGAATATGCCGCTTCAAAGACTAAAAAAGACCTTCAGGTGAGTTTAAAGACTGCTGAAGACCTGAAGAAATACTTTGAAGAAGAGCGGACTGCTTTTGAGGTTCAAAAGAAAGATCTGGAGAAACGGGTGCAGGACGCTGAAGGAGCGCTTAATCCGGTTACAGAAGAATTGACCGGTTTAAGACGGCAAATTGACTTGATGACCTCTGCTGTCTTTGGTAAGTATAATCTAAACTCCTGCTTTTATCTTTGCAATCTCTGTTTTGTGCCGGTTTAACTATAATAGTTGTGTGCAGGGCGCCGTATCTCCCATCTTGGAGATGACTTACGGAAGAAACTGAAAGCATGCTACACCTTGGTCGAACAGCTGTACTCCGGCACTCAGAGGATCATCAGTGCCACTTATTTTGGTAAACCGGCCCCTACAACGATTCAAGATACTTTGAACAAGTTATCTGTTTTGCCGGCTCGTCTTGAAGAAGTCAAGAAATCTACCGCTCGGGGTGGTGCTCTTCTGGCTCTTACAAGGGCTAAGGCTTGGGTCCCGGATCTTGATCCGGAAGAGGCTTTAACCGGATTTCCAGATACAAAAGATGACGGCTCAGCCTTTACCAAAAGGGATCTCTATGCCTTGACGAAGGAGATGCGTCCCCTCACCAGCAAGCTTGCAGGTGAATCTGACTTGTCCAGATATCATCCAGGATATAATTTGCAGAACGAGCGGGTGGAGCGACCGGTCTATGACACTGTCAACTTAATCCCGCCGGTTCGTCCTCACACTTTTGCTCCTGACATTGACCCTTCTGAACTTATCAACGACGAGATGTATTTCCGGGCCTTAATGAAGATTGACTGGCGTGCGCCGGACTTCCAACCGCTTCACGAAGATGAAGATGTTCCGGATCAAGGCGATGGCCAGCCGTCTCAGCAAGGAGAAGCATAACTTCAAATTTTATTGCTGTAATCATAACCTGTGTTTTGCCAAACAATGTTTCCAATCTGTTGGGCTTGCTATGCCTTGTAATAGGCTAGCCGAAACTTGATGTGCTTCAATCCGGATATTTTGTCTTTATGAAATACTTGCCGGTTGACATGTTGTCTGATATTGGTTGCCTTCCATATCCTCTGCTCCTGCAGAAAAAATATCGAACTATGTCCTAGTGGCTTACCACTGGACGGATTAAATTGTTCTCTTAAAACGTCAAATAAGCATACCTTTATACTAAAAATAACTTTTATACCTGAGATTATATACGCTCAATATTCTTTAAGCCGGTAGGATTTTAAAGTCGCTTTATGAAGATCGCCATGGATCTAATTAGAGACCCAGGTTGAGATGATAGACTCCGGTTTATCTCGTTCTGAATCTTTGCTCAGAAATTTGTGGCTTATTGCCTGATAGATGATCCGGGTTATAATGAACACCGGTTTACTGATGCTGGTATTCCTGATCCAGACTTTCCATTTCATAGATATGTGGTCAGCTTCTGTAGCTGTTCCAATTCGGTTTAAAAGGGCTATAAAACACAAGCACAAAAAGATGCAAAATTTTCAAATAAGACCATGTAGTCGAGGCTTTTTAAGAGCTGCCAGGCTCAAAGCAAGGTTCGGCCAATCAATGGGACGTGGATTAGCCAACACTCCCAGGGGGCCTAGCCAATCACTGAACGTGGATTTATCCAACTTTTCAGAGGGCCGAAAGAACCGCAAAATAAAAACTGAGCCAATCAATGGGACGTGGATTAGCCAACACTCCCAGAGGGCCTAGCCAATCACTGAACGTGGCTTTATCCAACTTTTCAGAGGGCCGATAGAACTATGAAACTGATCCGATCACTGGGAGTAGGTGATACCACTCCCAGAGGGCCTCCAGGGTTCCTCCTGAACCGGTGGGTCAATGTAAACCAATCACTGAACGTGGATTTATCCAACTCTTCAGAGGGTCGATAGAACTAGGAAACTGATCCGATCACTAGGAGTAGGTGATACCACTCCCAGAGGGCCTCCAGGGTTCCTCCTGAACCGATGGGTCAATGTAAACCAATCACTGAACGTGGATTTATCCAACTTTTCAGAGGGTCGATAGAACTAGGAAACTGATCCGATCACTGGGAGTGGGTAATACCACTCCTAGAGGGCCTCCAGGGTTCCTCCTGAACCGTATATGACCTCATGCTTTTTAGAGAGTTTTATTGCTCCTTTGCACCTTCTGCAAAAAATCAATTTCTAAACCGGCCAATATATTGAAATATGGTATCTGATAATAAACTTGTATGTATATGGGTTGCTTTCACAAGATTTTTGCGTATGGGAAAAGGGCTAAGCCCCCGGTTTACCGAGGGTGCCAGTTTATTCATTACTCATAATATATACATAGGATACATTGGAGCATGTAGCTCAAGTATAGTATGGCCGTAAATGGGCGATGTTCCATGGCCTCTTCGTCTCATCTTCTGATGTCCGTGAGTCCTTGTGTTCCCGAACGTCCACCAAGTAATATGAGCCGTTGTGTAGATTCTTGCTGACCACAAAAGGCCCTTCCCAAGGTGGGGATAGCTTGTGCATATCTGTTTGATCTTGGATGAGCCGGAGTACCAAGTCACCCTCCTGGAACGTCCTTGTTCTAATCCGGCGGCTATGATATCTGCGGAAATCTTGCTGATAAATCGCAGATCGTGCTGCAGCTATATCACGCTCTTCATCCAGCCGGTCTAAACTGTCCTGTCTTGACTCCTCGTTGATTGCTTCCACATAGGCCGTTACCCTTGGTGAATCATGACGTATATCGCTCGGAAGAACTGCTTCAGCACCATAAACCATGAAGAAAGGTGTGTAACCTGTAGACCGGTTTGGTGTAGTATTAATACTCCAAAGAACAGATGGTAATTCCTCAACCCAACATCCTGGGGTTCTCTCCAAAGGCGTCATAAGCCGGGGTTTGATTCCTCGCAAAATCTCCTGATTTGCCCTTTCAGCCTGACCGTTGGATTGGGGGTGGGCCACAGAAGATACGTCCAAACGAATATGCTCTCGTTGACAGAACTCTTCCATCTCACCCTGAGATAAATTGGTGCCATTGTTTGTGATGATGCTGTGTGGAAAGCCAAAACGGAATATTACTTTTTTGATGAATTTAACTGCCGTTGCCGCATCACACTTGCTTATAGGCTCCGCTTCAACCCACTTTGTAAACTTGTCTACTGCCACTAGTAGATGAGTTTTCTGATCTTGGGATCGCTTGAAAGGCCCAACCATATCAAGCCCCCAAGTCGCGAACGGCCAAGTTATTGGTATCATCCGGAGTTCCTGTGCCGGAACCAGAGCACGTCTTGAGAATTTCTGACAAGCGTCACACTTCCGGACCAGACCTGCCGCATCTGCATGAGCAGTTAACCAATAGAAACCATGTCGGAATGCCTTAGCCACCAATGATTTTGAACTGGCATGATGACCACAATCCCCTTCATGAATCTCACGAAGAATCTCACAACCTTCCTCAGCTGACACACATCGCTGAAATACTCCAGAAGTACTGCGATGGTGAAGTTCTCCGTTTGCAATTGTCATGGACTTAGAGCGCCGGATTATCTGTCGTGCTTCCTCTTCGTCATCTGGCAACTCTCCTCGGCTCAGGTATGCCAAATAAGGCAGCGTCCAATCCGGAATAATATGGAATGCTGCAACTAACTGTGCCTCTGGGTCCGGAACAGCTAGGTCTTCTTCCGTCGGTATCTGAACCGACGAACTGTGCAACTCATCCAAAAAGGTGTTTGGTGGCACTGGTTTACGTTGCGACCCTAGCCGGCTTAAAGCGTTAGCCGCTTCGTTCCTCCGCCGGTCTATATGATCCACCTGATATCCTTTAAAATATCATGCGATTGCTTCAACCTCTCGTCTATAAGCCGCCATGAGGGGATCTCTTGAATCCCACTTGCCAGAAACTTGCTCTGCCACCAGATCCGAGTCGCCCAGGCACTTAACCCGGCTCAAGTTCATTTCCTTTGCTAGCCGCAAACCATGAAGTAATGCTTCATATTCCGCTGCATTATTAGTACAAGGAAACAATAAGCGGAGGACATAACAAAATTTATCACCTCTGGGGGAAGTTAAAACAACTCCAGCCCCCGAGCCCTCCAACTGTTTTGAACCGTCAAAGTGAATCGTCCAGTAAGTTAGATCCGGCTTCTCCTCCGGAGTCTGCAACTCTGTCCAGTCATTGATGAAGTCTACCAATGCCTGAGATTTTATAGCAGTGCGTGGTACATATTTTAACTCATGCGGGCTGAGCTCAATGGCCCACTTTGCTACTCTGCCCATAGCTTCCCTGTTCTGGATTATATCCCCCAACGGTGCTGAACTAACCACAGTTATTGGATGTCCTTGGAAATAGTGCTTCAGTTTCCGGTTTGCCATGAACACACCATATACTAACTTCTGCCAATGAGGGTATCTCTGCTTGGATTCAATGAGTACTTCACTTACATAATAAACCGGGCGTTGAACCGGGTGCTCCTTCCCTGCTTCCTTGCGCTCAACCACAATTGCAACGCTGACTGCTCGTGTATTAGCAGCAACGTATAACAGCAAAGGCTCCTTGTCAATAGGAGCAGATAAAACTGGTGGTTTTGCTAGTTGTCGTTTCAGATCCTCAAATGCCGCATTTGCCTCATCACTCTAGATAAACCGGTCTGTTTTCCTTAACATCTGGTAAAGTGGGATCGCCTTCTCTCCCAAGCGACTGATGAACCGGCTTAACGCTGTGATCCGGCCAGCTATGCGCTGAACATCGTTGATGCAAACCGGTTTAGTCAAAGACGTGATGGCCTTGATCTTCTCTGGGTTAGCTTCTATTCCTCTGTTTGAGACCAAGAATCCCAGTAGCTTACCAGCCGGAACACCAAAAGCACATTTTTCCGGATTAAGCATCATCCTATAAACCCGAAGATTATCAAAGGTTTCCTTGAGATCCTCTATCATTGTTCCTTCTTTCTTCGATTTGACCACAATGTCATCCACATAGGCATGAACGTTCCTCCCTATCTGCCCCTTCAAACAATTCTGAACGCAACGTTGATAAGTTGCCTGTGCACACTTAAGCCCAAAAGGCATAGACACATAGCAAAAAGCACCAAAAGGAGTTATGAAAGCTGTCTTCTCTTGGTCTTCCACCGCCATCTTGATCTGGTGATACCCTGAATATGCATCCAAAAAACATAGCCGCTCACACCCCGCCGTGGCATCGATGATCTGATCGATGCGAGGTAGAGCAAAAGGATCAGTTGGGCAAGCTTTATTGAGGTCCGTGTAGTCCACACACATCCTCCACTTCCCATTCTTCTTTAAAACCAGCACCGGATTAGCCAACCACTCCGGATGAAAAACTTCCACTATGAACCCTGCGGCCAAAAGTCTGGCCACTTCTTCTCCTATAGCCTTGCGCCTCTCTTCGTTGAAGCGGCGCAGATACTGTTTAACCGGTTTAAACTTCGGATCAATGTTTAACTTGTGCTCAGCGAGTTCCCTCGGTATACCTGGCATGTCAGAAGGTTTCCATGCAAAGATATCCCGGTTCTCACGGATGAACTTGATGAGCGCGCTTTCCTATTTGGGATCAAGGTTAGCACTAATAGTGAATTGCTTGGACGAATCCCCAGGCACAAAATCAACTTGCTTGGTCTCTTCAGCTGATTTAAACTTCAACGCCGGATCATGCTCGGTAGTTGGCTTCTTCAGCGGAGTCATATCTGCCGGATCAACATTATCTTTATAAAATTTCAACTCTTCTGTGGCACATACTGCTTCTGCATAAGCTGCATCACCTTCCTCACATTCCACTGCTATCTTGCGACTTCCATGAACCGTAATCGTGCCTTTATGACCCGGCATTTTAAGCTGCAGATAAACATAACACGGCCTAGCCATAAACTTAGCATAAACCGTCCTTCCAAACAGAGCATGATATGGACTTTTAATCTTGACGACTTCGAAAGTGATCATCTCTGACCTGGAATCATATTCGTTCCCAAAGGTAACTTCCAAGTCAATCTTTCCAACCGGATAAGCTGACTTACCTGGGACTACTCCGTGAAACACTATGTTTGATTGTCTTAGCTTCTTATCTGTCAGACCCATACGACGGAAAGTCTCATAATATAAGATATTGATACTGCTACCACCATCCATGAGAACTTTAGTAAATTTGTAACCTCCCACTTGAGGTGCTACCACCAAGGCTAAATGGCCCGGATTATCCACCCGCATTGGGTGGTCTTCTCTGCTCCATACAATGGGCTGCTCCGACCATCGAAGAAATTGCGGTGTTGCCGGTTCCACTGCATTAACAGCCCGCTTCAAAACCTTCTGGTCTCTCTTACATAGACTTGTGGTGAAGACATGATATTGCCCACTGCTTAACTCCTTTGGATTACTCTGATATCCAGATTGCGGCTGCTGTTGCTGACGCTGTTGCTGCTGATTTCCCTGATTATTATAATTCCCTTGGCCCTGCTGCTGATTATTCTGATTATTGTAACCACCTTGATGATGTGATTGATTGCCCTGACCATTATAGTTGCCTTGATTATTTTGGCCGCCTGCCCGGTGTTGATAACCACCGTTATTGCCCCTATATCCTGATCCGGAGCTGTTCCCCTGATGACCCGGACCGTAAAATCCAGGCCATGAGCCGCTATTTGGGGGTCGGTTATTAGGATTGAAACGGCCCGCTATTGCCTTCATAAGGGGTATGCACTCTCTCATGGTATGCTTCGCCACCTTCCCTTTTCCTCTATGCTTTGGACAAGGTTGATCTAACTCCTGATCCCAGCCAAAAGCTCCTCCGCCGGTTTGTGAAGATGGATCTCCCGGGCTATGCTGAAAACCCCCTTGAACTTGAGTTTTAGCCACGAAGTCTGAACCACCCTCTGCTTTCCGTTTGCCCAAAAAACTTGAAGTAGCCGGATTGATTAGTGCCGGCTTACCAGACTTGCCAGCCTTCCCAGCCTTGTCTCCTTCTGCTTCTGGATACTTTGTGTTATCAGAGTCTCCGTATTTCACCAGGGCACTCATTAAAGTTCCCATATCATTGCAGTCCCTTTTAAGCCGTCCGAGTTTTAACTTTAAAGATTCAAACCGGCAATTGTTCTCCAACGTCACTATTGCCGTACTAGGATTAATACCATTCGAAGAGTGTAAAATCTCTGCTACTCTCCGTACCCAAGCTGCTGTAGACTCCTGCTCTCCTTGCACACAAGCTGCTAGATCTATTACTGACATCGGCTCTTTGCATGTATCCTTGAAGTTTTTGATAGACTGACCGCGCAGTTCCCCCCATGACCCAATAGAGTTCGGGGGTAGAGCTTTCAGCCAAGTCCGGGCCATGCCTTCGAGCATCATAGTAAAATATTTCGCACAAGCCGATTCATCCACGTCCAGCATCTCCATGGCCATCTCATAACTTTCAACCCAAGCTTCCGGAGCCAAATCAGCTGTGTAATTAGGTACCTTGCGGGGCCCCTTGAAATCTTTAGGCAGCTTGACACTCCGTAAAGCGGGGACAAGACACTGCACCCCGAAGGAACTCGTCGTGACTCCTGTTTCTGCAGTGGCGGTGTGAACCGGCGTCGTTTGACAAATCTCCTCCCTGGCACCTGATCTAACCCGGTTTATGTCTGGAGCTGGGATCGCCGCCCCTGCCAGATTATCCTGCCTGCGCTGATGCCTCCTACGTTCAATGCTAGATACTTCTGGCTCCTCCCAATGCCTAGTATAACTTTGGCTGGGACGCGGTGTTGAATGTAACCTTTCCCTGCTATGAGAATATGCTTGCTGCTGTATTAATGCCGTATTAAGTAACTCCTTGACCCTGCGCGCCTCCAATGCCACTGGAGACGTCTCCTCCACGGGTAAAGCGGCCAAACGTGCAGCAGCTGCGGCGATATTATCCAAAGGGTTTGAATAGTGACCTGGAGGGGTGGGAACGTAAGGTGCCAATGTGATCCGATGATCCCGCTCTGCGGTGTGTTGCTGAACCGGCTCCTCCCTAGCTGGGGGTGCCCTCTAGTTTAAAGCCGGATTATTACTAGTCCCAGCCCCAGGTGTCCTGAACAGACTCGTCGCTTCATAAACCGGCGGTAAACGAGACTGGTACTTCCGTCCCCTTACTCCTTCCATAGAAGCTTGCTCCATCCTTAGGTGAAAAGCTCGATCATCCAGCTCCGCTTGTCTTACCGCTATCATCTCTCTCTGCCTTCAGGTCTTCTTTTAACTGATCAATCCGGCCTTTCAACTGAAGGAGCTCTGCATCATGATGCGCCTTGTCTGCTGGAGCTACCGTTTCCACCGCTTTAGCTGTGAACTCCTCGATCAAGGTGGATAGAACTTCAGTAAGTGAGGGGGTTGGGCTGCTCCCCCCTGCACCAGCTTCCGCTGTCGTCCCGTTCGCCGGGGGCTGTGAACCGGCCATGAAGACCGCCACCCGGTTTGGCGGGCCAAAGGGGCCCGGAATACTGTTTCCATCGGACTCGCCCTCAGACCGGCCGTCCTGCAACTGATACAGAGATTCAGTTTCTCCAGATGAAGATCCATCGTCCGAGTAGACAACTGTTGCACCATCAGATTCCGATCCGTCCTCGGCTCGACCTCTGTGGACTGCTCCAACGAACACATGCTTCTCGGCAGGCTGAATCCGGGCCGATCTCGCACGCTGAGCCGGCTCGACGATGTTGGGGAAGACGTCCGGCTCAGGCCCCGGTTCGCCGATTTTGCCAATGAAGACTTGGATGCTGCCGTAGGGAACCCGGTACCCGTATTCGATCGAATCGGCTTCTGGTCCCCAACCTGCGTCGTCGATGTAGATCCGGCCGCGGCGAATCTTGGTCATCCGGCCGACCGCGTAACCCTTGAGCCCTTCGAAGCTGCCCTTCAAGAACTCGAAACCATCGTGCGCAGGCCCCACGGTGGGCGCCAACTGTCGTGGAAATTGCACGGCAGATGTCCGGTTTAGCGGACTTGATGATGGAACCATCGCACGGGTTAGCTTGAAGGGGTTCATAGCACACAAGGGACACAGAAGGTTTATACTAGTTCGGCCCCTTCGATGAAGGTAAAAGCCTACGTCTAGTTGGTTTGGTATTGCTTGGGCGTCGGATTACAGGGAGCGGATTCGCTTGCCTGCGTCTCGACAGGTTGATTGTTGCTTGTCCTTGAACCGTCGCCGGGTCGCCCCTTTATATAGAGGGTACGCCTGGTCCGGTTTTCAGAGTCCCGAGGCCGGCTCATATTTGTGTCCGCCTCGGTATCTGTCTTTTCTTCCTTATCTATCAAGTTACATCACGGGGCGGTTTACAAACCTTAATTCTATACATGGGCCCTAAGATCTTTATGGGCCGTAGCCTTTACTAAATATTACAAACAAGTATAATATTAACAAAGCCGGTTTATACTAGCCGGTTTATACCTGTTAGTCATATCCCTGACACCTCGGGAATGGACTTTTCCATCCCTTGCATATTGAAGTTCAACACGAAGCTCTTGTAGTTTAGTGGGAGCGACTGGAGGATTCTGTCAACGACCGCTTCGTCTGGGAGATTCATTCCCAACCGAGACAAGCGGTTGTGCAACCCAGAAATCTTGAGTATGTGCTCACTGACAGAACTGTTTTCCTCCATCTTACAGCTGTAGAATGCGTTGGAGACATCATATCTCTCAACTCGGGCATGAGCCTGGGAAACCATTTTCAGCTCTTGGAACATCTCATATGCCCCATGGTGTTCAAAACGCTTTTGGAGCCCCGATTCTAAGCTGTAGAGCATGCCGCACTGAACCAGGGAGTAATCATCACAACGCGACTGCCAAGCGTTCATAACATCTTGGTTTGCCGGGGCGGGAGCGTCACCTAGCGGTGCTTCTAGGACATAAGTTTTCTTGGCAGCTATGAGGATGATCCTCAGGTTACGGACCCAGTCCGTATAGTTTCTACCATCGTCTTTCAGCTTGGATTTCTCTAGGAACGCGTTGAAGTTGAGGTTGACATGAGCGTGGGCCATTTGATCTACAAGACATATTGTAAAGAATTTAGACTAAGTTCATGATAATTAAGTTCATCTAATCAAATTTTAATGAACTCCCACTCAGATTGACATCTCTCTAGTCATCTAAGTGACACATGATCGAAATCGACTAGCCCGTGTCCGATCATCACGTGAGACGGACTAGTCCTCAACGGTGAACATCTTCATGTTGATCGTATCTTATATACGACTCATGTTCAACCTTTCGGTCTTCCGTGTTCCGAGGCCATGTCTGTACATGCTAGGCTCGTCAAGTGAACCCTAAGTGTATTGCGTGTGTAAATCTGGCTTACACCCGTCGTATGCGAACGTTAGAGCCTATCACACCCGATCATCACGTGGTGCTTCGGAACAACGATCCTTAGCAACGGTGCACAGTTAGGGGGAACACAATTCTTGAAATTTTAGTGAGAGATCATCTTATTTACTACCGTCGTTCTATGTAAACAAGATGCATAAACATGATAAATATCACATGCAATCAAATAAAGTGACATGATATGGCCAATATCATCTTAATCCTTCGATCTCCATCTTCGGGGCACCATGATCATCTTTGTCACCGACTCGACACCATGATCTCCATCATCATGATCTCCATCATCGTGTCTTCATGAAGTCGTCACGCCAACTATTACTTCTACTACTATGGCTAACGTTTAGCAATAAAGTAAAGTAATTACATGGCGTTATTCAGTGACACGCATGTCATACAATAATTAAGACAACTCCTATGGCTCCTGCCGGTTGTCATTTTCATCGACATGCAAGTCGTGATTTCCTATTACAAGAACATGATCAATCTCATACATCACATATATCATTCATCACATCTTCTTGGCCATACCATATCACATAGCACATGCTGCAAGAACAAGTTTGACGACCTCTAATTGTTGTTGCAAGTTTTACGTGGCTTCTATAGGTTTTCTAGCAAGAACGTTTCTTACCTAATCCAATAACGCAACGTGATTTGTCATTTTCTATTTACCCTTCATAAGGACCCTGTTCATCGAATCCGATCCGACTAAAGTGGGAGAGACAGACACCCGCCAGCCACCTTATGCAACTAGTGCATGTCTGTCGGTGGAACCAGTGTCACGTAAGCGTACGTGTAAGGTCGGTCCGGGCCGCTTCATCCCACGATGCCGCCGAATCAAGATTGGACTAGTAACGGCAAGAAAATTGAGCAAACTCAATGCCCACAACTTGTTTGTGTTCTACTCGTGCAAGATGCTACGCAAAGACCTAGCTCAGATGCCACTGTTGGGGAATGTAGCAGAATTCAAAAAATTTCCGACGCTTCACCAAGATCGATCTGAGGAGTCATCTAGCAACAAGTATAATGGAGTGCATCTACATACCCTTTTGTAGATCGCGTGCGGAATCGTTCAAAGTAACGTGGATGAAGTAGTCGTACTCTTCGTGATCCTCGTCACCGATGATCCCAGCGCCGAACGGACGGCACCTCCGCGTTCAACACACGTACGGTACAGCGACGTCTCCTCCTTCTTGATCCATCAAGGGGGGAGGAGAGGTTGACGGAGATCCAGCAGCACAACGGCGTGGTGGTGGATGCAACAGGAAAAACTGCAGGGCTTCGCCGGCGCCCTGCGGGAGGAGTTGGAAGTGTGACGGGAGGGGGGAGAGGCGCCAGAGGCTTGGGGTGCGGCTGCCCTCTCCCCCCACTATATATAGGGGCCAGGGGGCACCGGCCCTAGGAGATGCAATCTCCTAGGGGGCGGCGGCCAGAGGGGGGAGACTTGCCCCCCAAGGCATAGGGGGCGCCCCCTCCCCCTCGGGTTTCAACCCTAGGCGCATGGAGGGGGGCCCATGTGGGTGCGCCAGCCCACCAGGGGCTGGCCCCCTTCCCCTTGCGGCCTACGGGGCCCTCCGGGATGGGTGGCCCACCCGGTGGACCCCCGGGACCCCTCCGGTGGTCCCGGGACACTCCCGGTGACCCCCGGAATTCACCCGATGGACGAAACTGGACTTCCTATATATCATTCTTTACCTCTGGACCATTCCGGAACTCCTCGTGACGTCCGGGATCTCATCCGGGACTCCGAACAACATTTGGGTTTCCATGTGCATGTATCTCTACAACCCTAGCATCACCGAACCTTAAGTATGTAGACCCTACGGGTTCGGGAGACACGCAGACATGACCGAGATGACTCTCCTGTCCATAACCAACAACGGCATCTGGATACCCATGTTGGTTCCCAGGTGTTCCTCGATGATATCATCGGATGAACCACTGTGTCAAGGATTCACTCAATCACGTATGTTATTCCCTTTGTCTATCGATACGGTACTTGCCCGAGATTCGATCGTCGGTATGCCCGATACCTTGTTCAATCTCGTCATGGAAAGTCTCTTTACTCGATCCATAATCCATCATCCCGTGACTAACTCCTTAGTCACTTTGAGCTCATTATGATGATGTCTTACCGAGTGGGCCCAGAGGTACCTCTCCGTCATACAGAGTGACAATATCCCAGTGTCGGTTCGTACCAACTCAACAGACACTTTTGGAGATACCCGTTGTGTACCTTTATAGCCACCCAGTTACGTTGTGACGTTTGGCACACCCAAAGTATTCCTACGGTATCCAGGAGTTGCACAACCTCATGGTCTAAGGAATAAATACTTGACACTAGAAAAGCTTATGCATTACGAACTATACGATCTCGTGCTAGGCTCAGGATTGGGTCTTGTCCATCACATCATTCTCCTAATGATGTGATCCCGTTGTCAATGACATCCTATGTCCATGGTCAGGAAACCGTAACCATCTGTTGATCAACGAGCTAGTAACTAGAGGCTTACCAGGGACACGTTGTGGTCTATGTATTCACACATGTATCGCTGTTTCCGTACAATACAGTTCAAGCATGAATAACACACAATTATCATGAACAAGGAAATATAATAATAATCCTTTTATTATTGCCTCTAGGGCATATTTCCAATAGGGGGCGGCCAGAGGGGGAGAGAGGGGGGGGGGGCGCCCTAGGTGGGCCTTAGGCCCATCTGAGCCTAGGGTTCCCCCCTTCTCCTCTTCCTTGCACCTTGGGCCCCTTGTGGGAGGTGCACCAACCCACCTAGGGGCTGGTTCCTTCCCACTATTGGCCCACGCAGGCCTCCGGGGCTAGTGGACCCCCGGAACCCTACCGGTGGTCCCGGTACATCACCGATGATGCCTGGAACACTTCCGGTGGCAAAAACCTCACTTCCTATATATAATTTGTTACCTCCAGACCATTCTGGAACTCCTCGTGACGTCCGGAATCTCAGACGGGACTCTAAACAACATTTGGTAACCACATACATATATTCCCTATAACCCTAGCGTCATCAAACCTTAAGTCTGTAGACCCTACGGGTTCGGGAACCATGCAGACATGACCGAGACATCTCTCTGGTAAATAACCAACAACGTGATCTGGATACCCATGTTGGCTCCCACATGGTCCATGATGATCTCATTGGATGAACCACGATGTCAAGGATTCAATCAATCCCGTATACGATTCCCTTTGTCTACTGGTATAGTCCTTGCCCAAGATTCGATCGCCTATATACCGATACCTTGTTCAATCTCGTTACCGGCAAGTCTCTTTACTCGTTCCGTAACACATTCATACGTCTCGAACATATCTATAATTTTTTATTGTTCCATGCTATTATTTATGAAGTCTTGGATGTTTAATGTGCTTTATCTTACACTTTTATATCATTTTTGGGACTAACCTACTAACTCAAAGGCCCAGTCCAGATTGCTGTTTTTTGCCTGTTTTAGAGTTTTGCAGAAAAGGAATATCAAACGGAGTCCAAACAGAATGAAACCTTCGCGAGAGATATTTTTGGAGAAAATCACACGCACATGGGACTTGAGAACCACGTCAAGGGAGCCTCGGGGTGTCCACGAGGGTGGGGGGCGCGCCCCCTTCCCAGGGCGCGCCCCTGCCTCATGGTCCCCTCGAGCACCCCCAGTGTCCTCCTTCCTCCTATATAAGTCTACGTACCCTGAAACCTTTGACAACAGAGAGAAATCCCTAATTGCACCACCGTAACTTTCTGTTCCCGTGAGATCCCATCTTGGAGCCTGTTCCGGACCTCCACCGGAGGGGGATCCATCACGGAGTTCTTCTTCATCATCATCGCCCTCACCATGAGTTGTGAGTAGTTTACCATAGACCTTCGGGTCCATAGCTATTACCTAGATGGCTTCTTCTCTCTCTCTCTCTGGATCTCCATACAAAGTTCTCCTCGGTCTTCGAGGAGATCTATTCGATGTAATCTCTTTTTGCGGTGTGTTTGTCGAGATCCTATGAATTGTGAGTTTATGATCAAGATTATCTTTGAGAAATATTTCGTTCTTCTCTGAACTTTTTATGTGTGCCCATAATATCATTGCAAGTCTCTTCGAATTATTGGTTTGGTTTGGCCTACTAGATCTATAGTTCTTGCAATGGGAGAAGTGCTTGGCTTTGGGTTCAATCTTGCGGTGTCCTTTCCCAATGACAGTAGGGGCAGCAAGGCACGTATTGTATTGTTGCCATCGAGGTAATAATATGGGTTTCATATCATATTGCTTGAGTTTATCCCTCTACATCATGTCATCTTTCTTAAGGAGTTACTCTATTCTTATGAACTCAATACACTAGATGCATGCTGGATAGCGGTCGATGCGTGGAGTAATAGTAGTAGATGCAGAATCGTTTCGGTCTACTTGTCTCGGACGTGATGCCTATATACAATGATCATGCCTAGATAGTCTCATAATTATTCGCTTTTCTATCAATTGCTCGACAGTAATTTGTTTACCCGCCGTAGAATATCGCTATCATGAGAGAAGCCACTAGAGAACACTATGGCCCCCGGGTCTATTCTCAACATATCAATCTACATCTACTTTACTTTTACCGCTTTTATTTTCTGTTCTTATAAACAAAAATAACAAAAATATAAACTATCATCTCTATCAGATCTCACTTTCATAAGTGACCGTAAAGGGATTGACAACCCTTATCGCGTTGGCTGCGAAGTTCTTATTTGTTTGTGCAGGTGCGAGGGACTCGCGCGTGGTCTCCTACTGGATTGATACCTTGGTTCTCAAAAATTGAGGGAAATACTTACGCTACTGTGCTGCATCTCCCTTTCCTCTTCGAGGGAATACAACGCAAGCTCAAGAAGTAGCAACAAGAATTTCTGGCGCCATTGCCGGGGAGGCTTACGCAAAATTCATATACCAAGTACCTCACAAACCCTTATCCTACGCATTACATTTATTTGCCTCTCGTTTTCCTCTCCCCCACTTCACCCTTGCCGTTTTATTTGCCCTTCTTTTTGCCGTGTGTTTACTGTTCGCTTGTGTCACATCCCTAGTTAGCACTTGCATTAGGACTAGCTAGAGTGTGCATCATGTTTACTTATCAAAGAAACTTGAAATGGGAATGACAGAAACCCCAGCACCCCTCTCCTAGCAACTAGGGTTTGATAAAATCTTTTCCAATGTACCCAAAATGCCCTTCAAAAATGTTCATCATTTCTGCCTTGGTCTCAAACCTTTGCTAAAAATGGTGCACAATTTTCTAGGACACCCAAGGGCTCTGGATTAAATCATATGGTATTTGTATTTGGGCATTTAAATGCTATAAAATATTTTAAATGCTCAAATAATCATAAACTATAATGTTCCCTACTTTTCATATTATATACAGTGGGCATGACAAGTTTTATGAGTTATAAAAATGTTCTGGCATTTTTATTAATTAAACAAAGTTGCAAAAGAAATGAAACTGAAAAGAAATAGGAAAAAGAAAAGAGAGAAAGAACTTACCTGAGCCCAGCATTGTTGCAGGCCGGCCCAGCCCACCAGCGCCGTTCTGTCGCCTTCCTCCTCGCGCCACAAGGCAGCGCGCGTGGCCGCCGTGCGCCGGCACGCGCCCGGCCACCTCCACCCTGCTTGCCTGCCTCCCCGACGCCCTAGAAGCCTCCCTGCGTTGCCACGCAGCTGCCCCGACCTCTCTCTCATTTCCCCTCGTCCTCATCGCCTTCCCCTGGCTCTCTCCCCTCTCACCACCGAGCCGCCCGCCGCCGCCGCTCGCCGTAGCGGCACTTAGAGCCTCCCCCTCGTCCCGTGACCGTGTCCAGAAGGTTCGCCGCGACGCCCTCTTTCTCCTCGCTGAGCCACGAATCTCCGGGAGCCCCGCAACGCCTCCACGCCGTCGTCCCCAACCTCGGATCGCCGGAGCTCCTCGCCGTCGATTAAGAAGCTGCAGAGCGTCCCCGACCTCTCCGTCGAGCTCGCTAGCACCGCTGTGAGCCCCTACGCCGAATCGCTCCTTCCTCCGCTTCGTTTGCACCGTGTAGTTGCTGCTCCGTTGATCACCGAAACCCACCGCCGCCGTGCTTGCCGCCGGCGATGCTCCGGTGACCATTTGGTCATGGACACATGTCCATCTCGCTCGCCGCAGCACGTAGACGAGCTAGGTACCACGCACGCATCGCCTAGGCCACCGTAGCTGCGTCTCCACACACGCCCGAACGCCGGCCGCCGCCGTCGAGCTCGTTGCCGTCGTCTCCTGCCACCACAGGTCCGGCGACCACCACCGTTCGACGCGCATCGGCAAGGGCTCTCCAACGAGCCCAACCGCGGCTCGAACCGAGCTCTGTGGGCGTTTTCCGAAGCACGCCGCCGTGTTTGGCCTCGCCGGCGTCACTTCGCCGGCGAGTTTGACTCGTTTGACCGGGGGGTTGACCACCCCTGGGTCGCTGACGTGTGGGCCACCCCTCCCCTCATTAGCTAGTTTAATTAAGTTAATGTTAATGAAATTAGTTAATTAGTTTAGTCACTGACCCATGGGCCCAAACCCCACTGACAGCTAATTAGTCTCTAGTTTAACACTAATTAACTTTGCTAATTAGCTGTGACACTGACATGCCGGGCCCATATGTCATGTTTGACCTGGACCAGCTTCTGTTGACCTACTGACGTCAGCATGAGGTCATGCTGACGCAGTAAAGAGTTTCTGGAATTTAATTTAAATCTTAAATGATTTATGAATTTCAGAAAATACCCAAAACTTCTAAAAATCATATAAAATCAACGTAGCTCAGATGGAAACAATTTATATATGAAAAATGATCAGAAAAATCCAATCTTTCCAATGGCACTGTTTTCATGCATGTTTGAGCAAGTTAACCTTGCTGTATACATTGAAACATGGTAATGCACTTAATTAAATAATAGTTAAAGTGCCAATTTGAATCTTTGACTCAAATAGGCTCAAACCCTTCTGGTTATAGTTGTATTAGCCCAACACACATGCATCTTGCCATGTCATGAGCATGCATCATATTGTTCCATTTGTTTGTTAATGATTGTATCGCCGGTATTCTCTGTGTTAGTTCCTGCTCCCGAGGATACTGCTGCGTATCCAGTTGAAGAGTAGTACCCGACAACCACTCTGTCAGGCAAGCAATCATTGATCATTCCGATACAAACCCAATCTTCTCGCTCCTGCACTCTTTTACTGCATTAAGGCAACAGCGTGTGAACTGCTACTTGCTGCGGTAGTTGAACCCTATTCCCTTGCATGACCTGTCATTGCCACAGTAAATAGTTGAAACCCACTAGCATGTGTAGGAGTTGATTGAGCCATGTGATGTGTGATCCACCATGCTATTTGCTTATGTTGCCTGCTATGCTTAGAGTTGTGTCTGGTCTGGTTCATCTGGGTGATGGATCAGAGTGAAATGATCATACCGATAAAGAGAAGGAAGTGTGAAATATGCTTGGTAAAGGTATCGATGAAAGGCCATGTTGGAGTACGTGGTGGGTTGTTTCATTGGAATCGTCCATAGGACCCGAGATCTGTGTGTGTGATTCAAGTTACAGTTACTACCACACATTGGGCCCTGAAATATGACCCCGCTCGACTTATCGACTGCCATGTTCTCTGTCCAGGAGTTGCAACTAGTTTCTGGTGTTTATAGTTTACTGGAGGTCGTGCACAGCGCTGACCCTCGGGGTGGGCTGTGATGCGATAGGTACGTGGCACGGTGTACCGGTTGTCCGTTTTGTGACTCGGGAACCCTGTACACATCGTTTGGGGCCGTGAGCGACACCCCGGCCGGATCTCCCCACGGATGGAACCCAAATAGGCGATAAACCTGGACGAGAGACTTGAGTGGTTGGTTAGGTCGTGGTCTACACCCACGTCGGCTTTCGCTTCAAGTCTGCCGAGCACATGTCGTGTGCAGACGCTAAGTGGTGAAAACATGTGTGAAGAAGTACACCCCTGCAGGGTTATCAATCTATTCGAATAGCTGTTCTTTGCGGTACGGACTACTTGGTTACTCTTACAGTTCATAGACAAGTTGATGGATACTACTAAAAGCCTTAAGATAAGTGTGAGTACCGTGGATGGCCCTTCCGTAGGATGACGGAAGAGGATCCTCGGTAGTGTATTGTTGTGGTGAGTAGAGGACTCGTGTTCGTAATAACATCTTGCAATCCGTTGAGAGTTGTAGTATAGGTTAGCCAAGAGTCAAAGCTGGCTTTCTGCTATGAACTCCACTACCCCCTTTGATAATGTTGCATGTATGATAGGTTCTGTGGTAAGACTTGCTGAGTACCTTTGTACTCATGTTTGCTTAATAACTGTTGCAGAGGAGAACCCTGCCCCTGCTGATGGGTTCTACATAGGCGTTGACGTCGACGAGTAGCTTGACACCCAGACGGAGAACTGGAGCTTGTGAAGGGCCTTGTAGATAGTCAGGCTACACCAAGCCTGTTTTATTTTCTAAGTTGTCTGTACTCAGACATGTAGCTTCCTCTTGTGCTTGTATGACTGTATGACTTGAGTGTTGGGTCATGTGACCCCTACCTGTATGGATATGTTATGTATGGCTCTTGGAGCCTCTTAAATAAAGTACTTTGAGTAATAGAGTTCTGTTGTGATGCAATGTTGTATTTGCATATATTGAGCATATTGCGTGTATGATTGAAATGCTTGGTATGTGTGGGATCCGACACCTAGTTGTTTTCCTTTGGTAGCCTATCTTACAGGGAAATGCCTCCTAGTGTCTCCAATGAGCCTAGGTTGCTTGCTACTGCTCGGAACACGTAGGCTGGCCGGCATGTGTCCTTCTTCGTTCCTGTTTCTGTCCCTTAAGGGAAATGTCACGCGTTGATCCTTTAAGTCCATGTAGCTTGCTATGACTTGGGTTCATACGTTGATGACCGACACGTTCGTTGCTGGGTCATGGATGCATGTCTCTGTAATTTAGTGCCACTTTTGGTTTATAACTAGCCATGTCGGCCCGGGTTCTAGTCATATGGATGCTAGCGACACTGTCATATACGTGTGCCAAAATGCGCAAACGGTCCCGGGCCAGGTAAGGTGGCACCCGTGGGGTTACCGTGCGTGAGGCTGCAAAGTGATATGACGTGTTACAGCTAGATCGGTGTGACTTAGGATCGGGGTCCTGACAGCGTTGGCATCAGAGCTGGACTGCCTGTAGGTTTCTCAAGCCAAACTGGTCGATGTTGAGTCTAGAAAAATTCTTAGTTATATGTAGGGGAATTGATTGTGGAAGGGAACGTAAGGCTCTTTTTACTCCTTTACCTTATGCCCTTCTGATCTGAGTCAGTCTATTCTTTCTATGGTGATTTAGGACTAGGCCTCTTATCCTTACTAGGTTCACGTGTTACTAATCCGTAGACTCTTAGGATTGTTGGTTTCAAGCCTCAGTTCAGTTTCTATCCTTTTTAGTATGATGATTGTTGGACCGGAACCTTGATATGGAATTGTTGAGTGGCTATGCTATCATTTGTATGATGTCTCAAATCTTTGTTTGAGCATTTACAGTTGTTATGCTGCCCGATTTCTTCCAGAAACACTAATGCCTTTGCATTATCTCGTGTTTCAGATGTCTGACCGCACCCCTCACCAAGTGGTTCGTTTGACTCGGTGCATTAATGTGCCCGGTCACACGGCCATGCTAGTCTGTGTGCTGACTGAGATCGGTTATCGCTGGTATCCTGAGTACACCGTGGAGGTACAGTATCGGGATTTCAATCAGAGTCAGTATTTCTGCACAGTCCGGATATACCCCTCATATCCCGGTGCTAACGACCCCATCCATTGGTCCTATGGACTCGGGATTACCTTCGCGATGGCAGTACAGGATGCCGCCTATTCGATGATGACCATTCTCCGGGCTAGGCATGCCCTGTTGCTGAACACTGAGTTCTGTTACATGCCAGCCTCACTTCCCGGAGAGGAAGGCTATTACACTGGTCTGTATACTTATGCTGCTCATGAAGAGCCACTGCTTCAGACTACTGTTTAGATGCTGGAGGATAGGGACCGTGAGGTCCGTGCCCTCCGAATGGAGCTGTATGACACTCGAGCCGCCCACTGGACTACTTTGACACGGCTTGCACCTGCTGTGTACGCCGGATATCTGGACATGCGGGATTTGTACCCCGTGCGGACTCGTCTGCCTGATCGCATGGATTGGCGTGACGTTGGGGGTATTGCACCTCCACGTGGGCGTCGATTACCACCAGCATCGGGACCGAGGCCACATCCATGTCCCTATGGTCCACAACCTTCGAGTGCTCGCGAGTTTCAAGATCCATCTGTTCCACTTCCAGGCTACGGTGGTAATCTTTACGAAGATTACTACGGGAATGTCTGAGCTAGACCATGGTAGTAGTAGTATTGTAGTAGTTGTATTTCCACAGTCCTGCGCATCTTGTGGAATATGACTTTGTGTGTAATGAGTTCCGGAGGTGTAGTTAAATAATGTATAGGAGCTTGGAATGCCTTTGATGGGATGTATCGTCTTTCACCGCAGTTGTACTTTAGCCTTGGCTTGTACTAAACTATGCATGGTGTGTATGACCACTGGTGTATATATAGCAGTTTCTATATTACCATGTCGTACGGATGAACATCTTTGCATTCCATGTCATCCATTACATTCTGCACTCCTATGTCGAATTTTTGCCATCCTTGTCTAAACCATTGTTTTGTTTTCTTAGGATGGTCAACACTCGCAACACTCCTGGTGCTCAGGAGCAGGGTGAGGCTAGTGGGGCTAGAGATGGGAATCTGCCCCAGCCACCCTCCTTGGCGGAAGTTATGATCGAGGCAGAACGGAACAAGAGAGAGGCCAACCGTCTGCTGGAACGCATAGAGCTGAACACTGGGTTCCGTCAGAGGAATGACGTGGTGTCAATCAATGACTTTATCAAGATGTGTCCACCGAAGTTCCATCACTCCACTGAACATCTGGATGCGGATGACTGGCTACGTAGTATCACCCACAAGCTACACTCTGCCCGTGTGGCCGAAGCTGACAAGGTTACCTACGTCGCCTACCATCTTGAGGGCCCTGCCAGTCTTTGGTGGGAAAACTTTGAAGCTATGCGTCCTGCTGGCCAAATCACTACTTGGGTTGAGTTCAGTGAGGCATTCCGTGAACATCACATTCCGGAAGGTCTCATGGATCGCAAGCGGGAGGAATTCTGCAATTTCACCCAGGGCCGGTTAACTGTAGATGGCTATAGTCGCGAGTTTGGCAACTTGGCACGCTATGCACCTGAGGAAGTATCCATCGATGCCAAGAAACAGGCGAGGTTCCGCAAGGGACTCAGCCCTGAACTCCGCCGAGATCTACGTCTGCACGAGTGCACTTCCTTCCAGAAGTTGGTAAACAAGGCTATCAGTGCTAAGACGGGCCAGACCGACTTCGAGGCCACACGCAAGCATACTCGAGACTTTGGTTCCTCATCCGGCTCTGGCTCTCACAAGCGCCGTGTGTGGGTTCCTAACACTGCTCTACCACCCAAGTACACACCGAGGCCATCCTATGAGGCGCCTCGCCCAACTCAACAGTTTGCACCTGTTAAGACCTATGGAGGACCACCTTCCAACTTTGCTCCACGCACTACCACTGTGACATGCTTCAAGTGTGGAGAACCAGGGCACTACATGCGTCAGTGTCCCCAGAACCAACCAGGAAAACTCGTTGGCCGTGGTAAACCAACCGACAAGGTGAATTATGTCAAGCCAACCCCCATTGCACGTGGTCATGTCAACTATGTATCTGCTGAGGAAGCTTATGAGGATCCTAACGTCGTCCTTGGTACGCTTCTTGTTAACTGCCATCCGGCATCTGTTCTTTTCGATACTGGAGCATCCCATTCGTTCATATCTGAGAGCTATGCTCGAATGCACAACATGACTTTTTGTGACATGCCTACTTCCATGGTTATTCAAACTCTTGGTTCAAAGTGGCAAACCTCTAGGGTAAGCCATGGAAATGAAATCCTTGTCGATAGACTTGTTTTCCTAGCATCTCTAATCGCTCTCAAGTCCTCGGACATAAACATCATTTTGGGTATGGATTGGATGACAACTCATTACGCCACGATTGATTGCTATACTAGGACCGTTCAACTTACACACCCATCCGGCAAGATAGTCAATGTCTTAACCCGAATGGCTGAGCGTCAGCTCTACTCTCTTAATGCCAGCCCTCTACCAGAACTCGAAGATATCCTGGTAGTCCGTGACTTTCTGGATGTTTTCCCAGAAGAGCTGCCAGGAATTCCACCTGACAGAGATGTCGAGTTCGTGATAGATCTTATTCCAGGAACTGTCCCAATCTCTAGGAGACCTTATAAGATGGCACCACTAGAATTAGCTGAGCTTAAGAAACAACTCGATGAGTCCTTGCAAAAGGGTTTCATCCGTCCTAGTTCTTCCCCTTGGGCTTGCCCCGTCCTCTTCGTCAAGAAGAAGGATGGAACGGAGCGGATGGTGGTAGATTACCGACCTGTTAATCTGGTCACCATAAAGAATAAGTATCCACTCCCCAGGATCAACGACCTGTATGATCAGCTCGCTGGATCCTCAGTCTTCTCTAAGATGGATTTGAGGTTGGGTTACCATCAAATCAAAATCAAGAACGGGGACATTCCTAAAACGGCTTTTGTTACTCGTTATGGCCAATATGAGTACACAGTCATGTCCTTCGGATTAACCAATGCCCCAGCTACCTTTTCCCGGTTAATGAATTCTATTTTCATGGAGTACTTGGATAAATTCGTCGTGGTATACCTCGATGATATACTCATTTACTCCAAGAACAAGGAAGATCATGCCGAGCATTTAAGGCTGGTATTGATGAAACTTCGAGAGCACCGCCTTTATGCCAAATTCTCTAAATGTGAATTTTGGTTGCCGGAAGTAACCTACCTAGGTCATGTGATCTCCGGCAAGGGTATTGCTGTCAATCCCGAGCGAGTTCAAGCCGTCCTTGATTGGACTCCTCCTGAATCGGTCAAGCAAGTTAGGAGTTTTCTTGGCTTAGCGAGCTATTGCCGACGCTTCGTCGAGAATTTCTCCAAGGTTGCTAAACCTCTAACTGAACTCCTCAAGAAAGATAAAAAGTTTGAGTGGACCCCACAATGCGAGTCCAGTTTTTAGGAACTGAAAAGACGCCTGACATCTGCACCTGTACTGGTACCACCAGACTTTTCCAAGGATTTTATAATCTACTGCGACGCCTCGCGACAAGGACTAGGTTGCATACTCATGCAAGATCGTCAAGTGATTGCATACGCATCTCGACAGTTGCGTCCACATGAGGATAACTATCCTACTCATGATCTAGAGCTTGCAGCTGTAGTCCATGCACTCAAAACATGGCGACATTACCTCCTTGGTAATCGCTGTGAAATTTTCACTGATCATCAAAGTTTGAAGTACATTTTCACCCAACCAGATCTGAATCTCAGGCAAAGACGTTGGGTTGAGTTGTTCACAGATTACGATTTAGAAATCACTTATACCCCTGGAAATGCCAATGTCATGGCTGATGCGCTAAGCCGTAAGTCTTATTGTAACAACTTAATGTTACAACAAGGGCAACCACTTCTCCACGAGGAATTTCGTAAGCTTAACCTTCACATTGTTCCTCGAGGATTCCTTTCCACCTTGGTGGCAAAACCTACCCTTATGGATCAAATTATAGCTGCCCAGAAGCATGATAAAGGTATATCCCGACTCCAAGAGAACATTGCTAGCGGACTCGCTAAAAGCTTCTCTATGGATGATCGAGGTGTTGTTTTCTTTGAGAACCGTGTAGTGGTTCCCAAGAACCACCATCTACGGCAGTTAATCCTTAAGGAGGCTCATGAATCTCCTCTCACGATTCATCCTGGTAGTACCAAAATGTATCAGGACCTACGTCAGAGATTCTGGTGGACTAGGATGAAGAGAGAAATCGCTCAATTATTTGCTAACTGCGACGTTTGTCGTCGAGTTAAAGCAGAGCATCAACGGCCTGCTGGCACCCTTCAACCTTTAGCTATTCCTGAATGGAAATGGGACAAAGTCAGTATGGACTTCATTACCGGGTTTCCCAGGACCAGGAAAGGGAATAATGCTATCTTCGTCGTTATCGACCGCCTCTCTAAAGTAGCTCATTTCCTGCCTGTTCGAGAAAGTATTACCGCTAGCCAGCTAGCAGACTTGTATGTCTCTCGGATAGTATCACTTCATGGTGTGCCGTTGGAGATTAACTCAGACCGTGGAAGTCTTTTCACTTCACGATTTTGGGAAAGTTTCCAGAATGCTATGGGAACTCATCTCTCTTTCAGTACTGCCTTCCATCCCCAGTCAAGTGGTCAAGTGGAACGAGTCAATCAAATTCTGGAAGACATGCTTCGAGCCTCTGTCATCTCTTTCGGTATGGATTGGGAGAAGTGTCTTCCATTTGCCGAATTCGCTTACAACAATAGTTATCAAGCCAGCTTGGGCAAGGCTCCCTTCGAAGTTCTATATGGACGAAGGTGTCGAACACCTCTTAACTGGTCAGAAACCGGGGAAAGACAATTCTTTGGCCCGGATATGATCCAGGAGGCAGGAGAGCAAGTTCGCATCGTTCGTGAGAGATTGAAAACAGCCCAGTCTCGCCAGAAGAGCCAATATGAGAGTCATCATAAGGCTGTGACTTTTGAAGTCGGCGATAAGGCTTACCTTCGTGTTACCCTTCTTAAGGGAACCCATCGCTTCGGTATCAAAGGCAAATTGGCCCCTCGTTACATCGGTCCTTTTCGCATTCTTGCCAAACGAGGAGAAGTTGCCTACCAACTGGAACTACCTCCGCACCTCTCCAGAGTTCATGATGTTTTCCACGTTTCTCAACGCAGGCGTTGCTTCTCGGATCCTATCCGCGGAGTGGACCACGAAACGCTTGATCTCCAGGACAATCTCACATATCGAGAATACCCCGTTCGTATTCTTGATCAAACCGAGCGCACCACTCGACGCCACAATATCAAGTTTCTCAAGGTTCAATGGTCACATCATTCCGAGAGTGAAGCTACTTGGGAAAGGGAGGATCGTCTTCGACTTGAGTACCCCACCCTCTTTCCGGAGGAACCCGAATCTCGGGACGCGATTCTTTTAAGTGGGGGTGAGTTGTCACATCCCTAGTTAGCACTTGCATTAGGACTAGCTAGAGTGTGCATCATGTTTACTTATCTAAGAAACTTGAAATGGGAATGACAGAAACCCCAGCACCCCTCTCCTAACAACTAGGGTTTGATAAAATCTTTTCCAATGTACCCAAAATGCCCTTCAAAAATGTTCATCATTTCTGCCTTGGTCTCAAACCTTTGCTAAAAATAGTGCACAATTTTCTAGGACACCCAAGGGCTCTGGATTAAATCATATGGTATTTGTATTTGGGCATTTAAATGCTATAAAATATTTTAAATGCTCAAATAATCATAAACTATAATGTTCCCTACTGTTCATATTATATACAGTGGGCATGACAAGTTTTATGAGTTATAAAAATGTTCTGGCATTTTTATTAATTAAACAAAGTTGCAAAAGAAATGAAACAGAAAAGAAATAGGAAAAATAAAAGAGAGAAAGAACTTACCTGAGCCCAGCACTGTTGCAGGCCGGCCCAGCCCACCAGCGCCGTTCTGTCGCCTTCCTCCTCGCGCCAGAAGGCAGCGTGCGTTGCCGCCGCGCGCTGGCACGCGCCCGGCCACCTCCACCTTGCTTGCCTGCCTCCCCGATGCCCTGGAAGCCTCCCTGCATCGCCACACAGTTGCCCCGACCTCTCTCTCATTTCCCCTCGTCCTCATCGCCTTCCCCTGGCTCTCTCCCCTCTCACCACCGAGCCGCCCGTCGCCGCCGCTCGCCGTTGCCGCACTTAGAGCCTCCTCCTCGTCCCGTGACCGTGTCCAGAAGGTTCGCCGCGACGCCCTCTTCCTCCTCGCTGAGCCACGGATCGCCGGGAGCCCTGCAACGCCTCCACGCCGTCGTCCCCAATCTCGGATCGCCGGAGCTCCTCGCCGTCGATTAAGAAGCTGCAGAGCGTCCCCGACCTCTCCGTCGAGCTCGCTAGCACCGCTGTGAGCCCCTACGCCGAATCCCTCCTTCCTCCGCTTCGTTTGCACCGTGTAGTTGCTGCTCCGTTGATCACCGAAACCCACCGCCGCCGTGCTTGCCGCCGGCGATGCTCCGGTGACCATTTGGTCACGGACACATGTCCATCTCGCTCGCCGCAGCACGTAGACGAGCTAGGTACCATGCACGCATCGCCTAGGCCACCGTAGCTGCGTCTCCACACACGCCCGAACGCCGGCCGCCGACGTCGAGCTCGTTGCCGTCGTCTCCGGCCACCACAGGTCCGGCGACCACCACCGTTCGACGCGCATCGGCACGGGCTCTCCAACGCGCCCAACCGCGGCTCGAACCGAGCTCTGTGGGTGTTTTCCGAAGCACGCCGCCGTGTTTGGCCTCACCGGCGTCACTTCGCCGGCGAGTTTGACTCGTTTGACCGGGGGGTTGACCACCCCTGGGTCCTGACGTGTGGGCCACCCCTCCCCTAATTAGCTAGTTTAATTAAGTTAATGTTAATTAAATTAGTTAGTTAGTTTAGTCACTGACCCATGGGCCCAGACCCCATTGACAGCTAATTAGTCTCTAGTTTAACACTAATTAACTTTGCTAATTAGCTGTGACACTGACATGCCAGGCCCACATGTCATGTTTGACCTGGACCAGCTTCTGTTGACCTGCTGACGTCAGCATGAGGTCATGCTGACGCAGTAAAGTGTTTCTGGAATTTAATTTAAATCTTAAATGATTTATGAATTTCAGAAAATACCCAAAACTTCTAAAAATTATATAAAATCAACCGTAGCTCAGATGGACATAATTTATATATGAAAAATGATCAGAAAAATCCAATCTTTCCAATGGCACTGTTTTCATGCATGTTTGAGCAAGTTAACCTTGCTGTATACATTGAAACATGGTAATGCACTTAATTAAATAATAGTTAAAGTGCCAATTTGAATCTTTGATTCAAATACGCTCAAACCCTTCTGGTTCTAGTTGCATTAGCCCAACACACATGCATCTTGCCATGTCATGAGCATGCATCATATTGTTGCATTTGTTTGTTAATGATTGTATCGCCGTTATTCTCTATGTTAGGTCCTGCTCCCGAGGATACTGATGCGTATCCAGTTGAAGAGCAGTACCCGACAACCACTCTGTCAGGCAAGCAATCATTGATCATTCCGATACAAACCCAATCTTCTCGCTCCTGCTCTCTTTTACTGCATTAAGGCAACAGCGTGTGAACTACTACTTGGTGCGGTAGTTGAACCCTATTCCCTTGCATTACCTATCATTGCCACAGTAAATAGTTGAAACCCACTAGCATGTGTAGGAGTTGATTGAGCCATGTGATGTGTGATCCACCATGATATTTGCTTATGTTGCCTGCTATGCTTAGAGTTGTGTCTGGTCTGGTTCATCTGGGTGATGGATCAGAGTGAAATGATCATACCGATAAAGAGAAGGAAGTGTGAAATATGCTTGGTAAAGGTATCGATGAAAGGCCATGTAGGAGTATGTGGTGGGTTGTTTCATTGGAATCGTCCATAGGACCCGAGATCTGTGTGTGTGATTCAAGTTACAGTTACTACCACACATTGGGCCCTGAAATATAACCCCGCTCGACTTATCGACTGTCATGTTCTCTGTCCAGGAGTTGCAACTAGTTTCTGGTGTTTATAGTTTACTGGAGGTCGTGCACAGCGCTGACCCTCGGGGTGGGCTGTGATGCGACAGGTACGTGGCACGGTGTACCGGTGGCCCGTTTGGTGACTCGGGAACCCTGTACACATCGTTTGGGGCCGTGAGCGACACCCCGGCCGGATCTCCCACGGATGGAACCCAAATAGGCGATAAACCTGGACGAGAGACTTGAGTGGTTGGTTAGGTCGTGGTCTACACCCACGTCGGCTTTCGCTTGAAGTCTGCCGAGCACATGTCGTGTGCAGACGCTAAGTGGTGAAAACATGTGTGAAGAAGTACACCCCTGCAGGGTTATCAATCTATTCGAATAGCCGTTGTTCGCGGTACGGACTACTTGGTTACTCTTATAGTTCATAGACAAGTTGATGGATACTACTAAAAGCCTCAAGATAAGTGTGAGTACCGTGGATGGCCCTTCCGTAGGATGACGGAAGAGGATCCTCGGTAGTGTATTGTTGTGGTGAGTAGAGGACTCGTGTTCGTAATAACATCTTGCAATCCGTTGAGAGTTGTAGTATAGGTTAGCCAAGAGTCAAAGCTGGCTTTCTGCTATGAACTCCACTACCCCCTTTGATAATGTTGCATGTATGATAGGTTCTGTGGTAAGACTTGCTGAGTACCTTTGTACTCATGTTTGCTTAATAACTGTTGCAGAGGAGAACCCTGCCCCTGCTGATGGGTTCTACATAGACGTTGACGTCGACGAGTAGCTTGACACCCAGACGGAGATCTGGAGCTTGTGAAGGGCCTTGTAGATAGTCAGGCTACACCAAGCCTGTTTTATTTTCTAAGTTGTCTGTACTCAGACACGTAGCTTCCGCTTGTGCTTGTATGACTGTATGACTTGAGTGTTGGGTCATGTGACCCCTACCTGTATGGATATGTTATGTATGGCTCTTGGAGCCTCTTAAATAAAGTACTTTGAGTCATAGAGTTCTGTTGTGATGCAATGTTGTATTTGCACATATTGAGCATATTGCGTGTATGATTGAAATGCTTGGTATGTGTGGGATCCGACACCTAGTTGTTTTCCTTTGGTAGCCTATCTTACAGGGAAATGCCTCCTAGTGTCTCCAATGAGCCCTGGTAGCTTGCTACTGCTCGGAACATGTAGGCTGGCCGGCATGTGTCCTTCTTCGTTCCTGTGTCTGTCCCTTAAGGGAAATGTCACGCGTTGATGCTTTAAGTCCATATAGCTTGCTACGACTTGGGTTCATACGTTGATGACCGACATGTTCGTTGCTGGGTCATGGATGCCTGTCTCTGTAATTTAGTGCCACTTTTGGTTTATAACTAGCCATGTCGGCCCGGGTTCTCTGTCTTATGGATGCTAGCGACACTGTCATATACGTGTGCCAAAATGCGCAAACGGTCCCGGGCCAGGTAAGGTGGCACCCGTGGGGTTACCGTGCGTGAGGCCGCAAAGTGATATGACGTGTTACAGCTAGATCGGTGTGACTAAGGATCGGGGTCCTGACAGCTTGCCTCTTGTTTGCTTGTGTTGCTATGTGCCCTCTATTAGCTTGCATCTTCGCTTGCTGAATTACGGATCCTCATCCACTTGCTAATCTCTTTAAGAGATCCAATTATGTTGAACCAATTGCTAGTGAGCTGCGTGCACTAGATTATCTTTATGGGGTTTTGCCTTAAATTTATGAATCATGTTAACTCCTTAAATAAAAAGTCATTCATGTTAGCTCCTTAAATGAAAAGCATGATTGCAATGATATTATTATAAATTCTCTTAATGCCAATTGTGTTAATGATATGCAAAATCTTAAGCTTGGGGATGCTAGTTTTGCTATGACTACTATTTGTTGCAATGATCATGATTGGGGTGATTCTTCTTATGATGTTGAAAATTTATTTAAGCCCCATGATGAATATGAGATTGATAATAATGTTTGCAGTAATGTTGAAAGTGGGTTTGGAGAGGTCATGACTTTAGTTAATGTTAATCCCACTATTTTGGAAGAGTGTCAACTTTGCATGCATGTGGGTCGTGTTGAGAATATGTTATGTGATAGCTATTTTGTTGAATTTGATCATGATCCTACATGCAATTATTATGATAGAGGGAAATATGGTTTTATAAATTTTCATGTCACTAAATTACCTCTCGTTATGTTGAGATTGCCATCGTTCCTTTCTGCTTCCTTGCATATGCTAGTTTTTGCTTGCCTTGCTAATTTGTTTTCTTATAAGATGCCTATGCATAGGAAGTATCTTAGACTTAGATGTGTTTTTTCATGTGTTTTATCATGCTCCCTTTTTGCTTCAATTCTTGTCTTTCATGTGAGCATCATTGAAATCTCAATGCCTAGTTAGGGGCGTAAAACTATAGCACTTGTTGGGAGGCAACCCAATTATATATTTTTTGTTTTTGCTGCTGTTAAGGAATAAATATTGCATCTAGCTTCTGTTTAGATGTGGTTTCATGTTTTTTCAGTGTTTGTGCCAAGTAGAACCTTTGGGAAGACTTGTGTGAAGTTTATGTGATCTTGCTGTGAAAAACAGAATCGTTAGCGCTCACTAGAATGGTCGTCAGATTTTAGTGGAGCGTGCTATTTATTTGATTATTTTTGCAGATGATTAATAGAAAAATTACTCATATTTACCAATTTAGTTTGAATTTTTTGGAGTTATAGAAGTATGCGAGACCTGCAGATTACTACAGACTGTTCTGTTTTTGACAGATTCTGTTTTTCGTGTGTTGTTTGCTTATTTCAATGCATCTATGAGTAATATTTGGAGGTATGAACCATAGAGAAGTTGGAATACAGTAGGTTTAACACCAATATAAACAAAGAATGAATTCATTGCAGTACCTTTGAGTAGTGGTTTGCTTTCTTATACTAACGGAGCTCACGAGAATTTTTGTTTAAGTTTTGTGCTGTGAAGTTTTCATGTTTTGAGTATTGCTTTGATGGACTATGTAGTATCAAGTTGTAATATCGAGTTGTAATGAAAGTGTGATGATCATCATTATTAGAGCATTGTCCCATGGGAGGAAATGCTAAATCTATAAAGCCTCTCCGGAAAAAAAATAAAAAAAAGAAAGGCCAAAGAAAAAAGAAAGGCCAAAAAAAGGAAAAAGGGACAATTGCTACTATCTTTTTTCCACACTTGTTCTTCAAAGTAGCACCATGTTCTTCATTGTAGAGAGTCTCATGCTTAGTCACTTTCATATACTAGTGGGAATTTTCATTATTGTACTTGGCTTGTATATTCCAACGATGGGCTTCCTCAAATGCCCTAGGTCTTCGTGAGCAAGCAAGTTGGATGAACACCCACTAGTTTCTTTTTGTTGAGCTTTCATTCATATTTAGCTCTAGTGCATCCGTTGCATTGCAATCCCTACTCACTCACATTGATATCTATTGATGGGCATCTCCATAGCCCGTTGATACACCTAGTCGATGTGAGACTATCTCCCTCCTTTTTGTCTTCTCCACAACCACCTCTATTCCACCCATAGTGCTATGTCCATGGCTCACGCTCATGTATTGCGTGAAAGTTGAAAGATTTGAAAGAATAGAGTATGAAAACAAGTGCTTGGCTGAAATCGGGGTTGTGCATGATATGAATATTTTGTGTGATGAAGAGGGAGCATAGCCAGACTATATGATTTTGTAGGGATAACTTTCTTTGGCCATAGTATTTTGAGAAGACATGATTGCATTGTTAGTATGCTTGAAGTATTGTTATTTCTTATGTCAATATAGACTTTTATCTTGAATCTTTCAGATTTGAACATTCATGCCACAATTAAGAGAATTACATTGGAAAACTATATTGGTTAGCATTCCACATAAAAAATTCTTTCTTTATCATTTACCTACTCGAGGACGAGCAGGAATTAAGCTTGGGGATGCTTGATACGTCTCCAATGTATCTATAATTTTTTTATTGTTCCATGCTATTATTTATGAATTCTTGGATGTTTAATGGGCTTTACCGTGCACTTTTATATCATTTTTGGGACTAACCTACTAACCCAAAGGCCCAGTCCAGATTGCTGTTTTTTGCCTGTTTCAGGGTTTTGCAGAAAAGGATGGTGTTGATCATGTTTTTCTCGTGGAAGAGGTTTAGTCAACGGATCTGCGACATTCAGATCCGTATGCACTTTACAAATATGGATGTCTCCATCTTGAATATAATTGTGAATGGGGTTGAAACGGCGCTTGATGTGCTTGGTCTTCTTGTGAAACCTGGGCTCCTTGGCAATGGCAATAGATCCAGTTGTCGGGGAAACTGGTCGCCCACGAACACCTATGGGACCGGAGCCCCTTTTCGGTATGGCAGGGGGCGGAGGATGCACAAAGAGCGGATCGAGGCGAGCACACGAGCAGTTTACCCAGGTCCGGGCCTCCCGGATGCGTAAAACCCTACTCTTGCTTTGGTTTGTATTGTGTTCTTGCTCGGGAGCGAGGAGAGCTACAGTATGCTCTAACCGCTGGCCAGACCGAGCGTGAGAGTGATCGATGTTCGGAACCCCTTCTACGTTGCGCATGGGCCTCCTTTTATAGGTCAAAGGGGTCACCGATAGGTGGCAACACGGAAGGGGGTAAAAATGTAAAAAGAGTGGTAGTTGGAATAGTGTTTGTATAGTGCTCTATACCTAACTCTGACGGCAGGGGACAAGGGCATTGAATGCCCGTCACCGTCGCCCAAACAGTGCAAAAAGTGACCGTCAGGGCGCCACCGTTTGCCACGACGGTGGCCATGTCATCGCCGCTTGCCACAGTGTTCCCCTGGCTGCACAGCCTTCCGCCACGTGCGCCTGGAAGGGTCCCATGATGACACGTGGGTAGATGCGCTAGAGCGTGGGTACTGAGTGGAAGCTTGCCGCGGCAAGTGCCTTGCCGCGGTCGCTATCTTGTTGCGCCTGGGAGCTTGTCGCTCACCGGGCCTTGCCGGGACGCGTGGCGCGTCGCGGCAAGCTCTCTTGAGGTGCCTTGGTTGGCCTTCCTGGCAAGCTCCTCTCGCCGGGGTCTCGTGTCTTGAGTGATTTTGTGCCTTGAGTGGCCTTTCCGGCAAGCTCCTCTTGCTGGGGTCTTGTCTTCTGGACTTGGATACTTTGTTCTTTGAATGGCTCTAAAGGAACCACGAGGGGATCTTGGCGGTTGCCTGGCAAGCCTTGCCGCGGGACGCTGCAACTGCCCGTGCACAAGTTCGGGATACTAAGGTACCCCTACTTTAGTACACCGACAGGAGCCCCCGGGCCTGGGCCATACACGGTGTCGAGCGCTGTTGGGCCAGGCCCAAAACAGTGCACGGGCACGCGCGGCCTGCAGCACGCCGTATCCCACTACGTATCCACCGCGCCCCTCCCTAACGGCACGCGTCAATCGCGGCGTCATGGGAGAGATCGTGGCCTGATTCTTTAATGGGAAATGAGTAACGTCCCCCTCCCCCCCTTAAAAGCAGGGGAAACAGGGGCAGTTCCTTCCATTCGCCCGTTGTTTCTTCGTCCCTCAGAAACCCCCGCCGCTCCCCTCCTTCATCACTAGCATCACCAGCACCGTCGACCTCCCCCACCGTCCCCGCCATGGCTCCGAACGGCGAGAAGGCGAAGGCCGCGAAGTCCGCCGAGGCGCTGCAGCTAGCAGCAATGCGGAAGAAGATGGCGGTCTTCCCGCCAAAGCTTGACGCGCAGGAGCTGAGGGATTCCTTCTACCTCTTCTGGTCTAGGGAGACGAAGGCGCATCCGCGCACCAAGGTACTCCCCGCCATAGCCTGCGAGATGTTCCCGACCGGCTACGCCTTCTTTGCCCTGTTCTTCTACTGCGGGCTCTGCCCGCCCTATTCCGAGTTCTTCTACGATGTCATGAACACCTACGGGCTCCATCTCCTTGACTTCACCCCCAATGCCGTCTTGACCATGGCCGTTTTCGCGCATCTGTGCGAAAATTTTGTCGGAGTCTACCCCAATGTAGCTCTTTTCCGCCATTACTTCACGCCTCGAGTCGAGGCAGGGTCGCCTTTGTCCGGCGGCGTCTCCTGGATCTCGAGGACGCACAAGAAGGAAGCCTATCTGGAGGGGGAGCTCCGCGGCAAGTGGGATGAGTGGAGAGCCAACTGGTGTTGGATCGTAGAGGATGACCCGCAGCCATTCACTTCCCGGCGCCAAGCCCCAGTAGTACGCGGCAACGACTGGAGCGATTTGGCCCCGGAGGATAGCAGATTGAAGATTGCCACCACACGGATTCTTTGCCTCAGGCACGCCGGGCTCACTGTAGGCGCGGTAGGAGCAGACTTTCTCCGCCGCCGCATCACCCCCTTGTAGGAGAGGAAGAGGGCTGCATGGGAGTTCGAGAATGCGGCAGATATCATGAGGCTGCGCCCGGGCCTCAATTGGAATTTTACTGTCCTGGAGCTCAACGCGATGCTCGAGGCGTTGTTCAAGTACGACTCTGCCCACCCCGAGTGGTTCACGTTGCCGCAAGGTGTCGTCCCGCTGTGCAATAGCTCCGCGCTCAGCGCCATCCGTGCAGTGATGCCGCTGTGCGATTCCCACGGGATCGATCCCACTTGGCAAGAACCTTCCGACGAAGCTGTGCAGACATTCTTCGACAACTTGGTGGAACAGCCAGTCAACGTCGACGAGAAGAGGGGCCTCACCCGCGACACCACCGACCAGGAGATGGCATATATTGCCACCAGGCTGGAAGAGGCAGCGGTAGCCGCGGCCGCGGGCGAGTTCGGGTACACAGTGGAGGAGGCGGAGGCAGCGGAGGCGACAAGCCTTGCCGAGGAGGAAGAGCTCCGCAAAGCGGGGAAGCTTGCCGGGAAAATCGCCGGGACAAGCGAGCCCGCCGAGTAGGGCGCCGAGTCGAGCAGGCCCGCCGAGCAGGGTGCCGGGTCAAGCGAGCCTGCCGAGGACTCGAGTGGCTCGCTGGAGATCGGCTCCTCCTCCTCGTCCTCGGGCAGCTCACCGCCACCAGCAAGTCCTCCAGTGTGACGCCCGAAGACCGACGTCCCAGAAGATTCCAGAAGATTCCAGATGTTCCGGGTTCTCCCTTGTGTTTCTTTTGTGCTTGCTTTATTTATTTTGCATTGCATCATGTCATCATGCCATCATGTCATTTTTTTATTTTGCATCTCAACTTAAATAAATTGTGTGGACCTTCGGTCCATTTAAATCGAGGGAAGAATGTCTTCTCTTTAAAACATATAAAAGCCTCTCAATATTATTAGGGAGCTATATAATAATATTCCATTTGTTTGGAATTAACCAACACACATGCATAATTTTTTCCCATGCTTTTCCTACTTCGAGTTTCTCCATCTAAACCTTCCCTATTTTTCTTTTCCCGTTTATCGAGGTTCTTCCAAAACCCTCCAACAATTTTATTTAAATTCCTGACATTTTTGTGAGTCCAGGGATTTTTACCCCATGCCCTAAGCCTTTTCCTAACTCCTCCTTTTTTTTATTCTTTCCCTTTCTATTTTCTGTTTTACCTTTTAGTTTTTAAAGAAGAGAGCCCAGCCGCAGTGGGCTTCTCCTCCTCCTTGGGCCCAAGGCCATTCCTCCCAGCCGCATCTCCCTCCTAGGCCCAACTTCCCCCCAGCCAGCCCAAGGCCCAGCCGCCTCAGCCTCCTGGTCAGGCCGACCGCTAACCGTAGCCCCTCGCTCGCTCGTCCCTCTCCAGCATTCCCCCGCCGCCAGGCGTTTTCCCCTCGACCCCACTCCTTCTTCCTCACAGCGTCGTCCCCATCTCTCTGCCCGAGCCCTCATCCCCTTCGAGGCCGAGCCCCTCGCCTCTCCTCCTCGCAAGCGCCAAGGCCGCGACCTCGTGCCTCCAGTCCCCTCCAGCGCCGGCCCCGAGCCTCCCCATCCCGCTCCCTCCTCCAGCGCCCCGGTCCTCTGGCCTCCCTCCGTCCTTGCCGCCCCGAGCGCGCCTCCCTCCGGGCGTCCAGAGCCGCATCGCCAAGGCAGCGCTGATGCCGCGCCGCTGCATCTCCCTCCAGCCTCCTCGTCCTCAAGCCGTGGCCAGAGCCACCGCTCCCTCCGCCCGGAGCCACCTCCCTGGCCTCCTCCCGTACACCGGTCCCCCCTTCGCCTCCTCCAGTGGCCAGAGCCACGCCGTCCGCACCATGGTCGCCCGACCCCATCTCCAGCGACCAGCAGCACCGCGCCTCCCCGAGCTGGCCTCGTCCTCCGCAGCTCCCTGCTGACCTCGGCAGCAGCCATCCTCCGCTCGCCGAGACCCCGTCTCCTCGCCTCTGGACCTCCGACGCCAGGGCCTCAGCCGCCGCCTCGCCATCTCCTGCGCGCGGGCCGGCCAGGAGCCCGAGCCCTCGAGCAGCAACTCCGTCGCAAGACCAGCAGCCCCGAGCTGCCTCCGCGTCTCTCCTCCTTGTCGTGACCGTGACCGAGACTGCTATGTTTTGTTTGTGTTGCTGTTATTTTTTTTTCGTCAAGTGCACCGCAGGCAAGACCGGTCACCGAATGTCAAGTACATCTACGGCCCCGAACGCCTACGAACCACGACCAAGTACCACGACGACCCGAGCAGCTACGAAACGTGTACGACTACATGTGTGATGCGCCAAGTACCACTACCGTCGCGAGAACGAGAACCCCCAAGTACCACGACGACCGACTCGACAAGTACCCCTCCGATGACAAGTACAACTACTAACGGGAACACCTACACGATGAGTCGCCCAAGTTCCACTACCGTCGCCCCAAAGATGTTGGGTTCATCAAGTCCCTCTCCGAAACGAACATGTACCACTACTGTCGCCCGGAAAAGATGGATGCGCCAAGTACATCTACGAACTCGACGCCCGAACGACTACCGTCGCCCCGAAGGTGCCCGATGCCGCGACAAGTACCACGACACGATAACGGAACGACTACTTCCTCTACGAACGTGTACCCCGACTCCCGAGAACGACTCCTTCCTCTACGATCTCGAACCGCCCCGAAATGAGCGTTTCGAAGGTATAACCCCGAGACGTGCCCGTGATCGAATGTTTGCTTGTGTTGTATGAAATGCATCCCTTGTGTGCTCTGTGTCCATTGTGCCCTCTTTTGTCGCCGACCCGTGGGAACCCGGTGACGGGGTCTCCCCACTTTCTTCTTGCTTGGCACGCCTCCCGTCATCTTTTGCACCGGTCTCTCACCGAGTTACCGGAACCGAGATGTTGCGTTGCATCATTTTCGGATCGTTGCCGTGGCACCCTTTCTTTCCACCACGATGACTAATTCTCCTTATCATCTATATCTCTTTTAAGTCAACCTTTTAATAATTGCATAAACTTGATCATGTCATCCGCATCATGTTAACAACATTAATATGTTAAATTGTTGTTTGCTTGTAATTGCTAAACATGCTCATGGGGATTTTTCGGAATTGTTGTTGTTATTTCCGGCCTCATTTAAATTGCCTAAAAAGTGTAGTTTTATTATTGCTTCACCTCTTGCCATGTTAACAAACATTTAATCTTGTCTTGTTAATAAAAGAGAGTCAATTAAATAATTAAATGTGGTGTTTCGTCAATATGCAACTCGTTGCATATTGAGCTCCACTTAACTTGTAGTCTTTTGTGCACTTTGCCATGCCATGCATATTTAAACCGGACATGCATCATACTTGTTTGTGCATCGTATGCCATGTTTATGCTTGTGTGTTACCGAGTTGTTTGTTTCTTTCCGGTTGCTTCTCTTGTTAGCTTCGGTTTCATTCCGGAGTTGTGAGGATTCTCTCGTCTATGTTGCTCCGTCTACTTCGTGGATCCGTTCTTCTCCCTTGTGGAATCCCAGGCAAGATGACCGAACCCTTTTACCATTACTATCTTTGCCTATTGCTAGAGTATCGTTCTTTAGTATATTGCCTCGATGCCCATGTTTTCCTGTCAGCCTCCTATTGTAACCATGAACCTGTCTAACCACCCTACCTATGCAAACCATTGATTGGCTAAGTACGCTTCGCTCAGCCCCTCTTATAGCATTGTTAGTTGCAGGTGAAGATTGAAGATGCTTGCTTCATGTTGAAGTTTGGTTGGGTTATATCACACTATATAAATGCTTAAATGAAATCATCTATATATTGGCAAGGGTGGAAGGCTAAGCCTTTTGCTTGGTGATTTGTTGCACTCATGCCGTTAGGAACCGTATAAACCGGTGTTATGTTCCTTGATTATGCGTTCCTAACACGGTTGGGGTGTATGGGACCCCCTTGATAAACCGCTAAGTGCTAAGTCTTTTCCAGCAAGTCCCAACATTGGTACTATTCGCCTAATAACTAATAAAACTTGCATAAGGGTCTTGCAAACCCTCTTTCTTTATTCAACAACCCCGGGCCAGTGCTCCACATGAGTGTTGGTCCGAAACGGGGAGTCTGCGGGGCCACCACGAGGAAACTCGAGGTTTGGTAAAAACCTGTAGAATCGCCCATCCGGTCGTGTCCTGAGACTAGATACGCGCGGCTACCTATCAGGGTGTCGACACGCCGGGAGGATTTGCTGGATTAGCCTTACCTTAGTTCGGAGTATCTTGAGCACGGGATTCCGAGAATACTCGGGTCTTCCCACCTTTGGAGTTGCGACTCCGTGGATCGTGGGCTTGTCATGGGCCAAGTTGGAACACCCCTGCAGGGTCTTGAACTTTCGAAAGCCGTGCCCGCGGTTATGTGGCAGATGGGAGCTTGTGAATATCCGGTTGTAGATAACTTGACACATTGTTCTAATACACTACCAGCGTGTGTACCGTGACTGTCAATTTCTGAATAGGGATTCAAGAGTTGAACACGGTGGGGTTATGTTTGACTGGCTTTAGTTAGGATCACTTCGTGATCATCTCTCGACCGAGGCACTTCTCTTCTCGCACTCTTTCACGTAAGCTAGTGCTAGTTGCTGCTGCAGACTCTTATTCTTTTCTTCAGCCTTATCCTCACCCAAGGCTTAAATAGTCTTGTTACCCGGGAACGGGATTGCTGAGTCCTCTGTGGCTCACAGTTGCTTCACCACACCAGATGCAGGTTCAGCCGAGAATGATGCAGGAGCTGGTTCAAGTTCTTCACCCGGGAGTCCGATGAAGATCGTGGCCGTTTGCTTGTGACGTTTTCGACGATCAGTAGTGGTTTCTACTAGGATTCAATCTAGGCCTGTGGCTTTATGGTGTTTTGGTATCTTTCTTTTGGATCTTCACCCGTGGTCGGGTTGTGATGTTTTGAATGATGTCTTGCTTATGTAATGTATTGTGTGAAGTGGCGAGTGTAAGTCAACTACCTCCTTTTGCATTTAATCCCTCTTTTACATGAGTCGTGCAAAGATACCAAACTTGAGATCATTCTAGGATGGGCTTATACCTTTAAGTCGTGCCTCGACACGTAGGAGGTATAGTCCCATCCTGGGCATTACATCCAGCTCCGACAAGGAGGCGTCTCCGCAAGGCCGCAGACGTGACGGAGCGGCAGGCGGGCCAACAGCCACGGCGCCGTGCGGCACGCGCCACTGCGGCAAGCAAGGCCGCCAAGGGAGCACCTCGCGCTTCAACGGCAACAGGAGGGGGATCTTCCCGGACTGGCGCCCCTGCTCCCGCTGTTCCTCGTGCTTCGGCGGCAACCGGAGCGGGGTCTTCCCAGACCATCGTCCCTGCTCCCGCCAAGCGGCCGAGGGAGCCCACTCCTCCGCCTCCTCGCGCCGGGACGCGCGAGCCAGATTTTGAATTCTCCGCGCTCAGCTCCGACGAGGAGGAAGAAGAGTAAGTCTTCGCAATTTTTGTACTTCTTTGATTTTCTGTTGTTTCTTGTCTTGTATCTCTTTCGCCTAATTCTAAACCTGTCCTTTTCAGAACTCTGGCCCAGAGGGCAGCGAAGAGGGCCAAGGTCCCGGTGATCGTCATCGAGGACGAGCCCGCCGCGTTAGCAGGGGGCGCGCCTGAGACAAGCTTGCCGGACCCGCCAATTGTTCTTCAGAGTAGCCCCCAGCGCAGCCCCCAGCGTAAGTGTAGTGCATCTTCTGCTGTTGAGCGCGCATGGGTGCTTCTTCTTTTCTTGATGTCTTGTTTGTTGATTCGTGCAGGAGCGGAGCAGCAGCATCAGGAGCGCCAAGAGACCGTCCCCGACGTGCCGCGCGCCTCGGCCATTCCACCAAGGGGAGGCTCTCCGGCAAGGGTGAGCACTCCTCCAAGGGCGAGCACGCCGCCAAGGGCGAGCACTCCGCCAAGGGATGGCGCTAGCGGCCCTCCGCCGGCGGGAGCTACCACCACGCCCCGAGGGAGAGCTCCCCGGCAAGGAACCCCACCGAGGAGGAGGCCCGCGCAGGTAAACCCTTGGACTTTTCTTCTTTCAATTCTTCTTTTTGGATATTTGCTTGACTGTTTTTCTTTACTTTTCCTCCGTCAGACCCGTCCGCAGCCGAGCCTATGGAGACAGAGGTCGTCGCTGACGACGCCGCCGTTGCTGAAGAAACAGTTGGCGCGGATGATCCCGCTGGTGCAGAGGCCGCCAAGGCTGCCGCCGCGGCGGCTGACGAAGAGGCTGGCGGTCGCACTGACGGCACTGAGGCCGCAGGAGCGCCAGGCGCTACGCCGACCGCCGAGTCCTCCGCCGCCGCCGCAGCCCCCAGCTCCGACGAGCCCGAGCCGAGCGCTTATCTGAAGGCCGGCGACGACATCTTCATCCAGCTCCCGTGGGCGTCCATGTCCAGGGCGCCAGTCGAGGGAGAGGTCTTCGACGGGGAGGTCCTTGCCTCCGCCGGACTGAAGCTTGTCGACGCGTCGAGCAGCAGCAGCGAGCCCGAGGAGGAGCGGCTGCTGCGCAAGCTTCTGTCTTTGTTCCGCGCCCGGCAGGCCAAGCTGGAGTCCCGAGAGGCTCTGGCCGCCAAGGAGGGTGCTGACTTGGAGAAGCGCGCCAAAGAGCTCCGAGCCATCAATCAAGAGGCTCTCCGATCCTTGGCGGAGGAGCGGGAGCAGCTTGCCGAGGCGCATCAGGCATTCATTTTGGAGAAGGCTGAAGCGGAGGAGCAGCAACGGCTTGCCGCCGAGGAGCTGTCCAGGCGAGAAGGTGAGCTGACGCAGCGGAAGGTCGACCTCGACAGCCACGAGGACGAGCTTGCCGTGCGCGAGCGATTGCTTGGTAGAGCTTTGCAGGAGGCAAAGGATGCCACCGCAGCTGCCGAGACCGCCAAGAGAGAGTTGGAGACGAGGGTGGCGCAGCTGGAGGCCAACTTGAAGACGAGCAGCGAGGAGGTTGCCGCACTCAAGCTCGAGAGGGAGAAGGACGCACATAGCCACTCCGAGCTGCTGGTCTACCTCTCCGAGAAGGGCAAGGAGCTCGCCGTCGCCAAGGACTCCATCGCCGACCTGGAGCTGAAGCTGTCCACTCTTACCACGACGCTGGACGGCGCCAGGGAGCGGGAGATGGCGCTGAAGGAGGAGCTCATGGCCGAGAAGGTGTTGCTGGACAGTGCCACCATTTCCCAGAATAACTTTAGGCGGAATGTCGAGATATGGACGGAAGGCCTTGTCAATGCCGCCGCGGACATCGACACGGAGTTGGCTCAGCTGGGGGTGGAGTATCTCGGGTACTCCACCGACGAGAACCTCCACGCCAGCGCCAAGCTCACTCTGTTCTTCAAGGGCGTGGCGACGGCCCTCCAGCAACTCCGGGAGAAGATCCCGAAGCAGCTGGCGGAAGAATCGCGCAGGCTCTGCGCGGGAGCTCTCCCAAAGGTGTTGATGAAGGTGGCCTACCGCAACCCAGGGCTCAACCTCACTAACGTCCTGAGGACCCTGCCGCCCGACGCCGACCAGGAGGCGCTCAAGGCCCTTGTCGCACCCATTGTGGACAAGGTGGGCGGGATCAAGAGGGTTGAAGGCGACCGCACGGACTAGGCTTTTTACTTTCTTCTTTCCTTGCCGCTGGCAACCATGTTATGAACAATAGTCTATTCGAATTGCGGCAAGACATTTTGTAATATAACTCTATCTTAGGTGGTTATTGCAACGTTATTTGCTTTACTTGACTTCCTTGCTTTGTATTTTTTTACCCTACGCTTTTAGGGAACTTACTGGCGTAGGCACCTTTGCCGCGAGCGCTGAGTGCGGAATTTCAGCAGCCTGCTGGCGGTGCCATTGCTGACAAGCAACCTTGTCGCAACCAGTTGCAGCACACTTAAGCTGTTGAGCGGGCTCGGAAACAAAGTAAGGGCGCGACACTAGTCGCAGCACACTTAAGCTGTTGAGCAGACTCGAAACAAAATAAGGGCGCAACTGGCTATGAGTTGGTTCCTCCGCGCACAGGTTTCCCATACAAAGTGTGGTCGTTCAAGGAAGATAACTTAAAAATTAAAAATTTGATTGCTCAAACTTTGGTTACTTAGCTTTTGTGTTGTTTGCTTCCCGGCAAGGCAAGGCTTTCTTGAACGGCGCTTGGTCCATACCACCATCTTCTCCTCCCCCCGGCAAACTTGTGCGCGAGGGAACTTTCTTCTCCTTGAGAAAAAAGATAGAAGAGAGAACACATATATGGAGCCTTTGGGCCCGTTATTGCTTACCGGGGGTAGGTGCTGCACAAAGTGTCAGATAGTACATGCAAGAAGAATAGAAAGCACGAAATGACAAGTTGTGCGGGGCACATAAACTTTACTGATGCACGGGGTCTGCGCCCGGCTTTGTACAAAGGATTACATGCAACAGCGGCAAGACTTGTACAAAAGGTGGTTGCCGGAGCGGATCACGACAACCGCGCCTTATGGGTAAAACTTGCGAAGATGCTCTATGTTCCAGGAGTTGCTCACCGGAAAGCCATCCTCGGTCCCAGGGCGGACAGCGCCGGGCCTAGTGACTCGTTTCACCCGATAAGGGCCTTCCCACTTCGGCGTCAACTTGTTGGAATTCTTGGCGGACTGAACGCGCCGAAGAACAAGGTCGCCTTCCTCGAAACTTCTGGCTTTAACTTTGCGGCTATGGTAGCGACGCAAAGCTTGCTGGTAGCGAGCAGCTCGCACAGCAGCCTGAAGACGGTCCTCCTCAAGGAGCAGCGCGTCATCTTGCCGCAGCTGCTCTTGCTCGAGCTCATCATAAGCAAGCACTCGAGGCGACCCGTATACGAGTTCCGTGGGGAGAACTGCCTCTGCTCCATAGACTAGAGCAAAGGGTGTTTGTCCGGTGGCTCGATTTGGCGTCGTCCTGATCGACCAAAGAGCCGCCGGCAACTCCTCGATCCAGTTTCTTCCGCACTTGTGCAGCCTGTCGAAAGTTCTTGTCTTGAGTCCGTGCAGCACTTCAGCGTTTGCCCTCTCCGCTTGACCGTTGCTCCTCGGGTGAGCGACAGAAGCGAAGCAGACCTTGGCGCCAAGGTCTTGGACGTATTGAATGAAGGTGCGACTGGTGAATTGTGTACCGTTGTCGGCGATGACCCTGTTAGGGATCCAGAAACGGTAAACAATCGACCTGAAGAACTTGACTGCTGACTGTGCGGTCACCTTTCTCACTGGTTCCACTTCCGGCCACTTTGTGAACTTGTCGATGGCGACGTACAAGAACTCAAAGCCTCCGGCTGCGCGGAGAAAGGGGCCGAGGATGTCGAGCCCCCAGACCGAAAATGGCCAGGACAAAGGGATCGTTTGGAGAGCTTGAGCTGGCTGATGTATCTGCTTGGAATGGAACTGGCACGCTTCACACTTGGTTACTTGTGCAGTTGCATCCTGGAGGGCTTCTGGACAAAAGAAACCTTGCCGGAACGCTTTGCCGGCAAGTGCTCTTGCGCCTATGTGGTGGCCACATATGCCTCCATGTATCTCTGCCAACAGCTTCTGTCCATCTTCCCAAGGAATACACTTCAATTTCACACTGTTGAGTCTTCTTCTGTATAGTTCGTTGCTGACAAACTGGTACATACTTGACTGCCGGGCTACTTTTTCGGCTTCTTCTTGCTCTTCGGGAAGTTCTCCTGTCTGGAGGAAACGGACGATCTGCTGTGCCCATGCCGGAGCCTGTGGCTCGACAATAAGGACTAAAGGCACATCTGCTGCTGCGGGAACGCCCGCTTCTACGATGAGAACTTGTGTCTCAGCCGGAGCGTGACGATCCCCGGCAAGCTTGCCGGGACAAAACTTGTCGGGAGCGTCTGCTTCAACTGTACAAACCCTAGGGCTTGCAGGAGCAGACTGCCCCTCATCATTGTTTGTGTTAATTTTGGGGACTTTTTTGGCAGCGGCTTCGGGAAGCTGTGCCGGAAAATAGTCGCCAGAAACCAACTTCCTCTTCTTGAGCACAAAGATCCCTCGTTCCACAGGTAACTTAAGTGCAGCACACTTTGACAGGCCGTCGGCGATGTCGTTCTGAGCTCTTGGAACATGCTCCATCTGCATGCCGTCAAAGTGCTCTTCAAGCTTTCTCACTTCATCAACGTAAGCTTCCATCAATGGACTCTGATAGTTCTTGTTCACTTGACGGACGACAAGCTGCGAGTCTCCCCTTACAATCAGCTTCTTGATCCCAAGGTCTGCTGTGATCCTGAGACCGGCAAGCAAACCCTCATACTCTGCAGTATTGTTTGTCGCTTGCTCCTTGGGAAAGTGCATCTGGACCACATACCTGAGGTGCTCCCCGGTGGGCGCGACAAGCAGCACGCCGGCACCGGCGCCTTGCAGCGAGAAGGCACCATCAAAGTACATTATCCATTCTTTGCTCGCTTCTTTGACGGGGATGCTTGTCTCTGGAATCTCCTCATCTGGCATTGGCGTCCACTCCGCTATAAACTCTGCCAATGCTCTGCTCTGGATAGTTGAAGTGCTTTCAAACTTGAGGCCAAAGCTTGACAGTTCCAGTGCCCACTCTACGATCCTGCCTGTTGCTTCTGGATTCTGCAATATCTTCTTCAGTGGGAAACGAGTGACAACTGTTATCTCATGCGCCTGGAAGTAATGGCCCAGCTTTCTTGAGGCCATGAGAAGGCCGAAAAGCAACTTCTGCACCCCTGTCACATCCCTAGCTTCTGGTAATGCACTAGGCTAGCCTCATGTGTGCATCATGTTTAATATTGAAAGAAACTTGAAATGGGGATTGCCTAAACCCTAGCAGTAATGCAATTCAACTAGGGTCAATTAAAATCTTTTCAATGAACCCAAAATGCCCCTTGGAAAAGTTCATCATTTTTGGATTGAATAAAAACCTCTGACAAAAATGCTACCCACATTTCTAGGACCATTCTGGATTTTTGTATTAAATCATATCTTATTTGCATTTGGGCATTTAAATTTTATATATTATTTTAAATGCTCAAATAATCCCAAACTGAAATGTTCCATGTTGGTTATATGCTAAACAGTGGGCATGAGCAGTTTGGTGATTTTTGAAAGTGCCTAAGTATTTTTAATAAAGCCCAGAACAAAAAAACAAAATAGAAAACAGAAACAGAATTTAAACACAAGGAAATGCTTACCTGTCCAGCCTGGTGGCCCAGCAGGTTCGGCCCAGCCCACCTGGCCCTCCTCTGTCGTCTACCTCGTGCCAGAAGGCACGAGGGCGCGTGGCCGCCGGGCGCCGGCACACGCCGGCCACCTCCTACCTCTCTGCCTGCCTCCTCGTCGCCCTGAGGTTGCCACGCACCTCCCTGCCTCTCTCTGTCACTCCTCCCCCCTCTCACTGGATCCCCTTCCCCCTCCCCTGCTTCTCCTCGCCATGGCCGAACGCCACCATCGCCGCCGCTCGCCGTAGCCATGGCCACCGGCCACTGCACACCTCGCAACCATGCCCAGAAGAGTCGCCGCAGCTCCGTCTTCCTGTTCCCTCGACGTACTCGAGCTGGGGAGCACCGCAACACGCCCTCAACGAGGTCATCTTGAACCTTCTGCTCCCCCAGATCGCCGGAGATACTCCGTCGTCGTCCGTGCCTCCCCGCGCTCGCCGTCTGTCCCCCTGGAATCTCTGTGAGCTCCCGTCCTTTCCCCCCCTCTCCATTTGCCTTTTTGTGCACCACATCAACCCCGCCGAGCTCAGCCGCACCCGCCGCCGCCACCGCACGTCGCCGTCGTGGCCACAGCCACGTTGGCTTGATTCCAAGCACGACATCGTCTTCACCGCAACCGTAGAAGCCCGTAGCACCTCCCCGCTCACCTCCTCGAGCCCCGCAGCGCCTAGCTCGACGGAGCCCGAACTCCGGCGCCGCCGCGAGCTCGTTTCCGACGAGCTCCGGCCACCCCAGCACACACCGTCGCCTCCATTAGATGCGCGAGCTCCCCAGCTACGCGTAGCACCAAGCCGCCGTCCAAATGGTCGCCGGAGGGCGAATCCCGAGCACCGCCGCCACGTTTGGCCTAGCCTGCGTCGAGCCGCCGGTGCTTTTGACCCCGTTTGACTCCGGGTGGACCCCCCCCCCCTGCGTCCATGACATGTGGGGCCGGCCGTCGTTTAGTTTTAATTTAAGTTGTAATTAAGTACTAATCTCTGTGCTTAGCTCTGTGAGTCACTGACACGTGGGGCCAACCCCTGTTAAATTAGTTTAGTTAAAACTAAACTTAATTAGGCCCCGAGAGACTCACATGTGGGCCCAGGCCCCACCAGCAGTTTAATTAGTGTTAGTTTAAAACTAACTAACTCTGTTAGCTAGTGGGTCACTGACTAGTGGGCCCCACTGGTCAGGTTTGACCCGAACAGCCCCTGTTGACTTGCTGATGTCACCATGACCTGGTGCTGACGCAATAAGTGTTTTTTGGAATTTTAAATAAATCTAAATGATTTATTTATTTCAGAAAATAGCCAAAACTTCTAAAAATCATATAAAATTAACCGTAGCTCAGATAAAAATAATTTATATATGAAAAATGATCAGAAAAATTCAAGGAATCTGTTTATGGCATTTTCATGCATGTTTGAACAAGTTAAACCTGCTGATCAGGTCAAATCAATTAAATGGCATTTAAATAATCACATATGAAGTTTGAATTTGAACCTTTGGTTCAAACCAACTTCATTTAATTGTGTTGCTAGTTGCATTAGCTCAATAAACAGCATATTGCCATGTCATGATCATGCATCATATTGTGGCATTGCATTGATTGTGTTCTTTCCCTGTTTGTCGGTTTTGTCCCCTCTCAGTAGACGACGTTCCGACGATGAGTTCGATGACACCGATGAAGACCCAATGTTATCTTCAGAAGTGACAGGCAAGCAAACCCCATTGAGCATTCCGGTACAATCCCACTCTCTCGCTCTTGCTCTCTTTTACTGCATTAGGACAACAACGCTTCAACTGTTACCTGCTGCGGTAGTTGAACCCCTTTCCACTGCATGACCCGTCATTGCCACAGTAAATAGTTGAAACCCACTAGTATGAGTAGGAGTTGTTTGAGCCACGTTGTGCCTACTCATTCATGCTTTCTGGTTATGCCTGCTATTGCTTAGAGTTGTGTCAGGTCTGATTCATCGGGGATGAATTGGAATGTGATGAACATGTCCTACTGTGTGTGAGCTAAGTGTGTGAACACGATTTGGTAAAGGTAGCGATGAGAGGCCATGTAGGAGTACATGGTGGGTTGTCTCATTGCAGCCGTCCTCAGGAACTGAGTTCTGTGTTGGTTGATCCATGACCAGTTACTACCATGCATTGGGCCCGAAACCAATGGACCCTCTCGACTTATTAATCAACATGATCTATGTCCAGGAGTTGCAACTAGTTTCTGGTGTTTGTAGTTTACTGGAGGTCGTGCGCAGCGCTGACCCTCGGGGTGGGCTGTGACGCGGCAGGTACGTGGCACGGTGTACCGATTGCCCGTTTGGTGATGCGGGAACCCTGTACACATCATTTGGGGCCGTGAGCGACACCCTGGCCGGATCTCCCCACGGATGGAACCCAAATAGGTGATAAACCTGGACGAGAGACTTGTGTGGTTAGTCAGGTCGTGGCCGACACCCTCGCTGGGCCTCCGCTTGAAGGTTGCCGAGTACATGTCGTGTAAACGGCGGTAAGTGGTGAGAGCGTGTGTGAAGAAGTACACCCTTGCAGGGTTAAATATAATCTATTCGAATAACCGTGTCCGCGAAAATGGACTTCTGGGTTACCTATTACAGTTCATAGACAATGAAAGTGGATACTCTAAAACGCGCAAGATAAGCGTGAGTGCTATGGATGGCCTTCTCGTAGGGAGACGGGAGCGGATCCATAGTGGTGTATTGATTGGTGAATATGTGGACTCGTGTGCGCCACCTCAAAAGAGTTACTTGCAGTCGTAGTTAGGATAGCCACCGAGTCAAAGCTGGCTTGCTGCAGTCAAACTCCACCACCCCCTTTGTTGATACTGATGCATATGTAGCTAGTTCTGATGTAAGACTTGCTGAGTACCTTTGTACTCACGTTTGCTTAATTATGTTTTTGCAGAGAGACTTCAGTCTCGCTAGTGGTTCCGTGTGGACTTCGACGTTTAGCTTGTTACCTCAGCTACGATCTTGTACCTTGGAAGGGTCTGGTAGATAGGATTCTCAGCCTTTTTCATTTGTAGTTGTCTGTACCCAGACATGTTATGCTTCCGTTGCCTGTATGCTCTGTATGTTGGGTCATGTGACCTCTGATTGTAAAAAATGCTATGATGGCTCTTCTGGGCCTTTATCTATATGAGTTGTTGAGTTATGTTGTGATGCCTTGTTGTACAGCACATACTTGCATGTTATGCGTACGTGTAATGTGTATTGCTATGTGTGGGATCCGACACCTAGTTGTTTACCTTTGGTAGCCTACCTTACAGGGAAATGTCTCCTAGTGCTTCCACTGAGCCTTGGTAGCTTGCTACTGTTCCGGAACACTTAGGCTGGCCGGCATGTGTCCTTCTTCGTTCATGTGTCTGTCCCTTAGGGGAAATGTCACGCATTGTTCCTTTAAGTCCATGTATCTTGCTACGACTTGGGTTCATACGTTGATGACCCACACGTTCGTTGCTGGGTCATGTATGCCTGTCCCTGTAATTTAGTGCCACTTTTGGTTTATAACTAGTCATGTCGGCCCGGGTTCTCTGTCATATGGATGCTAGCGACACTATCATATACGTGTGCCAAAATGCGCAAACGGTCCCGGGCCAGGTAAGGTGGCACCCGTGGGGATACCGTGCGTGAGGCCGCAAAGTGATATGATGTGTTACAGGCTAGACCTGTGTGAGTTAGGATCGGGGTCCCGACAGCTTTGGTATCAGAGCCTGACTGCCTGTAGGATTAGCAAGCCAAACTGGTCGAAGTCGTGTCTAGAAACTCTTTAGTTATGTAAGGGAATTGATTGTGGAAGGGAACGTAAGGCTCTTTTACTCCTTTACCCCATGAACTTCTGATCTGAGTCATCTTCTCCTTTTCTACGGGGATTAAGAACTAGGATTCTCATTCTATTTATCAGGATCACGTTATTGTGGATTCATCCCTCAGTTCAATTTCTACTACTTCTGTCTGTTCAACTGTTGGTCTCAGAACCTTGACATTATGATGTTAAGTGGATATGCTACCCTTTTGCTTGGATCTCAAAAGTATTTCGAGCATTTGCAGCCGTTATGCTGTCCGAGTCATCCCAGGTTTCTAAATAATCTGATGCATTTGCAAACCTTTCCTCCCTGTTTCCGATGTCCTTTTAGGCCAGATTAACCACACTAGACGGTGAGTTGCGGTACTCTGTTACCTTGACACATAGGTTGGAGGAGTTATTATGGCCCTAAGTATCTTAGAAGATCACACAGTAATGCAGCAATACTTTGTATCCTCAGCATGATGGTTTTGGCCGTCATTTTCTAAAGCATCCCGTGATGCCATTTAGTTAGTAGGCATTATATTTCTGGGTTCTTGAACCCTAGATTCATTCTACTTACTTCATGTTGATAGTATTTGCTCGTTCCTTTAGGTTATTAGTAACCTTGTGATAGTCCTCGAGGTCTGTGGTATATCCTTCTTCCAAATACCATGAACCATCCTTGGCAGAAGTTCTTCTGAACCAAAAGATCACGACCCGAGTGCTCTTGAGTAGTACTCCATTCATATTGTGACTCTGCCAATTCTACTTTCTGCATGGGTTATCCGGAAGAAATATGTGGAACTCGTTCGACCTATTAACCTATGCATCTACAACTCAGACAATCATATGTTTCCTGAGTTGTCCCCCTTTGATTATATTCCGATCCTCGTCTATCAATTGATAGTCAGGAGTAGTCGTGCACTTGTGTTCATCGATGCCTTTTACTCTTGTGATCCGTCAATTCATTCTACCTCGGAATGACTAGGAGAAACAAACTCCAGTACCTTATCCATATCCCGGATTTGGTCAAAGAAGTTGTACTTCGCAGATGAAGAATGCTAATGCAGCTTCTAAACTGTTCTATCCTGGAGTATTACCATCTTTATGTCAAGAATGTCGTGAGAATTGCATTATCTCTTATGAATTCTTGATGTAGTAATACTTCTTGCCATTACTGTTCATCCCTCGGTTTCCGAGTTATTGTAACCGGAATGCCGATAAGTGAATTGTGATGTGTGAAATCAATACTCCTAGCAACCCTGTTGCTTGGTAGTTAAATGGACATTAATCTCATTCTTAGCATGATGGTTACCGAATCATCATCCTAAGATTGATCGTGCTACCTAGTCCACTTTCCTGGTGCACTCCTTGACCAATGAGTTAGGATTATTCATCCCTTGCTTATTAGATCATATCGTCTTGCCCTGAAAAGCAAGATTGTTCTCGGACTTAGCAACATATCGGTGGTTTGTGATATTCCGAATATCTTCTCGGAAGTATTACCAGGTTGTCACCTAACCGCTATGTTGAGTTCGTGATCAAGTTGGTTCCTTATAAACCACCACTTCTCCAAGACTCTGTGTTGGATACCCTGAACTGGTTGGTTAAGCAAAAACAATAACTTGGAGAGTTGGAAGATGAAAGCTTGCCAGCTTAGTTCATCTCAAGGGGTATGTTTGCGTGTGTTGAAGATAGATGACATCTTCATCAATTGGTCCCTGTGAATCAGTTGCTGGACCTATTGTCATATTAAAACTTTGATTTGAGTATGGGCTATCATCAAATCAAATCAGAACCAACGATGTTCATAATGTTGTCTTACTCGTGGTTTATCCCTCGAGCATACACCATTATATCTCCTGGGTCTGACCAATACTATCACTTGTTCACATAATTATGGAATTCCATCTCCATGGAAACCTGGACGAATTGTTGTTGAGCTCATCAGCAACACTGCTACCTTCTCCATGATTTTGTAGGACATTAAGCTAGTGTTGGAAACTTTGTAAGCATTGCCTTCGTGTCTCGTTCATGAGGTATATGTTGGATGAGAGAAGAAACTTTCCCTAATTCATGTGTAATTGTTGTAAGTTGCCACCGTGAGTTGAGAAAGTTTATTTTGCCTCCTGTGGAATCATCCCAAGTCAGTCATGCATACGTGCGAAGTATTCTGTGGTTTGGAGCTTTGCAACCTTCACTCCATATGTATCCTTAGCACACCAAGCCACTGATTGATTGTCTTAGGAGAAGAAGTTCCTTCTTAAGATCCGGACTTATGTAAGGACTTCGTTATCCGCAATGATGGTTCCCCAACCCGAACTTGGTAGTGTTTCATCGTAAGACTACTACGTGGTCATGTTTGTCTTGGACAACGTGTTCACAAGTATGTAGCAGAACCAGCTCATGTTCTGGAGCTTGCTATCGTAGTTCATTTCCTGAGAATCTCGCAACGCCGTCTCGTCGATTTGTGTTGCAAACTATCATCTTTCTTTCTGGACTCGATGAGTCTGGAATATTCTGACACCAACCAGAACTAGATCTCAGGCAGATATGATGGTTGGAGCATTTCCCAAGAACTATAATATTGGTCTCTCGATTACCGGTAAAGTGAATGTCGTGGCCAACACACCTGGCCGGAAGACCTATTGTTGTAGTATCTTGAAAGAAGAAATTGGCCACCTCCCCATAAGAACTTTGTAGGATTTACTTCCTAGTTGTTCCTTATGGATTCTTGTGCTTCCGAAGTCCGACCTTTACTTGATGGCCATGTTGATGCTTTTAAGCATTGACCGTGGTACCTAGTACATCAAGGAGAACATTAGAAGCGGAGTGCTAAATGTCTCTCGGTCGATCATCCAGATTTTTGCTTCCTTGGCTCCGCTAAGGTAGAATTTGAGAAGGTGTTATCCTCCTTTGCATCTGCATCGTCCACCACTATTCATCATGGTAGTATGTGATGTTGCCAGGATCCTTGACACGGATATTGGTAAAACCTTGATGAATATGGGAATACTCAAGTTCTTGAGAGCACGCACAAGCACTAGGTGTTATCCTCGACACTAACCGGGATTGCTTCCAGTGTTCTTGATTATATTATACACCCTCAAGAGTAGATTTACTCTCTACTGTTGGGATTCTTCCTAGTTACCAGAATCATTCCCAACATTTGCATTTTGTTCCCAGCTTGCACCACCATTTGCAAATTTTCCATGGATTGCCTTCTCAGCAACTGCTGTTCAGGATTATCTTCAAGAGTGGTCCTGCCATGGGTCCCATCCATCTCTGATGATATCCAAATCATCCCTTGTGTTGTCTTTAACAAGATAGTCCACATCATCCATTCAGGATGAGTATGTCATTCTTTCGGACTCCGTCAAACGATCGACTGTGTTTGCCTTAGGCTGGTATAGGGAATCTCAATGATACCTATATCAAAAGTAATTCTTTTTTGCCACTTAAAGAAATAATTCTACGAGTCACCTTCCCTAAAGGTGCCCCGTCTTGTGGTATTGTTACCATCACCTTAGGTGTGGAATTATTGCCGTCAAGTGAATCTTCATCGTTTGTTTCACTCCATCCCTTTGGATGTGTGTCCCGTGTCTCAGCTCAAGAGATGTTTCGACGTCTCAATCCATGAGTTGATCTTGAATTGCTCGATCTTCGAGAAGATCAAATCTTGTAGAACTCACGTTCTTTTGTTATCGTGTTGGATGAAGCTTTGAAATCAAAGATGCCAGGATCAACATGTTGCAAACAGTCAACATACTTATGAAGGACACTTGGTTCATGAAGATTGTGTTAGTTAGTGTCCCCTCTGATTTCTTATCTCACGTCCTGAATCTCGGGACGAGATTCTTGTTTAGTAGGGGTGAGTTGTCACATCCCTAGCTTCTGGTAATGCACTAGGCTAGCCTCATGTGTGCATCATGTTTAATCTTGAAAGAAACTTGAAATGGGGATTGCCTAAACCCTAGCAGTAAAGCAATTCAACTAGGGTCAATTAAAATCTTTTCAATGAACCCAAAATGCCCCTTGGAAAAGTTCATCATTTTTGGATTGATTAAAAACCTCTGCCCAAAATGCTGCACACATTTCTAGGACCATTCTGGATTTTTGGATTAAATCATATCTTATTTGCATTAGGGCATTTAAATTTTATATATTATTTTAAATGCTCAAATAATCCCAAACTGAAATGTTCCATGTTGGTTATATGCTAAACAGTGGGCATGAGCAGTTTGGTGATTTTTGAAAGTGCCTAAGTATTTTTAATAAAGCCCAGAACAAAAAAATATAAAACAGAAACAGAATTTAAACAGAAGGAAATGCTTACCTGTCCAGTCTGGTGGCCCAGGAGGTTCGGCCCAGCCCACCTGGCCCTCCTCTGTCGTCTACCTCGTGCCAGAAGGCACAAGGGCGCGTGGCCGCCGCGCGCCGGCACACGCCGGCCACCTCCTACCTCTCTGCTTGCCTCCTCGTCGCCCTGAGGTTGCCACGCACCTCCCTGCCTCTCTCTGTCACTCCTCCCCCCCTCTCACTGGATCCCCTTCCCCTCCCCTGCTTCTCCTCGCCATGGCCGAACGCCACCATCGCCGCCGCTCGCCGTAGCCATAGCCACCGGCCACCGCACACCTCGCAACCATGCCCAGAAGAGTCGCCGCAGCTCCGTCTTCCTGTTCCCTCGACGTACTCGAGCTGGGGAGCACCGCAACGCCCTCAACGAGGTCGTCTTCAACCTTCTGCCCCCCCAGATCGCCGGAGATACTCCGTCGTCGTCCGTGCCTCCCCGCGCTCGCCGTCTGTCCCCCTGGAATCTCTGTAAGCTCCCGTCCTTTTCCCCCCTCTCCGTTTGCCTTTTTGTGCACCACATCGACCCCGCCGAGCTCAGCCGCACCCGCCGCCGCCACCGCACTTCGCCGTCGTGGCCACAGCCACGTTGGCTTGATTCCAAGCACGGCATCATCTTCACCGCAACCGTAGAAGCCCGTAGCACCTCCCCGCTCACCTCCCCGAGCCCCGCAGCGCCTAGCTCGACGGAGCCCGAACTCCGGCGCCGCCGCAAGCTCGTTTCCGACGAGCTCCGGCCACCCCAGCACACACCGTCGCCTCCATTAGATGCGCGAGATCCCCAGCTACGCGTAGCACCAAGCCGCCGTCCAAATGGTCGCCGGAGGGCGAATCCCGAGCACCGCCGCCACGTTTGGCCTCGCCGGCGTCGAGCCGCCGGTGGTTTTGACCCCGTTTGACTCCGGCTGGACCCCCCTGTGTCCATGACATGTGGGGCCGGCCGTCGTTTAGTTTTAATTTAAGTTTTATTTAAGTACTAATCTATGTGCTTAGCTCTGTGAGTCACTGACACGTGGGGCCAACCCCTGTTAAATTAGTTTAGTTAAAACTAAACTTAATTAGGCCCTGAGAGACTGACATGTGGGCCCAGGCCCCACCAGCAGTTTAATTAGTGTTAGTTTAAAACTAACTAACTCTGTTAGCTAGTGGGTCACTGACCAGTGGGCCCCACTGGTCAGGTTTGACCCGAACAGCCCCTGTTGACTTGCTGATGTCAGCATGACCTAGTGCTGACGCAATAAGTGTTTTCTGGAATTTTAAATAAATCTAAATGATTTATTTATTTCAGAAAATAGCCAAAACTTCTAAAAATCATATAAAATCAACCGTAGCTCAAATGAAAATAAATTATATATGAAAAATGATCAGAAAAATTCAAGGAATCTGTTTATCGCATTTTCATGCATGTTTGAACAAGTTAAACCTGCTGATCAGGTCAAATCAATTAAATGGCATTTAAATAATCACATATGAAGTTTGAATTTGAACCTTTGGTTCAAACCAACTTCATTTAATTGTGTTGCTAGTAGCATTAGCTCAATAAACAGCATATTGCCATGTCATCATCATGCATCATATTGTCGCATTGCATTGATTGTGTTCTTTCCCTGTTTGTCGGTTTTGTCCCCTCTCAGTAGACGACGTTCCGACGATGAGTTCGATGACACCGATGAAGACCCAATGTTATCTTCAGAAGTGCCAGGCAAGCAAACCCAATTGAGCATTCCGATACAATCCCACTCTCTCGCTCTTGCTCTCTTTTACTGCATTAGGACAACAACGCTTCAACTGTTACCTGCTGCGGTAGTTGAACCACTTTCCACTGCATGACCCGTCATTGCCATAGTAAATAGTTAAAACCCACTAGTATGAGTAGGAGTTGTTTGATCCATGTTGTGCCTAATCATTCATGCTTTCTGGTTATGCCTTCTATTGCTTAGAGTTGTGTCAGGTCTGATTCATCGGGGATGAATTGGAATGTGATGAACATGTCCTACTGTGTGTGAGCTAAGTGTGTGAACACGATTTGGTAAAGGTAGCGATGAGAGGCCATGTAGGAGTACATGGTGGGTTGTCTCATTGCAGCCGTCCTCAGGAACTGAGTTCTGTGTTGGTTGATCCATGACCAGTTACAACCATGCATTGGGCCCGAAACCAATGGACCCTCTCGACTTATTAATCAACATGATCTCTGTCCAGGAGTTGCAACTAGTTTCTGGTGTTTGTAGTTTACTAGAGGTCGTGCGCAGCGCTGACCCTCGGGGTGGGCTGTGACGCGGCAGGTACGTGGCACGGTGTACCGATTGCCCGTTTGGTGATGCGGGAACCCTGTACACATCATTTGGGGCCGTGAGCGACACCCCGGCCGGATCTCCCCACGGATGGAACCCAAATAGGCAATAAACCTGGACGAGAAACTTGTGTGGTTAGTCAGGTCGTGGCCGACACCCTCGCTGGGCCTCCGCTTGAAGGTTGCTGAGTACATGTTGTGTAAACGGCGGTAAGTGGTGAGAGCGTGTGTGAAGAAGTACACCCCTGCAGGGTTAAATATAATCTATTCGAATAGTCGTGTCCGCGGAAATGGACTTCTAGGTTACCTATTACAGTTCATAGACAATGAAAGTGGATACTCTAAAACGCGCAAGATAAGCGTGAGTGCTATGGATGGCCTTCTCATAGGGAGACGGGAGCGGATCCATAGTGGTGTATTGATTGGTGAATATGTGGACTCGTGTGCGCCACCTCAAAAGAGTTACTTGCAGTCGTAGTTAGGATAGCCACCGAGTCAAAGCTGGCTTGCTGCAGTCAAACTCCACCACCCCCTTTGTTGATACTGATGCATATGTAGCTAGTTCTGATGTAAGACTTGCTGAGTACCTTTGTACTCACGTTTGCTTAATTATGTTTTTGCAGAGAGACTTCAGTCTCGCTAGTGGTTCCGCGTGGACTTCGACGTTTAGCTTGTTACCTCAGCTACGATCTTGTACCTTGGAAGTGTCTGGTAGATAGTCAGGCTTCTCAGCCTTTTTCATTTGTAGTTGTCTGTACCCAGACATGTTATGCTTCCGTTGCCTATATGCTCTGTATGTTGGGTCATGTGACCTCTGATTGTAATAAATGCTATGATGGCTCTTCTGGGCCTTTATCTATATGAGTTGTTGAGTTATGTTGTGATGCCTTGTTGTACAGCACATACTTGCATGTTATGCATACGTGTAATGTGTATTGCTATGTGTGGGATCCGACACCTAGTTGTTTACCTTTGGTAGCCTACCTTACAGGGAAATGTCTCCTAGTGCTTCCACTGAGCCTTGGTAGCTTGCTACTGCTCCGGAACACTTATGCTGGCCGGCATGTGTCCTTCTTCGTTCCTGTCTCTGTCCCTTAGGGGAAATGTCACGCGTTGTTCCTTTAAGTCCTTGTAGCTTGCTACGACTCGGGTTCATACGTTGATGACCGACACGTTCGTTGCTGGGTCATTTATGCCTGTCCCTGTAATTTAGTGCCACTTTTGGTTTATAACTAGTCATGTCGGCCCGGGTTCTCTGTCATATGGATGCTAGCGACACTATCATATACGTGTGCCGAAATGCGCAAACGGTCCTGGGCCAGGTAAGGTGGCACCCGTGGGGATACCGTGCGTGAGGCCACAAAATGGTATGATGTGTTACAGGCTAGACCTGTGTGACTTAGGATCGGGGTCCCGACAACCCCAGAGTATCTTGACCTAGCCCCCTGCAAGAGGGAACTGACAAAATAAACTGGGCACTGCACCATCTTCTTCCGTATGTCCTCTTGTATCTACGCAGATCCGTCCTTGTCGGGACCAGAGCTTGTCGGGGAAGCCCCCTGTTTGTCGTGGGATGTGCTTGCCGCGGCTGCTGGCTCATCATCTGCCTCCCTCTCCGCTACTAATGCAGCACTAACCACTTGATTTGTTGCCGCTAGGTACAGCAGCAACTTTTCTTGTGGCTTAGGTGCGACAAGTATTGGAGTGGAGGACAGGTACCTCTTCAAGTCTTGCAGCGCTGCCTCCGCTTCCAGAGTCCATTTCATTGGACCTGCCATTTTCAAAATTTTGAAAAACGGCAGGGCGCGTTCTGCAGACTTAGAGATAAACCTGCTGAGAGCAGCCACGTAGCGGGCAAGTCTTCGTACATCCTTGACGCGCTTCGGTGCTTCGATCTGCTTGATGGCCTTGATCTTGTCGGGATTGGCTTTAATCCCCCTCTGAGACACGAAGAACCCGAGAAGCTTTCCGGAGGGGACTCCAAATACGCACTTCTCGGGGTTGAGCTTGAGCTGGATCTTGCGCAGATTTGCAAAGGTTTCATCTAGATCTTGTATCAGAGTAGCCCTATCTTTGCTCTTGACCACTATATCATCCATGTAAGCTTCCACATTTCTATGTATCTGTGGCTCAAAAGCAGTGTGGACTACTCTTACAAACGTTGAACCAGCATTCTTCAATCCGAAAGGCATGTGTATGAAGCAATAAGTGCCACATGGAGTAATGAACATTGTCTACTCCTCATCTTCTTCAGCCATGAAGATCTGGTGATATCCTGAGTATGCATCAAGAAATGAAAGCAAGTCGCATCCAGCCGTGGCGTCAACAATCTGGTCAATGCGCGGCAAGGGAAATGGATCTTTGGGACAAGCTTTATTCACATCAGTGAAGTCAATACAAAGCCTCCACTTCCCGTTCGCCTTCCGCACGACTACATGATTTGCTAACCACGTGGGATGGAGCACTCCTCTGACGTGGTCTGCCGCTTCCAGCTTCTTGATTTCTTCTGCTATGAATTCTTGGCGCTCCACCGCTTGCTTTCTAACCTTCTGCTTGACGGGCCGCGCGTGAGGACAAACGGCAAGCTTGTGCTCAATCACTTTCCTGGGAACATCGGGCATGTCAGACGGTTGCCATGCAAACACGTCGACGTTCGCCTGCAGGAAAGCAACGAGCGCGCTTTCCTATTTGGGGCCAAGCGTAGCACTGATGGTGAAAGTACCACCAGTGTCGTCCTCCTTGGCGGACACCTTCTTGGTTGCTGGTGGAGCGGCCATCGTCTTCTTACACTTGCCGGTGGAGCTCGATGGTGCATCCTCGACGGCAGCGCAGCACTCCGAAGAGGTGCGTTTGCCGGAGTGGGCTCCAGAGCTCTTGCCGGACTTGGTCTTGTTCTTCCCCCCGGGAGCTTCAGCGGCAAGTGGCTTGCTATCTGTTGCGGCTGCTGCATCCCGGTAAATCTTGTCGGCATAGATAAGGGCATCCTTCTTGTCGCCAAGGACAGAGATGACGCTTATCAGGCCTGGCATCTTGAGCATGTTGTAGGCATAGTGAGAGGCTGCCATGAACTTGGCGAGTGCTGGACGACCAAGTATTCCATTGTAGGGCAATGGAATATCGGCAACGTTGAAAGTGATCCTCTCAGTCCTGAGTTCAGCTCTCCGCCAAATGTCACTGGCAGCGTGATGTTCCCCTTCGGCTTGCTCCTTCCCGGGCTGATCCCTTGGAACGTGCCGGTTTCCTCGAGCTCGCTATCGGGGATCTGGAGTTTCCGGACCACGCGGAGGAGATCAGGTTCAAGCCGGCCCCGCCGTCAACTAACATCTTGGTGACCTTGAGGTTGCGGATGGTTGGTGAAACCAACATCGGCAAGCACCCGACCGCAGTTGTGCGATCAGGGTGGTCCTCAATGTCGAAGATGATAGGCGTGCTGGACCACATCAGAAGTTTGCGCGACTCGACGGGTGGTTCTGCCGCATTAACTTCCCGCACAAAACTTCCGTGGCTTTCTGAAACTCCTGCTCGCTGGTTTCTCCGTCATCCATGTCTTCATCGTCGTCTTCGTCTTCATCCTTGTCGCGGCCGCGGGGAGGTCTGTCTCCTTGCCGCTGCTTGGCCTTGCCGCGGCGTCCTCCCCGGCCATTGAATGGCCGCTTCTTGCCGGACCCTCCATCACCTCCCTAGGCCTTCTCCTTGTCGCGTCGCTCGTACTCAGCTTTTTGCTGCTCGACGAGGTATTCGACTTTCTTGCAGTTTTGGAGATCGTGGCCCTTGGTGCGGTGGATCTTGCAATACTGCTTGTCGGTGCCGTCCTGCTTGTCGGCGGCCGCCACAGCCTGGCAGTTGGTGCACGCGGCAGTCTCCTTGCCGGAGCTACCAACTTGGGCTTTCTTGGCGCCGGCCTCCTTGCCGGACTGCTCGACGACTAGCACTTCCTTGTTTTTCTTCTACCTATTGTTCCGCCGCCGGTTCTTCTTTGCCGGGGCGGCATCTTCGCTGTCGGATCCCCCAGCTCCTGTATCTTCTCCGGGGAGTTTCATCCCCTCCTCAGCGCGTGCGCACTTGTCGGCCAAGGCGTAAAGCTCACTGACGTCTCGGATCTTGCACATCGCCATCTCCTCCCTCATCCTGCGGTTACGCACGTTCTGGTGGAACGCGCTGATAACCGCGGCAGGGTGGACGTCTGGGATGTTGTGCTGGACGCGGCTGAATCTCTGGATATACTAGCGCAGGGGTTCTCCTTCCTTCTGGGCGAGTATGTGGAGGTCACTCTCCTGGCCATTGGGCTTGTGGCCACCTGTAAAGGCGCCAACAAACTGATGGCACAGGTCAGCCCAAGAAGAGATGGAATTCTCCGGCAAGTGCATGAGCCAAGATCTGACGTTTGGCTTGAGCACCAGCGGGAAGTAGTTCGCGAGTATTTTCTCGTCTCGTCCCCCAGCAGCCTGCACCGCGATGGTGTAGATGCTGAGGAACTCCGACGGATGTGTCTTGCCATCGTACTTTTCCGAAACGTCGAGCTTGAAGTTCTTCATGTTGGGCCACTGGACTTGCAGCAGCTCACGGGTGAACGCAGGGCAACCTACCGCGTACGGCAAGTCGACTGGTCCTCCGGGCGCGTGCATGTCAACAGCGGGCCCAGCGCGCCGGTCTGATTGACGCCGCGCTTCTCTCTGACGCTCGATGCGGGTTCGAGCGTCCTCTTGTTGTCGATCGTCAAGAACTTGGCGCTGATCGCGGCGAGCTCGCGGATCTGACGACGCAGTGGAGTCGTCGTCGAGGGTGATCCGACGAGTCGGCGATTTTGGCCTTCGGGGCAGGGAGTGCACGGTGGTTGCACCCCCGGCAGTCTTGTCGCCATCAGCCCGCGCCTGGCTAACTTGCCGCGGCCGCGATGTGCTCGGCTGCTGCGGGGTGTCGCCGTTGGCGAAGGCGATGAGGCTCTGGATGGTGGCCCTCCAGTCGTCGGCCTTGTCTGCCGCTGGAGGGAAGTCGAGGAGCAGTTGAGCTCGAGCTAGAGCTTCTGCTGGAGTGGCGGGGAGCGGTGGCGAGCAGTGCGAGGAGCGGGATATGCTCGGACTTCTAACTACGTTAGAAGGAGCAGCATCCCGTCCCGGTGACCGCGCCTTGCTCGTGCCAGCATGTTGGTGCGCACGCTGGCGTTGAGCGTCCCGAGATCCGCTAGCTTGACCTTGACCCAGCAGGCATATGGTACCTTGAGTACCATGACGCTACCGTTCCCGCGCCTCCTGAGAGGGGCGCGGTGCGTGCACGGACGCCGAGGTTTTGGAGTGCGCGTGGTCATCCACCTTGTCCATGGACTTGGCGGCGCCGTGAGTTCCCTCGTCGACGTCAGTTCTTCCGCCGGCGTCTACCCCACCAGCCGTTGGCTCCGGCGGTGGCGGGGCCGACGCGAACGGGCCTGCTGCCTCCGAAGCCTTCTTCTTCGGTGGCATGTTGATGAAGTCGATGAAGTTGATGAAGTTGGTGAAGATCTAGCTCGTGTGACGCCGGATCGGGTTCACACAACCTCGACGCACCCCTACCTGGCGCGCCAAAGATGTCGGGGAAACTGGTCGCCCACGAACACCTATGGGACCGGAGCCCCTTTTCGGTACGGCAGGGGGCGGAGGATGCACAAAGAGCGGATCGAGGCGAGCACACGAGCAGTTTACCCAGGTTCGGGCCGCACGGATGCGTAAAACCCTACTCCTGCTTTGGTTTGTATTGCATTCTTGCTCGGGAGCGAGGAGAGCTACAGTATGCTCTAACCGCTGGCCAGACCGAGCGTGAGAGTGATCGATGTTCGGAACCCCTTCTACATTGCGCATGGGCCTCCTTTTATAGGTCAAAGGGGTCACCGACAGGTGGCAACACGGAAGGGGGTAAAAATGTAAAAAGAGTGGTAGTTGGAACAGTGTTTGTATAGTGCTCTATACCTAACTCTGACGGCAGGGGACAAGGGCATTGAATGCCCATCACCATCACCCCAAACAGTGCAAAAAGTGACCGTCAGGGCGCCACCGTTCGCCACGACGGTGGCCATGTCATCGCCGCTTGCCATCGTGTACCCCTGGCTGCACAGCCTTCCGCCACGTGCGCCTGGAAGGGTCCCAGGACGACACGTGGGTAGATGCGCTGGAGCGTGGGTACTGAGTGGAAGCTTGCCGCGGCAAGTGCCTTGCCACGGTCGCTATCTTGTCGCGCCTGGGAGCTTGTCGCTCACCGGGCCTTGCCGGGACGCGTGGCGCATCGCGGCAAGCTCTCTTGAGGTGCCTTGGTTGGCCTTCCCGGCAAGCTCCTCTCGCCGGGGTCTCGTGTCTTGAGTGATTTTGTGCCTTGAGTGGCCTTCCCGGCAAGCTCCTCTTGCCGGGGTCTTGTCTTCTGGACTTGGATACTTTGTTCTTTGAATGGCTCTAAAGGAACCACGAGGGGATCTTGGCGGTTGCCTGGCAAGCCTTGCCGCGGGACGCTGCAATTGCCCGTGCACAAGTTCGGGATACTAAGGTACCCCTACTTTAGTACACCGACACCAGTGTTGTCACAGAAGAGAGTCACCGGGCCCGACGCGCTTGGAATAACTCCTTGGTCGGTGATGAACTCCTTCCACTAGTAGATAAAGGGACATCAGACCCGATTTGTTTGGGCCTTTAGCCTCGGTTCTTGAACCGGGACAAAAGTGTCAGTACTAATGCTCTGACCCTTTAGTCCCTGTTCGATCCAGAACCGGGGCAGACGGGTGTCCACGTGGCCTGTGCGCCGAGCCCAGGCAGGAGGGGCTTTGGTCCCGGTTGGTGGCACCAACCGGGACCAAAAGGCATCCATGCGTCAGCATTTCTGTGGCTGTGGTTTTTGTTTTTTTTTTGAAAGGGGAGGGG
>LR738714.1:706476613-706501899 GCA_902687465.1 Secale cereale
ATCAATATATATATATATATATATATATATATATATATATATATATATATATATATATATATATATATATATATATATATATATATATATATATATATATACATACAGAGAGAAGTAATATCGACCACCTCTCCTTCTCCGAGAGATTGGTCGAACAACAAGTTCTCGTATATCTATCCGACACTACCGGGTACATATATACAATAATTATCTCTTACAAATATAATCTCCTATACGATGGATGCATGGTCCACATAGTATTATCCGTCTGGCGCGATCACGTGTTCAAGGAAGAATGCCGCCAATTCCTCTTGAATTGCTCACATACGATCTGGTGTTAGGAGTTCATCCCGCATCCGAAACATCTAATTTGAAGTAGGGGGTCAATACATGAAATGATGCTATAAAATTGTGAATATTATTAATTGCTTACGCACTTCAAATTGTGCTTCAGAGTAGCCCCGCTCACAGGTCGTGTGGCGGATGGACTCGCAAATGTAGTATCCACAGTAATCATTCCCGGGTTCCTGCCACAACTACTTTACAAGAAATAGAGGTCAATCAAACTGATAAGAAAGAATGCCAAATGGTATTGATGAAACTAGCGCTTGAATCATGATATAGGAGATGCGCGGAACATGCTACTATATAATACTTACTTTCGGATGTCTAAATTCTAGCTTCTTCGGCAGTCCCGGAGCTTTTTTGGTGAATTTTCTCCAAACCCTGCCAGACAAAGAAAACAATTACTTGATATCAGAAATGAACAAAGTTGCTGATATGCATGGTGGATAATATTGATCGATTTAACTTACCTGTCGAGCATTTGAGTCATGTCCGCATACTCCTCGGGATCTTTACGTTTAGAGTCCAAGACAGTTACTACTCCCTTCTCAAGCTTAATCTCTAAGAGAATATAGTGGAAGCTGCGCACGCATGCATGAACTCATCAATTACATTACTATAACCTTGACTGATATATAAGGGAAACCAAATATGCACAAGACAGTAACACTCACTTGAAGTTGTAAGGAAAGAGTATTATATCTTTGTTTTCATTTACCACCAACGATCGTAGCAAGTTGGTCTCGGTATCTGAGGGACGCCATTTAACCTCGGTTGCATCTATGAGGTATGTGTTAATGAACCCAATATCACCTACTTGTCTTTTCTTGAATTCGACGATCTTCAATTTGCATAATATAGTGAGGATAATTATAAATACATGCAATGAAAGAGATCAGCTATATAGAGAGACTTAATGACAGAAGTAGTACTACTTACAGACAATAGCAGGTGACCGTTGCTTTATCGAGGGCCAATTGATTGAAAAACTGATAGAACTCCTCAAATGGAATAAGCAACAGCTCAATTCCAACGAGGTCATGCTCCGGTTTAACTCCCACATACAAGCTATCCCTCCCCCCCAGACTCTCTAGAGATTTTCAAGTACCAATCATGCAATCTTCGCATATTCGTTGATAGAGATCTTTCATTTTTGAAGAGAGGCTTCCCGTACTCGTATCTTTGTATCTGCACGTCCAAGAAATCATATTGTACATCGTCGGACACGTAATCTCCAAGATTGCTATAACCGGGCACCATCCTCGGATCATTAGCGACCATGTCGCTAGACACCTTGAGCGGGGGGCACGATTGGTGCGCTTGTTCGCCGAGCTGGGCAATTTGTTTCCCAGCTCGTCCTTCTGCTAACCTTTGATCACTTTTAGTACTTCCCGTCCGCTTCGCTGCTTGAAGTGACTTTTCAATCATGCGGTCATAGTTGTCCTCCGGCTTACTTTTCGTTGGTTGCTTCAGGGCAGCAAGAGTGCTCTTTGCTTTCACCGGATCTATCTTCTCCTTCGGAGGTGGATTTCTCTGTGCTTTCAACCCTTCAAGCCAGTCCTTCAGTTCGCCTTGAGCGATCTTCGTGTTTTCCTCGTCGGACCTCTCGTATGGTAACTTCTCTAGAGGCGTGAGAGAAGGACCGAATCTGCATCGCCTCCCGCCTCTGGCTGTACTGCTAGACGTCGCCAGACCAGATGAAGCGGATGTCTTCTTTCCTTGCTTACGCGTCGGGCAGGAGCAGCCGGAGCGGCGGCAGGTCTCTTCCGCCCTTGCTGACTAGGCGGAGAAGGAGGAGCAGGCTGGCTGCTCGGGCGCGCCGGCGCAGGCGGAGAAGGAGGAGGCTGGCTGCTCGGGCGCGCTGGCGCAGGTGAAGGAGGCGGAGTGCGGCCACGCGCCGGAGAAGGAGCCGGAGTGCCCTGATCGTTACTCGCCGGAGGAGGAGGCGGAGTGCCCTGACTCACCGGAGGAGGAGGAGGAGGAGGCGGAGGCGTCCAGTTGAGAATGTTGATGAGGTCCTTCCGCCATAGGCATGGTGTCTTCAGTGAAGAACCCAGCCGAGTCTCCCCTTCACCGGTAGGGTGGTCAAGCTTGAGCTCCTCAAATCGCTCCGTAATTTCATCCACCATCACCCTAGCATATCCTTCTGGAATCGGCCGGCAGTGAAAAGTGTCGCCGGGTCCGGTAGGAAAAACAGAGCCAGCAGCCGCCTTGACCTTCAGATTTATCTACTACGTCATAAGGTGGCAATTTTGTACCTCCGTGATAGCATCCACGGGATACCTGGCAGTAGCCGTCAAGACATGCTCCGGCTGAAGCAGCTCGGTGGAAGCCACGCTGCTTCTCTGCTGAGATGGCGGGGTAGCTTCGGGGGAAGCTTCGGCAATTATTTTGTCCCGATTTGCTTCCCGTTCCTCTATCGCTTGTATTCTGGCCCGCAGTGCCTGCAGTTCGGTCTGCTGCATTTTCTTCCTCCTCTCGTGGCATTTGTAGCCGCCTACGTCCGGAAACCTAGCACTCCACGGAAGGGAGCCTGGCGTGCCTCGTGTCCGTCCAGGGTGCTCAGGATTCCCGAGGGCCATTGTCAGCTCGTCGTTCTCTCTGTCGGGGAAGAACGTCCCTTCATGCGCTGCTTTGATATACTGCCGAAGCTTTCTGAGTGGTGTTTCCAATTGCTTGTCCGTCCAAATGCACCTCCCTGATACAGGGTCCAAGGTTCCGCCAGCCCCGAAGAACCAAGTCCGGCAACGGTCTGGCCATTGCATTGTCTCTGGTTTGATCCCTTTCTCAAGAAGATCATTCTCAGCCTTGGCCCACTTAGGCCGGACTCTGAGGTAGCCACCTGACCCCGTGCGATGGTGATGCTTCTTCTTCGCAGCATTTATCTGCTTTGTCGCCGACATCTTCTTACTCTTTTCCGATGTCTTATAGGCCACAAATGCGGGCCAGTCATCTTTGATCTTCTCATATATGCCCATGAATTCTGGAGTCTCTTTATCGCGGACAAACTTATTCAGTTTTTTCTTCCATGCCCTGAATTGGTCTGCCATCTTCGAAAGAGCAGCAGACTTGATTAATTCCTCTTTAACTGGATTCGCCGGATCATCCTCTGGCGGTAGGATCAAATTTGACTTCAGCTCAGTCCAAACTTTCTGCATATCAGTGACATAAGACACCTGAGTGTCTTTTGCAGCCGGCTTTAACCATTGATGGATGCTGATCGGGATCTTGTCCCTAACCAGAACCCCGCACTGATTAACAAATGCGTTCTTTGTCCGGATGGGTTCAATTGGCTCGCCGGAGCGCGAGATTTCTGAGATCTCAAACTTTTCATCCGGCCTCAACTTTTTCTTCGTGCCTCGTCTCTTTAACGAAGATTTGCTCGATCCGGAGGGCTAGAAAAAGGAACAAAGACGAGAGTTAATGAATGCATCAATTAACTAGTCAGCACAGGCTTAACTAACATATATACCTCCTGGCCGGACTCGGTTCGGTCACCGGAGCCAGCATGTAATGCCCCGGATGTAATACTTTCCCTTTTGGGTATATAATATATCTCCGGCTTCATCTATTTCCATTCCGGGTTCTTTGTCTTTCGGGTTTTCGTCGTTTTGTCATGTGAGTGTGTGGCATTCATTCATATCATGTAGACGTGTGCATCGCATTGCATTTGTGTTGTCGTTTGCATCCGGTTCCACGCGTTCCTTCCCGTTGTCCGTTTCGCGTTCCGGAGCTCCCTCACGTGTCCGTGACGTCCCGTAGGCCTACTTTGGTGTTTGGGCGTGTAACGTTACCGGTGTGCCGCGAGACTTGTCGTGTGTTGTTGTTTTGTTGTGTGCAACCCGCCTCTCAAATCTCGTCGCGTTTGGACTCCGTTTGCTATCCCATCAGTTATTCGTGTGGGTCCAAAGTGCCTTCGCTTTGTGGCCCGAAACACCCCTACAGCATCTACTACCCTCTCCTAGGCCCATCTAAACTTTCCCCGCGATCGGATCCATCGGATCGCGATCGGAGGGCTCTAAACACACCTAAATCCCCTAACCCTAGCTATCTGCTATATATTAGACCCTAGGTTCATTTTGGGCATCCCTAACCCTAGCCTCTTCTTCCCCACATCTCCACCTCAAAATTTGGATCTGGCCACCCACTCCTCTCCACTTGGCAGCTCCTCCCGCAGGAACCAGCCGAACCAACCGAGCCGCCGCCGCAGTCTCTCGATCGACAGATCGATCGCCGGCAGGTCAACGCTCCAGCCCCGAGCTCCTTCGCCGATCGGGCCCGTCGCCAGATCCCTCGGCCTGCCCTGGACCACTTCCCCGACGGCCTTCCAGCACGGCCCATCCCGCGGGACCACTTCGCCCCGCATCGCCCGCGTCGGCAGGAGCGAGGCCACCGCACCTCTGCCGCGCGGGCCGCCGCCTCCGCGCCGGGTGGGCCGCCCAGCACTCGGGGCCCAGGCCACCGCAGCCTCCCGGGCCGCCTCCATCCCGCGCCGCCGCTCCAGCTGGCTGGGCCGCCCCAGCCAGGCCGCCGCCGCCCGAAGCGGGCCGCCAGCTCGCCGCCTGCGCACCGCTGGGCCGCACCCCTCCACCGCGCCGCCTCCTCGCCTCGCCCGTCCGCTTCGTCTGCAGGCCGCCACCGCGGGCCCATCCGCTGCCCGAGCCGGCCCGTCCAGCCTCTCCGCCGATCTGGCCCGTTTGCTGCAGATCTAGGTTATCTCAAAAACCTAAGTCCCAGATCTATTTGTGTGTCTGATGCATTATTAGATCTGCTCTAACTTTTTGTGTGTAGCTCCGTTTCGCGCAAATAGCATGTCCAGACGTTCATGGTGATTAGCACTACGTTTTATCTTTTTGTGTCATGCATGTTAGAGGTCATCTAGGTGCTTATTTTTCTGTTGCAAGAGTGCATCGTGTTATAAACTGCTGTTATGTGTTGTTTTTATGCCATCTTTGCATAGTGATATCTTTTAGCTCGTTTGTCCGAATGATGCAAATGACATGTCCACGTGTTCGTCTTGCCATGCTCTACATGTTGCTTGTGTTAGGTTGCATGATAGATTTATTCTTGCCATGTTTATCATCGTTGCAAAGTGCCATGTGGATGTGATGTTGTTTCACTTGTTATGAAATGCCTTCTTGTTGAGCTCATTGCTATCGTTGTGTTTATCTCCATGAAGCATGCTTGTGGGTTTCGGAATCACCATCATGTGTACTTTGATGAGGTGCTTACCACTTGCCATGTTTAGTTTCGAGGTGACTTAAACTTGCTCGTTTAGATGTCATGATGAAACTGCTGTTTTAGGACTTAGTGGTTTTTCACTAAGTCTGAAATCTGTATCGTTCCGATGCCATGTTTGCTTGCTGCTCTAGGACAAACCATGATAATTTTGGAGTGGATCTTGATTGTTCCTTGTAGTATATATTGTTGGCTTTCCATTCATGTTCTCACATGCTTATTTGAGTGTCTGTAGCATGTTTAACTTTTGCTCCAAAGTTTCAATAAAATTCTGCTGCCAGAATTTTATTGTCAAGTTCAATATGTCCAAGCTTATTGCTATTGCTCCGTGACTCCTTTGGGGGTGCACCTTTGGACTTATTTGCTGCAGGATATGTCTAGTTTATGGTCAGTCCTTTGCCATGATGTTTGAGTGCTGTAGCTTAATTATTTTGAGCTCCGAAGTTGCTATGTTGCTGTAATTTTCAGCTTTCGCTCATTTCTTGTTTCGGGCATAACTTTTAGCCCGTAGCTCCGATTTCAGCGAGTCTTATATGAAACTTGATTGATTTTCTGTGTAGATTCATAATATCTTATTGTTATCATGTTTTGAGGTGTTTTGCTTGAGTGCTATTTTCCGTGCTCCGTGTGCATCCTTAGTGCATCCATGATGCATCCATCATTTTTGAGTGCGCATTGCATCTTGTTGATTTGTGCCTTGTGTGATTGTATTGTTTAGAGCCGGAAGCTGAGACCGAGTACGAGTACGAGCACGAGGTTACCAACGAGGTTGAGCACGAGGACCCTTCTTACGATCCGAACGACTTCTCTTCAGGCAAGATGACCGAACCCCGATAACATTACTATCTTTGCCTATTGCTAGTAGTTCCGCTCTAAAGTTTTGCCTCAATGCCCATGTTCTTCTTGTCAGCCTCCTACTTGTAACCATTACCATGCTTAACCACACTACCTATGATAACCGTTGCTTGGCTAAGTACGCTTCGCTCAGCCTTCTTATAGCATTGCTAGTTGCAGGTGAAGATTGAAGATGCTTGCTTCATGTTGAAGTTTTGTTGGGTTATATCACACTATATAATTGCTAAATGAAATCATCTATATATTGGCAAGGGTGGAAGGCTAAGCCTTTCGCTTGGTGATTTGTTCCACTCATGCCGTTAGGAACCGTTTAAACCGGTGTTATGTTCCTTGATTATGCGTTCCTAACATGGTTGGGGTGTATGGGACCCCCTCGATAAACCGCTAAGTGCTAAGTCTTTTCCAGCAAGTCCCAACATTGGTACTATTTGCCTAATAACTAATTAAACTTGCATAGGGAGTTATAAACCCTTTTTCTTAATTCAACAACCCGGGCCAGTGCTTCACATGAGTGTTGGTCCAAACTGGGGGTTACGTGCGGCCACCTCGAGGGAACTCAAGGTCTGGTAAAAACCTGTGGGATCGCCCATCTAGTCGTGGCCTGAGACGAGATACGCGCGGCTACTATCAGGGTGTCGGCACGCCGGGAGGATTTGCTGGATTAGCCTTACCTTAGTTCGGAGTATCTTGAGCACGGGATTCCGAGAATACTCGGGTCTTCCCACTTTGGAGTTGCGACTCCGCGGATCGTCAGCTTGTAATGGGTCAAGTTGGAACACCCCTGCAGGGTTATGAACTTTCGAAAGCCGTGCCCGCGGTTATGTGGCAGATGGGAGCTTGTTAATATCCGGTTGTAGATAACTTGACACAATGTTTCTAATACACTACCAGCGTGTGTTCCGTGACTGTCAATTTCTGAATAGGGATTCGGGAGTTGAACACGGAGGGGTTATGTTTGTTGAGCTCGTAGCTAGGATCACTTTGTGATCACTTCTCGACCGAGGCTTCTCTTCTCGCTCTCTCTCACGTAAGCTAGTTGCTAGTTGCTGCTGCAGACACTTACTCTTTTCTTCAGCCTTATCCTCTCCCAAGGCTTAAATAGTCTTGTAACCCGGGAACGGGATTGCTGAGTCCTCTGTGGTTCACAGTTACTTCACCACACCAGATGCAGGTCCAGTTGTGAGCTATCCAGGTGATGGCACCGAGCTGGATTGGGAGTTCGACGAGGAGCGTAGTCGGTACTATGTTCGTTATCCGGATGATCAGTAGTGGAGACTTCTACTAGGATTCGATCCGACCTGTGGTTTATTTATTTAAGTTTGGTATCTTGACATTTGGATTTTGCCCTTAGAGGGTTGTGATCTTCTTAATGTATGATGTTTGAGACTTGTATTGTATTTGTGTGACGTGGCGAGTGTAAGCCAACTATTTATGTTTACTTTTCCCCTCTTTTACATGAGATGTGCAAAGATTACCAAACTTGAGATCATTCTAGGATGGACTTATGCCTTTAAGTCATGCCTTGACACGTAGGAGGTATAGTTCCATCCTGGGCATTACAAGTTGGTATTCAGAGCCTTCTCCGACCTAGGAGCCCCTACTGTTCGATCGAAACGTTGACGGTCGAGTCTAGGCACACACTAAAAATATTTTGAGTCTTATATTATATTGGAGAGTAGGATTTCTTGCTTCTCATCTCCTTTCTCTCTGGTGAGGACTCCTGACGACTACTCTTGTCTCTCCTATCTTCAAAAATTGCACACATTTTATTTTTAAGAATCCCGCGAGTATTCTGGGATTGTTTCGATGTTCTTGTGACGAGGATATTGTTCTGAATGCCTCCTGACATTAGGGGTTGTGGCAGTGTCCCGGGGAGTTGAGCTTCGGGGTATTGTCGTCACAAGCATATCGCGGCAGTACTAAATACTTAAGACTGCCGACATCGAAAATCTCTCCTATACGGCCAGTGGCAAGATAACCCCGACATCACCCAGTACTGGGGAGGTAGTTCGGGAGTATTGCCATAGCTTGTTATATTGGATGCTTTTCGAAGGTCCGAGGTAGACAGTTTCCGAGAAAGACTGGTTATGTGTTGAAGGATGGATACACCTGGATGTTGGTTTAGAGTTGATTGCGCGGTGCTTCCCGTGTATCCCCAACACCTGATTGCATAACTGGAATCTTTCGGAAATTTATAGGTGGGTTTATCCAGTAGATCGTAGGCATTCTTCCAACGAATGCAGGTTAGTGAGTTCGGGGTTCTACATTGAGTGAAGTGGTTTATGACTGATGTTACTATCAGGAGTTGCATCTTAAAGGGTCCTTGGCTATGCTGATCCGGGGATTGCAAAACCTTTTTGTAATGCGTTCATATGCTTTCAGCACAAAGATGTTAGAACGAAACTCCTCTCTTGTGTTTGTTCCTTCCGTACCTTGTTGTTTTCTTATTTTCTTTTTGATCCCTATGTGGCTTCTCGTGAAGATTGATGTTATCATTTAACTGAGAATTTCATTCGTTCCTCTTGTTCGAATGATTTCATTCGTTCTTATTGTTCGAATGATTATTGTGAAGACTTGTTGCAATTCATTCCATTGATTCAGCTTATACCTTTTGTCAATCAATTGCTGATTCGTGGTCATCTCTTTCAGGATGGCTCCGAAAAGGGTTCCCAACGCTAACCCAGAGGCGGAAGAGGTCCCAGATCGTCCTCCTTCCCCTCCTCCTCCGCCTGAGGCTTGGAGAGCGATTATGCAGACTACAGCTCAGAACACCCAGATGTTGATGCAGATGATGCAACAGATGCAAGCTAATCAAGCTAATCAGGGTGTTCCAGGGAATCAAGGCAACTTCTTCAACCAGCAGCACCATGCTACTCTCAACCAGTTCTTGGACAATAATCCAAAAGCTTTCAGTTACTGTGTCGACCCTCTTGATGCTGAAAATTGGTTAACCGACATAAAGAAGCATTTTGAGTGCAGTAACGTGAAAGAAGATGATTATGTGAAGTTTGCAGCGTTCCAACTCAAAGATCAAGCAGCTGACTGGTGGCAGCAGTACAAAGACTCCAGGCCAGGTCAAGTGATCTCTTGGGAGAATTTCTGCAAGGATTTTCGCTCGCACCACATTCCTACAAGTGTCATCGAGGGTATGCTTGAGCAATTCCGCAACCTGAAGCAGGGCTCTATGACAGTCTATCAGTATAATGTCAAGTTCCAAAATTCGCCCTCTATGCTAAGCAAGACATTCCTGACGCCAAGAGCAAAATCTACCAGTTCCGTGGAGGTCTCAAAGATGAGCTTCAGCTTGCTCTCACTTTGTTCGAGCCTGATGAATTCGACAAATTCTATAACATGGCTTTGAAACAAGAAGCAGCTCAGCTTAAGATGGAGGCTTCTAAAAAGAGAATTCGAGATGCCGTTCACTCTTCCTCATCGTCTCAGTTGGCTGCGAAACAACAGAAATTCTGGCTTCCTCCTCCTCCAGTGATTCGAGCTCCTTACAACAACTCCAACAACTACAAGAACTCCGGTGGACGTGGTTTCTCCCACCCACCCAACCCGAGCAACCAGTCGAAGAAGCAGTTTCAGTCTCAAGGCTCCAAGTCAAGTGGTTCTCATTTCCGTCCTCTCTCAGAAGTGACTTGCAACAAATGCACTCAGAAAGGTCACTATGCCAACAGATGTCCGAACCCGAAGCGTCTTCCACCTCCTCCGCCTGTCAGTTCAGCTATTGTCAGGCATGATCCAAAGTCTGCAAGGGTGAATCTGATGAATGCAGCACAAGCGGAGAATTCTTCTGATGTCATTTTGGGTAACCTTCCAGTGAACTCTTTTCCAGCTAAAGTGTTGTTTGATTCGGGTGCTACATGCTCTTTCATATCATATCCATTTGCATCCAAGCACAACATTGTCACCAGAAGTTTGCCAAGGGAATTGTCAGTTGTTTCTCCAGGCAAACTATTGCATTCAAAGATATTTGCTCCGGATGTTTCTATTCGCATGGGAGATTATCGTTTTCTGGCTAAACCGGTGGTTCTTGGTAATTCCGACATTGACCTCATCCTCGGGATGGATTGGCTTTCTCAGCATGATGCTCACATTGATTGTGCACAGAAGGAAGTCAAGATGACTCATCCTGATGAAGATGTGATTATCTTTGCCTCCAGGGATAATACCATTAGGCTTTTCTCTCTAAATGATAAGGGCGAAATTAATCCCATATCTCAAATTCCGGTGGTGAACGAATATCAAGACGTCTTTCCTGAAGAACTTCCAGGCATGCCTCCACACCGTCAGGTGGAATTTGTCATTGAACTCGAGCCGGGTACTGAGCCAGCATGCCGGCGTCCGTACAAGCTCTCTCCGGATGAATTGAAGGAATTGAAGAAGCAGCTTGATAAACAGGAGAGTATGGGTCTCATCAGGCCTAGTACGTCTCCATGGAGCTGTGGTGTCTTATTTGTCAAGAAGAAAGATGGCACGGAGCGTCTCTGTGTTGATTACCGGCCATTGAATAAGAAGACAATAAAGAAAAAATATCCGCTCCCCAACATCAACGAACTCTTCGAGCATCTCAAAGGAGCTAAAGTGTTCCCTAAGCTTGACCTCCGAATGGGCTATCATCAAATTCGCATTCGCGAGGAAGACATTCCCAAGACGGCCTTCAGAACGAGCTACGGTTCATACGAGTATACCGTCATGTCTTTTGGTCTTGCCAATGCTCCTCCTACCTTTTCGAGGATGATGCATTACATCTTCAACCTCTATACTGGCGAGTTTGTGCTTGTGTATCTGGATGATATTCTGGTGTTTTCCAAGAATGAAAAAAGATCACGAAAAGCACTTACGTCTGGTTCTTGATCGACTCCGAGAGCATAAGTTCTATGCCAAGTTCTCCAAGTGCGAGTTTTGGCTCGATAAGGTTTTGTACCTGGGCCACATTATCTCAGCTGACGGTATTGCGGTAAATCCCAAGAAAGTTGAAGCAATTGTCAACTGGGAAGCTCCTCAGAACGTCAAGCAACTCCGCAGTTTTCTGGGTCTTGCCAGCTATTGCAGAAGGTTCGTTGAGAACTTCTCCAAGATTGCCAAGCCTCTTTCCAACTTGCTTCAGAAGAATGTCAAATACTTTTGGTCTCCAGAGTGTGAAGTGGCATTCAAAACTTTCAAAGAAAAGCTCGTCTCTGCTCCAGTTCTGACTCCTCCAGATGAGTCCAAGCCCTATGAAGAATTCTGTGATGCTTCTCTTCAAGGTCTTGGTGGTGTGCTTATGCAAGATAAGAGAAATGTGGCATACACTTCTCGTCAGCTCAAGCCAAGTGAGAAGAACTATCCCACACATGATCTCGAGCTAGAAGCTATGGTACATGCTTTGATTACGTGGAGACATCTGTTGTTGGGCAGAAAGGTCGACATCTTCACTGATCACAAGAGCTTGAAGTACATCTTCACACAGCCGCATCTGAACCTCCATCAGACTCGTTGGGTTGAAATGATCCAAGAGTATAATCCCAGCATTGAATACACTCCTGGCAAGGCGAATGTGATTGCGGATGCTTTGAGCAGAAAGGCATATTGCTACAGCCTTCTTATCAAGCCGTTTCAGCCTGAGCTTTGTGAAGCATTCAGGAAGCTCAACCTCCAAGTTGTTCCGCAGGGTTTTCTTGCAAATCTTCAAGTTGCTCCTACCTTGGAAGATCAGGTCCGTGAGGCCCAACTCAGTGACACCATGGTGAAGAAGGTGAAACATGCTATTGCTAAGGGCATTCCGAAATACAAGTGCTTCCGTGTTGATGAGAGAGATACCTTGTTCTTCAAGGACAGACTCGTTGTTCCCAAAGGTGATCTCAGGAAGCTCATAATGGAAGAAGCACATGATTCTCTCCTTTCCATTCATCCTGGCAGTTCCAAGATGTATCAAGATCTCAAGTAGTCTTACTGGTGGACACGCATGAAAAGGGAGATTGCCCAATTCGTGAATGAATGTGATGTTTGCAGAAAAGTGAAAGCAGAACATCAACGTCCAGCCGGTCTTCTCCAACCTCTTCCTATTCCCAAGTGGAAGTTCGATCACATTGAAATGGACTTCGTCACTGGCTTTCCTAAATCCAAGCGAGGGAATGATTCTATCTTCGTGGTGATTGACAAACTTACCAAAGTCGCTCACTTCCTGCCAGTCAAAGAATCAATCAATGCAGCTCAATTGGCAGAGTTGTATACTTCCAGAATTGTGTCCTTACATGGCATTCCTCAAGTTATATCCTCAGACCGTGGAAGTTTGTTCACTTCAAGGTTCTGGGACTCCTTTTAGTCCGCCATGGGCACTAAGATCAGGTTCAGCACTGCATTTCACCCTCGGACTAGTGGTCAAGTCGAGCGAGTGAATCAGATTCTAGAAGACATGCTCAGAGCCTGTGTCATATCCTTTGGCATGAAATGGGAAGACTGCCTTCCATTTGCCGAGTTCTCTTACAACAACAGCTTTCAAGCAAGTGCAGGCAAAGCTCCGTTTGAAATCCTCTATGGCAGAAAGTGTCGTACCCCTCTCAACTGGCCTGAAACAGGCGAACGTCAACTCCTTGGCAATGACTTGATCTCAGAAGCCGAAGAAATGTGCAAAGTCATACGTGAGAATCTCAAGGCCGCTCAGTCGCGTCAGAAGAGCTACTATGACGACAAGCATCGTGATTTGGCTTTCAACATTGGTGATCATGTCTATCTCCGTGTGTCTCCGATGAAAGGCACCCAAAGATTCGGTATCAAAGGAAAGCTTGCTCCTAGATACGTCGGGCCTTTCAAGATTCTTGGCAAAAGAGGCGATCTAGCCTATCTACTTGAGCTCCCTCCCAACTTCGCCAATGTTCATGATGTGTTCCATGTGTCTCAACTTCGCAAATGCTTCAAGGCACCTGAGCGCATGATTCCGTTTGAAGAGATTGATCTTCAACAAGACCTGTCCTACCGAGAGCATCCAGTTGCTATTCTCGAAGAAACCGAACGCAAGACCCGCAACAAGTCCATCAAATTCTTGAAAGTCAAGTGGTCACATCACACCGACCAAGAAGCTACGTGGGAACGAGAAGATCATCTTCGTTCCGAGTACCCTTCCTTTTTCCAGTCCTAGATCTCGGGACGAGATCTTTTTGTAGTAGAGGAGAGTTTGTAATGCCCCGGATGTAATACTTTCCCTTTTGGGTATATAATATATCTCCGACTTCATCTATTTCCATTCCGGGTTCTTTGTCTTTCGGGTTTTCGTCGTTTTGTCGTGTGAGTGTGTGGCATTCATTCATATCATGTAGACGTGTGCATCACATTGCATTTGTGTTGTCGTTTGCATCCGGTTCCACGCGTTCCTTCCCATTGTCCGTTTCGCGTTCCGGAGCTCCCTCACGTGTCCGTGATGTCCCGTAGGCCTACTTTGGTGTTTGGGCGTGTAACGTTACCGGTGTGCCGCGAGACTTGTCGTGTGTTGTTGTTTTGTTGTGTGCAACCCGCCTCTCAAATCTCGTCGCGTTTGGACTCCGTTTGCTATCCCATCAGTTATTCATGTGGGTCCAAAGTGCCTTCGCTTTGTGGCCCGAAACACCCCTACAGCATCTACTATCCTCTCCTAGGCCCATCTAAACTTTCCCCGCGATCGGATCCGTCGGATCGCGATCGGAGGGCTCTAAACACACCTAAATCCCCTAACCCTAGCTATCTGCTATATATTAGACCCTAGGTTCATTTTGGGCATCCCTAACCCTAGCCTCTTCTTCCCCACATCTCCACCTCAAAATTTGGATCTGGCCACCCACTCCTCTCCACTTGGCAGCTCCTCCCGCAGGAACCAGCCGAACCAACCGAGCCGCCGCCGCAGTCTCTTGATCGACAGATCGATCGCCCGCAGGTCAATGCTCCAGCCCCCAGCTCCTTCGCCGATCGGGCCCGTCGCCAGATCCCTCGGCCTGCCCTGGACCACTTCCCTGACGGCCTTCCCGCTCGGCCCATCCCGCGGGACCACTACGCCCCGCATCGCCCGCGTCGCCAGGAGCGAGGCCACCGCACCGCAGCCGCGCGGGCCGCCGCCTCCGCGCCGGGTGGGCCGCCCAGCACTCGGGGCCCAGGCCACCGCAGCCTCCCGGGCCGCCTCCATCCCGCACCGCCGCTCCAGCTGGCTGGGCCTCCCCAGCCAGGCCGCCGCCGCCCGAAGCGGGCCTCCAGCTCGCCGCCTCCGCACCGCTGGGCCGCACCCCTCCACCGCGCCGCCTCCTCGCCTGGCCCGTTCGCTTCGTCTACAGGCCGCCACCGCGGGCCCGTCCGCTGCCCGAGCCGGACCGTCCAGCCTCTCCGCCGATCTGGCCCGTTTGCTGCAGATCTAGGTTATCTCAAAAACCTAAGTCCCAGATCTATTTGTGTGTCTGATGCATTATTAGATCTGCTCTAACTTTTTGTGTGTAGCTCCGTTTCGTGCAAATAGCATGTCCAGACGTTCGTGGTGATTAGCGCTACGTTTTATCTTTTTGTGTCATGCATGTTAGAGGTCATCTAGGTGCTTATTTTTCTCTTGCAAGAGTGCATCGTGTTATAAACTGCTGTTATGTGTTGTTTTTATGCCATCTTTGCATAGTGATATCTTTTAGCTCGTTTGTCCGAATGATGCAAATGACATGTCCACGTGTTCGTCTTGCCATGCTCTACATGTTGCTTGTGTTAGGTTGCATGATAGATTTATTCTTGCCATGTTTATCATCGTTGCAAAGTGCCATGTGGCTGTGATGTTGTTTCACTTGTTATGAAATGCCATCTTGTTGAGCTCATTGCTATCGTTGTGTTTATCTCCATGAAGCATGCTTGTGGGTTTCGGAATCACCATCATGTGTACTTTGATGAGGTGCTTACCACTTGCCATGTTTAGTTTCGAGGTGACTTAAACTTGCTCGTTTAGATGCCATGATGAAACTGCTGTTTTAGGACTTAGTGGTTTTTCACCAAGTCTGAAATCTGTAACGTTCCGTTGCCATGTTTGCTTGCTGCTCTAGGACAAACCATGATAGTTTTGGAGTGGATTTTGATTGTTCCTTGTAGTATATATTGTTGGATTTCCATTCATGTTCTCACATGCTTATTTGAGTGTCTGTAGCATGTTTAACTTTTGCTCCAAAGTTTCAATAAAATTCTGCTGCCAGAATTTTATTGTCAAGTTCAATATGTCCAAGCTTATTGCTATTGCTCCGTGACTCCTTTGGGGTGCACCTTTGGACTTATTTGCTGTAGGATATGTATAGTTTATGTTCATGTCCTTTGCCATGATGTTTGAGTGCTGTAGCTTAATTATTTTGAGCTCCGAAGTTGCTATGTTGCTGTAATTTTCAGCTTTCGCTCATTTCTTGTTTCGAGCATAACTTTTAGCCCGTAGCTCCGATTTCAGCGAGTCTTATATGAAACTTGATTGATTTTCTGTGTAGATTCATAATATCTTATTGTTATCATGTTTTGAGGTGTTTTGCTTGAGTGCTATTTTCCGTGCTCCGTGTGCATCCTTAGTGCATCCATCATTTTTGAGTGCGCATTGCATCTTGTTGATTTGTGCCTTGTGTGATTGTATTGTTTAGAGCCGGAAGCTGAGACCGAGTACGAGTACGAGCACGAGATTACCAACGAGGTTAAGCACGAGGACCCTTCTTACGATCCGAACGACTTCTCTTCAGGCAAGATGACCGAACCCCGATAACATTACTATCTTTGCCTATTGCTAGTAGTTCCGCTCTATAGTTTTGCCTCGATGCCCATGTTCTTCTTGTCAACCTCCTACTTGTAACCATTACCATGCTTAACCACCCTACCTATGCAAACCGTTGCTTGGCTAAGTACGCTTCGCTCAGCCTTCTTATAGCATTGCTAGTTGCAGGTGAAGATTGAAGATGCTTGCTTCATGTTGAAGTTTTGTTGGGTTATATCACACTATATAATTGCTAAATGAAATCATCTATAAATTGGCAAGGGTGGAAGGCTAAGCCTTTCGCTTGGTGATTTGTTCCACTCATGCCGTTAGGAACCGTTTAAACCGGTGTTATGTTCCTTGATTATGCGTTCCTAACACGGTTGGGGTGTATGGGACCACCTCGATAAACCGCTAAGTGCTAAGTCTTTTCCAGCAAGTCCCAACATTGGTACTATTTGCCTAATAACTAATTAAACTTGCATAGGGAGTTATAAACCCTTTTTCTTAATTCAACAACCCGGGCCAGTGCTCCACATGAGTGTTGGTCCAAACTGGGGGTTACGTGGGGCCACCTCGAGGGAACTCAAGGTCTGGTAAAAACCTGTGGGATCGCCCATCCGGTCGTGGCCTTAGACGAGATACGCGCGGCTACTATCAGGGTGTCGGCACGCCGGGAGGATTTGCTGGATTAGCCTTACCTTAGTTCGGAGTATCTTGAGCACGGGATTCCGAGAATACTCGGGTCTTCCCACTTTGGAGTTGCGACTCTGCGGATCGTCAGCTTGTAATGGGTCAAGTTGGAACACCCCTGCAGGGTTATGAACTTTCGAAAGTCGTGCCCGCGGTTATGTGGCAGATGGGAGCTTGTTAATATCCGGTTGTAGATAACTTGACACAATGTTTCTAATACACTACCAGCGTGTGTTCCGTGACTGTCAATTTCCGAATAGGGATTCGGGAGTTGAACACGGAGGGGTTATGTTTGTTGAGCTTGTAGCTAGGATCACTTTGTGATCACTTCTCGACCGAGGCTTCTCTTCTCGCTCTCTCTCACGTAAGCTAGTTGCTAGTTGCTGCTGCAGACACTTACTCTTTTCTTCAGCCTTATCCTCTCCCAAGGCTTAAATAGTCTTGTTACCGGGGAACGGGATTGCTCAGTCCTCTGTGGCTCACAGTTACTTCACCACACCAGATGCAGGTCCAGTTGTGAGCTATCCAGGTGATGGCACCGAGCTGGATTGGGAGTTCGATGAGGAGCGTAGTCGGTACTATGTTCGTTATCCGGATGATCAGTAGTGGAGACTTCTACTAGGATTCGATCCGACCTGTGGTTTATTTATTTAAGTTTGGTATCTTGACATTTGGATTTTGCCCTTAGAGGGTTGTGATCTTCTTAATGTATGATGTTTGAGACTTGTATTGTATTTGTGTGACGTGGCGAGTGTAAGCCAACTATTTATGTTTACTTTTCCCCTCTTTTACATGAGATGTGCAAAGATTACCAAACTTGAGATCATTCTAGGATGGACTTATGCCTTTAAGTCGTGCCTCGACACGTAGGAGGTATAGTTCCATCCTGGGCATTACACAGCATCACGGTCTCCTTCTTGGACCGGCATTGGGTCACCGGAGCCGTCCTCACGGTCTACTTCTTCCATGTTGATACGTCCAAAACGTATCTATAATTTCTGCTTGCTCCATGCCTCTTTTGGGTGATATTGCTATGATATTTATACACTTCCATACACTTTTGATCATATTTGGACTAACCTATTAACTCAATGCACCCCAGTGCCAGTTTCTATTTTCGGCTGTTTTTGTATTTCAGGTTTTCCCATTACGAGAACTGCCAGAAAAATCCCGGAAAAATTATATAAAAAATCAGCGTTCCAGAAGCTTCCCGGCACCCGAAGTACAGCCGGAGGGGGGCCACCAGGGCTCCAGGCGCCCTGGTGGCGCGACCCCCCTCCTGGCCGCGCCAGGGGGGGCGCCTGGGCCCCCAAGCCTCCGCTGATGCCCCCCTTTGGCATATATTTATATCGTGTCCCGAAACCCTCGAGACGGAAACCCTTTTTCGCGAACTCATCTCTGTTCCACCGCCGCCGCGCTTCCAAGATCGGGAGCACCAGGAGAACTCTTCCCGGCACCCTGCCGGAGGGGAGGATCACCACCGGGAGCTTCTCCACCACCATGGACGCCTCCCGGATGAGTTGTGAGTAGTCTCCCTTGGACCATGGGTCCATGACCAGTAGCTATGTGATGTTCTCCTCCCGTTCTTGTGCTTCACTAATTAGTCCTCGTGAGCTGCCCTACATGATCGAGGCACATATGTAATCCTTATGCTGTTGCTATGATGAGTTTGCTGGGATCCGATGGATTGTGAGATTATGTTCAGATTGTGTTTGAGTAATATATTTGATTCACCTCTTTTATATTTATGTTTGTAAGTAATTCTTGCATGTTCTCCGTTGTTATTTATTGCTTTGGCCAAGTAGTAGGTAGTGACTCCAAGAGGGAACGTTATGCTTGATTGTGGGTTCATGCCCCTCGATGACTAGTTTGAGTGACAGAAACATGAGTCTAGGGGATGTGTTGTTGCCACAAGGGGGAAAACAACGGTGCTTGTGCCCGCGGGTGCAAGGATTGTTTACTTTACGCAAAGTTCTTTTAATGCAGTTGTCTGTTGCTTTGAGTTTACACTATGGGTGAGACTCGCAACTTAATACCAGCGAGATGTTCTGGATAGATATCTCAAGGTGGATGATTAGTAGTAGATGCAGATGGATTTCGGTCTACTTGCCTTGGCGTACCACCCATGCTTTGAACCTCTACCTTTCTTGCAACGTAGTTAGCATTGGTTTGCGCACATGGTCCTGTCAATTGCCCAGCTATAATTCGTTTACCTCACATAGCTGTTTTATCGTCTTTTGGGAGAGAGACATCACTAGTGAACATCATGGGACCCCGGTCCATATTACCATCATTGATCACATCCGCTATTTACTTTCCGCTTTTATTTACTATTTGCAGCAATACCTATCACTATTATCACTTGCGTTTGATCCTTTGTAAACGACAAGGCCGGAGGGATTGACAACCTCTCTGTACTCGTTGGGAGCAAAGTTATTTGTATCTATGTGCAGGTCCACGTTGATTTCTAATATCTGGCGCCGTTAGCAGTTGACACCTTCTTGTTGAAACTGGGAGTCTCAGGGAAATCGATCCTTGGTATCTTTGCCAAGGGAAAACTACCGCTACACTGCATCTCAAACCTTCCACTTGGGGTAACCAACGAGGGGCGAGAAGCCATCAAGCAAAGTTTTCTGGCGCCGTTGCCAGGGACTCCACTCTTCAAGATAGGGGAGTTGCATGCTATCTTTTATCTTTGATTTTTAGTCTTGTTAGTTTACCTTTCAGTTTTCTTTATGTCTTTTCACTAGTTTTGCTTAATGGAAAACAACAAAAATATGAGAGAGCTTTATAAGCTCTACCTTGCTTTGGGACATGATGTGTTTGAAGAGAAAATTTAAAAACCTATGGAACTTATTATTTGCATAACAATCATGATGGTGGTGATGTTATTAGTATGTTTTCTTTGAATATCAATATCGCTAATGACATGGAAAGCTCTAAGCTTGGGGATGACACGTTTGATGAACATGATATTTTTAGTCCCCCAACTTTTGAAGAGAAAATTTACTTTGATGATACTTTGCTTCCTATATCTGATGATTACAATGATGAATATGATGTTTTCAGTCCACCTACTATTGAGGATAAAATTTATTATGATTATGATATGCCTCCTAAATACAATGATTACCATGATGGTTATGATTGCTTTACTCTCACTATTCCTAATAAGAAAGATTTTGCTTATATGAAGAGTAATGATACCTTTTTGCATGTGGATCATTGTAACAATGCTTTATGTGATGCTTATATTGTTGAGTTTATTCGTGATCCCACTGAAAATTATTATGAGAAGGGAACATATGCTTATAGGTATTTCAATGATATCAAGTTCCCTCTCTTTATGTTGAAGGTTTTGAAGCTGCACTTGTTTTGTCTTCCTATGCTTATTGCTTTGTGCTTCAATGAATTATTGTATTGCAATATTCCTATGCATAGGAAGCATGTTAGGCTTAAATGTGTTTGGTATTTGCTTCTTGATGCTCTCTTTTGTTCTTCAACTCTTATTCCTACGAGAGCATCATTAAAGTCTTAAGCCTATCTTTATGGCTATAAAGAAAGAGCTCTAGGGAGACAACCCTTGTTATCTTTGCTTTCAGTTTGTTCTTTCAGTTTTAATGGTCTTGATGTTTGTTACTACTGTAGCAACATCATTGTATCTTTACTTTTCAGCTTTGTGCCAAGTTTAGCCTCTTATTGCAAGAAAGTTCAAAAGTTGTGACGTGCTGTCCAGGAAACAGATTCTGTCCTTGGACAGAAAAATTCGTATAAAATCACCAGATCATCTTTTTGGTGTGAATTTTTACGACAGCGTGCTCTATATAATTGTCTTTCGTGTATCTGTTCTGAGTTTTTTGATTAGAGTTGCAGAAGTGCCCCGAAAAAATCATTTACTACCTGCTGTTCTGTTTTTCACAGATTCTGTCCTGTTTTGCCTTTCCTTCATTTTGCAAACCTAAAGCTTGTTTTTTCTTTGCAAAAACCTTTTGGCAATATTGAGAAACAGTATACCTTCAAGAATATCTTTATTTCCAGCAAGGAACAATTATTTTATTAAGGGTACTAACCTCGCTAATCAGATTATGATGAGTTATGTATGAAGGGAGTTTTCAAGTGTGCGAGGGAAGATGATAAAAAGATCCAGGAGTGTCAAACGCTCAAGCATGGGGATGCCCCATGCACCCCCAAGAAATATTCAAGGAGACTCAAGTGTCTAAGCTTGGGGATGCCCCCGTGCATCCCCTTCTCCATCAACATTATCATTTCGTCTTTCATTCCACTATATTTTTATCACTTCATGTGTTATGTGCTATGCTTGGAGCGTCTTGCTTTTAGTTTCCTTTTTAGTTTTCTTTAGCTTTTCATAACGAGTCGGAACTCAGCTTTCTTTATGTGGGAGAGAAACACGCTCCACTTCTACCTAGAACATAACATAGAATTTTCATGTCTATCTTAGCTGTGTGTGTTCTTTGTCTTTCAATAGCTACTATCATGTTTAGCTCTTAGTATTCATGCTTATCTTTTTAAAGAGCTTTTGTTTAGTTGGTTGCTTGAACTCTCTTTAGTTATCATGCTTATCTTATTAAGAGAGTTTGCTTCCGTTGCATTGGTTGATATGTCTATGATAAAGATGCTACGTGCATAATGGTGCTTAGTAGTTCATGTTTTCTTATGGTTAGTCTTAAATAGCTGGGGGGTTCCCAATGTGTTATTGGAATACCAACATGATTTGTTTGCCTATGATGTGGTATGGTTTAGTAATATCTTCCTTCAAGAATTTACTTTGATTGACTTGGCGTATGCTCACGCATATTTAAGACTGTAAAGAAAGTCTGTCAAGCCTTGATGATCTTTTGTTTCTGAGTAGCGATATAAACTTCCATGCCTGATTCAATGTTGCTTTGTCGCTCTGCATGATTATGACCGTCATTGCTCTCTTAGTTGGTCGCTCCCAGTCTTTTGCTAACCTCCACCTGTACTAAGCGGACTGACTGCTTGTGCATCCAAATTCTTTTAAACCAGTTATGCCATATGAGTCCACCATACCTTCCTACATGGTATTTACCTGCCATTCCTAATGGAGACTTGCATGTACCATCTCGAAATTATTCAAAGAAAAGCATTCCTATTTTGTGCCTCTGTTTTAAATTCATGAGGTAGTAGTAGTTAATTCATGATCTTTTTAAGTTGGACAAGCTTCATCCCGGGATTGCATGTATAATGTGCAAACCCATAATACGAGAATGAACTGGCATTGAGTGCGCCCGGCTCAAAAATAATATAACAGACAAACCCTCCTTCACGCTTTGTTCATGAGAAATCAGAAAACTTTGGCAGTGATAAACAAAGGAGATTAAGAGGATGTGATCGTCCTCATTCGGGAGCCGTTCCTCGAAACTTGTCCATCTCAAGAAGTGATTGAGTTGTCTGCTACCATTCGTTGACGGGACATGCATAATCTAAAAAAAATTATTATTACCTCTGTTTTTAAAACCAAGAGCTCTGGTACATGTTTTGTCTTTGTTTCCGACTACGGGTTTTCAACCTTGCCAACAAAAGCCACGGTTCGAGAGTCTCCACCTTCTTTTAAAGCACCAACTACTGAGAGCATGATTGTAATTCTGAGTGTAATGTGCATTGTCCCAAAGTAGCATTGTCATTTGCATAATTGTGATATCGTTTATTTTGAAATCATTGTATCTAGTCATCACTTAAACCTTGGAGGTGCCCCTGCATTTATGTTTTGCTTCACTAAAGGGGGCAAGCGAGATATCACTTTATCATATTTGCACACCATGCTCATTGCAAATCTATTTGATGTTTCAGTATCATATTGTAAAACTTTCAGTTCTTTGTGATTTTCTCATGAGGCAACTTAATTACTACAGATTCATTGTCTCAGTAAGCTTTTGTCATGCGACTACGAAAAAGTCCTATATGGTTAATAGCATGTCACCACAGAAATTATTCTTGTTATCATTTACCTACTCGAGGACAAGCAGGAATTAAGCTTGGGGATGTTGATACGTCCAAAACGTATCTATAATTTCTGCTTGCTCCATGCCTCTTTTGGGTGATATTGCTATGATATTTATACACTTCCATACACTTTTGATCATATTTGGACTAACCTATTAACTCAATGCACCCCAGTGCCAGTTTCTGTTTTCGGCTGTTTTTGTATTTCAGGTTTTCCCATTACGAGAACTGCCAGAAAAATCCCGGAAAAATTATATAAAAATTCAGCGTTCCAGAAGCTTCCCGGCACCCGAAGTACAGCCGGAGGGGGGCCACCAGGGCTCCAGGCACCCTGGTGGCGCGGCCCCCCTCCTGGCCGCGCCGGGGGGGCGTCTGGGCCCCCCAGGCCTCCGCTGATGCCCCCCTTTGGCATATATTTATAACGTGTCCCGAAACCCTCGAGACGGGAACCCTTTTTCGTGATCTCATCTCTGTTCCACTGCCGCCGCGCTTCCAAGACCGGGAGCACCAGGAGAACTCTTCCCGGCACCCTTTCGGAGGGGAGGATCACCACCGGGAGCTTCTCCACCATGGATGCCTCCCGGATGAGTTGTGAGTAGTCTCCCTTGGACCATGGGTCCATGACCAGTAGCTATGTGTTGTTCTCCTCCCGTTCTTGTGCTTCACTAATTAGTCCTCGTGAGCTGCCCTACATGATCGAGGCACATATGTAATCCTTATGCTGTTGCTATGATGAGTTTGCTGGGATCCGATGGATTGTGAGATTATGTTCAGATTGTGTTTGAGTAATATATTTGATTCACCTCTTTTATATTTATGTTCGTAAGTAATTCTTGCATGTTCTCCGTTGTTATTTATTGCTTTGGCCAAGTAGTAGGTAGTGACTCCAAGAGGGAACGTTATGCTTGATTGTGGGTTCTTGCCCCTCGATGACTAGCTTGAGTGACAGAAACATGAGTCTAGGGGATGTGCTGTTGCCACAAGGGGGAAAACAACGGTGCTTGTGCCCGCGGGTGCAAGGATTGTTTACTTTACGCAAAGTTCTTTTAATGCAGTTGTCTGTTGCTTTTAGTTTACACTATGGGTGGGACTCGCAACTTAATACCAGCGAGATGTTCGGGATAGATATCTCAAGGTGGATGATTAGTAGTAGATGCAGATGGATTTCGGTCTACTTGCCTTGGCGTACCGCCCATGCTTTGAACCTCTACCTTTCTTGCAACGTAGTTAGCATTGGTTTGCGCACATGGTCCTGTCAATTGCCCAGCTGTAATTCGTTTACCTCACATAGCCGTTTTATCGTCTTTTGGGAGAGAGACATCACTAGTGAACATCATGGGACCCCGGTCCATATTACCATCATTGATCACATCCGCTATTTACTTTCCGCTTTTATTTACTATTTGCAGCAATACCTATCACTATTATCACTTGCGTTTGATCCTTTGTAAACGACAAGGCCGGACGGATTGACAACCTCTCTGTACTCGTTGGGAGCAAAGTTATTTGTATCTGTGTGCAGGTCCACGTTGATTGCTAATATCTGGCGCCGTTAGCAGTTGACACCTTCTTGTTGAAACTAGGAGTCTCTGGGAAATCGATCCTTGGTATCTTTGCCAAGGGAAAACTACCGCTAAACTGCATCTCAAACCTTCCACTTGGGGTAACCAACGAGGGGCGAGAAGCCATCACATGTGCATTGGGTCACTGGAGCCATCAATATCATAGCCTAGATCTTCCAGCTGCAGCTCTCTTTCCACCTGCTCATTGGTGTCGTTGAGAAACGGCAAGACGGCATCTTGTCCGTCTGCGATTATGTCCATCAACATCGCTTCTTGTGCTAGGTCTCGGGTGTTGTCGTCCATAGTTTCTACAAATATTTACAACATGCCAATTATTATTCAAACATGACAGATGGATATATTAATGGCAAACGTAGAACTAGCTTCGACCCTCGACCCCTGGACGGCCCTCGACGGCTCACCGATCCACAACCCTATACCCCCACATGTCACATTTTGTCTAGTGTCAAAGGATTCAACAAAACCAGTACTTCATCATTAGGCGAAAGTAACAGTCGCATGATGGTACGAACTCTCCAAAGTTATTTTGGAACGGAGTCCCAGATAGGATAATTCATAACAAAAGACGGATTATCCTATCAGGAACTCCATTCCAAAATAACTTTGCATAACTTCGTACCAACATGCCCCGGTTACTTCTGGCAAATGATGAAGTCATGGATTTCTTCAATACTTTGACACTAGCTAGGCAACCTCTCTACCCCTCGACCCTCGACTGCTCGGCGATCCACAACCCTAGACCCCCTCATGTCACATTTTGTCTAGTGTCAAAGGATTCAACAAAACCAATACTTCATCATTAGGCGAAAGTAACAGTCGCATGATGGTACGAAGCTCTCCAAAGTTATTTTGGAACGGAGTCCCAGATAGGATAATTCGTAACAAAA
>LR738714.1:706502155-706518053 GCA_902687465.1 Secale cereale
TGACACTAGCTAGGCAACCTCTCTCGACCCCTCGACCCTCGACTGCTCGGCGATCCACAACCCTAGACCCCCTCATGTCACATTTTGTCTAGTGTCAAAGGATTCAACAAAACCAATACTTCATCATTAGGCGAAAGTAACAGTCGCACGATGGTACGAAGCTCTCCAAAGTGGTTTTGGAACGGAGTCCCAGAAAGGATAATTCGTAACAAAAGATGGATTATCCTATCAGGAACTTCGTTCCAGAACAACTTTGCATAACTTCGTACCAACATGCCCTAGTTACTTCTGGCAAATGATGAAGTCATGGATTTCTTCAATACTTTGACACTAGCTAGGCAACCTCTCGACCCCTCGACCCTCGGTCCCTCGACGACCCTCGGCCCCTCGACGACCCTCGGCCTCTCGACCCCTCGACCCTCGGCCTCTTGACCGCTCGACCCTCGGCCTCTCGACCGGCCCCTCGATGACCCTCGGCCCCTCGGCGATCTCTCGACCCTTGACGACCCTCGGTCGCTGATGTCTACACAAGCTTCTACTCTTGTAGACTATGTTGGGCCTCCAAGCGCAGAGGTTTGTAGGACAGCAGCAATTTCCCTCAAATGGATGACCTAAGGTTTATCGAACTCAGGGAAGTAGAGGTTGAAGATGGTCTCTCTCAAGCAACCCTGCAACTAAGATACAAGAAGTCTCTTGTGTCCCCAACACACCTAATACAACTAGGAGTTGTATAGGTGCACTAGTTTGGCGAAGAGATGTTAAATGGCAAGTGATATGGATGATAGGAGTGGCAAAGCAAAGTAATATAAATCTGTAATAAAAAGTGCAGCAAGAAAACAAGTGGTAAACGTGAGCACAAATGGTATTGCAATGGTGGAAACAAGGCCTAGGGATCATACTTTCACTAGTGGCAACTCCCAACAACATTAACATAATCAAATCACAAGATATTTCCCATAAAACATGCAATGGAGACGCACCCGGAGGTCATTCCTTCGTTTTCAAGAGAGGACGAGAATTGTGTAGGGCTACAAAAGCACACCTCAAAGTTCGTAGTTATCAATCTAAGGATTTCCCAGAGTCACCGCGGCCATCCAAAGAGAGTCCCACAATCACCACAACATATCTAAAGGATAGTCAAAGACAAGCACCAAGAGACTCTCAATCTTCAATCAACACACAAGAGAGAAAATCACTCATGAAAATATTTTTCTAATCCATGTCCAATAGACCGCTGTCACCTTGGTCTCAGGGATTATACTAGATAAAGACAAGTGAGTACATCAATCCAATACATAGAGGAAGGGGAAATATCATGGGATCACCCTAGATTAACATAGCCTATGATCACAACGAAGATCACATCATGGGAGAGAGAGATAACCACATAGCTACACGTACGAGCCCTCGGCCCCGGAGAAGACTACTCACACATGGACATGGTGAGGAGGAGGTTCATGATGGTGTTGATGGAGAGGTGCAGTCCCACGAGGAGGCGGTGGCCGGCGGCGGCCACGGAGGCGGTGGCGGCGAGGAGGAGACGGCGGCGGCCCTAGGGGGCGGCGGCGGCCCTTGGGGGCGGCGGCGGCCCTAGGGGCAGCGGCTCCTTGGCCCCACTTCTTCTTTGTGGATGGTGCTGCAATGGTGCTGGTCCTCCCCTCCAAGACGGCGGCTCGGGAGGAGGAAAATTTGTGGCCCTTGGTGACCTAGGTTTCCTCTCTTTATATAGACTTTCGGATTCCCGTCATCAGATTTTGGGCCTCAGTAAAACGGGCTTTACTCGGCCGTCCGGACTCCGATTTGGACGAATTTTATATCCAGAAGCAACGCCTCGAAATTCCCCACAACTTTCGCAACTTGACTTTTTCCGTTTGACGTCGCCTTCGGGCCGGGACGTGACCATCTTTAGAAAACGTTCTCAGAAAGATTTCAGGAAAGTCAGAGTCCTACTCCAATACGACTCCTTTTGCGTTTTTGTCAATTTCCAAGTAATTCCTACACAATAAAGTGTAAAACAAGAACATTGTGCACTTTTGCAACCATTAGTAGGTTAGTCCAAATATGATAAAAAAGTGTATGGAAGTGCATAAATATCATAGCAATATCACACAAAAGAGGCATGGAGCAAGCAGAAATTATAGATACGTTTTGGACGTATCAACATCCCAAGCTTAATTCCTGCTCGTCCTCAAGTAGGTAAATGATAACAAGCATAATTTCTGTGGTGACATGCTATTAACCATATAAGGACTTTTCACAGTCACATGACAAAAGCTTACTGAGACAATGAATCTGTAGTAATTAAGTTGCCTCATGAGAAAATCACAAAGAACTGAAAGTTTTACAATATGATACTGAAACATCAAATAGATTTGTAGTGAGCATGGTGTGCAAATATGATAAAGTGATACCTCGCTTGCCCCCTTTAGTGAAGCAAAACATAAATACAGGGGCATCTCTAAAGTTTAAGTGACGACTAGATACAATGATTTCAGAATAAATGATATCATAATCATGCAAAAGACAATGATACTTTGGTACAATGCACATTACACTCAGAATGACAATCATGCTCACAATAGTTGGTGCTTTAAAGAAGATGGAGACTCTCGAACCGTGGCTTTTGTTGGCAAGCTTGAAAACCCGTGGTCGGAAACAAAAACTAAACATGTACCAGAGCTCTTGGTTTTAAAAACAGAGGTAATGATTTTTTTTGAATATGCATATTTCGTCAACGAATGCTAGCAGATAACTCAATCACTTCTTGAGCTGGACAAGTTTCGAGGAACGGCTCCCGAATGAGGACGATCACATCCTCTTAATCTCCTTTGTTTAACACTGCCAAAGTTTTCTGATTTCTCATGAACAAAGCGTGAAGAAGGGTTTGTTTGTTGTATAATTTTTTAATGAGCCGGGCGCACTCTATGCCAGTTCCTTCTCGTATTATGGGTTTGGACATTAGACATGCAATCCCGGGGTGAAGCTTGTCCAACTTAAAAAGATCATGAATTAACTACTACTTCCTCATGAGCTAAAACAGAGGCACAAAAGAGAAATGCTTTTTTGAATAATTTCGAGATGGTACATGAAAGTCTTCGTTAGGAATGGCAGGTAAATACCATGTATAGGTAGGTATGATGGAATCATATGGCATAACTGGTTTAAAGGATTTTGGATGCACAAGCAGTCAGTCCGCTTAGTACAGGCAAAGGTTAGCAAAAGACTGCGAGCGACCAACTAAAAGAGCAATGACGGTCATAATCATGCAGAGCGACAAAGCAACATTGAATCGGGCATGGAAGTTATATCGCTACTCAGAAATTAAAGATCATCAAGACTTGATAGACTTTCTTTACAGTATTAAATATGCGTGAGCATATGCCAAGTCAATCAAAATAAATTCTTGGAGGAAGATATCACTAAACCATACCACATCATAGGCAAACAAATCATGTTGGTACTCCAATAACACATTGGGAACCCCCCAGATATTTGAGACTAACCATAAGAAAACATGAACTACTAAGCACCATTATGCACATAGCATTTTTATCATGGACATATCAACCAGTGCAACAGAAGCCAACTCTCTTAACAAGATAAGCATGATAACTAAAGAGAGTTCCAGCAACCAACTAAACAAAAGCTCTTTAAAAATTAAAGCGTGAAAACTAAGAGCGAAGCATGACAGTAGCTATTGAAAGACCAAGAACATACACAACAAAGATAAACATGAAAATTCAATGTTGTGTTCTAGGTTGAAGTAGAGCGTGTTTCTCTCCCACACAAAGAAAGCTGAGTTCCAACTCGTTATGAAAAGCAAGCAAAGCTAAAGAAAACTAAAAAGAAAACTAAAAGCAAGACGCTCCAAGCATAGCACATAACACATGAAGTGATAAAAATATAGTGGAACGAAAGACGAACTGATAATGTTGATGGAGAAGGGGATGCACGGGGGCATCCCCAAGCTTAGACGCTTGAGTCTTCTTGAATATTTCTTGGGGGTGCATGGGGGCATCCCCAAGCTTGAGCATTTGACACTCCTGAATCTTTTTATCATCTTCTCTCGCACACTTAAAAACTCCCTTCATACATAACTCATCATAATCTGATTAGCGAGGTTAGTACCCATAATAAAATAATTTTTCCTTGCTGGAAATAAGGATATTCTTGAAGGTCTACTGTTTCTCAAGATTGCCAAAAGGTTTTTGCAAAGAAAAAGCAAGCTCAAGGTTTGCAAAATGAAGGAAAGGCAAAACAGGACAGAATCTATGAAAAACAGACCAGCAGGTAGTAAATAATTTTTTCGGGGCACTTCTGCAACTCAAATCAAAAAACTCAGAACAGACGCCCTAAAGCCAATTGTATAGAGCACGCTGTCGATAAAATTCAGACCAAAAAGATGATCTGGTGATTTTATACGAAATTTTCTGTCCAAGGACAGAATCTGTTTTCTGGACTGCACGTCACAACTTTTGAAATTTCTTGCAATCAGAGGCTAAACTTGGCACAAAGCTGAAAAATAAAGATACAATGATGTTGCTACAGTAGTAACAAACATCAAGACCACTAAAAACTGAAAGGACAAGCTGAAAGCAAAGATAACAAGGGTTGTCTCCCTAGAACTCTTTCTTTATAGCCATAAAGATAGGCTTAAGACTTTAATGATGCTCTTGTAGGAATAAGAGTTGAAGAACAAAAGAGAGCATCAAGAAGCAAATACCAAACACATTTAAGCCTAACATGCTTCCTATGCATGGGAATCTTGTTAGAAAATAAATTATTGAAACATAAAGCAACTAGCATAGGAAGGCAAAACAAGCATAACTTCAAAATATTCACCATAAAGAGAGGAAACTTCTTATTATTAAGATATTTAGAACCATGTCTCCCTCTCTCATTATAAATTTTAGTGGCATCATGGATGAACTCAACAATATAACTATCACATAAGGCATTATTTCCATGATCCAAAAGCACAAAAGTATCATTACTCTTCATACAAGCAAAATCTTTCTTATTAGGAATAGTGAGAGTAAAGCAATCATAACCATCATGGTAATCATGGTAATCATCATATTTAGGAGGCATATCATAATCATAATAAATTTTATCCTCAATAGTAGGTGGACTAAAAAGCTCACATTTATCATTGTAATCATCATATATAGGAAGCAAAGCATCATCAAAGTAAATTTTCTCTTCAAAAGTTGGGGGACTAAAAATATCATGTTCATCAAACATGTCATCCCCAAGCTTAGAGCTTTCCATGTCATTAGCAATATTGATATTAAAAAGAAACATACTAATAACATCACCACCATCATGATTGTTATGCAAATAATAAAGTTCTAAAGGTTTTTTAATTTTCTCTTCAAACACATCATATCCAAGTTCAAGGTAGAGCTTATAAAGCTCTCTCATATTTTTGTTGTTTTCCATTAAGCAAAACTAGTGAAATAAAAACAAGAAACAAAAAGATTTAATTGCAAGATCTAAATATATACCTTCAACCACTCACCTCCCCGGCAACGGCGCCAGAAATAGCTTGATGTCTACACACGCTTCTACTCTTGTAGACTATGTTGAGCCTCCAAGCGCAGAGGTTTGTAGGACAGCAGCAATTTCCCTCAAGTGGATGACCTAAGGTTTATCGAACTCAGGGAAGTAGAGGTTGAAGATGGTCTCTCTCAAGCAACCCTGCAACTAAGATACAAGAAGTCTCTTGTGTCCCCAACACACCTAATACAACTAGGAGTTGTATAGGTGCACTAGTTCGGCGAAGAGATGTTAAATGGCAAGTGATATGGATGATAGGAGTGGCAAAGCAAAGTAATATAAATCTGTAATAAAAAGTGCAGCAAGCAAACAAGTGGTAAACGTGAGCACAAATGGTATTGCAATGGTGGAAACAAGGCCTAGGGATCATACTTTCACTAGTGGCAACTCCCAACAACATTAACATAATCGAATCACATGATATTTCCCATAAAACATGCAATGGAGACGCACCCGGAGGTCATTCCTTCGTGGTCAAGAGAGGATGAGAATTATGTAGGGCTACAAAAGCACACCTCAAAGTTCGTAGTGATCAATCTAAGGATTTCCCAATGTCACCGCGGTCATCCAAAGAGAGTCCCACAATCACCACAACATATCTAAAGGATAGTCAAAGACAAGCACCAAGAGACTCTCAATCTTCAATCAACACACAAGAGAGGAAATCACTCATGAAAATATTTTTCTAATCCATGTCCAATAGACCGCTGTCACCTTGGTCTCGGGGATTATACTAGATAAAGACAAGTGAGTACATCAATCCAATACATAGAGGAAGGGTAAATATCATGGGATCACCCTAGATTAACATAGCCTATGATCACAACGAAGATCACATCATGGGAGAGAGAGATAACCACATAGCTACACGTACGAGCCCTCGGCCCCGGAGAAGACTACTCAAACATGGACATGGTGAGGAGGAGGTTGATGATGGTGTTGATGGAGAGGTGCAGCCCCGCGAGGAGGCGGCGGCCGGCGGCGGCCACGGAGGCGGCGACGGCGAGGAGGAGACGGCGGCGGCCCTAGGGGGCGGCTGCGGCCCTTGGGGGCGGCGGCGGCCCTAGGGGCAGCGGCTCCTTGGCCCCCCTTCTTCCTTGTGGATGGTGCTGCAATGGTGCTGGTCATCCCCTCCAAGACGGCCGCTCGGGAGGAGGAAAATTCCTGGCCCTTGGTGATCTAGGTTTCCTCTCTTTATATAGACTCTCGGATTCCCATCATCAGATTTTGGGCCTCAGTAAAACGGGCTTTACTCGGCCGTCCGGACTCCGATTTGGACGAATTTTATATCCAGAAGCATCGCCTCGAAATTCCCCACAACTTTCGCAACTAGACTTTTTCCGTTTGACGAAGTCTTCAGGCCGGAACGTGACCATCTTTAAAAAATGTTCTCAGACAGATTTCAGGAAAGTCAGAGTCCTACTCCAATACAACTCCTTTTGCGTTTTTGTCAATTTACAAGTAATTCCTACAAAATAAAGTGTAAAACAAGAACATTGTGCACTTTTGCAACCATTAGTAGGTTAGTCCAAATATGATCAAAAAGTGTATGGAAGTGCATAAATATCATAGCAATATCACACAAAAGAGGCATGGAGCAAGCAGAAATTATAGATACGTTTTGGACGTATCAATCGCTCGACGACCCTCGGACCCCCCCACCCCTAATGTCGAAGTTATTGGCGAGGGTGTATATCGACAACGACATATCCGATAAAAAAAAGAGGAAGAAGAAGAAAAAAGGAACCGCTAGAGGAGAAGATCGAAGAAAAAAAAGAAAAAAAAAGGAAAAGAAGAAAGGAATAGAGGAGAAGAAGAGAAAATTTCTTCTTCTCCTCTTTTTTTTTCTTCTTTTTCTTCTTCTTATTTATTTCTCCTCTTCTTCCTCTCCTCTTCTTCTTTCTTTCCTCTTTCTTATTTTTTTCTTTCCTATCCTTCTTTTTCTAAATTTGTAACTTTTGCATATATAAAACTTTCTATATATATTTAGCATACATAAACAAAAAACTATATAGCCACATACACATATACATCACATACAGCAACTATACATCACAATTGTAACTATCTATATATAAACAAAAAACATTCTATGAAAAAAAACATTTTTAACATATATATTTAGCAAATTCCTAAGAAAAATAAAAAATATATATATATATATACACATACAAAATATATATACAACAACTATATACACATAAATATATACAGCAACTATACATCACATACAGCAACTATATACAAATAAACATATACACATATATGAAACATATACACATAAACACATATACACATATATGTACACATACAAAATATATATACACATACAAAAAAAATCTCCTCACATCGCGACGGCGCGGGGCGGGGCGGCGCGACGACGCGGGGCGGGGCGACGGAGCGACGGCGATGGGGCGGCGTCGGGGGCGACGGCGATGGGGCGACGGCGAAGGGGCGACGGCCGGGGCGACGCGAGCTCGATGTGAGCAGGCGTCGGGGGCGGGGAAGGAGAAACTGAACGAAATTTTCGCAAGTGTAGCTTATATAGGGGGAGTATTAGTCCCGGTTCATGGCACAAACCGGGACTAATACCCCCCTTTAGTCCCGGTTGGTGCCACCAACCGGGACTAAAGGTCCCTTTTCAGCAGCCCAAAGGGCGGGAAGGAGGGGCCTTTGGTCCCGGTTGGTGGCACCAACCGGGACTAAAGGAGGGTATTAGTCCCGGTTGGTGCCTCCAACCGGGACTAATACGCCCCTTTAGTCCCGGTTGGTGCCACCAACCGGGACCAAAGGCCTTGCGCTGGCGCTGCGGTGGGAGTTTAGTCCTACCTCGCTAGTTGAGAGAGGCCAGCACCTGTTTATATGCTGCGCTGCCTCTCTCCTCTCGAACTCCTCTGAAATGCAGGCTTACCGGCCTAATTGGACACTGCAATGCCTATGGGCCTACTGGGCCTGCTGCGGGCCTGAATCCTGGCCCATGGTTGGGTTTCTAGTCGTATTCAGGCCGTGCTGGCCTAGTAGGTGGCATTTTTTTTCTTTTTTTCTATTTATTTCTTCATTTCTACTTAGAACTAAATACTTATAGTTTTTTAGTAATTTCTTTTTTCTTTTAGGTCACAAAAATTATAAACTTTCTTAGTTTTCTTTGTTGCTTTATTTATTTTATTGTATTTCTACTTACAACAAAATACTTATTGTTGCTATTTTTTTTTTGCAAGTTTTTTTGTTTTGTTTTCTGCATTATTTATTTTCTTTTGTTTTTTGCTTTATTTTTTAATTCTTTCTGGTAAACCAATTACAAACTTTCTGTTAGTGCAAGTAGTATTCAAATTTGAATAGTTTAAATTTGAAATTATTTGTTTTCTTTGTTGCTTTATTTATTTTATTTTGTTTCTACTTACAATGAAATACTTATTGTTGCTATTTTTTATTTTTGTGCAAGTTTTATTTTTTGTTTTCTGCATTATTTATTTTCTTTTATTTTTTGCTTTATTTTTTAATTCTTTCTGGTAAAACCAATTACAAACTTTCTGTTAGTGCAAGTAGTATTGAAATTTGAATAGTACAAACGGACAATGGTATCACACTCGTCTGTTACAAAGTTGGCATGGTATCATCATAATAGTTGCGGAAAAAAGTCTTCACTTTTTCTTCGCTTGTGTCATTTGCTTATTGCGCCGTAACCATGGATAATGTTCATCGTTTATCAGGATGCTTGGGTCAGCCTTGACTTTGAAGGGAGGAATTTCATGAAACTTTTCATAATCTTCGGATATGTCTGTCTTGCCCTCCACTCCCAGGATGTCCCTTTTTCCTGAAAGAACTATGTGGCGCTTTGGCTCATCGTATGATGTATTCGCTTCCTTATCTTTTCTATTTCTCGGTTTGGTAGACATGTCCTTCACATAGATAACCTGTGCCACATCATTGGCTAGGACAAACGGTTCGTAAGTGTATCCAAGATTTTTCAGATCCACTGTTGTCATTCCGTACTGTGGGTCTACCTGTACCCCGCCTCCTGACAGATTGACCCATTTGCACTTAAACAAAGGGACCTTAAAATCATGTTCGTAGTCAAGTTCCCATATGTCCACTATGTAACCATAATATGTGTCCTTTCCCCTCTCGGTTGTTGCATCAAAGCGGACACCGTTGTTTTTGGTTGGTGCTCTTTTGATCTTGGACAATCGTGTAAAATGTATTCCCATTTATCTCGTATCCTTTGTAAATCAATACAGTCGAAGATGGTTCCCTGGACAACAAGTACAACTCATCACAAACAGTGTTGTCACCTCTGAGACGTGTTTCCAACCAACTGCTGAAAGTCCTGATGTGTTCACATGTAATCCAGTCGTCGCACTGCTCCGGGTGTTTGGAGCGCAGACTGTTCTTGTGTTCATCGAAATACGGGGTCACTAATGTAGAGTTCTGTAGAACTGTGTAGTGTGCTTGAGACCAAGAATATCCGTCCCTGCATATTATTGATTCTCTTCCAAGCGTGCCTTTTCCAGTCAGTCTCCCCTTGTACCGCGATTTAGGGAGACCTATCTTATTAAGGCCAGGAATGAAGTCAACACAAAACCCGATGACATCCTCTGTTTGATGGCCCATGGAGATGCTTCCTTCTGGCCTGGCGGTTACGGACATATTTCTTTAGGACTCCCATGAACCTCTCAAAGGGGAACATATTGTGTAGAAATACGGGCCCCAGAATGACAATCTCGTTGACTAGATGAACTAGGACGTGTGTCATGATATTGAAGAAGGATGGTGGGAACAGAAGCTCCAAACTGACAAGACATTGCGCCACATCACTCCTTAGCCTTGGTACGATTTCTGGATCGATCACCTTCTGAGAGATTGCATTGAGGAATGCACATAGCTTCACGATGGCTAATTGGACGTTTTCCGGTAGAAGCCCCCTCAATGCAACCGGAAGCAGTTGCGTCATAATCACATGGCAGTCATGAGACTTTAGGTTCTGGAACTTTTTCTCTGCCATATTTATTATTCCCTTTATATTCGACGAGAAGCCAGTCGGGACCTTCATACTGAGCAGGCATTCAAAGAAGATTTCTTTCTATTCTTTCGTAAGAGCATAGCTGGCAGGACCTTCATACTGCTTCGGAGGGATGCCGTCTTTTTCGTGCAAACGTTGCAGGTCCTCCCGTGCCTTAGATGTATCTTTTGTCTTTCCATACATGCCCAAGAAGCCTAGCAGGTTCACGCAAAGGTTCTTCCTCACGTGCATCACGTCGATTGAAGAGCGGACCTCTAGGTCTTTCCAGTAGGGTAGGTCCCAAAATATAAATTTCTTCTTCCACATGGGTGCGTGTCCCTCAGCGTCATTCGGAACAGCTAGTGCGCCGGGGCCCTTTCCAAAGATTATGTGTAAATCATTGACCATAGCAAGTACGTGATCACCGGTACGCATGGCGGGCTTCTTCCGGTGATCTGCCTCGCCTTTGAAACGCTTGCCTTTCTTTCGACATTGATGGTTGGTCGGAAGAAATCGATGATGGCCCAGGTACACATTCTTCCTGCACTTGTCCAGGTATATACTTTCAGTGTCATCTAAACAGTGCGTGCATGCGTGGTATCCTTTGTTTGTCTGTCCTGAAAGGTTACTGAGAGCGGGCCAATCGTTGAAGGTCACGAACAGCAATGCCTTTAGGTCAAATTCCTCCTGTCTGTGCTCATCCCACGCACGTACACCGTTTCCATTCCACAGCTGTAAAAGTTCTTCAACTAATGGCCTTAGGTACACATCAGTGTCGTTGCTGGGTTGCTTAGGGCCTTGGATGAGAACTGGCATCATAATGAACTTCCGCTTCATGCACATCCAAGGAGGAAGGTTATACATACATAGAGTCACGGGCCAGGTGTTGTGATTGCTGCTCTGCTCCCCCAAATGCCATCTGTGCTTCAAGCAAACCATACGTTCCTTGGGTCCTTTGCAAACTCCTTCCAGTACTTTCTCTCTATTTTTCTCCACTGCGACCCGTCAGCGGGTGCTCTCAACTTCCCGTCTTTCTTACGGTCCTCACTGTGCCATCGCATCAACTTGGCATGCTCTCTGTTTCTAAACAAACGTTTCAACTGTGGTATTATAGGAGCATACCACATCACCTTCGCAGGAACCCTCTTCCTGGCGGGCTCACCATCAACATCACCAGGGTCATCTCGTCTCATCTTATACCGCAATGCACCGCATACCGGGCATGCGTTCAGATCCTTGTATGCACCGCGGTAGAGGATGCAGTCATTAGGGCATGCATGTATCTTCTGCACTTCCAATCCTAGAGGGCATACGACCTTCTTTGCTGCGTATGTACTGTCGCGCAATTCGTTATCCTTCGGAAGCTTCTTCTTTAATATTTTCAGTAGCTTCTCAAATCCTTTGTCAGCCACAGCATTCTCTGCCTTCCACTGCAGCAATTCCAGTACGGTACCGAGCTTTGTGTTTCCATCTTCGCAATTGGGGTACAACACTTTTTTGTGATCCTCTAACATGCGATCGAACTTCAGCTTCTCCTTTTGACTTTCGCATTGTGTCCTTGCATCGACAATGACCCGGCGTAGATCATCATGTGGTTCCTCTTGATCTTCAGCAGCTTCACCCGTTGCAGCATCATTGGGAACATCGTCTGGTTCCTCTTGATCTTCACCAGCTCCCCCCCATTGCAGCATCACCGTATTCAGGGGGCACATAGTTGTCATCGTACTCTTCTTCTTCGCCGTCTTCCATCATAACCCCTATTTCTCCATGCCTCGTCCAAACATTATAGTGTGGCATGAAACCCTTGTAAAGCAGGTGGGAGTGAAGGATTTTCCGGTTAGAGTAAGACATCGTATTCCCACATTTAGTGCATGGACAACACATAAAACCATTCTGCTTGTTTGCCTCAGCCGCATTTAGAAACTCATGCACGCCCTTAATGTACTCGGAGGTGTGTCTGTCACCGTACATCCATTGCCAGTTCATCTGCGTGCATTATATATAATTAAGTGTGTCAAAAACCATTACAGAACATCATAAATAGATAATTAAGTGACCAAATTAATAAAGTTCATCATCACATTAAAACCAAAGTACATACATATATAGTTCTCATCTAACAACATATAGCTCTCCATACACATCGAAACTATGTAAAACATTTCAATGCGAAAACAAATGCGATCATAATCGCAACCAAGGTAACAATTGATCCAACGGCATAATGATACCAAGCCTCTGTATGAATGGCATATTTTCTAATCTTTCTAATCTTCAACCGCATTGCATCCATCTTGATCTTGTGATCATCGACGACATCCGCAACATGCAACTCCAATATCATCTTCTCGTCCTCAATTTTTTTTATTTTTTCCTTCAAGAATTTGTTTTCTTCTTCAACTAAATTTAACCTCTCGACAATAGGGTCCATCTTGATCTTGTGATCATCGATTACTTCCGCAACATGCAACTCCAATTCCATCTTCTCCTCCTCCATTTTTTCCAATTTTTTCTTTAAGGAAATGTTTTCCTCTTCAACTAAATTTAACCTCTCCACAAGAGGGTCGGTTGGAATTTCCGGTTCAACTACCTCCTAGACATAATAAAACATCTATGCATGTCAGGTTGGTCGGCATAACTATCATAAACACTAAAACAAATAGTTATAAATTAAAGAAAATATACCACATCTGAATCGTAGACAGGACGAGGGCCCACGTGGGCGGATATCAAAACCATCGCACTATATAATAACAAGCAATAATAAACGTAAGAAAATTAGACAAATATCTATCTAAAGCAATAATAACAAGCAATAATAAAAGTAAGAAAAGCATGGACATAACAAGAGGCTCACCACGGTGGTGCCGGTGACGAGATCGGCGGGGGCGATCGACGGCAGCGAAGACGGGGACGGGACGTGACAGACCGCTAAACCTAGACAAATCTCGGAGAAAATAGAGCTTCGAGAGGACAAAAGATTAACTAGTGTGGCTCGGGCATTCCATCGAACACGTTGTGTGCATAGGAGGTGAGCTAGAGCACCACTAACCCCTCTCCCCCTCGGCCAGAAAAAAAAACAGAGCAGTGTGCTCTGCTCTTGAGCGAGGGGGTATATATAGGCACCTCATTGGTCCCGGTTGGTGCTACGAACCGGGGCTAAAGGTGCCTTTGGTCCCGGTTCATGCCACCAACCGGGACCAATGGTGGTGGGCCAGGAGCAAGACCCATTGGTCCCGGTTCGTCGCACCAACCGGGACCAAAAGGTCCAGACGAACCGGGACCAATGGCCCACGTGGCCCGGCCGGCCCTCTGGGCTCACGAACCGGGTCCAGTGCCCCCATTGGACCCGGTTCTAGATTGAACCGGGGCTAATGGGCTGGACAGGCCTGGACCAAAGCCCTGTTTTCTACTAGTGTTCATCTAGACTCCTTCCTGTGCTGCTTCGGAAGCACCTATGTACTCCGCTTCACATGTAGATGCCGCCACGACGCTTTGCTTGCAACTGCACCAGCTGACTGCCCAGCATTCTAAATATACACGTATCCGGTCTGTGACTTTGAGTCATCCAGATCTATGTTGAAGCTAGCATCGACGTAACCCTTTACAACGAGCTCTTCGTCACCTCCATAGATGAGAAACATATCCTTAGTCCTGTGTTGCTCAAAACGCTTGGAAAACCATTTTCAGCTCTTGGAACATCTCATATGCTCTGTGTTGCAAAAAACGCTTTTGGGGCCCTGATTCTAAGCTGTAAAGCATGTCGCACTGAACCAGGGAGTAATCATCACTACGCGACTGCCAGGCATTCATAACGTCTTGAGTTGCTGGGAAAACGGGTGCGTCACCTAGCGGTGCTTCAAGGACATATGCTTTCTTGGCAGCTATGAGTATGATCCTCAAGTTACGGACCCAATCCGTATAGTTGCTACCATCGTCTTTCAGCTTGGTTTTCTCTAGGAACGCATTGAAGTTGAGGGCAACATCAGCGTGGGCCATTTGATCTACAAGACATATTGTAAAGATTTTATACTATGTTCATGATAATTAAGTTCATCTAAACAAACTTGATGAACTCCCACTTAGATAGACATCTCTCTAGTCATCTAAGTGATACATGATCCGAATCGACTAGGTCGTGTCCGATCGTCATGTGAGACGGACTAGTCATCAACGGTGAACATCTTCATGTTGATCGTATCTTCTATACGACCCATGTTCGACCTTTCGGTCTTCCGTGTTTTGAGGCCATGTCTGTACATGCTAGGCTCGTCAAGTCAACCTAAGTGTATTGTGTGTGTAAATCTGGCTTACACCCATTGTATGCGAACGTTAGAGCCTATTACACCCGATCATCACGTGGTGCTTCGGAACAACAAACCCAAGCTGCGGTGCACAGTTAGGGGGAACACAATTCTTGAAATTTTAGTGAGAAATCATCTTATTATGCTACCGTTGTTCTAAGCAAATAAGATGTAAAACATGATAAACATGACATGCAACCAAATAGTGACGTGATATGGCCAATATCATTTTGCTCCTTTTGATCTCCATCTTCGGGGCTCCATGATCATCATCGTCACCGGCATGACACCATGATCTCCATCACCGTGTCTTCATGAAGTTGTCTCGCCAAACGTTAATTCTACTACTATGGCTAATGGTTAGTAATAAAGTGATGTAATTACGTGGCGTTCTCAATGACACGCAGGTCATACAATAAAATAAGACAACTCCTATGGCTCCTCCCGGTTGTCATACTCATCGACATGCAAGTCGTGATTCCAGTTACAAGAACATGATCAATCTCATACACCACATATATCATTCATCACATCCTTTTGGCCATATCACATCATACGGCACATGCTGCAAGAATAAGTTAGACATCCTCTAATTGTTGTTGAAAGTTTTTACGTGGCTGCTATAGGTTTCTAGCAAGAACGTTTCTTACCTATGCAAAACCACAACATGATATGCCAATTACTATTTACCCTTCATAAGGACCCTTTTCATCGAATCCGATCCGACTAAAGTGGGAGAGACAGACACCCGCTAACCACCTTATGCAACTAGTGCATGTCAGTCGGTGGAACCTGTCTCACGTAAGCGTACGTGTATGGTCGGTCTGGGTGACTTCATCCCACGATGCCACTGAATCAAGATAAGACTAGTAACGACAAGTAAATTTACATATATACGCCCACAACATCTTGTGTTCTACTCGTGCATAGAAACTACGCATAGACCTAGCTCATGATGCCAATGTTGGGGATCGTTGCAGAAATTCAAAAAAATTATACGCATCACCAAGATCTATCTATGGACACTACAAAAAAA
>LR738714.1:706530202-706654650 GCA_902687465.1 Secale cereale
TGTGGCATGCTTGTTATTTATTTTCCTTATAAGCCCTTTCTATGGTGTAGCTCAGACGCCCGACTATGGCATGCTTGTTATTTATTTTCCTTATAAGCCCTTTATGTGGTGTCGCTCAGACGCCCGACTGTGGCATGTTTGTTATTTATTTTATTATCACTCTGTGATTGCATATGCCTTTTTATACAAATGACCTACTTGCATGATGGACTGTCATATCATTATTATCATAGTGATCATCAATTATTCTCGAGCATGATTATTTCTCACCCATGTTCAAAATGTTTGCGAGTACATTCAAAGTACTCATTGGCTTGTCCCTGGCTATTGTCTTGGCCAGATTCCTTGCGTAGGAAGGAACGATGCGATGACAGCCCCGGAACCTACGCAAATGGAGATAGCAGCCTCGCGGAGATAGGAGTTATCCTGGTCAACTGTTCCCATGGGAAATGGAGCCCCATAGTCACCGACGTAACACAAACCGCTTCCGCCATCAGCCACTAGAAACCTTGTGTTGTACTCACAGGCCAGTATGGTCTTGTACTACATATTTTGTTCTTTGCTTGGAGTTTCTGTAACAAGTTGGTGCCTCATCAGCTAACAGTAATCCTGGGGCTGGTGAGCACAGGGGCCGCTTTTGGGAAATTAATATCCCGAAAACCCGGTCCTGACATCATGTCATCTTGCTTAAGGCGTTATTCTGTTCCTATGAACTCAATACACTAGATGCATGCTGGATAGCGGTCGATGTGTGGAGTAATAGTAGTAGATGTAGGCAGGAGTCAGTCTACTTGTCTTGGACGTGATGCTTATATACAATGATCATGCCTAGATAGTCTCACAATTATTCGCTTTTCTATCAATTGCTCGATAGTAATTTGTTTACCCGCCGTAGAATATCGCTATCATCAGATAAGCCACTAGAGAACACTATGGCCCCCGGGTCTATTCTCAACATATCAATCTACATCTATTTTACTTTTTGCGCTTTTACTTTATGTTCTTATAAACAAAAATACCAAAAATATAAACTATCATTTCTATCAGATCTCACTTTCGTAAGTGATCGTAAAGGGATTGACAACCCCTTATCGCGTTGGCTGCGAAGTTCTTATTTGTTTGTGCAGGTGCGAGGGAATCACGCGTGGTCTCCTACTAGATTGATACCTTGGTTCTCAAAAACTGAGGGAAAGTACTTACGCTACTGTGCTGCATCTCCCTTTCGTCTTCGAGGGAATACAACGCAAGCTCGAGAAGTAGCAGTGGGTGAGTAGAGGGATGGCTAGGACAGCGATGGGAGTACGGTGGGGCAGTGAGGCCTGCACGACAGCACAGCCGGCCACGGGGAGGAGGGAGCAGGCAGTCCTGTCGGCGCTTGTTTGAGCGGTTGGAGCAGGAAGAGCGGAGATTGAAGAAGCACGACGGCTGTTGGATGGACATCCAACAGTCATTGCTTGTGCGTCAACCTTTTTCTAGGAAGCCTCAAATATGTGGAAAACATCATAGAACCCATCTGCCATTATTTCTAATAATTTACAGCCCATTTGCTAATTCTCAAGGTTTTTTTTGGAGCCCATATTCTTTTTGTTAGCATTACAGCCCATATTGTGGCCACGGTTAAAAAATTATACGGAATTTTGCATATTTCGGTGCGGTCTGAACTATTTTTAATCCCAAATTTTGAGTCACATTCTAATTCATTTTAGAAATAAATGTATATCAATATAAAATCCAACAAATTGTCCACGCATAAAAATCAATGCAATTTAAAATCTCGAAATGAAAAAAAAAAGAAATTTGAAACTAAATGCTGGTTTGATGTGTTTTAAAAATGTACATCCCATTTCCCATTACTTATAGGCCATTTTCTCGGCCAGCCGAATGAAGCTCTCCTCGTCTTGAAAGATTTGTAGCCCAACACGCCCGACAAAGCGACTTACTTGGCAAATCACAAAAAAACTGGGTTGTGGCCGTGGACCCAACTGTCAGCCTCTCCACGTACAGTACTCTTCCGATGGAAGTCGGTTGTTGACCATATTTACCACGCCGTGTCGAGAGCACCAAGGCGATGGACGACGGCGAGGCCTAGGAAGGGGACGACGTGGAGCCGGGAAAGAGGCGGCAGTGGATGCCCACGCGGAGAGGAGTACGAGGGTTCACTGGTTCGGCTGCGGTGTGAGGCTGCCATCACCGCAGAATAACAGGGGGTGTGGGTGAGTCGAGGGATGGTCTGGCCAGCGGTGGGAGTAGTATGGGGGCGGTGAGGCCTCCGCGGTAGCACAGCCAGCCACGGGAGGCAGGAGCAGGCGGCACGACGACGCTGCTTTGGGCAGTTGGAGCAAGAAGACCAGAGGTTGAAGAAGCACTAAGGCCGTTGGATGGACATCGTACGGTCACTGAAGGTAGAATCGTTCATATTGACTAAGTTGACTAAGCCCTCCGTCCCCGTCAAATTAGTAGGCCCACAAGTCAGCCTTCCACTATGGTGGGTCTCAGCTGGCAGGGGGTATTCATTTTTTGTGCGCAATAAGGAGACACTTCCTTGCGTGGGAAGATATAGTTGGTGCGTCCAACCTGTCAGCGGAGGGAACATTTTTTTCACGAAACACAGAGGCCCTTCCGGCGGGTCCCAGATGTTAGGTGGAGGAATCATTATTTTGCGCGTAATAAGGAGGCATTTCCTTGTGTGCGGTCGTGGACCCAGTTGTCAGCCTATCCACGTACAGTCCACTTCTGATGGATGTCGTTCGTTGACCATGTTGACCACGCCACGCCGAGAGCACCAAGGCGATGGACGACGGCGAGGCCTACGAAGGGAATGACACGGAACCGGGGAAGACACGACACTGGCTGCCCACGCGGTGGAGAGTACGAGGGTTGACTCATTCGGCTGTCGTCGCCTGAAAATAACAGGACGTGTGGGTGAGTAGAGGGATACATGGGCCAGGGATGCGAGTATATGATGGGGCCACGAGGCCTGCCCGGCAGCACAGCCAGCCACGGGAGGCGGCAGCAGGCGGCTCTGACGGCGCTAGTTTGGGCGGCTGGGGCAGGAAGATCAGAGACTGAAGAAGCACGATTGCCGTTAGATTGACATCTAACGGTTTGATGCTGGTAGAGTCGATTGTTGACTAAGTAACCTTTTTGATAAACCTTGTGTACGCATGAACTTAGTAGGCCCACAAGTCAGCCTCCAAATCTGTGGCAGACAACATAGAGCCCATTTGCTATTTTTTAATAATTTGCAGCCCATTTGCTAATTCTTAAGTAATTTGTTACAGCCCATTTTCTGCCCAGGACCACGGTCAAAAAATTCAACCTTATTTTGCATATTTCGGTGGAGTCCGAACTTTGTAATCCCGAAATGATAAACATTTTGGTAAGAACTTATTGATTTGCCAAAAAAATCATTTTGTTTTTGTAAGGAAATAAGACGTGGGATAATTGAGTTGGTTTGAGGGAAACCCAGTGGTAAAAAAATCAGTGCTGGGAGGAAAAACAACAACAAAAATAAGGATGTAAATATGAAAAGTAATTTTATGTATTTTCATTATAATGATACGTGTATATGAACTAGTAAAACTATAGGTAGAGATTATAAAATGGATGTAGGACATGTGTTTCAAGAGGAAAAGAGAACTGGGCTGTGTGTTTGATTCAGTAAAAAAAGTGTCCGCGGATGTTGTAAGACAAAATATAACTAATGCTGGCGGGCCAGAGACCAGTAGTTACCTGCTGGATCTTTGTGCCCCGTTGTCGTCATGGGCTGGGCATGTTAAAAACAAAACCAAGCCTGGGAGTCTACAACCCCGTTGAAACTTGCTCGACCTGAAAAAACAATATACGTGCTCAATAAACGAGAGAATTCTGCAAGTACGGACTGGTAACTGGGATGCAGCAGGGATATTGTTTTTTCATCGTGATAATAAGAGCGTGCACTTGTTTCGAAAAAATTGGAGAACTGGGAATTTGAACGGCAGCTGCTTATGCTACCCATAAAAAAAATCAGGTGCCTGAAAATTTGTTTCGAAACAAATGATTTAGCATCATATCCACGTCAACCCTCGGCATGATGGTTGGAAGCAAATGCCAAGTTCATACCAAAAGATCGTTAACAACAATACCAACTTGCGAACGACAAGGTAGTACAAGTACCAATACCAAACTAACTTATAATCTTTTTACTCCTGGCCCTAGTGTTCCTATGGTAAAAAATCTTGCAGAGGACCAGCTCCCGCTCCTTCTCTTGCGCCAGGTCCCCGAGGTGGTACTGGTGCATCACCCAGTTGGTCCTCTGCTGGTCGAAGTTCTTGTTGGTGTGCAGCACCAGAACCTTTTTGCTGCCCGTCTGCCGGCCGTTGACCATCACCGGCAAGGAATTGCCGGTGTTGTGCCACATCACGTGCATGCCGCACTCCGACTGTATCTTGCGACGCGTCCATGTGCCCCTTTTGAGTGCCCTGGAATTGCACCGGAAGAAATTCTTGCTTAGGCCACTCAGTGTGATACCTGCAGTATTGTCGAATACAGGTTTTAGTGTACATAGTTCGCATTTTCATAACATCTTTGGCATGTTGCAGTCACTTTTTTCACTTTTTATTAACTGTCAAATTGTAATTGCTTCACCAGGTCTGGGTCAAAAAAGAAAAATAGAGTTATAAACATGGAAGCTTGATGCCTTTCACACACTGAAGATTTTTGGCAACAAGCTGTGTCGACGAATCTTTGGATATGGTGATTCATGAAACCCATGGTATGATGTGTAAACATAGTCTCCCCTGGCGAAGGAAAGTTGCATAGCACGGTAATCATCGCCGGTGATATGATCGATGATTGGTTGGATGATCATATAATTGAGCCCGAGGAACATGGAGTGGTTGCCGAGGTTGTAAACCCGCCTCCAGTTGAATATGCCTGGCCCAACGGAGCTGGGATCTTTCTCGAAAATGAAGCAGCCATAGCCATCAATGTCACGAAAGCCCCAGGCATTGTACATCATGTGGTTTGATGAAATGGTTTGGTCAATTTGGTACGTGCAAATGAGCATCAAATGACCACCATCAGCTGAACGACCGATAAACCACCACCCATCGGATGGTATGATTCCAGGTCCTGGAATCATGAAGGCCAACACATTTGCGTCTGCTGCAACAATTCAAACTGGAGACCAAAAGGACAAAAATAAACAATCATGTTCAGAGTATGTGTGGAATTAAGATTATTATAACAGTGACACATATCATAGATAGAGAATTGCAATGCCGTGGTCATAATCATACCCCAAGTTAAAAATAATAAGCCAATGGCTTTCATATTCTAGCAATATATCATGGTTCATACATCATGTAACAATGAGAGGAAAACAGATATGACAGGGCCTACTCATATTCTACCATAGCACTTACTACAGTTATCATATCAACTCTAAGCAATAACATGCGTTGTTATAAAAATTCTGGAAATGAGAGTAACATATAGCAATCATGAGGTTATACTCATAATATCTATTCTAACAATCATTAGATACCAATTGTTCTCATATCAACTCTAACAATAACATGTGTGGTCATAAAAATCTAGGAAATGAGAGGAACATATAGCAATGATGTGGTTGCAGACATAATATATATTCTAAATTTGTAACAATGAACAGGCAGTCGTATTCTTAAGGTAAAGATGAGATGAGATAGAACAATTACACGACGATAGATTCCACCAGTATAAGCAGCCAATCTGTGCGTCGACCGCATAAACGATGCCATCGTGCACTATAGCATCAGACAAGTGTTAGGTAAAGAGGATCGACGAGGAGCCATAACCATGTATGGCGACCGGATTCCAGATAGACTAATCCCATATTGAACACGGCAATGAGCTTGTAATACATGTAGTCTTCTGATGGTGTGGGCACTTCGCAGATTACAACCTTCAACAAACAGAGGTCGAGCCAAAAGCTCGACACGTCTCGTGCGTAGTAGGCAGGAGTGTCCAGCGGGCCGCAAGGCTTGATTGCGGTGGTATCCAAAGATGGAAGGGTGATCTCTTGCCGGGTGTAGATATCCACGAGACGCCACGGACTACCGGATTGGTGGATGAGGAAAATCCAGTTGGCCTTCATGCCCGCCCAGTACTGGCCGCGCATGACGGACAAGTGAGGGATCGAAGAAGGTGAGAGTGTCTAGAAGGGGGGTGATTAGACTACTCGACAAGATAAAATTTCTGTCTTTTATCAAGGACAGATTTTGGGCAGATTTTGCATAACACACAAGTCAAGTAGCACACTACACATGCAATTCTAGAGTATGGGCAGCGGAAAGTAAATTGCACATGTAGTAAAGAGAGGTGGAGAAGATCAAACGCAATTTGGAGACGCAATGATTTTTCCCGTGGTTCCGATAGGTGGTGCTATCGTACATCCACGTTGATGGAGACTTCAACCCATGGAGGGTAACGGCTGCGCGAGTCCACGGAGGGCTCCACCCACGAAGGGTCCACGAAGAAGCAACCTTGTCTATTCCATCATGGCCTACGCCCACGGAGGGCTAGCCTTACTCGGGGTAGATCTTCACGAAGTAGGCGATCTCCTTGCCCTTACAAACTTCTTGGTTCAACTCCACATCTCGATGACGGAGGCTCCCAAGCGACACCTAACCAATCTAGGAGGCACCACCCTCCAAAAGGTAATAGATGTTGTAGATGATGATGAACTCCTTGCTCTTGTGCTTCAAATGATAATCTCCCCAACACTCAACTCTCCTCACTGATATGGCTGTGGTGGAAGAAAGGATTGAGTGGAAAGAAACATGGGAAGGTTAGAAATCAAGTTTCATATGGTAGGAATGGAGCAACTTGATCTCAACACAAGGGTAGGTAGTTCTCTTCTCAGAAAGTGTAAGGTAGGAGTGGTAGTTCTTTCTGATGGCTCTCTCCACGAATGAAGAGTGGGTGGAGGGGTATATATAGCCTCCACACAAAATCCAACCTTTACACACATAATTGAGCAATCTCGGTGAGACCGAAGTGGAAACTCGGTCAGACCGAAAGTTCAAATAGAGTGAACGTTGGGGTTTTCGGTGGGACCGAAAATACCATCTCTGTTAGTCTGATTTGAGTCAAGACAGGAACTTTCCAGTTTCGGTGAGACCGAAATCATCAACTCGGTTATTCCGATTTGATGACAAACGGTTACAGAAGGTTGGCAGCCCGTATTTCGGTGAGACCGAACTCAAACTCGGAATGACCGATTTTTCTAGGGTTTGGCTTATGGCTGAGGTGGTTCATCTCGGTGGGACTGAGTTTAGAAAATCGTTTTGTCCGAGATTACTTATGAGTGTGTATTGTAGTGAAAGTTGCTGATAGTTGAAGGAGATATATCACTAAGCACTTGAGCAACCAGATCATCAACACAACCTCATCCCCTTTTAATAGTATTGGCTTTTCCTATGGACTCAATGTGATCTTGGATCACTAAACCAAAAATGGAGTCTTGAGCTTTTGCCAATGCTTGCCTTAGCATTTTGAGGGGTCCACTTCTTCAGTCATTTTGCCATAGCCAATGTGATTGAATTTCCTGAAACATACTTTATAAAAGCATTAGTCCAACCACAAAGTATGTTGTCATTATTTACCAAAACCACCCAGGGAGCAAATGTGCTTTCAATCTCCCCCTTTTTGGTAATTGATGGCAACACACTAAAATCACACTAAACAAGACATCAAAGCTTATTGAAAGAAAGACAGAATTATCACGAAAGCTTTGACAAGCATGTAGTACACAGGCTCCCCCTACAAGTGTGCAAGATTTTCATAAATTTTGGTTTTGGACTGCCTCAAGCACACAAGAGAGATAAGCAAGATGTGCTACATGCAGCTTGGCTATATGCATCAGAGCAGATGAAAAGAAGTGAGTGATAATGCATATGTGCATGGTGATTTCTTGCAAACAAGTATTCACAAGCAAGTCATCATCATGCACATTCTGCAAAGTGCATATACTTACCTTGAGGTTCCTTGGCATTGTACCTGAAGGGATAAACTTGGGAAAACAAGGTTAGATAACACAAGAGTATTCCTTCAACCAACTGCAAGAACATCAAGAGTACCAAGCCAGGGATGACATGTATAAAGAGTGTCTCATATTGAGCACAAGCTTGAATCATCAAACATGTCTCCGAAACTAAACGATTTTCAATGAACTCTTAGAGATTTTGCTTTCCATAAGATATCAATTGTGAAGACTCTTCTCCCTTTGAGTTCTCTCAGACCAAGGGGTGTGATGGAAAAAGCAAAATCAAAAGAATGATGCCAAAAGAGAATGATGTCCAATGTAAGACACGGCAAAGCTTTGATGTGATTCTCTCCCCCTTTAAGATAAGATTGCTTTTCTTCTCCCCTAAGTCTTCTCTTCTCCCCCTACTCCCCCTAAGTCTTCTCCCCCTTTGACATCAAGTGCCGAAAAGGACAGCAAACTAGGAAGGTTAGGAAAGATGGAAGGAAAGAGGTGGGATCCTTAAGAATCACAACAGGGCAAATAAGAACATGCATAGAGAATCATTGAGTGAAGCTGCAGAAGATGATATCCTGGAAGAGAAATCGGTGACACCGAATTAGATGGATCGGTGGGTCCGAAAGTCAGGGACTTAGGGCAGATCCTTTTCGGTTAGACCGAAAATTATAAATTGGTGACACCGAGTTTAATTCCAAGGAAATACAGAAATAGTTCAGCTCACTTTGCGAGGAATGTTTCAAAGGATTTGCAATGAATTTGTGAAAGATTTTCGGGGAATTGATCAGAGCCATAAGGATATTCAAAGAAACATAAGAATAGAAGTAAAAAAGATTCCTAGATGAAGTTTTTTTTTATTATTATTATTAAAAGAAAAACTCAATGAGAGAACATAAGAGAAAATAGAAAAACTCCAAAGCATATGTACTTCATCTAGAAAAAGGTCGGCGACAAGGTCACCTATGTTTGAGTATATTGACTTAGGAGTCAAATGAGGACATTTGATCATAGGTCATACTCATCATTTAAGCTCAAAATGGGTTTGCCATTTTTCGATTAAGCATTTGATGTGATCACATCTTATGAAGCTGCTTGTACTCATGACTTTGAGCAAAGCTCCTTAAAGATGTGAAGAACATACCTTGGGCTTGTTGTTGCTTTGCTCATGTAGGTAAACTTGATGTAGGTGCTCATTGAATGCGAAGTTGGAGCGCCATTTCTACTTATGTAGTTCATCTTCCTACATGGGTTAGGCAAGCAAGGAAATACTCAAGGATATCCAAGATGACAAGAGTGAAATACTAGATGTATAAGATGTCAAAAAGGATATGTAGAATTTTGTTCCTTGAACACAACATCCCAAAGGGCTAGATACTTGGTCAATGACAAGATTACTCATGATTTGAGTGTGTGGTAATCTTGTGGAATGTAGATCATCCAAGTACCTGCAAGGAGTTAGATGCAATACAAGGAGGCAAATGTGTCCAAGACATATGATCATCATCATAAGAGAAATATCAAGGATTAGTCAAGTGGGCTCATGCCTTGCATGCATCAATGGAGTTATCACTCCAAGTTTGAAGCATCAATGATGTTCAACTCACTCCTCAAGCGACAAAACACCTTCTCATCAAGAGGTTTTGTAAAGATATCAGCAAGTTGTTTGTCAGTACGAACATGCTTAAGATTAATGTCACCCTTGGCAATATGATCACGAATAAAATGGTGACGAACTTCAATATGCTTTGTTCGAGAGTGTTGCACTGGATTGTGTCCAATTTTAATTGCACTCTCATTGTCACAAAGCAAGGGAACATGTCTCACATGTATCCCATAATCTTTAAGCGTTTGTGTCATCCATAGCAATTGAGCACAACATGAACCAGCAGCAATATATTCCGCTTCTGCAGTGGATAATGATACCGAATTTTGTTTCTTGGAGGACCAAGATACAAGGGATCGACCAAGGAATTGACACGTACCCGAAGTTGACTTTCTATCAACCTTGTCACCGGCATAGTCCGAGTCGGAATAGCCAACAAGGTCGAAAGAGGCCCTCTTAGGATACCAAATGCCAAAGTTTGGTGTGTGTATCAAATATCTCACTATCCTTTTAACAGCTTTAAGATGACATTCTTTAGGGGCTGCTTGATATCGCGCACACATGCATACACTCAACATTATGTCAGGACGAGAAGCACAAAGATATAGTAGAGAACCAATCATAGATCGGTAAACCCTTTGATCAACGGGTTCTCCATCTTTTGTCAAGTCATTATGTCCACTAGTAGGCATGGGGGTACTCATACCTTTGCTTTCTTGCATGTTGAACTTTTTGAAGAGATCCTTGGTGTACTTTGTTTGTGAGACAAAGGTACCTTCCTTAGATTGCTTGATTTGCAACCCAAGGAAGAATTTGAGTTCACTCATCATGGACATCTCATACTTCTCCGACATGAGCTGTCCAAACTTCTTGCTAAAATGAGGGTTAGTTGAACCAAAGATAATATCATCAACATATATTTGGCACACAAATAGTTCACCATTAACCCTTTTCGTGAACAGCGTTGAGTCTATCTTTCCAATCTCAAAGCCTTTTTCAAGAAGAAAGCTAGTCAAGCATTTGTACCAAGCTCTAGGAGCTTGTTTAAGACCATAAAGAGCTTTGTGCAGCTTGTAAACATGATTAGGCTTTTTGGGATTCACAAATCCGGGAGGTTGTTTCACAAATACTTCCTCCTCAATTTCACCATTTAGGAAAGCACTTTTGATATCCATTTGATAGAGAGTAATATCATGGTGATTGGCATAAGCAAGAAGAATGCGAATGGATTCAAGTCTAGCAACGGGGGCATAGGTCTCACCATAGTCCATACCTTCGACTTGTGTGTAACCTTGAGCTACGAGACGAGCCTTGTTGCGGATCACTTGTCCATCTTCATCTTGCTTGTTCCGAAACACCCATTTGGTTCCAATGATGTTTTGATCATCCTTGGGCTTCTCTACCAAAGTCCATACCTTGTTCCTCTCGAAGTTGTGTAGTTCTTCGTGCATAGCGTTCACCCAATCCGGGTCTTCAAGTGCTTCTTCTACCTTCATAGGTTCAATACTAGAGATAAATGAGTAATGCTCATAAAAGTTAGCTAAGCGAGTTTTAGAGCGAGTAATTCTCCCCGAGTTGATGTCGTTCATCATTTGTTCCACGGGATGATTCTTCTTGACTCTTGCTCGGACTCGGGATAGCTTTTGTTGCGGTTGAGGATGAGCTTCCTCATCATCTTCATCTTCCTCTTCTTCTTCTTCATTGTTGTTGGTGTTGTCTTGAGGCGGTGGAGAAGGAGGTTGTGGTGGATCTTCTTGTTGCACTTCCTCATCTTGGTGAGTTCCACTTGTGGAGGCCTCCATGTTGCCTTGAGGTTCGTCTCGCCGTGAGGTAGGTGGCTCCACATATGTAGATGAGGTACTCTCCTTCACTTCCATGGGACAGATCTTCCCAATAGATAAATCTTGGATAGCTTCCGATGGGTCCTTGTCTCCTACATCAATAGGCATTTGCTCTACTTGCGAGCCATTAGATTCATCAAACTTCACATCTACCGTCTCTTCAACCTTTCGGGTGAAATTATTGTAGACACGGTAGGTGTGAGAGTTTGATCCATAACCAAGGAGAAAGCCTTCATGAGATTTAGGAGCAAATTTAGACCGACGATGCTTATCAAGGATATAGCATTTTGAACCAAAGACACGAAAGTATCCCACTTGGGGTTTGTTACCGGTGAGGAGCTCGTATGATGTCTTGCCGAGGAGCTTATGAAGATAAAGCCTGTTGATAGCATGACAAGCTGTCTCGACCTCTTCTCCCCAAAAATGCTTCTGTGTCTTGTATTCATCAAGCATCGTTCTCGCCATCTCTATGAGCGTTCGGTTCTTCCTCTCAACAACTCCATTTTGTTGAGGAGTGTACGTAGCCGAGAACTCATGTAGAATCCCTTCCTCATCGAGAAAAGAGTCTACATTGGCGTTCTTGAACTCCGTTCCATTGTCACTCCGAACTTTCTTGATCTTCACCTCGAATTGATTTTGGGCCTTTTTGGCAAAGGTCTTGAAGATTCTCTGAACCTGCGATTTGTCATCAAGGAAAAATACCCACGTAAATCTGGAATAATCATCAACTATAACTAGACCAAAGGAGTTACCACCAAGGCTTTTGTAAGCATTGGGACCGAAGAGATCCATATGAAGAAGCTCAAGCGGTCTCCTTGTGGTCATGATGTTCTTTACGGGATGACTTCCACCTACTTGTTTTCCTGCTTGACAAGCACTACAAAGTCTGTCTTTGTCAAAGAGAACATCTTTAACACCAAGAATATGATTACCTTTGATCAGCTTGTCTAGATTACGCATACCAACATGTCCTAGCCTTCTATGCCATAACCAACCTTTAGAGGATTTAGCAATGAAACACGCTCTAGGTTGGGCTTTCTTAGTGAAATCAACAATATATAGATCACCTCTGCGGATACCGGTAAATGCCATGTTTTGATTGTCACGACGAAAGACTTGGCAATCTACTTTGGTGAATAGCACATTGAATCCAAAGTCAGCTAATCTAGACACGGAAAGTAAATTGTATCCAAGAGATTCTACAAGCATGACATTTTGAATAGAGCTATCATGAGATATGGCCACCTTACCAAGGCCAAGTACCTTACCCTTGGAGTTGTCTCCAAAAGTCACATACTTGCGTGGACCATCGTTCTTTGCAATCTCTCGAAACATGTCTTTGTCTCCGGTCATGTGGTCGGTGCATCCACTATCAAGAATCCACTCTTTTCCGCCGGACATGTAGTCTCTCAGATTTTCCATAAGATTGAGACTCTTCATGATCTTGTCTAGCTCGGTGTCCGAATCGGAGTAATCATCATCATGCTCATGCTCATCATCATATTGACCCATAGATTGTTCATCATCAACACCTAAGTCAATTTGATAAGTACTTGCATTAGTTTTGTCAATGTGACAATAATCTTCGGAATGCAATGCAAGAGCATTTCTAATTAAAACATTGATGAGAGCGGGATCACCCTTCTTTTTCATAAGATCACGAAGCTCAAAGAAGCATTTATCAAAGTTGGGATCATTGGGGTGCATCTTATCAAATTCAATAGTCTTGTATATAATTTCATCAAGACCTCTCAAGGAGTAGTCCGGATAAAGTTCTTCCAAGAACTTCCATATAGCATAGGCACACTCAAAGTTTGTAACGAGCTTAAGTAAGTCATCGGGTAACCCTCTAATGATAAGATTTACAGTCCTAAGGTTACGAAGCAAATCAAGCTCTTCATCCATGGTAGGGTGCAAGGGATCAAAAGCAGGCACATAGGGGGTCTCAATATATTTGCACAAATTATACATCTTAAAGATACTAAGCATTTCAACCCTCCACGACTTATAGAACCCTCCATCAAGAATAGGCACTCTATGACTAACACTCCCAATCGTAGACACGTCCATCTTCCTCCAATGGTGTGTAAACCAAAGCAATGGAGACCAAAGCTCTGATACCAATTGAGGGATCGAAGAAGGTCAGAGTGTCTAGAGGGGGGGTGATTAGACTACTCGACAAGATAAAATTTCTGTCTTTTATCAAGGACAGATTTTGGGCAGATTTTGCATAACACACAAGTCAAGTAGCACACTACACATGCAATTCTAGAGTATGGGCAGCGGAAAGTAAATTGCACATGTAGTAAAGAGAGGTGGAGAAGATCAAACGCAATTTGGAGACGCAATGATTTTTCCCGTGGTTCCGATAGGTGGTGCTATCGTACATCCACGTTGATGGAGACTTCAACCCACGGAGGGTAACGGCTGCGCGAGTCCACGGAGGGCTCCACCCACGAAGGGTCCACGAAGAAGCAACCTTGTCTATTCCATCATGGCCTACGCCCACGGAGGGCTAGCCTTACTCGGGGTAGATCTTCATGAAGTAGGCGATCTCCTTGCCCTTACAAACTTCTTGGTTCAACTCCACATCTCGATGACGGAGGCTCCCAAGCGACACCTAACCAATCTAGGAGGCACCACCCTCCAAAAGGTAATAGATGTTGTAGATGATGATGAACTCCTTGCTCTTGTGCTTCAAATGATAATCTCCCCAACACTCAACTCTCCTCACTGATATGGCTGTGGTGGAAGAAAGGATTGAGTGGAAAGAAACTTGGGAAGGTTAGAAATCAAGTTTCATATGGTAGGAATGGAGCAACTTGATCTCAACACAAGGGTAGGTAGTTCTCTTCTCAGAAAGTGTAAGGTAGGAGTGGTAGTTCTTTCTGATGGCTCTCTCCACGAATGAAGAGGGGGTGGAGGGGTATATATAGCCTCCACACAAAATCCAACCGTTACACACATAATTGAGCAATCTCGGTGAGACCGAAGTGGAAACTCGGTCAGACCGAAAGTTCAAATATAGTGAACGTTGGGGTTTTCGGTGGGACCGAAAATACCATCTCGGTTAGTCCGATTTGAGTCAAGACAGGAACTTGCCAGTTTCGGTGAGACCGAAATCATCAACTCGGTTATTCTGATTTGATGACAAACGGTTACAGAAGGTTGGCAGCACGTATTTCGGTGAGACCGAACTCAAACTCGGAATGACCGATTTTTCTAGGGTTTGGCTTATGGCTGAGGTGGTTCATCTCGGTGGGACTGAGTTTGGAAAATCGGTTTGTCCGAGATTACTTATGAGTGTGTATTGTAGTGAAAGTTGCTGATAGTTGAAGGAGATATATCACTAAGCACTTGAGCAACCAGATCATCAACACAACCTCATCCCCTTTTAATAGTATTGGCTTTTCCTATGGACTCAATGTGATCTTGGATCACTAAACCAAAAATGGAGTCTTGAGCTTTTGCCAATGCTTGCCTTAGCATTTTGAGGGGTCCACTTCTTCAGTCATTTTGCCATAGCCAATGTGATTGAATTTCCTGAAACATACTTGATAAAAGCATTAGTCCAACCACAAAGTATGTTGTCATTAATTACCAAAACCACCCAGGGAGCAAATGTGCTTTCAACAGGTGGACGGGTAGTGGTAGCATGTTGATGGGCACCACGGCAACCTCCGTAGGATCATCAAGTCGGTGTCTGGGCCACCTGCGAGGATCGGGCAACAGCAAGTAGGGTGTCTTGAAAAGAGCCGGTCGGTTGCAGACGAGTAGTTGGTACAAAGACACCGAGCATGCGGCTAGACAGATGGTGCTGAGTAGGTCCATATGATTACAGATCTGCTCCAAGAGAACATCGGGGAGGGAATTCCAATCGCGGCTCTGCGTGTCAGTCGGTTCTGCCATTGGGGTTTTCGATGCCTGCGAGCCAGCGGGGAAGTGGATTCGGGTGGGCGAGCGAAGAAGCTTCTCCTCGTGTGGCCGAGGAGTGAGTGGGGGCATATGGTACGCGAGAGCTACCAAGGAAGATAGCGCGGGCGGGCGAGCAGAGAGCATGGGGAAATGGTGTGCGACCGACGATGGGGAAGAGAGGAGGAAGAAGAAGAGAGGAGGAAGAAGAGTGGAAGACGGGGAAGAAAGTGCATTAAATCTCAATTCTACTACTACTACCAGGATATACCATCCTTTGGAGTGTAAATAGTTACACCGATGACATATGTGTCTACCACAAGAGGGCCCATATGTCAGTTAATGGAGGACAAAAGCGTGCACTACTGGCAAACATGATGGCAGTACTGGGTAAGGCTGATTTAGTAACACCAACACACTGGTTCAGCTTATTAGTTAAGTGTCCCATCTGCTGCAGCGTTTATTGTCACTTCACTGCGAAGACTAGTTGAATAGTTCTCTCTGATCGATATGGAGAATAATGGATCGTGAAGACTTCCTTTCTACATTATCCCTATACCTCTATGCTCACTTCACTCATTTTGCTCCGTACGTAGTCACTTGTTGAAATCTCTAGAAAGACAAATACTCCGTATTTGGGAACAGAGGGAGGATTTTACTCCGTATTTGGGAACAGAGGGAGGATTATACTCTCTATTTGGGAACAGAGGGAGTATCACCATATGGAGGGAATAGAGAAAGCTTGAAATATGAACATGTCAATGGGAGTGAGTAAGCTCCATGCATTCAACATGCAACACTCACACATACACATGGACGCACGCAACACTCACGCACCCATGCGGCACACAGCACACGATGCAACACACATGCTCACGCTCAAGTGCTCAACCTACTCCCTACGTCCATGAAAGACTGTACATTTAGAGGTTTACACATTGACTAGGGCATAATTAACACCCAAAAGTAGCAGACTTATGTGTGCATGCGACCGTTGAGAGAAGAAGATTAAATGAAGGTCGTTGCATGCTGTAATAAAGGATAGACATGTAGCCTATACCTAGAGCACAAGTTGATGCATTAGTCAATCAATACCGATTTAGATTAAAGGCTAAATGCATTGGAAGTGTAGATGTACTACACTCTTTGTTTTTATCAGATTTCTTTGCTCCGCCAACTGACAGGTGGGACCCAGAAACCAGGTGACAATTTAACCAGTCAACAAAGTGCCACATCGACTATGTGGCCGGTCAGTAGGGTGCAATACAGTGCTCTACGATGAGCTAGTGATCGTATAATCACCGCAAAACTATATATAGTGACCGTAAAAAGCGTATTGTTACATACGTTGACCTCCAGTGTATTTTTTCTCGTTTCAAATTAAGCCATATTAACCGGAAAGGACGCATTATGAACTAGTACTAGTACTGCTTTGATGTGTCCCGTCAACTCACCGAACGAGGAGAAGCTTGCTTACTACGCCTCTCCCTCGCCCACGCGCGCGGTGGTTCGCAGGACGAGGAGAGGGTTTTGACTACAGTACCCTCTCCTCTCCCTCTCCCTCGCCCTCGCCCTCGCGGTGGACATGCAACAGTTCAATCGGTGTCAGATTTCCAGAAGCATAATGTGCATTGTAGTATCATCATTGTTGGACCTTCCGAAGAGGCGAAGAGCCAAGTGCAAGGTTCACATGAGTACGAACTGTTGAACCTCGGAAGAGGCAAAGAGCCAAGCGCAAGGTTTTATAGGAGTTGTCGTCCTTATAGGAGCGTACTAAAACTATAGTGAACGACGCTACTGTATGATGCCGCCACGTCATGTATATCCAAAGCCGTGCCACCTTTTTTTCTCAAAGAGCGTGTTGGAGCCCGTGCAACAACCACACAAATTGCACGTACACATAACACAGTTACTAGTAATAAATTCTCATGGACAAATGCCAGTATGCCACACAAGTTCATCTCCAATTCATGTGATAAATTTGTGCACGACTAGTCTACATATATTCACAGCGCTACCGTTCACAATTTACCGTACTCCACTTACACATTATAGATGGGCTACATGTCCTCCTCCAGGTTCCAGTCTCAGGTGTTCTTCATGGATGGCACGATCCATAGCGGTGGGCAACGGGAATCATTGTCGCAACTTTCTAGTCCGGTTCCACACGATGGAGACTCATCCAAGCTGAAGCAGCATAAATCAGGGATAGCGTGTCCCAGCATGTCGTTCATCCGGCGGTGCGCACTGAAGACACAACCATGCTTCATGAACGGCAGGCCTTCCATGTTATGCATGGAAGGTGGCATCCGCTTCACAATGGGGTAGCTATGCCCAATGAAAAGCGAGTACTCTCCAAGAGTGTTCCTCGCCACCCACGTAGCATCACGGGGGTCGAACTCGGCGCCGTTCATCTGGTACATGCGGCATCTCAGATCTAGACACATGGTGACGTACAAAGTCAAGGTCCATGCATAATAATATTATGCTCAAATATGGCGGTCAGCAATACTGTGCAGCAAATAGTACTACTCCGATATAGAGGAAGTAAAATAACCGGCTTATTATATATAGCCACTCTTGGCTACATGGATGAGATAGTAAGACATGGAAAAACAAAAATGGTGGCAGCTAGTGGGTTCAAGTCTTCAAGGGCCTAGCTAGCTATACGCATCCTCCAAGGTAAAAAGTACTCCTACTAGTACATAAGTAGAGTACTAGTACAACAATGAAAGAGAAGGACAGAGGGTTAAAAATGGAATACCTGGGTAGATGGTGACAGTCCGATCGTGGTAGATTGTGAGACCATGTTGCACATCAGTGGTACCATGGGTAACGACTGCTAACATAGTTGATCCCAATATGCCAAAGTTAGCTACAAGGTTCCAAGTTAGACCGAATCACGGATGCAAATGCACATCCAGGATCGGCGATCTAATTTTGATCGTGGGATGATTGGTCCCTGCAAAATAATGGAGTACCGTTAGGGATGCAAATGATGGTTTGTGCATTCCGTTTGTAATCTCCCGTACCGTAGGATGGCAACCAGATGAAACAAGTCCCCTAGCTTGTCACCGGAAGATGCGGCCTAGATGGCGCACGGCTGCATCGAACGTGTAGGGGGGATACGTCTCCAACGTATCTATAATTTTTTATCGTTCCATGCTATTATTTATGATGTCCTGGATGTTTATTGGGCTTTGTCATACACTTTTATATCATTTTTGGGACTAACCTACTAACCCAAATGCCCAAGTCCAGATTGCTGTTTTTTGCCTGTTTCAGGGGTTTGCAGAAAAGGAATATCAAATGGAGTCCAAACGGAATGAAACCTTCGGGATAGATATTTTTGGAGAAAATCACGCACGTGGAACTTGAGAACTACATCAGGGGAGCTACGAGCTGCCCACGAGGGTGGGGGGCGCGCCCTGGGGGCACGCCCCCTGCCTCGTGGGGCCTCCGTGACTCCCCTAGTGTCATCCTTCTTCCTATATAAGTCTACGTACCCCGAAACCATCAGCAACAGAAAAAAAACCCTAATTCCACCGCCGTAACCTTCTGTTCCCGTGAGATCCCATCTTGGAGCCTGTTTCGGAGCTTCGCCGGAGGGGGGATCCATCACGTAGTGCTTCTACATCATCATCATCGCCCTCACCATGAGTTGTGAGTAGTTTACCACAGACTTTCGGGTCCATAGCTAGTATCTAGATGGCTTCTTCTCTCTCTCTCTGGATCTCAATACAAAGTTCTCCTCGGTCTTCGAGGAGATCTATTCGATGTAATCTCTTTTTGCGGTGTGTTTGTCGAGATCCGATGAATTGTGAGTTTATGATCAAGATTATCTATTAGAAATATTTGTTTCTTCTCTGAACTCTTTATGTGTGCTCATAATATCCTTGCAAGTCTCTTCGAATTATTGGTTTGGTTTGGCCTACTAGATCTATAGTTCTTGCAATGGGAGAAGTGTAATGCCCAGGATGGGACTATATCTCCTACGTGTCGAGGCACGACTTAGAGACATAACCCCATGCTGGAATGATCGCAAGTCTGGTATCTTTGCACAACTCATGTAAAAGATGGGGATGGAAAACATAAAATAGTTGGCTTACAATCGCCACGTCACACAAATACAATACATGTCTCAATCATCATTCAAAAAAACATCACAACCCTCTAAGGGTAAAATCCAAATGTCAAGATACCAAACATAATTTATATCCACAGGTCGGATCGAATCCTAGTAGAAGTCTTCACTACTGATCATCAGGATAACGAACATAGTAACGACTACGCTCCTCGTCATACTCCCAGTCTAGCTCGGTGCCATCACCTGGATAGCTCACCATCGGACCTGCATCTGGTGTGGTGAAGTAACTGTGAGCCACAGAGGACTCAGCAATCCCGTTCCCGGGTAACAAGACTATTTAAGCCTTGGGAGAGGATAAGGCTGAAGAAAAGAATAAGAGTCTGCAGCAGCAACTAGCACTAGCTTACGTGAAAGAGTGCGAGAAGAGAAGTGCCTCGGTCGAGAGATGATCACGAAGTGATCCTAGCTAAAGCTCAACAAACATAACCCCACCGTGTTCAACTACCGAATCCCTATTTGGAAATTGACAGTCACGGTACACACGCTGGTACTGTATTGGAACATTGTGTCAAGTTTTCTACAACAGGATATTAACAAGCTCCCATCTGCCGCATAACCACGGGCACGGCTTTTGAAAGTTCATAACCCTGCAGGGGTGTTCCAACTTGGACCATGACAAGCCCACGATCCGCGGAGTCGCAACTCCAAGGTGGGAAGACCCGAGTATTCTCGGAATCCCGTGCTCAAGATACTCCAAACTAAGGTAAGGCTAATCCAGCAAATCCTCCCGGCGTGCCGACACCCTGACAATAGCCGCGCGTATCTAGTCTCAGGCCACGACCGGATGGCTGATGCTACAGGTTTATATCAATCCTCGAGTTTCCTCGTGGTGACCCCGCAGGACCCCCGTTTCGGACCAACACTCATGAGGAGCACTGGCCCGGGGTTGTTGATTAAGAACTCGGGTTTGCAAGGCCCTATGCATGTTTTATTAGTTATTAGGCGAATAGTACCAATGTTGGGACTTGCTGGAAAAGACTTAGCACTTAGCGGTTTATCGAGGGGGCCCCATAAACCCCAACCGTGTGAGGAACGCATAATCAAGGAACATAACACCGGTTTATACGGTTCCTAGCGGCATGAGTGGAACAAATCACCAAGCAAAAGGCTTAGCCTTCCACCCATTGCCAATATATAGATGATTTCATTTTAAGCATTATATAGTGTGATATAACCCAACAAACTTCAACATGAAGCAAGCATCTTCAATCTTCACCTGCAACTAGCAACGCTATAAGAGGGGCTGAGCGAAGCGTACTTAGCCATTCAACGGTTTGCATAGGTAGGGTGGTTAAACATGGTCATGGTTACAAGTAGGAGGCTGACAGGAAAAACATGGGCAACGAGGCAAAGCTATAGATCGAGACTTCTAGCAACAGGCAAAAATAGTAATGGTATCCGGGTTCGGTCATCTTGCCTGAAGAGTTGTCGTTCGGATCGAAAGAAGGGTCCTCGTGCTCAACCTCGGTAGTAACCTCGTGCTCGTACTCATACTCGGTCTCAGCTTCCAGCTCTAAACAATACAATCACACAAGGCACGAATCAACAAGATGCAATGCGCACACCAAAATGATGGATGCATGATGGATGCACTAAGGGAGCACACGGAGCACGGAAAATAGCACTCAAGCAAAATACTTCAAAACATGATAACAATAGGATATTATGAATCTACATGGAAAATCAATCAAGTTTCATATAAGACTTGCTGAAATCGGAGCTACGGACTAAAAGTTATGCCCGAAACAAGAAATATGCACAAGCTGAAAATTACAGCCACATAGCAACTTCGGAGCACTAGATAAATAAGCTACAACACTCAAACATCATGGCAAAGATCATGAACATAAACTAGACATATCCTACAGCAAATAAGTCCAAAGGTGCACCCCCAAAGGAGCCACGGATCAATAGCAACAAGCTTGGACATATTGAACTTGACAACAAAATCCTGACAGCAGTAATTTATTGCAAATTTGGAGCAAAAGTTAAGTATGCTACAGCCACTCAAATAAGCATGTGAGAGCATGAATGGATAGCCAACAATATGTACAGCAAAGAACCATCAAGAGTCACCCCAAAACTATCATGGTTTGTCCTAGAACAGCTAGCAAACATGGCATCTGAGAATTACAGATTCCAGACTTAGTGAAATTCCACTAAGTGTTAAACAGCAGTTTCATCATGGCATCTTTGAGAGCAAGTTTAAGTCACCTCAAAACTAAACATGGCAAGTGGTAAGCACCACATCAAAGTACACATGATGGTGATTCCGAAACATACAAGCATGCATCATGGAGATAAACACAACGATAGCAATGAGCTCAACAAGAAGGCATCTCATAACAAGTTAAACAACTAAACAGCCACATAGCACTTTGCAACGAAGATATACACAACAAGATTAAATCTATCATGCAACCTAACACAAACAACATGTAGAGCATGGCAAGACGAACACGTGGACATGTCATTTGCATCATTCGGATAAACGAGCTAAAAGATATCACTATGCAAAGATGGCATAAAAACAACACATAGCAGCAGTTTATAACGGAATGCACTCTTGCAACAGAAAAATAAGCATCTAGATGATTTCAAACATGCATGGCACATTGGAATGAAACGTAGTGCTAGTCACCACGAACGTCTGGACATGTCATTTGCGCAAAACGGAGCTCCACACAAAAAGATATCACAGTTTGAAAATTGCATCAGACAACGAGCAAACAGGGTCTAGGGTTTGAAATAAACCTAGATCTGGAATCAACGGGCCTTGGGTGCTGGATCCGGCCCAGCGAGCAGATCGGATGGCCGGCGGCTCGGGCCGGCGCGGCCTCGGCGCTGGAGAGGCCCGACCTGGGGCCTGCGGAGGAGGCCTGCTGGGGCTCGGGCGAAGGCGGCCTGGCGAGGCGACGCGGCTCGGCCCGCTGGAAGGAGCCCGGTCCAGCCGAGCGAGGCGGCGGCCGAGGCGCTGCGGAGCGACGCGGCCTGGTCGGGCGGAGAGGCGAGGCCCAACAGGAGGCGAGGCGAGGCCCAGAGTGGAGGCTGGCTCGGTGCGGCGGCGTGGATCTGCGCCCTGGGCCTGCGGATCGGGCGAAAGGAGATGAGCCGGCGGTGGCCTATCGATGCGGGACGAGGGAGGCGACGGCCCGACGCGGCGCGGTCGGCTGGACAAGCGGAGCTGGCGAAGGCCCAGGCGGGAGAGATCGAGCGTTGACCCGACTGGATCGGTCGATCCAGATCGGGAACGACTCGTTCCAGCAAAGAATCTGCGGTGGCGCTGGCTTCCTTTGATGGCTTCGGCCTGGATCCAGCGAAGGAGGTGGCTGGCGCCCTGGGAGCCTGGCGGCTGCGGTGGGAGGAGGAAGTGGGGCCGGTGAGGTGAGAGGAAGGAGAGGTGTTTCCGGCGAGGTGGAGGTTCTCCGGCGAACTCTCCGGCGAGGTGGTGGTGGCTGGAGGAAGGAGAAGGTGGGGGCTAGGGTTTCCTTGTTTTGGGGCAAAAATTGTGGGAGGTAGACAAATATATAGGCACAAGGAGCTAGGGTTGGCCAAATGGGGTGTGGTTTTCGGCCACGCGATTAGAATTGGATGGCCTAGATGATAGAAGTGGCTAGGAGTGGTTGGTGGGCTGTTGGACAGGTGCCTTGGACCTCAAAGTGGAGGCACTTTGAGCCCAAGAGAATAACTGTTGGGGTAGCAAACGGACTCGAAACACGATGAGATTTGACAGGCGGGGTACACACACGAAAACAACAACACACGACAAGTCTCGCGCCAAACCGGTAACGTTACACGGCCAAACACCAAAGTAGGCCTACGGGACGCCTCGGACACGTGAGGGAGCTCCGGAACGCGAAACGGACAACGGGAAGGAACGCGTGGAACCGGATGCAAACGACAACACAAATGCAATGTGATTCACATGACTATATGATATGAATGAATGCCACACACGCACACAACAAAACGACGAAAACCCGAAAGACAAAGAACCCGGAATGGAATAAATGAAGCCAGAGATATATTATATGCCCAAAAGGGAAAATATTACATCTGGGGCATTAAAAACTCTCCTCTACTACAAAAAGATCTCGTCCCGAGGTCTAGGACTGGAAAAAGGAAGGGTACTCGGAATGAAGATGATCTTCTCGTTCCCACGTAGCTTCTCGGTCGGTGTGATGTGACCACTTGACTTTCAAGAATTTGATGGACTTGTTGCGGGTCTTGCGCTCGGTTTCTTCGAGAATAGCAACGGGATGCTCTCGGTAAGACAGGTCTTGTTGAAGATCAATCTCTTCAAACGGAATCATGCGTTCAGGTGCCTTGAAGCATTTGCGAAGTTGAGACACATGGAACACATCATGAACATTGGCGAAGTTGGAAGGGAGCTCAAGTTGATAGGCTAGGTCGCCTCTTTTGCCAAGAATCTTGAATGGCCCGACGTATCTAGGAGCAAGCTTTCCTTTGATACCGAATCTTTGGGTGCCTTTCATAGGAGAAACACGGAGATAGACATGATCACCAATGTTGAAAGCCAAATCACGATGCTTGCCGTCATAGTAGCTCTTCTGACGCGACTGAGCGGCCTTGAGATTCTCACGTATGACTTTGCACATCTCTTTGGCTTCTGAGATCAAGTCATTGCCAAGAAGTTGACGTTCACCAGTTTCAGACCAGTTGAGAGGGGTACGGCACTTCCTGCCATAGAGGAGTTCAAACGGAGCTTTTCCTGCACTTGCTTGATAGTTGTTGTTGTAAGAGAACTCGGCAAATGGAAGGAAATCTTCCCATTTCATGCCAAAAGAGATGACACAGGCTCTGAGCATGTCTTCTAGAATCTGATTCACTCGCTCGACTTGACCACTAGGCTGAGGGTGAAAAGCAGTGCTGAACCTGATCCTAGTGCCCATGGCGGACTGAAAGGAGTCCCAGGACTTGGATGTGAACAAACTTCCACGGTCTGAGGAGATAACTTGAGGAATGCCATGTAAGGACACAATTCTGGAAGTGTACAACTCTGCAAGTTGAGCTGCATTGATGGATTCTTAGACTGGAAGGAAGTGAGCGACTTTTGTATGCTTGTCAATCACCACGAAGATAGAATCATTCCCTCTCTTGGACTTAGGAAAGCCAGTGACGAAATCCATTTCAATGTGGTCAAACTTCCACTCGGGAATCGGAAGAGGTTGGAGAAGGCCGGCTGGACGTTGATGTTCTGCTTTCACTCTTCTGCAGACATCACATTCATTCACGAATTGGGCAATCTCCCTTTTCATGCGTGTCCACCAGTAAGATTGCTTGAGGTCTTGGTACATCTTGGAACTGCCAGGATGAATGGAAAGGAGAGAATCATGTGCTTCTTCCATTATGAGCTTCCTGAGATCACCTTTGGGAACAACAAGTCTGTCCTCGAAGAACAAGGTATCTCTCTCATCAACACGATAGCACTTGTATTTCGGAGTGCCCTTTGCAATACCATGTTTCACCTTCTGCACCATGGCATCACTGAGTTGGGCCTCACGGACCTGATCTTCCAAGGTAGGAGCAACTTGAAGATTTGCAAGAAAACCCTTCGGAACAACTTGGAGGTTGAGCTTCCTGAATGCTTCACAAAGCTCAGGCTGGAACGGTTTGATAAGAAGGCTGTTGCAATATGCCTTTCTGCTCAAAGCATCTGCAATCACATTCGCCTTGCCAGGAGTGTATTCGATGCTGGGATCATACTCTTGGATCATTTCAACCCAACGAGTCTGGCGGAGGTTCAGATTCGGCTGTGTGAAGATGTACTTCAAGCTCTTGTGATCGGTGAAGATGTCAACTTTTCTGCCCAACAACAGGTGTCTCCACGTAATCAAAGCATGTACCACAGCTTCTAGCTCGAGATCATGTGTGGGATAGTTCTTCTCACTTGGCTTGAGCTGACGAGAAGTGTATGCCACAATTCTCTTATCTTGCGTAAGAACACCACCAAGTCCTTGAAGAGAAGCATCATAGAATACTTCATAGGGCTTGGACTGATCTGGAGGAGTAAAAACTGGAGCAGAGACGAGCTTTTCTTTGAGAGTTCTGAATGCCACTTCACACTCTGGAGACCAAAAGTATTTGACATTCTTCTGAAGCAAGTTGGAAAGAGGCTTGGCAATCTTGGAGAAGTTCTCAATGAACCTTCTGCAATAGCTGGCAAGACCCAGAAAACTGCGGAGTTGCTTGACGTTCTGAGGAGCTTCCCAGTTGACAATTGCTTCAACTTTCTCGGGATTTACCGCAATACCGTCAGCTGAGATGATATGGCCCAGGTACAAAACCTTATCGAGCCAAAATTCGCACTTGGAGAACTTGGGATAGAACTTATGCTCACGGAGTCGATCGAGAACCAGACGTAAGTGCTTTTCGTGATCTTCTTCATTCTTGGAAAATACCATAAAATCATCCAGATACACAAGCACAAACTCGCCGGGGTAGGGGTTGAAGATGTAGTGCATCATTCTCGAGAAGGTAGGAGGAGCATTGGCGAGACCAAAGGACATGACCGTATACTCGTATGAGCCGTAGCTCGTTCTGAAGGCAGTCTTGGGAATGTCTTGCTCGCGAATGCGAATTTGGTGATAGCCCATTCGGAGATCGAGCTTAGAGAACACTTTAGCTCCCTTGAGCTGCTCGAACAGTTCGTTGATGTTGGGGAGCGGATACTTGTTCTTTATTGTCTTCTTGTTCAATGGCCGGTAATCGACGCAGAGGCGCTCCGTGCCATCCTTCTTCTTGACAAATAAGACACCACAGCCCCAAGGAGACGTACTAGGCCTGATGAGACCCATACGCTCCTATTCATCAAGCTGCTTCTTCAATTCCTTCAATTCTTTAGGAGAGAGCTTGTACGGACGCCGGCATGCTGGCTCAGTACCCGGTTCGAGTTCAATGACGAATTCCACTTGACGGTGTGGAGGCATGCCTGGAAGTTCTTCAGGAAAGACGTCTTGATGTCCGTTTACCACCGGAATTTGAGATATGGCATTAATTTCGCCCTTATCATTGAGAGAGAAAAGCCTGATAGTGTTATCCCTGGAGGCAAAGATAATCACATCTTCATCGGGATGAGTCATCTTGACTTCCTTCTGTGCACAATCAATGTGAGCATCATGCTGAGAAAGCCAATCCATCCCGAGGATGAGGTCGATGTCGGAATTGCCAAGAACCACCGGATTAGCCAGAAATCGATAATCACCCATGCGAATAGAAACATCCAGAGCATATATACTGGAATGCTTTTGTCTCCCTGGAGAAATAACTGATAACTCCCTTGGTAGACTTTTGATGTCAACATTATGCTTGGATGCGAATGGTTGAGACATGAAAGAGCATGAAGCACCCGAATCAAACAAAACTTTAGCAGGGATGGAGTTAACTGGAAGGTTACCCAAAATCACATCAAAAGAATTCTCCGCTTGTGCTGCATTCATCAGATTGACCCTTGATGCCTTTGGATCATGCTTGACCATAGCGGTACCGACAGGAGGAGGAGGCGGAAGGCGCCTTGGGTTGTTGCACTTGTTGGAATAATGGCCCTTCTGGCCACACTTGTAGCAAGTCACCTCGGAAAGTGCACGAGTAGGAGGAGCACTTAGTCTTGGAACTTGGAACTGCTGCTTGGACTGCTTGTTGGAGTAGGGTGGGTGGGAGAAACCACGACCACCAGCATTCTTGTTGTTGGAGTTGTTGGAGTTGTTCTAAGGAGCTCGAATCACTGGAGGAGGAGGAAGCCAAAATTTATGTTGTTTCGCAGCCAACTGAGACGATGAGGAAGAGTGAACGGCATCTCGAATCCTATTTTTAGAAGCCTCCATCTTGAGCTGGGCTGCCTCTTGTTTCAAAGCCATGTTATAGAATTTGTCGAATTCATCGGGCGCGAACAAGGTGAGAGCAAGTTGAAGTTCATCTTTGAGACCACCACGAAACTGGTAGATTTTGCTCTTGGCATCAGGAATGTCTTGCTTAGCATAGCGGGCGAGGTTTTGGAACCTGACATTATACTGATAGACAGACATAGAGCCTTGCTTCAGGTTGCGGAATTGCTCACACATACCCTAGATGACACTTGTTGGAATGTGGTGAGAGCGAAAGTCCTTGCAGAAATCCTCCCAAGAGATCACACGACCTGGCCTGGAGTCTTTGTACTGCTGCCACCAGTCAGCTGCTTGATCTTTGGGTTGGAAGGCTGCAAACTTCACATAGTCCTCTTCCCTTACGTTACTGCACTCAAAATGCTTCTTTATATCGGTTAACCAATCTTCAGCATCAAGAGGGTCGACACAGTAACTGAAAGCTTTTGGATTATTGGCCAAGAACTGGTTGAGGGTAGCATGGTGCTGCTGGTTGAAGAAATTGCCTTGATTCCCTGGAACACCCTGATTAGCTTGATTAGCTTGCATCTGCTGCATCATCTGCATCAACAACTGGGTGTTCTGATTTGTAGTCTGCATAATTGCTCTCCAAGCCTCAGAAGGAGGAGGAGGGGAAGGAGGACGGTCTGGGACCTCTTCACCCTCTGGGTTAGCGTTGGGAACCCTTTTCGGAGCCATCCTGAAAGAGATGACCACGAAATCAGCAATTGATTGACAGAAGGTATAAGCTGAATCAATGGAATGAATTGCAACAAGTCTTCACAATAATCATTCGAACAAGAGGAACGAATGAAATTCTCAGTTAAATGATAACATCAATCTTCACGAGAAGCCACATAGGGGACAAAAGGTAAATAAGAAAAACACAAGGTACGGACGGAAACAAACACAAGATAGGAGCTTCGTTCTAACATCTTTGTGCTGAAAGCTTATGAACGCGTTACAAAAGGGTTTTGCAATCCCCGGATCAGCATAGCCAAGGACACTTTAAGATGCAACTCCCGATCGGAACATCGGTCATAATACCACTTCACCCAATGTAGAACCCCGAACTCACTAACCTGCATTCGTTGGAAGAATGCCTACGATCTACTGGATAAACCCACCTATGAATTTCCGAAAGATTCCAGTTATGCAATCAGGTGTTGGGGATACAGGGGAAGCACCGTGCAATCAACTCTAAACCTACATCCAACTGTATCCATCCTTCAACACATAACCAGTCTTTCTCGGAAACTGTCTACCTCGGACCTTCGAAAAGCATCCACTATAACAAGCTATGGCAATACTCCCGAACTACCTCCCCAGTACTGGGTGATGTCGGGGTTATCTTGCCACTAACCGTATAGGAGAGATTTTCGATGCCGGCCGTCTTAAGTATTTAGTACTGCCGCGATATGCTTGTGACGACAATACCCCGAAGCTCAACTCCCCGGGACACTGCCACAAACCCTAATGTCAGGAGGCATCGAGAACAATATTCTCGTCACAAGAACATCGAAACAATCCCAGAATACTCGCGAGATTCCTAAAAAAATAAAAAATTGGTGCAATTTTTGAAAGTAGAAGAGACAAGAGTATACGTCAGGAGTCCTCACCAGAGTTAAAGGGGATGAGAAGCAAAGAATTCCTACTCTCCGATATAATATAGGACTCAAAATATTTCTCAGTGTGTGCCTAGACTCGATCGTCAACGACTCGATCAAACAGTGGGGGCTTCTAGGTCGGAGAAGGCTCTGAATACCAACTTGTAATGCCCAGGATGGGACTATATCTCCTATGTGTCGAGGCACGACTTAGAGACATAACCCCATGCTGGAATGATCACAAGTCTGGTATCTTTGCACAACTCGTGTAAAAGATGGGGATGGAAAACATAAAATAGTTGGCTTACAATCGCCACGTCACACAAATACAATACATGTCTCAATCATCATTCAATAAAACATCACAGCCCTCTAAGGGTAAAATCCAAATGTCAAGATACCAAACATAATTTAAATCCACAGGTTGGATCGAATCCTAGTAGAAGTCTTCACTACTGATCATCAGGATAACAAACATAGTAACGACTATGCTCCTCGTCATACTCCCAGTCTAGCTCGGTGCCATCACCTGGATAGCTCACCATCGGACCTGCATCTGGTGTGGTGAAGTAACTGTGAGCCACAGAGGACTCAGCAATCCCGTTCCCGGGTAACAAGACTATTTAAGCCTTGGGAGAGGATAAGGCTGAAGAAAAGAATAAGAGTCTGCAGCAGCAACTAGCACTAGCTTACGTGAAAGAGTGCGAGAAGAGAAGTGCCTCGGTCGAGAGATGATCACGAAGTGATCCTAGCTAAAGCTCAACAAACATAACCCCATCGTGTTCAACTCCCGAATCCCTATTCGGAAATTGACAGTCACGGTACACACGCTGGTAGTGTATTGGAACATTGTGTCAAGTTTTCTACAACCGGATATTAACAAGCTCCCATCTGCCGCATAACCGCGGGCACGGCTTTCGAAAGTTCATAACCCTGCAAGGGTGTTCCAACTTGGCCCATGACAAGCCCACGATCCGCGGAGTCGCAACTCCAAGGTGGGAAGACCCGAGTATTCTCGGAATCCCGTGCTCAAGATACTCCGAACTAAGGTAAGGCTAATCCAGCAAATCCTCCCGGCGTGCCGACACCCTGACAATAGCCGCGCGTATCTAGTCTCAGGCCACGACCGGATGGGTGATGCTACAGGTTATATCAATCCTCGAGTTTTCCTCGTGGTGACCCCGCAGGAACCCCGTTTCGGACCAACACTCATGAGGAGTACTGGCCCGGGGTTGTTGATTAAGAACTCGGGTTTGCAAGCCCCTATGCATGTTTTATTAGTTATTAGGCGAATAGTACCAATGTTGGGACTTGCCGGAAAAGACTTAGCACTTAGCGGTTTATCGAGGGGGCCCCATGAACCCCAACCGTGTGAGGAACGCATAATTAAGGAACATAACACCGGTTTATACGGTTCCTAGCGGCATGAGTGGAACAAATCACCAAGCAAAAGGCCTAGCCTTCCACCCATTGCCAATATATAGATGATTTCATTTTAAGCATTATATAGTGTGATATAACCCAACAAACTTCAACATGAAGCAAGCATCTTCAATCTTCACCTGCAACTAGCAACGCTATAAGAGGGGCTGAGCGAAGCGTACTTAGCCATTCAACGGTTTGCATAGGTAGGGTGGTTAAACATGGTCATGGTTACAAGTAGGAGGCTGACAGGAAAAACATGGGCATCGAGGCAAAGCTATAGATCGAGACTTCTAGCAACAGGCAAAAATAGTAATGGTATCCGGGTTCGGTCATCTTGCCTGAAGAGTTGTCGTTCGGATCGAAAGAAGGGTCCTCGTGCTCAACCTCGGTAGTAACCTCGTGCTCGTACTCGTACTCGGTCTCAGCTTCTGGCTCTAAACAATACAATCACACAAGGCACGAATCAACAAGATGCAATACGCACACCAAAATGATGGATGCATGATGGATGCACTAAGGGAGCACACGGAGCACGGAAAATAGCACTCAAGAAAAATACTTCAAAACATGATAACAATAGGATATTATGAATCTACACGGAAAATCAATCAAGTTTCATATAAGACTTGCTGAAATCGGAGCTACGGACTAAAAGTTATTCCCGAAACAAGAAATATGCACAAGCTGAAAATTACAGCCACATAGCAACTTCGGAGCACTAGATAAATAAGCTACAGCACTCAAACATCATGGCAAAGAGCATGAACATAAACTAGACATATCCTACAGCAAATAAGTCCAAAGGTGCACCCCCAAAGGAGCCACGGATCAATAGCAACAAGCTTGGACATATTGAACTTGACAACAAAATCCTGACAGCAGTAATTTATTCCAACTTTGGAGCAAAAGTTAAGTATGCTACAGCCACTCAAATAAGCATGTGAGAGCATGAATGGATAGCCAACAATATGCACAGCAAAGAACCATCAAGAGTCACCCCAAAACTATCATGTTTTGTCCTAGAACAGCAAGCAAACATGGCATCTGAGAATTATAGATTCCAGACTTAGTGAAATTCCACTAAGTGTTAAATAGCAGTTTCATCATGGCATCTTTGAGAGCAAGTTTAAGTCACCTCAAAACTAAACATGGCAAGTGGTAAGCACCACATCAAAGAACACATGATGGTGATTCCGAAACATACAAGCATGCATCATGGAGATAAACACAACGATAGCAATGAGCTCAACAAGATGGCATCTCATAACAAGTTAAACAACTAAACAGCCACATAGCACTTTGCAACGAAGATATACACAGCAAGATTAAATCTATCATGCAACCTAACACAAACAACATGTAGAGCATGGCAAGACGAACACGTGGACATGTCATTTGCATCATTCAAATAAACGAGCTAAAAGATATCACTATGCAAAGATGGCATAAAAATAACACATAGCAGCAGTTTATAACGGAATGCACTCTTGCAACAGAAAAATAAGCATCTAGATGATCTCAAACATGCATGGCACAATGGAATGAAACGTAGTGCTAGTCACCACGAACGTCTGGACATGTCATTTGCGCAAAACGGAGCTCCACACAAAAAGATATCACAGTTTGAAAATTGCATCAGACAACGAGCAAACAGGGTCTAGCGTTTGAAATAAACCTAGATCTGGAATCAACGGGCCTTGTGTGCTGGATCCGGCCCAGCGAGCAGATCGGATGGCCGGCGGCTCGGGCCGGCGCGGCCTCGGCGCTGGAGAGGCCCGACCTGGGGCCTGCGGAGGAGGCCTGCTGGGGCTCGGGCGAAGGCGGCCTGGCGAGGCGACGCGGCTCGGCCCGCTGGAAGGAGCCCGGTCCAGCCGAGCGAGGTGGCGGCCGAGGCGCTGCGGAGCGACGCGGCCCGGTCGGGCGGAGAGGCGAGGCCCAACAGGAGGCGAGGCGAGGCCCAGAGTGGAGGCTGGCTCGGTGCGGCGGCGTGGATCTGCGCCCTGGGCCTGCGGATCGGGCGGAAGGAGATGGGCCGGCGGTGGCCTGTCGATGCGGGACGAGGGAGGCGACGGCCCGACGCGGCGCGGTTGGCTGGAGAAGCGGAGCTGGCGAAGGCCCAGGCGCGAGAGATCGAGCGTTGACCCGACTGGATCGGTTGATCCAGATCGGGAACGACTCGTTCCAGCAAAGAATCTGCGGTGGCGCTGGCTTCCTTTGATGGCTTCGGCCTGGATCCAGCGAAGGAGGTGGCTGGCGCCCTGGGAGCCTGGCGGCTGCGGTGGGAGGAGGAAGTGGGGTCGGTGAGGTGAGAGGAAGGAGAGGTGTTTCCGGCGAGGTGGAGGTTCTCCGGCGAACTCCGGCGAACTCTCCGGCGAGGTGGTGGTGGCTGGAGGAAGGAGAAGGTGGGGGCTAGGGTTTCCTTGTTTTGGGGCAAAAATTGTGGGAGGTGGACAAATATATAGGCACAAGGAGCTAGGGTTGGCCAAATGGGGTGTGGTTTTCTGCCACACGATTAGAATTGGATGGCCTAGATGATAGAAGTGGCTAGGAGTGGTTGGTGGGCTGTTGGACAGGTGCCTTGGACCTCAAAGTGGAGGCACTTTGAGCCCAAGAGAATAACTGTTGGGGTAGCAAACGGACTCGAAACGCGATGAGATTTGACAGGCGGGGTACACACACGAAAACAACAACACACGACAAGTCTCGCGCCAAACCGGTAACGTTACACGGCCAAACACCAAAGTAGGCCTACGGGACGCCTCGGACACGTGAGGGAGCTCCGGAACGCGAAACGGACAACGGGAAGGAACGCGTGGAACCAGATGCAAACGACAACACAAATGCAATGTGATTCACATGACTATATGATATGAATGAATGCCACACACGCACACAACAAAACGACGAAAACCCGAAAGACAAAGAACCCGGAATGGAATAGATGAAGCCAGAGATATATTATATGCCCAAAAGGGAAAATATTACATCTGGGGCATTAAAAACTCTCCTCTACTACAAAAAGATCTCGTCCCGAGATCTAGGACTGGAAAAAGGAAGGGTACTCGGAACGAAGATGATCTTCTCCTTCCCACGTAGCTTCTCGGTCGGTGTGATGTGACCACTTGACTTTCAAGAATTTGATGGACTTGTTGCGGGTCTTGCGCTCGGTTTCTTCGAGAATAGCAACGGGATGCTCTCGGTAAGACAGGTCTTGTTGAAGATCAATCTCTTCAAACGGAATCATGCATTCAGGTGCCTTGAAGCATTTGCGAAGTTGAGACACATGGAACACATCATCAACATTGGCGAAGTTGGAAGGGAGCTCAAGTTGATAGGCTAGGTCGCCTCTTTTGCCAAGAATCTTGAAAGGCCCGACGTATCTAGGAGCAAGCTTTCCTTTGATACCGAATCTTTGGGTGCCTTTCATAGGAGAAACACGGAGATAGACATGATCACCAATGTTGAAAGCCAAATCACGATGCTTGCCGTCATAGTAGCTCTTCTGACGCGACTGAGCGGCCTTGAGATTCTCACGTATGACTTTCCACATCTCTTCGGCTTCTGAGATCAAGTCATTGCCAAGAAGTTGACATTCACCAGTTTCAGACCAGTTGAGAGGGGTACGGCACTTCCTGCCATAGAGGATTTCAAACGGAGCTTTTCCTGCACTTGCTTGATAGTTGTTGTTGTAAGAGAACTCGGCAAATGGAAGGCAATCTTCCCATTTCATGCCAAAAGAAATGACACAGGCTCTGAGCATGTCTTCTAGAATCTGATTCAGTCGCTCGACTTGACCACTAGGCTGAGGGTGAAAAGCAGTGCTGAACCTGATCCTAGTGCCCATGGCGGACTGAAAGGAGTCCCAGAACTTGGATGTGAACAAACTTCCACGGTCTGAGGAGATAACTTGAGGAATGCCATGTAAGGACACAATTCTGGAAGTGTACAACTCTGCAAGTTGAGCTGCATTGATGGATTCTTTGACTGGAAGGAAGTGAGCGACTTTGGTAAGCTTGTCAATCACCACGAAGATAGAATCATTCCCTCTCTTGGACTTAGGAAAGTCAGTGACGAAATCCATTTCAATGTGGTCAAACTTCCACTCGGGAATAGGAAGAGGTTGGAGAAGGCCGGCTGGACGTTGATGTTCTGCTTTCACTCTTCTGCAGACATCACATTCATTCACGAATTGGGCAATCTCCCTTTTCATGCGTGTCCACCAGTAAGATTGCTTGAGGTCTTGGTACATCTTGGAACTGCCAGGATGAATGGAAAGGAGAGAATCATGTGCTTCTTCCATTATGAGCTTCCTGAGATCACCTTTGGGAACAACAAGTCTGTCCTCGAAGAACAAGGTATCTCTCTCATCAACATGATAGCACTTGTATTTCGGAGTGCCCTTTGCAATACCATGTTTCACCTTCTGCACCATGGCATCACTGAGTTGGGCCTCACGGACCTGATCTTCCAAGGTAGGAGCAACTTGAAGATTTGCAAGAAAACCCTTCGGAACAACTTGGAGGTTGAGCTTCCTGAATGCTTCACAAAGCTCAGGCTGGAACGGTTTGATAAGAAGGCTGTTGCAATATGCCTTTCTGCTCAAAGCATCTGCAATCACATTCGCCTTGCCAGGAGTGTATTCAATGCTGGGATCATACTCTTGGATCATTTCAACCCAACGAGTATGGCGGAGGTTCAGATTCGGCTGTGTGAAGATGTACTTCAAGCTCTTGTGATCGGTGAAGATGTCGACTTTTCTGCCCAACAACAGGTGTCTCCACGTAATCAAAGCATGTACCACAGCTTCTAGCTCGAGATCATGTGTGGGATAGTTCTTCTCACTTGGCTTGAGCTGACGAGAAGTGTATGCCACAATTCTCTTATCTTGCATAAGCACACCACCAAGTCCTTGAAGAGAAGCATCACAGAATACTTCATAGGGCTTGGACTCATCTGGAGGAGTAAGAACTGGAGCAGAGACGAGCTTTTCTTTGAGAGTTCTGAATGCCACTTCACACTCTGGAGACCAAAAGTATTTGACATTCTTCTGAAGCAAGTTGGAAAGAGGCTTGGCAATCTTGGAGAAGTTCTCAACGAACCTTCTGCAATAGCTGGCAAGACCCAGAAAACTGCGGAGTTGCTTGACGTTCTGAGGAGTTTCCTAGTTGACAATTGCTTCAACTTTCTCAGGATTTACCGCAATACCGTCAGCTGTGATGATATGGCCCAGGTACAAAACCTTATCGAGCCAAAATTCGCACTTGGAGAACTTGGGATAGAACTTATGCTCACGGAGTCGATCGAGAACCAGACGTAAGTGCTTTTCGTGATCTTCTTCATTCTTGGAAAATACCAGAATATCATCCAGATACACAAGCACAAACTCGCCGGTGTAGGGGTTGAAGATGTAGTGCATCATTCTCGAGAAGGTAGGAGGAGCATTGGCGAGACCAAAGGACATGACCGTATACTCGTATGAGCCGTAGCTCGTTCTGAAGGCAGTCTTGGGAATGTCTTGCTCGCGAATGCGAATTTGGTGATAGCCCATTCGGAGATCGAGCTTAGAGAACACTTTAGCTCCCTTGAGCTGCTCGAACAGTTCGTTGATGTTGGGGAGCGGATACTTTTTCTTTATTGTCTTCTTGTTCAATGGCCGGTAATCGACGCAGAGGCGCTCCGTGCCATCCTTCTTCTTGACAAATAAGACACCACAGCCCCAAGGAGACGTACTAGGCCTGATGAGACCCATACGCTCCTATTCATCAAGCTGCTTCTTCAATTCCTTCAATTCTTTAGGAGAGAGCTTGTACGGACGCCGGCATGCTGGCTCAGTACCCGGTTCGAGTTCAATGACGAATTCCACTTGACGGTGTGGAGGCATGCCTGGAAGTTCTTCAGGAAAGACGTCTTGATATCCGTTTACCACCGGAATTTGAGATATGGCATTAATTTCGCCCTTATCATTGAGAGAGAAAAGCCTGATAGTGTTATCCCTGGAGGCAAAGATAATCACATCTTCATCAGGATGAGTCATCTTGACTTCCTTCTGTGCACAATCAATGTGAGCATCATGCTGAGAAAGCCAATCCATCCCAAGGATGAGGTCGATGTCGGAATTGCCAAGAACCACCAGATTAGCCAGAAATCGATAATCACCCATGCGAATAGAAACATCCGGAGCATATATACTGGAATGCATTCGTCTCCCTGGAGAAATAACTGATAACTCCCTTGGTAGACTTTTGATGTCAACATTATGCTTGGATGCGAATGGTTGAGACATGAAAGAGCATGAAGCACCCGAATCAAACAAAACTTTAGCAGGGATGGAGTTAACTGGAAGGTTACCCAAAATCACATCAGAAGAATTCTCCGCTTGTGCTGCATTCATCAGATTGACCCTTGCTGCCTTTGGATCATGCTTGACCATAGCGGTACCGACAGGAGGAGGAGGCGGAAGGCGCCTTGGGTTGTTGCACTTGTTGGAATAATGGCCCTTCTGGCCACACTTGTAGCAAGTCACCTCAGAAAGTGGACGAGTAGGAGGAGCACTTAGTCTTGGAACTTGGAATTGCTGCTTGGACTGCTTGTTGGAGTAGGGTGGGTGGGAGAAACCACGACCACCAGCATTCTTGTTGTTGGAGTTGTTGGAGTTGTTCTAAGGAGCTCGAATCACTGGAGGAGGAGGAAGCCAAAATTTATGTTGTTTCGCAGCCAACTGAGACAATGAGGAAGAGTGAACGGCATCTCGAATCCTCTTTTTAGAAGCCTCCATCTTGAGCTGGGCTGCCTCTTGTTTCAAAGCCATGTTATAGAATTTGTCGAATTCATCAGGCTCGAACAAGGTGAGAGCAAGTTGAAGTTCATCTTTGAGACCACCACGAAACTGGTAGATTTTGCTCTTGGCATCAGGAATGTCTTGCTTAGCATAGCGGGCGAGGTTTTGGAACCTGACATTATACTGATAGACAGACATAGAGCCTTGCTTCAGGTTGTGGAATTGCTCACGCATACCCTAGATGACACTTGTTGGAATGTGGTGAGAGCGAAAGTCCTTGTAGAAATCCTCCCAAGAGATCACACGACCTGGCCTGGAGTCTTTGTACTGCTGCCACCAGTCAGCTGCTTGATCTTTGAGTTGGAAGGCTGCAAACTTCACATAGTCCTCTTTCCTTACGTTACTGCACTCAAAATGCTTCTTTATATCGGTTAACCAATCTTCAGCATCAAGAGGGTCGACACAGTAACTGAAAGCTTTTGGATTATTGGCCAAGAACTGGTTGAGGGTAGCATGGTGCTGCTGGTTGAAGAAATTGCCTTGATTCCCTGGAACACCCTGATTAGCTTGATTAGCTTGCATCTGCTGCATCATCTGCATCAACAACTGGGTGTTCTGATTTGTAGTCTGCATAATTGCTCTCCAAGCCTCAGAAGGAGGAGGAGGGGAAGGAGGACGGTCTGGGACCTCTTCACCCTCTGGGTTAGCGTTGGGAACCCTTTTCGGAGCCATCCTGAAAGAGATGACCACGAAATCAGCAATTGATTGACAGAAGGTATAAGCTGAATCAATGGAATGAATTGCAACAAGTCTTCACAATAATCATTCGAACAAGAGGAACGAATGAAATTCTCAGTTAAATGATAACATTAATCTTCACGAGAAGCCACATAGGGGACAAAAGGTAAATAAGAAAAACACAAGGTACGGACAGAAACAAACACAAGATAGGAGCTTCGTTCTAACATCTTTGTGCTGAAAGCTTATGAATGCGTTACGAAAGGGTTTTGCAATCCCCGGATCAGCATAGCCAAGGACACTTTAAGATGCAACTCCCGATCGGAACATCGGTCATAATACCACTTCACCCAATGTAGAACCCCGAACTCACTAACCTGCATTCGTTGGAAGAATGCCTACGATCTACTGGATAAACCCACCTATGAATTTCCGAAAGATTCCAGTTATGCAATCAGGTGTTGGGGATACAGGGGAAGCACCGTGCAATCAACTCTAAACCTACATCCAGCTATATCCATCCTTCAACACATAACCAGTCTTCCTCGGAAACTGTCTACCTCGGACCTTCGAAAAGCATCCACTATAACAAGCTATGGAAATACTCCCGAACTACCTCCCTAGTACTGGGTGATGTCGGGGTTATCTTGCCACTAACCGTATAGGAGAGATTTTCGATGCCGGCCGTCTTAAGTATTTAGTACTGCCGCGATATGCTTGTGACGACAATACCCCGAAGCTCAACTCCCCGGGACACTGCCACAAACCCTAATGTCAGGAGGCATCGAGAACAATATTCTCGTCACAAGAACATCGAAACAATCCCAGAATACTTGCGAGATTCCTAAAAAAATAAAAAATTGGTGCAATTTTTGAAAGTAGAAGAGACAAGAGTATACGTCAGGAGTCCTCACCAGAGTGAAAGGGGATGAGAAGCAAAGAATTCCTACTCTCCGATATAATATAGGACTCAAAATATTTCTCAGTGTGTGCCTAGACTCGATCGTCAACGACTCGATCAAACAGTGGGGGCTTCTAGGTCGGAGAAGGCTCTGAATACCAACTTGTAATGCCCAGGATGGGACTATATCTCCTACGTGTCGAGGCACGACTTAGAGACATAACCCCATGCTGGAATGATCACAAGTCTGGTATCTTTGCACAACTCGTGTAAAAGATGGGGATGGAAAACATAAAATAGTTGGCTTACAATCGCCACGTCACACAAATACAATACATGTCTCAATCATCATTCAATAAAACATCACAGCCCTCTAAGGGTAAAATCCAAATGTCAAGATACCAAACATAATTTAAATCCACAGGTCGGATCGAATTCTAGTAGAAGTCTTCACTACTGATCATCAGGATAACAAACATAGTAACGACTACGCTCCTCGTCATACTCCCAGTCTAGCTCGGTGCCATCACCTGGATAGCTCACCATCGGACCTGCATCTGGTGTGGTGAAGTAACTGTGAGCCACAGAGGACTCAGCAATCCCGTTCCCGGGTAACAAGACTATTTAAGCCTTGGGAGAGGATAAGGCTGAAGAAAAGAATAAGAGTCTGCAGCAGAAACTAGCACTAGCTTACGTGAAAGAGTGCGAGAAGAGAAGTGCCTCGGTCGAGAGATGATCACGAAGTGATCCTAGCTAAAGCTCAACAAACATAACCCCATCGTGTTCAACTCCCGAATCCCTATTCGGAAATTGACAGTCACGGTACACACGCTGGTAGTGTATTGGAACATTGTGTCAAGTTTTCTACAACCGGATATTAACAAGCTCCCATCTGCCGCATAACCGCGGGCACGGCTTTCGAAAGTTCATAACCCTGCAGGGGTGTTCCAACTTGGCCCATGACAAGCCCACGATCCGCGGAGTCGCAACTCCAAGGTGGGAAGACCCGAGTATTCTCGGAATCCCGTGCTCAAGATACTTCGAACTAAGGTAAGGCTAATCCAGCAAATCCTCCCGGCGTGCCGACACCCTGACAATAGCCGCGCGTATCTAGTCTCAGGCCACGACCGGATGGGTGATGCTACAGGTTATATCAATCCTCGAGTTTTCCTCGTGGTGACCCCGCAGGACCCCCGTTTCAGACCAACACTCATGAGGAGCACTGGCCCGGGGTTGTTGATTAAGAACTCGGGTTTGCAAGGCCCTATGCATGTTTTATTAGTTATTAGGCGAATAGTACCAATGTTGGGACTTGCTGGAAAAGACTTAGCACTTAGCGGTTTATCGAGGGGGCCCCATGAACCCCAACCGTGTGAGGAACGCATAATTAAGGAACATAACACCGGTTTATACGGTTCCTAGCGGCATGAGTGGAACAAATCACCAAGCAAAAGGCCTAGCCTTCCACCCATTGCCAATATATAGATGATTTCATTTTAAGCATTATATAGTGTGATATAACCCAACAAACTTCAACATGAAGCAAGCATCTTCAATCTTCACCTGCAACTAGCAACGCTATAAGAGGGGCTGAGCGAAGCGTACTTAGCCATTCAACGGTTTGCATAGGTAGGGTGGTTAAACATGGTCATGGTTACAAGTAGGAGGCTGACAGGAAAAACATGGGCATCGAGGCAAAGCTATAGATCGAGACTTCTAGCAACAGGCAAAAATAGTAATGGTATCCGGGTTCGGTCATCTTGCCTGAAGAGTTGTCGTTCGGATCGAAAGAAGGGTCCTCGTGCTCAACCTCGGTAGTAACCTCGTGCTCGTACTCGTACTCGGTCTCAGCTTCTGGCTCTAAACAATACAATCACACAAGGCACGAATCAACAAGATGCAATGCGCACACCAAAATGATGGATGCATGATGGATGCACTAAGGGAGCACACGGAGCACGGAAAATAGCACTCAAGAAAAATACTTCAAAACATGATAACAATAGGATATTATGAATCTACACGGAAAATCAATCAAGTTTCATATAAGACTTGCTGAAATCGGAGCTACGGACTAAAAGTTATGCCCGAAACAAGAAATATGCACAAGCTGAAAATTACAGCCACATAGCAACTTCGGAGCACTAGATAAATAAGCTACAGCACTCAAACATCATGGCAAAGAGCATGAACATAAACTAGACATATCCTACAGCAAATAAGTCCAAAGGTGCACCCCCAAAGGAGCCACGGATCAATAGCAACAAGCTTGGACATATTGAACTTGACAACAAAATCCTGACATCAGTAATTTATTGCAACTTTGGAGCAAAAGTTAAGTATGCTACAGCCACTCAAATAAGCATGTGAGAGCATGAATGGATAGCCAAAAATATGCACAGCAAAGAACCATCAAGAGTCACCCCAAAACTATCATGTTTTGTCCTAGAACAGCAAGCAAACATGGCATCTGAGAATTACAGATTCCAGACTTAGTGAAATTCCACTAAGTGTTAAATAGCAGTTTCATCATGGCATCTTTGAGAGCAAGTTTAAGTCACCTCAAAACTAAACATGGCAAGTGGTAAGCACCACATCAAAGTACACATGATGGTGATTCCGAAACATACAAGCATGCATCATGGAGATAAACACAACGATAGCAATGAGCTCAACAAGATGGCATCTCATAACAAGTTAAACAACTAAACAGCCACATAGCACTTTGCAACGAAGATATACACGGCAAGATTAAATCTATCATGCAACCTAACACAAACAACATGTAGAGCATGGCAAGACGAACACGTGGACATGTCATTTGCATCATTCGGATAAACGAGCTAAAAGATATCACTATGCAAAGATGGCAAAAAACAACACATAGCAGCAGTTTATAACAGAATGCACTCTTGCAACAGAAAAATAAGTATCTAGATGATCTCAAACATGCATGGCACAATGGAATGAAACGTAGTACTAGTCACCACGAACGTCTAGACATGTCATTTGCGCAAAACGGAGCTCCACATAAAAAGATATCACAGTTTGAAAATTGCATCAGAAAACGAGCAAACAGGCTCTAGGGTTTGAAATAAACCTAGATCTGGAATCAACGGGCCTTGGGTGCTGGATCCGGCCCAGCGAGCAGATCGGATGGCCGGCGGCTCGGGCCGGCGCGGCCTCGGCGCTGGAGAGGCCCGACCTGGGGCCTGCGGAGGAGGCCTGCTGGGGCTCGGGAGGAGGCGGCCTGGCGAGGCGACGCGGCTCGGCCCGCTGGAAGGAGCCCGGTCCAGCCGAGCGAGGTAGCGGCCGAGGCACTGCGGAGCGGCGCGGCCCGCTCGGGCGGAGAGGCGAGGCCCAACAGGAGGCGAGGCGAGGCCCAGAGTGGAGGCTGGCTCGGTGCGGCGGCGTGGATTTGCGCCCTGGGCCTGCGGATCGGGCGGAAGGAGATGGGCCGGCGGCGGCCTGTCGATGCGGGACGAGGGAGGCGACGGCCCTACGCGGCGCGGTCGGCTGGAGAAGCGGAGCTGGCGAAGGCCCAGGCGCGAGAGATCGAGCGTTGACCCGACTGGATCGGTCGATCCAGATCGGGAACGACTCGTTCCAGCAAAGAATCTGCGGCGGCGCTGGCTTCCTTCGATGGCTTCGGCCTGGATCCAGCGAAGGAGGTGGCTGGCGCCTTGGGAGCCTGGCGGCTGCGGTGGGAGGAGGAAGTGGGGCCGGTGAGGTGAGAGGAAGGGGAGGTGTTTCCGGCGAGGTGGAGGTTCTCCGGCGAACTCTCCGGCGAGGTGGTGGTGGCTGGAGGAAGGAGAAGGTGGGGGCTAGGGTTTCCTTGTTTTGGGGCAAAAATTGTGGGAGGTGGACAAATATATAGGCAGAAGGAGCTAGGGTTGGCCAAATGGGGTGTGGTTTTCGGCCACACGATTAGAATTGGATGGCCTAGATGATAGAAGTGGCTAGGAGTGGTTGGTGGGCTGTTGGAGAGGTGCCTTGGACCTTAAAGTGGAGGCACTTTGAGCCCAAGAGAATAACTGTTGGGGTAGCAAACGGACTCGAAACGCGACGAGATTTGACAGGCGGGGTACACACACGAAAACAACAACACACGACAAGTCTCGCGCCAAACCGGTAACGTTACACGGCCAAACACCAAAGTAGGCCTACGGGACGCCTCGGACACGTGAGGGAGCTCCGGAACGCGAAACGGACAACGGGAAGGAACGCGTGGAACCGGATGCAAACGACAACACAAATGCAATGCGATGCACATGACTATATGATATTACTGAATGCCACACACGCACACAACAAACGACGAAAACCCGAAAGACAAAGAACCCGGAATGGAATAGATGAAGCCAGAGATATATTATATGCCCAAAAGGGAAAATATTACATCCGGGGCATTACAAGAAGTGCTTGGCTTTGGGTTCAATCTTGCGGTGTCCTTTCACAGTGACAGTAGGGGCAGCAAGGCACGTATTGTATTGTTGCCATCGAGGATAAAAAGATGAGGTTTATATCATATTTCTTGAGTTTATCCCTCTACATCATGTCATCTTGCTTAAGGCGTTACTCTGTTCTTATGAACTCAATACACTAGATGCATGCTGGATAGCGGTCGACGTGTGGAGTAATAGTAGTAGATGCAGGCAGGAGTCGGTCTATTTGTCTCGGACGTGATGCCTATATACATTGATCATGCCTAGATAGTCTCATAATTATTCGCTTTTCTATCAATTGCTCGACAGTAATTTGTTTACCCGCCGTAGAATATAGCTATCATGAGAGAAGCCACTAGAGAACACTATGGCCCCCGGGTCTATTCTCAACATATCAATCTACATCTACTTTACTTTTATAGCTTTTATTTTTTGTTCTTATAAACAAAAATACCAAAAATATAAACTATCATCTCTATCAGATCTCACTCTCGTAAGTGACCGTAAAGGGATTGACAACCCCTTATCGCGTTGGCTGCGAAGTTCTTATTTGTTTGTGCAGGTGCGAGGGACTCGCGCGTGGTCTCCTACTGGATTGATTCCTTGTTTGTCAAAAACTGAGGGAAATACTTACGCTACTGTGCTCCATCTCCCTTTCCTCTTCGAGGGAATACAACGCAAGCTCGAGAAGTAGCAAGGGGTACAAATCTGCCGCCGCCAACATGCGCCAGCCTCTGCCGTTACTGCCTCTTGCATTGATGGCAATCCTTATGTCCAACACCAGGATGAGATAGTAATTTTCGTAGCCGCTTTGCTTTGTCGGTGGATCCGCAATTGCTATCTTCTTCAATCTCATGTAGGCATCATCATATGTATTCAAGCCCAGCCAGTCCGGAAGGCCGATCCCAATGGTGGGGAAGGGGTCTACCGGAATGGCCGCACTGTTGTGGATGTTCTGCAAAATGATGGTGGTATCCGGCCAGAGGTATGCAAGAAAATCTTCGTTGGCACCGACCCAGACCTATATATAAGACGGTGGGCAGCGGAGAAATTATGGGTTGGAAATGGAATAACTAAGTACTACATAATCAAACTCCATTACTGACCTGCTCATCGGAAAAAATCCGACTACCTCTCAATGTCGGCAACTCTAGCGGAGTCAACGTGCAACCATGGCCAGGGAGCGGTGGACTATTCGAAGGATTGTCCCATAGAAGAACCTTCTCCTCGAGGACGCATGGAAGACCAACAAGCATGGCCTTTTCCCAAGCCATTTTAAGCACAGTCTTGAAAAGTTGGCGCAGGAAGCACCGAGTCTTGCGACGGTGAGGACGTCGGAGCGGTGTTTGATTTCTCCCAGAGGATCGTCGTCCAAGGTATCCCAGCCCCGACGAGCAGGAGAACCGCCTAGCAAATCCATGGGAGCAACAACGAACTGTCTTCTCTTCGGGGGGAGGGGAACTGGCGAGGAGGAGATAAGAGCATAGTAACCGCAGGGCCTCGTCCCTTCCAACTGTAGATCGTTCCTTCCAACTGTAGCGAAGGGGTGAGGCTATTATTTACTACTAGTACTAGCATTATGGGACATTATGGGATTGCATTATACTGTAAATAATAGCACTAGTAAGAAATTTTTGGCACTAGCTAGTAGTTTTTGGCGTGGATTAAGAAATTTTGGGTATGTTTTTGCTATTTTTTGTACACGGCAACTAATGTCAAAAATGTCTTACATTATTTGACGGAGTAGTACGTACTCGTACTGTAGCAGTACTACTACTACTTTCTCAACTAGTAGTGCGAGGGTACTACTAGTGCTATGTACTGTACTTCTAGTATAGTGCACCAATTTTGAACTCTTGAATCTCAGGGCCAAGGAGCTACAGTTGGAAGTGAAGGTGTGACACCCCGAGACTGGTGCGCCAGGTGTTAGCCAGTGATTCGTCGTTGTTGCCATGGCATCTGCTTGCGTGTTGCATTTTGCCATGTCATCATGTGTGCTCGCATCAGCATGTTTTCAAAACTTGCATCCGTCCGAGTCCGCCCGTCCTCTCCGTTGTCCGTTCTGAGCCCAGACACACTCGCACGCGCCCGCGGTGCATCCGAATATTTATTTTGTGAGTGGCCGAAAAGCGTCCTCGGAATGGGTTAAAACTTGGCGTGTGGTCTTATTATAGCATAGGTATACCGCCTGTCAAGTTTGTCGCGTTCGGAGCTCGTTTGATAGCCCAACGGTTATCCGTGTTTCCCGCGGGAAGCCTTTCTCTTTTGGCCTAGCACCCCTTTCACACAGCCCACCAAGCCCTTTCTAACCCCTCCATGCTCTTGACCGTTCGATCACGATCGCGTGGCCGCGAACGGCTCCTCATTTGGACACTCCTAGCTCCCTCTACCTATAAATATGTGTCTCCCCCATATTATTCTCGCGGATCCAACCCTAACCCTCTTCCAACCACGCAGCCGGACATGTCCGCTCTCCGCCGGACATGTCCAATGCCCCTCCACCTCACTCCGGCCAATCCGGTGCCGCCACATCAGCTCCACCTCTGCCCGCAGCCACTCCCACGCCGCCACGTGGCCGCAGCCACCTCCCACTGCCGCCACAGGCCCGTGTCGCCCAGATCTGGCCCACCGGGCCCGGATCATCGCCGCCGCCGCACGCCCGCAGGCGACCGCGCCCCCGGCTCCTTCGCCTCCCCGCCGCTCCGCCCCGACGCCGGTGCGCCTCCGCCGCCGTGCATCTCGCCGTCGCCGGCGACCAACTCCGGCGACCAGCGCCGCCGCCTCTGCTCCTCCCCGCCGCCGAGCCTCGCCTCCGGCCGGATCCGGCCACCGCCGCCCGGATCCGCCGGATCCCGAGCCAGCCGCCGCCTCCGGCGACCTCCCGCGTCACCGGCGTTGTCAGCCGCCGCCGGCCTCCTCCCTTCACCGTTTCTTGCGCCGCCTCGCCCGATCCAGGCGGATCGGGGCCGACGCCAACCAGCGCCCAGCGCCTCCTGGGCCCGAGGCCGCTTCGGCCCAACCGGCCCCCTCTCCGCGCCAGGCCCGGCCACCTATTCCGTCCGGCCCAAGGCCCAATGTGAGCACCCCCCCCCCCTCTTCCGTCTATCTAGCGCTCAGGCGTAATTTAGTTTTTCTGCACTCACGTGTTTTTCTGTAAAATCTGCTAAGTCCCTGTAAATGCTTATTATATGTGCATGTTTGCATAGTGATAACTTTTTGTGTGCTTATCCAAATTGAGTGAATGATATGTCAAAATGATCGTGGTGATATGCTGTACACTTTGTTCCATTGTGCCATGCTTGTTTGACTTCATCTAGATGCCCTAATCTCTGTTGCAAGAGTGCTACTTGTTATAAACTGTTGTTACTTGTTATTTTGTTGTCATGTTTGAGATGTGGTAACTTGGTGCATGTTTATCCAAATGGTGCATATGATATGTCAAAATGTTCATTGTGAAGTGTACTACATGATGGTTGATGTAGCATGCTTGTTTGAGTCCATATTGCCATGTTAATCTCTGTTGCAAAAGTGTATTTGGCTGTTAGGTGCTGAAACTTGTTATGAGATGCTGATTTCACTTGCCCATTGCTATTGATGTATTTGCCTTCATGCCAAATGTCTAGATATTTTAGAAGCATAATAATATGGCCTTTGCTGTGGTGCAATCCACTTTCCATGATACGCTTTGAGGTGACTTAAACAAGCTTGTAAACATGCCATGTTGTTGTTACTGTTTTATACTTAGTGAAAAAACTGCTAAGTCTGCAATCTGTTATAACCTGATGCTATGTTTGCTTGATGCCCTAGTCAAATCCATGCTTGTTTTGGAGTGGCCAATGATCATGTCTTGGTGTACATGTTATTTTCTATCCATTCATGCCCTTACTTGCTCATATGGCCTGCTGTAGCTTATTTATTTCTTGCTTTCAAGTTGCTATAAATTATGCCTTTCAGGATTTTATCAGTATGTTCAATTTGGTGGAGCTTGTTGCAATTGATCCATGCCTCCTATGGAGTTGCTCCAATGGAATTGTTTGCTGTAGGATATGTCTACTACATGTCCATGCTCTTTATGTTCTTGTTAGAGTTGATATGCTTGTTGTCTTGTGCCTCCGAAGGCAGCATCGTGATGATGTTTTTGCCTTCCCAGATTTTGGCTAAGTCTGGATAATTTTATTGCAACTTGCCATGCTTAATTAAATGTGTTCCAGCAAGATTTTGGGTGTGTTCTAAGTTCATGCTTGTAGAGTAACATGTCTACTTCACATCAATGCTTCTTGTTATCATGTTTGGGTGCTGTATCATATAATTACCTTGCTCCAAAGTTGTTATGTGGCTGTTAACTTCAGCTTTGCATCATAACTTGTTTTGCTCGTATCTTTTAGCCCGTTGCTCCATTTTGAGTGTGTCCTATATGAAAACTTGTGTGATTTTGCATGTAGAACCATAATATCACGTTGTTTTCATGTTTGGAGTGAGTTTGCTTGATGTTTGGGTGCATCTTGCACCGTTGCCTTGTTTGTCTTGTTTTGCTCATATCTTCTAGACCGTAGCTCCGAATTAAACAAACTTTATATGAAACGTGACTAGAATTTCGTGTAGATCATCATGGTGCATGTTAACCTGCTGTTTAACAACTTTAACTTAAGGTTTGTTCAGATATGGACTAATTTCAAAACATGCATATGAGGACTTACCGGATTTGGTATATGTTGATTCCGGCCTCATTTAAACTTGTTGTTTGGTGTTGTTCTTGTGTGCTTCATCCCTTGCCATGTATTGCATCATATATAGACTTATCTTGCATCATACTTGGTTGAGCATATTGTCATGTTCTTGTGTTGTGTGTTTACCGTATTGCTTGCTTCTTCTCGTTAGTGCTTGTTCCGTTGCGATCGTGAGGATTCGTTTGTCTACACGTGGTTCGTCTTCAAGGCTTCTTCTTCGTCTTCTTCACGGATTCATTCTTCTTCCTTGCGGGATATCAGGCAAGATGACCATCACCTTGGATGCCTTTACTATCATTGCCATTGCTTAGTTGTCTCGATGCTATCGTTATATGTCGCGCTACCCATCATTATTGTCAGCCCCTCTCCTTGTTGCCGTGAAACCTCTAACCTTTGAAACCTTCCTAGCAAACTGTTGTTTGGCTATGTTACCCGCTTGCTCAGCCACTCTTATAGCATTGTTAGTTGCAAGTGAAGATGAAGATCGTTCCATGTCGAAACTAGTTGTTGGAATATCACAATATGTCTTATATATATTAACACACCTATATACTGGGCATGGGTGGAAGGCTTGGCCTTTTGCTCGGTGTTTTGTTCCACTCATGCCACCTTAGGAGCCGATAAACCGGCATTATGTTCCTTGATTTTGCGTTCCTTACACGGTTGGGTATATGGGGACCCCTTGACACTTTGTCTTTGAATAAAACTCCTCCAGCAAGGCCCAACATTGGTTTTAATTTGCCTCATAATAACAACTTAATTAATTAATTAAAATTGCATCGGAGGTCACGTCCCCGAGTATTCTTCAACATAGCAGGGGGGCAGTGCTGATGGTGTTGGTCCCAAACTAGAGCCACTTGCGGTGCCACCCAGTTATCTGGGGTCTTCGGTTACTGTACGTATTGCTCATCCGGACGTGGCCTGAGACGAGATACGCGCGGCTACTATCAAGGTGTCGGTACGCCGGGAGGTCTTGCTGGACTTGTTTTACCATTGTCGAAATGTCTTGTTCACCGGGATACCGAGCCTGATCAGATTTCCCTAAGATAAGGGGTAATAATTATTATTACTTCAGCTGATCGTGAGAGCTTGTGATGGGCTAAGTTGGGACACCCCTGCAGGGTTATGATCTTTCGAAAGCCGTGCGCGCGGTTATGTGGCAGATTGGAATTTGTTAATGTCCGGTTGTAGAAAACTTGATAGAGGATCCGAAGTAAAACACACAACTATGTGAGTAACCGTGACTGTCTCTTTTCACTTTGAGAAGAGAACACGGTGGGGTTATGTTTGATTCGTAGGTAGTTCAGGATCTTTAGCGATCACTACTAGTTGCGACCGTTTGCGTAGATGCTCATCTTATTCTTGTACTCGTAAGTTAGCCACCACATATTGCTTAGTCGCTGCTGCAACCTCACCACTTAACCTCTTCCTACCCATTAAGCTTTGATAGTCTTGTTACCCATGGTTATGGGATTGCTGAGTCCTCGTGGCTCACAGATACTACAACAAAAGTTGCAGGTGCAGTTTTTCGATGTCTTGACGTGAGAGCGATGTTCGTTATGTTGGAGTTCTTTCTTCTTCTTCTTCTTCTTCAGTCTTGGGTTAGGTTCCGGGTCGGCAGCCTGGGATAGCAGATGGATGTCTTTGTGATTTTCATGTTTGCATCCGTAGTCGGATGTCTTGTATTGATATTGTTGTATTCATGTAACTTGTATGTATTGTTGTATCCCCCATGTATGTATGTAATGGTACGATGTAATGATAACCATCTTGCTAAGCGCCCGAAATGCGGTTGTGCCCCAATCACGTAAGTGTCACGTGATCGGGATAGAATCGCATCTTGGGCGTGACAAGTTAGTATCAGAGCCTCTACCGACCATAGGAGCCCCTTGATTGATCGTAGAATGGCTGTTGTTGAGTCTAGCAGAAAAAAATTTCGGAGTCTAGTTATATCGAAGAGTAGGAATTCTTTTTACTCCGCTGCCCCTTCGTCGCTCTGGTGAGGAATCTTGACGTAGGTGTTTTGAATCACCCCTCTTCCTCTTCAAATTTTTTTTAGGATCACGTGGTTAGTTTTCGTTTGTTGTGTTGTCAGTTCTTTCATCTGGTGCATCTCTCGTCAAGTGGATTCAACCCTCTTCTTCTTTGCAAGCGTAACATCAGTTCAACCAACCGATGTTGTTTCCCCTTCCGAAGTTGTCTTTCTTTTCCCACCCGCCCACCCTTTTTCTTCTCAGACCGGAGTCCTTAATCGAGTATCCATCCTACTCGTGTGAGTCTTTGTTTCATTTCATCAACTGTTTCAACCGGTGGTTTCTCTTCTAGTTCATCATCCTTCATCTCTTTTCTTCTCCGATGAGTTCTTCTCTCGTTTGATATTCTTCACCTCTTCTTCTTTTCCGATGGTTCCAATTCAATTTGTTCTCGGTGTTATTCATATTCTTTCCTCAGTTCAAATGTTTCCAATTGCTCGTTTACCTCTCGCCATTTTATTATTTTGGAGTTCCGAAGACATCTCAGTATATTCGTTTGTGTTCGAATTAATTTGTGGTTGTCACCTCATTCGAATTTTTCAATTGTTCCGGTGCATCATTTCTCATTCAGATAATCCTTCACAACAGTGGTTTTTCTCTTCGGTGGGCTCATAACCCACAGGTCTTTTCCCAGGATCTTACCTGACTCTTCTAATTTTCCCGGAGTGTTCCGAAATTCTTTTCAAGTGTGACGTAAGTATGGATTCCATCAATCATATGCCTTCTCCAAGATCGCTTTCAATTATTTTCATCATTGGTTCAACCTTTCTTCTTTCATTCATCCGGAGTATTTCATGAATTATTTTCTTTGTGTTCCTCCGAAGGCCATCATTGCAGAAGATTTATTCGTTCTCAGTTTTCAACTTCGTCCTCCAAATATTCTTTAGTGATGCCTCTTCGTTCGTCTCACATTCTTTCCGGTGTTTCGTTCAAGTATTCTTTAATCAGTTCATGTTCTCTTTGTTCTCGTCATTCTAAATTCCTCAAGTGCTTTATTCTCCCGGCGATTCATCGTATTCACTCAATTTCAATTCTTACGGTGGTTTGTTCTTTTTCATCATTCGACTTCAATTCCTTCCTAGTGGTTCGTTCCTTTTCTTCACTCGGCTTCAATTCTTACGGTGGTTCACTCAAGAGTTCTTTTCTGGTGCTATCATATCAATCCATTCAATTTTATTTCAATCCTACCGGTGTTCAAGAAGACTTTCTCGAGTTCGCGATATATCCCTCTTTAATCTTTTCAACGAGAATAAGTGATATGCAAATCCATTGCTTCTCATCAATTTAATTGATGGAGGATAAGCATAACATAATTCTTATCCTTTCTTCAAGTTCATTTAATCTTTTCCTTCGGAGTTTGTTCTTGATGAATAAATTCTAGTTCCAAGTGTTTTATTCTTTCTTCCCGGAGTTCAAAATTTTCTCGGCTATCTCGACGGAACCCCGTCAAATCATCGCAATGCTTTAATCTTATTCTTTTCATCCTTTATAATTCTTTTGTTACCGGAGTTCTTCACGGTGGTTCTTCACGATTTAACTCATTACTCAAATATTCATCAAATTCTTTGGAGAAGCTCAAGCATTATTCTTTTGTGTCTCAGAATGCAAATAATAATCCTTATTCCTTTGAAGTGGAGTTTTGCATTTCTTATTCTCAGCTAATCCATATTTTCGTTGCGGCATAATTCACCTCAAGTTTTGGGATGATTTTAATAAGTCCATAACAAGCCTATTCATCTGTGGATTTCTCAACAAATCCGTTCGAGTCTTCCTTGAAGATGCTCTTTCAATTCATATGTGGTGAGATTTTTCATCTTCTTGGTTCTTTCATTCCATTTTTCAATTCTTCCGGAGGCAATGTCCTGTTCATTTCGTCATGTTTTTATTCCATCCTCTCAAGTTTTTGTTCCATTCCATTCATGTTCAACCGGTGTGCTATTTCTTTCAGCTTCACCCGGAGTGCTGCCCAAATTCCTTCGTTTTAACTCCTTTTCTATCTCTTTTAGCCAGAGTGGTTTCAAATTCATTCTTGTTCCTTCAACTCGGGCTTCATATCCTTATCCTCTTGGTTCTCGTCTTATGCTTTGTTGCTTATTTTACCGGAGTTTCTCAATCTCAATCATCTCTGTTGTATTCTTTCTTTCGAATTGTTCAACCTCTCAAGGTTCTTTGCTTTCACTCTTTTCTCCTCGAAGAACTTTGTTCTTCCTTTTTCCCTCCCGTCTCGTTCCTAAGATCTCGGGATGAGATCTCTTGTTAGTAGGGGAGTGTTGTGACACCCCGAGACTGGTGCGCCAGGTGTCAGCAAGTGATTCGTCGTTGTTGCCATGTCATCTGCTTGCGTGTTGCATTTTGCCATGTCATCATGTGTGCTTGCATCAGCATGTTTTCAAAACTTGCATCCGTCCGAGTCCGCCCGTCCTCTCCGTTGTCCGTTCTGAGCCCAAACACTCTTGCACGCGCCCGCGGTGCATCCGAATATTTATTTTGTGAGTGGCCGAAAAGCATTCTCGGAATGGGTTGAAACTTGGCGTGTGGTCTTATTATAGCATAGGTAGACCGCCTGTCAAGTTTCGTCGCGTTCGGAGCTCGTTTGATAGCCCAACGGTTATCTGTGTTTCCCGCGGGAAGCCTTTCTCTTTTGGCCCAGCACCCCTTTCACACAGCCCACCAAGCCCTTTCTAACCCCTCCATGCTCTTGGTCGTTCGATCATGATCGCGTGGCCGCGAACGGCTCCTCATTTGGACACTCCTAGCTCCCTCTACCTATAAATATGTGTCTCCCCCGTATTATTCTCGCGGATCCAACCCTAACCCTCTTCCCACCGCGCAGCCGCACATGTCCGCTCGCCGCCGGACATGTCCAGCGCCCCTCCACCTCACTTTGGCCAATCCGGTGCCGCCACATCAGCTCCACCGCCGCCCGCAGCCACTCCCGCGCCGCCATGTGGCCGCAGCCACCTCCCACCACCGCCACGGGCCTGCGCCGCCCAGATCCGGCCCACCGGGCCCGGATCATCGCCGCCGCCGCACACCCGCAGGCGACCGTGCCCCCGGCTCCTTCGCCTCCCCGCCGCTCCGCCCCGACGCCGGTGCGCCTCTGCCGCCGTGCATCTCGCCATCGCCGGCGACCAACTCCGGCGACCAGCGCCACCGCCTCTTCTCCTCCCCGCCGCCTCGCCTCGCCTCCGGCCGGATCCGGCCACCGCCGCCCGGATCCGCCGGATCCCGAGCCAGCCGCCGCCTCCGGCGACCTCCCGCGTCACCGGCACTGTCAACCGCCGCCGGCCTCCTCCCTTTGTCGTTGCCTGCACCGCCTCGCCCGATCCAGGCGGATCGGGGACGACGCCAACCAGCGCCCAGCGCCTCCTGGGCCCGAGGCCGCTTCGGCCCAGCCGGCCCCCTCTCGGCGCCAGGCCCAGCCACCTATTCCGTCCGGCCCAAGGCCCAATGTGAGCAACCCCCCTCCTCCGTCTATCTAGCGCTCAAGTTTTTCTGCGCTCACGTGTTTTTTTGTAAAATCTGCTAAGTCCCTGTAAATGCTTATTATATGTGCATGTTTGCATAGTGATAACTTTTTGTGTGCTTATCCAAATTGAGTGAATGATATGTCAAAATGATCGTGGTGACATGCTCTACACTTTGTTCCATTGTGCAATGCTTGTTTGACTTCATCTAGATGCCCTAATCTCTGTTGCAAGAGTGCTACTTGTTATAAACTGTTGTTACTTGTTATTTTGTTGCCATGTTTGAGATGTGGTAACTTAGTGCATGTTTATCCAAATGATGCATATGATATGTCAAAATGTTCATTGTGAAGTGTACTACATGATGGTTGCTGTAGCATGCTTGTTTGAGTCCATATTGCCATGTTAATCTCTGTTGCAAAAGTGCATTTGGTTGTTAGGTGCTCAAACTTGTTATGAGATGCTGATTTCACTTGCCCATTGCTATTGATGTGTTTATCTTCATGCCACATGTCTAGATGTTTTAGAAGCACAATAATATGGTCTTTGCTGTGGTGCAATCCACTTTCCATGATACACTTTGAGGTGACTTAAACAAGCTTGTAAACATGCCATGTTGTTGTTACTGTTTTATACTTAGTGAAAAAACTGCTAAGTCTGGAATCTATTATAACCTGATGCTATGTTTGCTTGATGCCCTAGTCAAATCCATGCTTGTTTTGGAGTGGCCAATGATCATGTCGATGTAATGATATCCATCTTCATACTCTATCTTTTCAAACCTTTCAATTTTCATGCAATACATGAGTGTGAGCCATGGATATAGCACTATGGGTGGAATAGAGGTGGTTGTGGAGAAGACAAAAAGGAGGGAGATAGTCTCACATCGACTAGGCGTATCAATGGGATATGGAGATGCCCATCAATAGATATCAATGTGAGTGAGTAGGGATTGCCATGCAACGGATGCACTAGAGCTAAATATGAATGAAAGCTCAACAAAAGAAACTAGTGGGTGTGCATCCAACTTGCTTGCTCACGAAGATCTAGGGCATTTGAGGAAGCCCATCGTTGGAATATACAAGCCAAGTTCTATAATTAAAATTCTGACTAGTATATGAAAGTGACTAAGCATGAGACTCTCTACAATGAAGAACATGGTGCTACTTTGAAGCACAAGTGTGGAAAAAAAAGATAGTAGCAATTGTCCCTTCTCTCTTTTCTCTCATTTTTTTGAGGGGCTTTCTCCTCTCTTTTTTTGTTAGCTCCTCTCTATGTTTTTTTTGGGCCATCTCCTTTTTTTATTGGCCTTTCCTCACATAGGACAATGATCTAATAATGATGATCATCACACTTTTTATTACAACTCGAAATTACAACTCGATGCTACAACAAGTATGACTCTACATGAATGCCTCCGGCGGTGTACCGGGATATGCAATGAATCAAGAGTGACATATATGAAAAATTATGCATGGTGGCTTTGCCACAACTACGATGTCAACTACATGATCATGCATGGCAATATGACAATATGATGCGTGTCATATGAATGGAACGGTGGGAAGTTGCATGGCAATATATCTCAGAATGGCTATGGAAATGTCATGATAGGTAGGTATGGTGGCTGTTTTGAGGAACAATATGGTGGTTGTTTTGCGGAAGGATATATAGTGGGTTTATGGCACCGGCGAAAATTGCGCGGTACAAGAGAGGCTAGCAATGATGGGAGGGTGAGAGTGCGTATAATCCATGGACTCAACATTAGTCATAAGAACTCATATACTTATTGGAAAAATATACAAGTCATCAAAACAAAGCAATGAACGCATGCTCCTAGGGGGGAGGTTGGTAGGAGTTAACCATCGCGCGCCCCCGACCTCCACACAAAGGTTGGCACTCTACAAATACCTCATGCTCTAACTTCGTCACATAGCGGTTCACCATACGTATATGATACGGAAATCACTAACCTTAACACAAGTATTTATCAATTTCATAATAACTCCACTAGCATGACTCTAATATCACTATCCTCATGTCTCAAAACAATTATCTAGCATCCAACATCTCATTCTATTCAATGCACTTAGTGTGATTTTTCTTTTACTACATTGACATTGGATGTTTATCATGTGAAGTCTAATTTCTTTAGCCTAAACACATTACCATGCTGTTTTAATAGACTCTCAAAAGGATATAAGTGAAGCATGAGAGTTCAACAATTTCTACAAAATATTATCACCACCGTGCTCTAAATGATATAAGTGAAGCACTTAGAGCAAAACTATTCAACTCAAAAGATATAAGTGAAGCACATAGAGTGTTCTAACAATTCCTAGGTCATATTTAACTCTCTCAAATAGGTGTGTGCAGCAAGTATGATTGTGGCAAACTAACAAGCAAAGACTAAAATTATACAAGACGCTCCAATCAAAACACATATCATGTTGCGAATAAAAATATAGCACCAAGTATAGTTACCGATGGATGAAGACGAAAGAGGGGATGCCTTCCCGGGGCATCCCCAAGCTTAGGCTTTTGATTATCTTGAATGTACTTGGGGTGCCATGGGCATCCCCAAGCTTAGGCCTTTGCTACTCCTTGTTCCATAGTCCATCAAAGCAATACTCAAAACTTGAAAACTTCACAACACAAAACTTAGACAAAAATTCTCGTGAGCTCCGTTAGTATAAGAAAGCAAACCACTACTCAAAGGTGCAGCAATGAATTCATTCTTTGTTTATACTGGTGTTAAACCTAATGTATTCCAACTTCTCTATGCTTCATATCCTCCAATACTACTCATAGATTCATCGGAATAAGTAAACAACACACGAAAAACAGAATCTGTCAAAACAGAACAGTCTGTAGTCATCTGCAGGTTTCGCCTACTTCTGGAACTCCAAAAAATTCAAACTAAATTTGTAAATTCGCGGCATTTGTCTACAAATAATCTGCAAAAATAATCAACTAAAAAGCATGCTCCAGTAAAATCTGAAGACTACTTTAGCGAGCGCTAACGATTCTGTTTTTCACAGCAAGATCACATAAACTTCACACAAGTCTTCCCAAAGGTTCTACTTGGCACAAACACTAAACAAACATGAAAACACATCTAATCAGAGGCTAGATGCAATATTTATTCCCTAACAGCAACAAAAACAAAAAATATAAAATTGGGTTGCCTCCCAACAAGCGCTATCGTTTTACGCCCCTAGCTAGGCACGATACAAGATAAATCTAGGTATTGCCATCTTAGGAAGGCAATCCATAAGTGGCTCTCATGATAGATTCATATGGTAATTCAATTTTCTTTCAAGGAAAGTGTTCCATGCCTTTCCTAAACGGAAATTGGAATCTAATATTTCCTTCCTTCATATCAATAATTGCACCAATCGTTCTAAGGAAAGATCTACCAAGAATAATAGGACATGAAGGATTGCAATCTATATGAAGATCAATGAAATGTACGGGCACATAATTCCTATTGGCAACAATAAGAACATCATTAATTCTTCCCATAGGTTTCTTAATAGTGAAATCCGCAAGATGCAAATTTAAAGAACAATCATCAAGCTCATGGAACCCTAGCAAATCACACAAAGTTTTTGGGATAATGGAAACACTTGCACCCAAATCACACAAAGCATAGCACTCATGATCTTTTATTTTTATTTTTATAGTAGGTTACCATTCATCATAAAGCTTTCTAGGGATAGAAACTTCTAACTCAAGTTTGTCTTCATAAGATTGCATCAAAGCATCACCTATGTGTTTGGTGAAAGCTTTATTTTGACTGTAAGCATGCGGAGAATTTAGCACGGATTGCAACAAGGAAATACAATCAATCAAAGAGAAATTATCATAATTGAATCCCTTGAAATCCAAAATAGTGGGTTCATCACTATGCAAAGTTTTAATCTCTTCACTCCCACTTTTAACAATTTTAGCATCAAGATCTAAAAACTCCGAATCATTGGGACACCTTAAAGCAGAATCATCTCCAATCCTATTTTCATCAAGATTTATACTAGAAAACAAGGATCAAATAGGAGACACATCAATAACTTTCAGATCTTCATCCTTATTTTCATGATAACTAGAAGAACACGATTTAATATAATCTTCTCTTTTAACACGCATCCTAGCGGTTCTTTCTTTGCATTCATCAATGGAAATTATCATGGCTTTGAGAGACTCATTGATATCATGCTTAGGTGGGATAGATCTAAGTTTCAGAGAATCAACATCAAGAGTAATTATATCCACACTTCTAGCCAATTCATCAACCTTAAGCAATTTCTCTTCAAGCAAAGCATTGAAATTCTTTTGCGAGATCATAAACTCCTTAACACTAGTTTCAAATTCAGAAGGCATCTTTCCATAAGAGTTGTTGTAGGAATTACCATAATTATTAGAGGAATTACTAGGAAAGGGCCTAGGATTAAAATTACCTCTATAAGCATTATTACCAAAATTATTCCTACAAACAAAATTCACATCCAAAGATTCATTGTTATTCTCAATCAAAGTGGACAATGGCATATCATTAGGATGAGAAGAAGCACTCTTAGCAGCAAATAATTTTAAGTTCATCCATCTTTCCACTCAAAACACTAATTTCTTCTATAGCATGCACTTTTTTACTAGTAGATCTTTCGGTGTGCCATTGAGAATAATTAACCATAATATTATCTAGGAGGTTGGTAGCTTCTCCTAAGGTGGTTTCCATGAAAGTGCCTCCGGCGGCCGAATCTAAAAGATTTCTAGAAGCAAAATTCAAGCCAGCATAAAAATTCCGAATAATCATCCATAGATTCAAACCATGTGTAGGGCAATTATGTATCATCAATTTCATTCTCTCCCAAGCTTGTACAACATGCTCATGATCTAGTTGCTTAAAATTCATAATATCATTTCTAAGACAGATGATCTTAGCAGGAGGGAAATACTTAGAGATAAAAGCATCTTTGCACTTATTCCATGAATCAATACTATTTCTAGGCAAAGAGGAAAACCAAGTTTTAGCACAATCTTTAAGTGAAAATGGAAATAACTTCAATTTAACAATATCGTTATTCGTATCCCTTTTCTTTTGCATATCACACAAATCAACAAAGTTGTTTAGATGGGTAGCGGCATCTTCAATAGGAAGGCCGAAGAATTGATCTTTCATGACAAGATTCAACAAAGCAGCATTGATCTCACAAGATTCAGCATCGGTAATAGGAGCAATCGGAGTGCTAATAAAATCATTGTTGTTGGTATTGGAGAAGTCACACAATTTGGTATTGTTCTGAGCCATAGTGACAAGCAAGCAATCCAACACACACAAGCAAACAAGAAGCAAGCGAACGATAAACACACAGCGGAAGAAGGGCAAATAAAATAGCAAGGGTGAAGTGGGGGAGAGGAAAACGAGAGGCAAATAAATGTAATGCGAAGGATAAGGGTTTGTGATAGGTACTTGGTATATGACTTTTGCGTAAGCCTCCCCGGCAACGGCGCCAGAAATTCTTCTTGCTACTTCTCGAGCTTGTGTTGTATTCCCTCGAAGAGGAAAGGGAGATGCAGCACAGTAGCGTAAGTATTTCCCTCAGTTTTTGAGAACCAAGGTATCAATCCAGTAGGAGACCACGCGCGAGTCCCTCGCACCTACACAAACAAATAAGAACTTCGCAGCCAACGCGATAAGGGGTTGTCAATCCCTCTACGGTCACTTGCGAAAGTGAGATCTGATAGAGATGATAGTTTATATTTTTGGTATTTTTGGTTTATAAGAACAGCAAATAAAAGCGATAAAAGTAAAGTAGATGTAGATTGATATGTTGAGAATAGATCCGGGGGCCATAGTTTTCTCTAGTGGCTTCTCTCATGATAGCGATATTCTACGGCGGGTAAACAAATTACTGTCGAGCAATTGATAGAAAAGTGAATAATTATGACACTATCTAGGCATGATCATTGTATATAAGCATCACGTCCGAGACAAGTAGACCAAAACGATTCTGCATCTACTACTATCACTCCACACATCGGCCGCTATCCAGCATGCATCTAGTGTATTGAGTTCATAATAACAGAGTAACGCCTTAAGCAAGATGACATGATGTAGAGGGATAAACTCAAGCAATATGATATAAACCCCATCTTTTTATCCTCGATGGCAACAATACAATACGTGCCTTGCTGCCCCTACTCTCACTGGGAAAGGACACCGCAAGATTGAACCCAAAGACAAGCACTTCTCCCATTGCAAGAACTATAGATCTAGTAGGCCAAACCAAACCAATAATTCGAAGAGACTTGCAATGATATTATGAGCACAGATAAAATTTCAGAGAAGAACCAAATATCTTTCATAGATAACCTTGATCATAAACTCACAATTCATCGGATCTCGACAAACACACCGCAAAAAGAGATTATATTGAATAGATCTCCTTGAAGACCGAGGAGAACTTTGTATTGAGATCCAGAGAGAGAGAAGAAGCCATCTAGATACTAGCTATGGACCCGAAGGTCTGTGGTAAACTACTCACAACTCATGGTGAGGGTGATGATGATGATGATGAAGACCTCCGTGATCGATCCCCTTCCGGTGGAGCTCCGGAACAGGCTCCAAGATGGGATCTTCATGGGAATAGAAGGTACGACGGTGGAATTAGGGTTTTTGTTGGGGAACGTAGTATTTTCAAAATTTTCCTACGATCACGCAAGATCTATCTACCAGATGCATAGCAACGAGAGGGGAGAGTGTGTCTACGTACCCTCGTAGACCGGAAGCGGAAGCGTCTAGTGACGCGGTTGATGTAGTCGATCTTCTTCACGATCCAACCGATCAAGTACCGAACGTACAGCACCTCCGCGTTCAGCACACATTCAGCTTGATGACGTCCCACGAGCTCTTGATCCAGTTGAGATTCACGAGAGAGTTTCGTCAGCAAGACGGCGTGGTGACGGATATGATGAAGTTACCGTCACAGGGCTTCGCCTAAGCGCTGCAACGATATGACCGAGGTGTGTTACTGTGCAGGGGGGCACCGCACACGGTTGGGAGAGATCAACAGATCAACTTGTGTGTCTATGGGGTGCCTCTACCCCCGTATATAAAGGAGTGGAGGAGAGGGAGGGACGGCCCTCTCTATGGTGCGCCCTAGGGGAGTCCTACTCCCACCGGGAGTAGGATTCCCCCTTTCCTAGTAGAACTAGGAGCCCTTCCAAGTAGTAGGAGTAGCAGAGAAGGAAAGGGAAAGAGAAGAGAAGGAAGGAGGGGGCGCAGCCCCTCTCCCTAGTCCAATTCAGACCAAGCCATGGGAGGGGCGCAGCCTCCTCTCTCCCTTTCCCCTAAAGCCCAATAAGGCCCATATACTCCCCGGCGAATTCCCGTAACTCTCCGGTACTTCGAAAAATACCCGAATCACTCGGAACCTTTCCGATGTCCGAATATAGTCGTCCAATATATCGATATTAACGTCTCGACCATTTGGAGACTCCTCGTCAAGTCCCCGATCTCATCCGGGACTCCGAACTACCTTCGGTACATATAAACACATAAACTCATAATACCGATCGTCATCAAACGTTAAGCGTGCGGACCCTACGGGTTCGAGAACTATGTAGACATGACCGAGACTCATCTGCGGTCAATAACCAATAGCGGAACCTGGATGCTCATATAGGCTCCTACATATTCTACGAAGATCTTTATCGGTCAAACCGCATAACAACATACGTTGTTCCTTTTGTCATCGGTATGTTACTTGTCCGAGATTCGATCGTCGGTACCACCATACCTAGTTAATCTCGTTACCGGCAAGTCTCTTTACTCGTTCCATAATACATCATCTCGTGACTAAATCATTAGTCATTTTCTTGCAAGGCTTATTATGATGTGTATTATCGAGAGGGCCCAGAGATACCTCTCCGACACTCGGAGTGACAAATCAAATTCTTGATCTATGCCAACACCACGAACACCTTTGGAGACACCTGTAGAGCATATTTATAATCACCCAGTTACGTTGTGACGTTTGATAGCACACAAGGTGTTCCTCCGGTATTCGGGAGTTGCATAATCTCATAGTCATAGGAACATGTATAAGTCATGAAGAAAGCAATAGCAGTAAAACTAAACGATCATAGTGCTAAGCTAACAGATGGGTCTTGTCCATCACATCATTCTCCTAATGATGTGATCACGTTGATCAAATGACAACTCATGTCTATGGCTAGGAAACATAACCATCTTTGATCAATGAGCTAGTCTAGTAGAGGCATACTAGGGACACTCTGTTTTGTCTATGTATTCACACATGTACTAAGTTTTCGGTTAATTGTCAGGACCCCGATCCTAAGTCACACAGGTCTAGCCTGTAACACATCATATCACTTTGCGGCCTCACGCACGGTATCCCCACGGGTTCCACCTTACCTGGCCCGGGACCGTTTGCGCATTTTGGCACACGTATATGATAGTGTCGCTAGCATCCATATGACAGAGAACCGGGGCCGACATGACTAGTTATAAACCAAAAGTGGCACTAAATTACAGAGACAGGGATACATGACCCAGCAACGAACGTGTCGGTCATCAACGTATGAACCCAAGTCGTAGCAAGCTACAAGGACTTAAAGGAACAACGCGTGACATTTCCCCTAAGGGACAGACACAGGAACGAAGAAGGACACATGCCGGCCAGCCTATGTGTTCCGGAGCAGTAGCAAGCTACCAAGGCTCAGTGGAAGCACTAGGAGACATTTCCCTGTAAGATAGGCTATCAAGGGTAAACAACTAGGTGTCGGATCCCACACATAACAATACACATTACACGTACGCATAACATGCAAGTATGTGCTGTACAACATGGCATCACAACATAACTCAACAACTCATATAGATAAAGGCCCAGAAGAGCCATCATAGCATTTATTACAAACAGAGGTCACATGACCCAACATACAGAGAATACAGGCAACGGAAGCATAACATGTCTGAGTACAGACAACTACAAATGAAAAAGGCTGAGGAGCCTGACTATCTACAAGACCCTCCCAAGGGTACAAGATCGTAGCTGAGGTAACAAGCTAAACGTCGAAGTCCACGCGGAACCACTAGTGAGACTGGAGTCTCTCTGCAAAAACATAAATTAAGCAAACGTGAGTACAAAGGTACTCAGCAAGACTTACATCAGAACTAGCTACATATGCATCAGTATCAACAAAGGGGTGGTGGAGTTTGACTGCAGCAAGCCAGCTTTGACTCGGTGGCTATCCTAAACTACAACTGCAAGTAACTCTTTTGAGGTGGCGCACACGAGTCCACATATTCACCAATCAATACACCACTATGGATCCGCTCCCGTCTCCCTACGAGAAGGCCATCCATAGCACTCACGCTTATCTTGCGCATTTTAGAGTATCCACTTTCACTTGTCTATGAACTGTTATAGGCAACCCAGAAGTCCATTACCGCGGACACGGCTATTCGAATAGATCATATATAACCCTGCAGGGGTGTACTTCTTCACACATGTTTCCACCACTTAGCGTCTACACACAACATGTGCTCGGCAGACTTCAAGCGAAAGCCGACGTGGGTGTAGACCACGACCTAACCAACCACTCAAGTCTCTCGTCCAGGTTTATCACCTATTTGGGTTCCATCCGTGGGGAGATCCGGCCGGGGTGTCACTCACGGCCCCAAACGATGTGTACAGGGTTCCCGCGTCACCAAACGGGTGACCGGTACACCGTGCCACGTACCTTCCGTGTCACAGCCCACCCCGAGGGTCAGCGCTGCGCACGACCTCCAGTAAACTACAAACACCAGAAACTAGTTGCAACTCCTGGACAGAGAACAAGGGCAATCAATAAGTCGAGCGGGGTCATATTTCAGGGCCCAATGTGTGGTAGTAGTTGTTCATGGATCAACCAACACATAACTCAGTTCCTGAGGACGGCTTCAATGAGACAACCCACCATGTACTCCTACATGGCCTCTCATCGCTACCTTTACCAAATAATGTTGACACACTTAGCTCTCAACAGTAGGACATGTTCATCACCCTTCCAATTCATCACCGATGAATCAGACCTGACATAACTTTAAGCAATAGCAGGCATAACCAGAAAGCATTAATGAGTAGGCACAACATGGCTCAAACAACTCCTACTCATACTACTGGGTTTCAACTATTTACTGTGGCAATGACAGGTCATGCAGTGGAAAGGGGTTCAACTACCGCAGCAGGTAACAGTTGAAGCGTTGTTGTCCTAATGCAGTAAAAGAGAGCAAGAGCGAGAGAGTGGGATTGTATCGGAATGCTCAATGGGGTTTACTTGCCTGGCACTTCTGAAGATAACATTGGGTCCTCATCGGTGTCATCGATCACATCGTCAGAACAAGTCTACTGAAAGGGAACAAACACCGGCAACAGAGAAAGAAACACGGTCAATGCAATGCACAATATGATGCATGATCATGACATGGCATTATGCTGTGATTTGAGCTAATGCAACTAGCAACAAGTTAAATGAAGTTGGTTTGAATCCAATATTCAAATTCAAACTCCATATGTGGATATTCAAATGCCATTTATATGATTTGGCCTAAACAGCAGCCATAAGTTTTTCTAACATGCATGAAAATGCCATAAACAGATTCCTTGAATTTTTCTGATCATTTTTAATATATAAATTATTTTCATTGGAGTTATAGATTATTTTCTGTGATTTTTAGAAGTTTTGGCTATTTTCTGAAATAAATAAATCATTTCTGATTATTTTAAATCTCAGAAAATAGTTACTGCGTCAGCTCTAGGTCATGCTGACATCAGCAAGTCAACAGGTGCTGGTCCAGTCAAACCTGACCAGTGGGGCCCACTGGTCAGTGACACTGCTAATTAACAAGGTTAATTAGCACTAGTTAATCCTAAACTATAATTAGACAGGGCACGGCCCACACGTCAGTGACTAACTAACTAACCAAATAATTAGCACTAAACTAGGTTAATTAACAAAGAGGGCCCGCAAGCTAGTGAGAGAGGGGGGTTAAACCAGGCAATGGGGTCAACCCACGCCGGTCAACGGGTCAGACCCGCCGGCGTTTAGCCGCCGGCAAGGTCCGAGATGCTGGAGGTGATCGAAAATTGCCCTCCGGCGACCAAATCAACGGCTGAGCCCATCTACGAGTAGCTGGAGCTCGCGCGCGTCGATTGGTGCCCTCAGCTTCGCCGGAGGTGGCCTAAAGTGACGGCGGCGACCGCAGACGCGACGGCCGGCGTTCGGGTGATGAACGAAACGGCGCTACGGGCGGTGGTTTGGCTTGCTGAGGGTACCAGGGCATAGCCCTTGCTCGCCCGCATAAAGCGACGATGAAGCTGGATGCGGGGGTCGTCGGAATCGACGCCGACGACGAGGTTTGCGGCGGCCGTGGTTCGGGCGTCGACGGATTCAACGCCGCAGGGCATGGCAGGAGCAGCGGTTGGTTGCTACGGGCCCGTGGTGATGCGCTGATTGCCGTGATGCACTCGGACGCGGGTGGCAGCCGCGGCGGCGCCATGGCCGGCGGCGAGGAGCGCTCGGCTCTGGTGGCTGATGCGGCTAGGGGACAAGATAGGCGACGGAGCATGGGGGAAACGAAACCGGGGCTCACCGCGGTTCTCCTGGTACTGCTGGCGAGGCAGGGGAGGCACGGGGTCCGGCGAATTTGTCGATGGTGTCCGACGGCCGTGTGGAGAAGACAAGCTCGAGGACGAAGCCTCAAGGCGCCCGGGGTCCCGTGGTTCGGCGTAGAGAAGCACGGCAGCGAGGCGGAGCTCGGGGCTCGTCGGAGAGGCGAGCGGGACTCGGTGCGCGCGGCGGCAACGAGCGGCGGGGATGAGCTCCGCTCGGGCTGTGCGAGGGAGAGAACCAGGAGAGGGGAGAGAGGTCGAGGGAGAGTGGGAGAGGTCCAGGGGGTGCGTGGCGTCGTCCAGAGGCAACCAGGCGCGTCTGGCAACGGCGGGAAGCAGGAGGTGGTCGGGCGTGTGCCAGCGCGCGGTGGCCACGCGCGCTGCCTACTGGCGCGAGGAAGACGACAGAGAGGGGGCTGCGGTGGTAGGCTGGGCCAGCGAGCTGGGCCGGCTACAGGTAGGTGGGCCAGGTAACTCTTCTCTCTCTCTCTTTTCTTTCTGTTTTCTATTTTCTTTCTGTGTTTTGATTTAGTTTAGGCACTAAACTATTTTTATAGATGCTGAAAATTATTGTGGATGTTAACTGAGTTATTCCAGAGACCCACAATAATTTTCAAAACATTTGGAGCAATAAAATTATTTATAGATTTTATTTGCTCCAATTCAAGTACAATTTACATTAATCCAAAAAACCAGAATGGCCTACAAATAGTTGCATCATTTTTGGCAGAGGTTTCCACCTTTATCAAAAATCATGAACATTTTCAAAGGCATTTTGGGTTCATTGAAAAACATTTTAATTTGAACCTAGTTGAGTTCATTTGGTGCTAGGGTTTCAACATCCCCATTTCCAGTTTCTGAGAAATTTAAACATGATGCCATGAAGACCAAGCAAGACAGGCAAGGGCTGGTCTAGGCCTGTGACAACTCACCCCCACTAAACAAGAATCTCGTCCCGAGATTTAAGCGTAGGGTAAGAAATCAGAGGGGACACTAACTAACACAATCTTCATGATCCAAGTGCCCTTCATATAAATGTTGATTGCTAGCATCATGTTGATCTTAACATCTTTGCTTTCGAGGTCGTTGTCCAACATGGTGACGACGAGAGAAACTGTACAAAATTGATCTTCTGAAAGATCGGGCAACTCGTGATCAACTCATGGAGTGAGACGTTGAAACATCTCTTGAGCTGAGACACCGAGTACACCTCCAGGGGGTGGAGTGAAATAAACGATGAAGGTTCACCTAGTGGCAATAATTCCACACCTAAGAAGAGGGTGATCGATACCACCAGACGAGGCAGGTAACTGGGAAGAAACCCAACAGTAGAGAGTAAATTACTCTTTGAGAGGTTATAACATAACCAGGAACACTGGGAGCAATCCCGGTTAGTGTCGAGGATAACACCTACTGCTTGTGCGTGCTCTCAAGAACTTGAGCATTCCCATATTCATCATGGTTTTACCAATATTTGTGTCAAGGATCCTGGCAACCCCACATACTACCATGATGAATAATGATGGATGGTGCAGATGCAAAGGACGATAACACTTTCTCAGATTTCACCTTAGTGGATTCAAGGGGCAAAATCTGGATGATCGACCGAGAGACATTTATCACTCCGCTTCTAATGTTCTCCTTGATGTGCTAGCGCAACCCATTTATTAAAATGGTTTGGTACCTAGAACGTCAAGTAAAAGGTCGGACTTCAGGAGCACAAAAATCCATAAGGAACAACTAGGGAGTAAATCCTACGAAATCCTTATGGGGAGGTGGCCAACTTCTTCAATCAAGATTCTACAACAATAGGTCTTCCGGCTGGGTGTGTTGGCCACGACATCCACTTTACCAGTTATCGAGAGACCAATATTATAGTTCTTGGGAAATGCTCCAACCATCATATCTGCCTGAGATTCAGTTCTGGTTGGTGTCAGGATATTCCAGACTCATCGAGTCTAGAAAGAATGAATGTTTGCAACACAAATCTACGAGACGGCGTTGCGAGATTCTCGGGGAGTGAGCTATGATAGCAATCTCCAAAACATGAGCTAGTTCTTCTACATACATGTGAACACGTTGTCTAAGACAAGCATGACCACGTAGTAGTCTTATAATAAAATACTACCGAGTTTCAGGTTAGGAATCATCATTGAAGATAACGAAGTCTTGTGCATGTCCTTCCGGGCCCTTCGGGAATAGCATTTGAACTTCTTATCCTTAACAAATCAATCAGTGGCTTGGTGTGCTAGGGATACATACAGAATGAAGATGATTAGTCTATCAGACCATAGAATACTTCGCACGTATGCATGACTGACTTGGGATGACTCCAGAGGAAGTAAAACAAGCTTTCTCAAATTCACGGTGGCATCTTTCATCAATTACACGTGAATTAGGGGAGATCACTTCTCTCATCCAAACATATACCTCATGAACGGGACACGAAGGCAATGCTTACAAAAGTTCCCAATGTTAGCGTTAATGTTCAACATGAATCATGGAGAGGATAAACATGTCGTCGATGGGCTCAACAAAAATTCATCAAGGCTTCCATAAAATGGAATTCCATAACTATATGAACAAAGTGATAGGATTGGTCAGACTAATAGATGTAATGAGGTATGCTCGAGGGACACCCACGAGTAAGGCAACATTACGATTACCATTGGTTCTGATTTGACTTGACGATAGCCCACACTCAAATCAAGTTTGGACAAGACAACAGATCCAACAATTGATCACGAGGATCAATTGATGAAGATATCATCTATCTTCAACACACGCAAATATACCCCTTGAAATGAACTAAGCTGGCAAGCTTTTATCTTCCAACTCTCCAAGTTATTGTTTAGCTTAACCAATTAGCTCAGGGGGTAACCGACACAGATTCTTGGAGAATGGCTGGTTTACAGAGAAACCAGCTTGATCTCGAGCTCAACGCATTGGTCAGGGAACAACCTGGTGATACTTCCGGGAAGATAACCGGAAAATCATGAACCACCTATATGTTTCTAGGCTCGGGAACAATCTTGCTTTTCAGGGCAAGACGATATGATCAAAAGAGCGAGAGATTGACACAATCCTAACTCATTGATCGATAAGTGCACCAGGAAAGATGGACTAGTAGCACGATCAATCTTAGAATGGTGATTCAGTAATCATCACGCTAAGAATGAAATTGTTGTCCTTTTAACTACCGAGCAACGAAGTTGCTAGGAGTATTGATTTCACACATCACAATCCACTTGTCAGCATTCCGGTTATAATAACACGGAGGTCGAGAAATAAACGATGATGGCGAGAAGTATCACCTTATCAAAAGTTCATAGGAGGTGGTGCAATTCCCATGACATTCTTGACATAAGGACGGTAATACTCCAGGATAGAACTGATTAGAAGCTGGATTAGCATTCTTCACCTACGAAGTACAACTTCTTCGACCCAATCCTGGATATGGATAAGGTACTGGAGTTTGTTTCTCCTAGTCATTCCAGAATAGAATGGCTTGACGGACCACAAGAGTAAAAGGCATCGATGAACACGAATGCACAACTACTCCTGACTATCAACTGATAGATGAGGGTCATAATACAACTAAAAGGGACAACTCAAAGGAACATATGATTTTCTGAGTTGTGGATGCATGGATTAGTATGTCGAACCAAGTTCAACAAATTTCTTCCGGATAATCCGGAGAGGTAGGACTGGCAGAGTCACAATATGATTGGGGTACCACTCAAGAGCACTCTGGTTGTGATCTTTGGTTCAGAAGAACTTCTGCCAAGGATGGTTCATGGTATTGGAAGAATGATATACCATGGACCTCGAAGACTATCACAAAGTTACTAATATCCTAAAGGAACGAGCAAACACTACCAACATGAAGTAGGTAGAATGAATCTTGGGTTCAAGAACCCAGAATTAGAATGCCTACTAACTAAATGGCATCACGGGATGCTTTCGAGAATAATGGCCAGAATCATCACACTGGGAATATAAAGCATTGCTAGATTGCTGCTGATCTTCTAAGACACATAGGGTCATAATAATAAGTCCAACATATATGTCGAGGTAACAGAGTGCCTCAACACACCGACTAGTGTGGTTAATCTGGCCTAAAAGGACATTAAGAACAAGTAGGAATGATTTGCAAATGCATCAGATTGTTTAGAGACCTGGGATGACTCGGACAGCATAACGGCTGTAAATGCTCGAAAATACTTTTGAGATTCATGCACAAAGATAGCTTAACCATTCAACATCATAATGTCAAGGTTCTGAGACCAACAGTTTATCAAACAGAAGTAGTAGGAACTTAACTGAGGGTTGAATACACCATTAACGTGATCCTGATAAATAGAATGAGAATCCTAGTTCTTAATCCCCGTAAAAAGAAGAAGGTGACTCAGATCAGAATGTCATAGGGTAAACGAGTAAAAAGAGCATTATGTTCCTTTCCACAAACAATTCCCTTACATAACTAAAGAGTTTCTAGACACGACTTCGAACAGTTTGGCTTGCTAATCCTACAGGCAGTCAGGCTCTGATACCAAAGCTGTCAGGACCCCGATCCTAAGTCACACAGGTCTAGCCTGTAACACATCATATCACTTTGCGGCCTCACGCACGGTATCCCCACGGGTGCCACCTTACCTGGCCCGGGACCGTTTGCGCATTTTGGCACACGTATATGATAGTGTCGCTAGCATCCATATGACAGAGAACCCGGGCCGACATGACTAGTTATAAACCAAAAGTGGCACTAAATTACAGAGACAGGCATACATGACCCAGCAACGAACGTGTCGGTCATCAACGTATGAACCCAAGTTGTAGCAAGCTACAAGGACTTAAAGGAACAACACGTGACATTTCCCCTAAGGGACAGACACAGGAACGAAGAAGGACACATGCCGGCCAGCCTAAGTGTTCCGGAGCAGTAGCAAGCTACCAAGGCTCAGTGGAAGCACTAGGAGACATTTCCCTGTAAGATTGGCTATCAAGGGTAAACAACTAGGTGTCGGATCCCACACATAACAATACACATTACACATACGCATAACATGCAAGTATGTGATGTACAACATGGCATCACAACATAACTCAACAACTCATATAGATAAAGGCCCAGAAGAGCCATCATAGCATTTATTACAAACAGAGGTCACATGACCCAACATACAGAGCATACAGGCAACGGAAGCATAACATGTCTGAGTACAGACAACTACAAATGAAAAAGGCTAAGGAGCCTGACTATCTACAAGACCCTCCCAAGGGTACAAGATCGTAGCTGAGGTAACAAGCTAAACGTCGAAGTCCACGCGGAACCACTAGTGAGACTGGAGTCTCTCTGGAAAAACATAAATTAAGCAAACGTGAGTACAAAGGTACTCAGCAAGACTTACATCAGAACTAGCTATGTCGTGGAATTAGCATGGCAGATGTCCGGTTTAACGGACTTAATGATGGAACCATCGCACGGGTTAGCTTGAAGGGGTTAAAAGCACACAAAGGACACAGAGGGTTTATACTAGTTCGGCCCCTGCGATGAAGGTAAAAGCCTACGTCTAGTTCGGTTTGGTATTGCTCGGGCGTCGATGAACAGGGAGCGGATCGCTTGCCTGTGTCTCGACGGGTTGTTTCTTGTCCCTGAACCGTCGCCGGGTCGTCCCTTTATATAGAGGTGACGCCCGGTCCGGTTTACAGAGTCCCGAGGCCGGCTCATATTTGTGTCCGCCTCGGTCTCTGCTCTCTCTTCCTTGTATCTCAAGTTTACATGATAGGACGGTTTACAAACCGTGAACTTTACATATGGGCCCTAAGCCTTCATGGGCCGTGACTTCTACTGAGTTTACAATTATACAACTATATCACCATAATCCGGTTTACTCTAGCCGGTTTACACCTACTAGTAATATCCCTGACATTAGGCCCCAGAATGATTTGAACTTGTTCATATCAGTCTTCTCGGTCTTGCATAATCTTCTTTCTTGTATCTTCTCAGTTTTTGTAAACCGGCGATGACGTCATCCCTGGAAATCAGTTGATTCGATCGTGACATCACTTCCACATTTATCGCGCACAGCTGTTTATTATCTTTGCTTTAAAGGCCATCCCGTGAATCGAGGCGACAGGGAATCTTTATCCAATCTCTTTCTTCCTCAAATCCCGGGCTTACCGTTTCGTCTCTCCTCGGCCTATAAATACTGCTGAGGCCCATCTCTTTCCCCTTCTGCTTCTTCTTCCTCCGTCTCCGCATCCAAGCTTCCGCCGTCGTCCGTCGAGCTCGCCGTCACCAGCAAGTCCGGCCGCTGCATCAACCTGAACGCGACCAGATAACTCGCCGCCTGTCGTTTCCTTCTGCCTCAGGTATCTCTTTTTCCCTCGCTGTAGATCTGTAGCTTAGGGTTTCACCATATTTCCACCATTAGACCTCAAAGCTTCGGCTGTTCGTCCTATACGTCATGCTCGTAGTAGATTCCTCTTTAAATTTATCTTCGAAAACTTGCTCCCGCTCCGCTGCCTTATGCTTAGACTTAGCATTAGATTCCATCCTTAAATTCATCCGCTCTATATGAGACCCCCGTAGTTCTTCTGTAATAAACCTGCATAGGTTTTCTCTTTTTCTTACCGTTCAGATCTGTTTTACCTTAGCCTCTTATAGAAACCTGTTTCTTCACCCTCATAGATCTATAAGATACTCGCCGGTTTAGTCGGTCATGCATTGCTTCTGCAACGCATCAACCATGAACACGACGGTTTAGCTTCTTTCTTTTGTTGTCATAAACCGGTAGTAGCTCATTTCCTGCTTACTTCCGGGTTGGTAATGTCATTAGTCCCCTGTCTAAACAGTCGATGTGATTTTGCATATATGATCCAGTTTATGCCTCTGTACTTAAATAATCCGGACTTTATACTTCACCTTTTCAGCACTTTCCTTCTGCTAATATGTCTGCCAAGCAGTTCGTTTCTTGCGACTGGGTTCCTTCCATCATTACGGAAGAGGACTTAGTTAAAGCTGCATCAATTGGCATTCTGGGTCCTCGAGCTGTTCTGAAATGGCGGGCCCCTGGAGATGAATGCCCCCCTACTCCCAAAGAAGGAGAAGTTATCGTTTTCTTTGATCATATGGCCCGGGGTTTTAGCCCTCCCGGTTCAAAGTTCTTCCAGGACGTGCTTGCCGCCTTTCAACTTCATCCTCGGGACATAGGTCCAAATTCGATATCAAACATCTGCGATTTCCAAGTTTTCTCCGAGGTGTATCTTCAAGAGGAGCCATTAGTCGACTTGTTCCGGGATTTCTTCCATTTGAACCGGCGAACTGAGTTTACTGGCGGACCTCATCAAGAACTGGGTGGGGTTAGCATTCAAAAGAGAAGAGACGCGGTCTTTCCTCACGCTGCTCTCCATACTCACCCCAAGGATTGGAATAAATCTTGGTTCTATTGCCGAGATACTTCGCCTGAAGGGGAGAACCCACTGCCGGGTTATCGTGAACATCGCCTTCCTGAAGATCATCCGCGGCCACAGCGTCTTAGCTCCTCAGACCGGCCCCGGTTTGCCCCTCAGCTTGCCAAACTCAAAGCTTTTATGGCAAACGGATTGACTGGGGTTGACTTCGTTCGTTGTTGGCTCGCTTGGAGTATCCTTCCTCTGAGCCGGCGCTCCGGTTTGATGTGTCAATATATCGGTAAGCCGGACGATCCTCAGCGCCATACCAACGTAATGGTTCTTGAGAAGGAAGTTACTGAATCTGCTAAGAAGATGCTCAACATCCCTTTGGAGGAATGTAGCCAAACCGGATTGGCTCAATATTATAAGAAGAATAAACTGTCAGCTGTAAGCTTTCAATCTCTTCTGCTTGTTTCTAATCCGTTCATTTAAATTATCTTCCATTTATCTCCCATCTTCTATACAGGCCGATGATCCTTTCTGGAAAAGGAAACCTCAGGATAAGTCAGGCAAACAACCACGCCGGAAAACCTTCGTTGTTAAGAAGAGAAAGGCGGCTGCTGGCTCCGGTTCACATATTGAAGAAGATGATCCGGATTCTGAGGTATGAGTTAATCCTGATATGCTTTATTCTCTTTTATCCCGATTTATGTTAACAATGTCTTTTCACAGGATTTGGCTGAAGGGGATAAAGCGGCAGAAACTGAGGTAATCACTCTTTCTTCAGATTCAGAACCACCTCCACCAAAAATTCGTCGGGTAGTCCGGAAATATTAGTTTTTTCATCCTTACGCTCAACTGGACCCCAATTTTCTTTTGAAGAAGCAGCAACATGAAGCTCGCCGGGCTACACGCCATACTGGCCTTGTAGTCGAGTCTTCCGGAATATCTCTTACTCCAGCTCGGAGGCGCCGCTCTGAGGTTTTACTTTCTCCAACTCTTCTTCATCCCAAGGCCGGACTTATACGCAAACCACTTAAACCGTCTGATCCTAATTATCAGGAGACTCCTTTATCATCTTCTGGCGAATCAACCGCCACACAGGTCCCAACTCTGAAGACCGTCCCTGGGTAAGTCCTTTACCTCATCCGGTTTACCTTTTGTATTTGCTTTTGTGATTCTAATTTCTTTTCCAATTCCTTTCAGCAAACCCAAACCTAGCAAAACGGCAAAGGCCAGCAAAACGGCTGCTGAGACTGCCAATGATGATCCGGCGGCTGATCCAGATACAGTCATCCCTCCGGAAAATGAGCCTATAGTTCAGCTTGACAATCCTACTCCCATGGATCATGATCATGCTACTGCTCCTGAAAATCCCAACACTGAAGATGTCCATGAACTGGCAAGTCCTGCCCAGGCCAACCCTCCTCGGACTAGCCCGGCTCCTGCTAGTCCTGTTCATACTACCACTCCACAACCGGCAGCTACCTCTTCTCCAGATATTCAAATAACCGGTACAGGTTATACCGCTCCTGCTGAGCCTGTTGTCTTAGCCAAGCATACTGCTAAAGCGGAGAAACTCCAGCAAGAGAAGGGCAAGTGGAGTACAGACTTGTCTAGCTACGCCGAGCTGAGTGCCCGGGAGCTTTATTTCGGGTATTTAAACCGGCTGCATACCAGTCGGGACTATGAAGCGGGCTTGGTCAATCTGATGAAGGATAAATACGAGGTATCTTACTTGTCTTTTGCTTTCTGCCTTCTTTGAATTTCTGTCTATATCATGGTAGCCCCCAAGTTCCGGTTTAGCTTTATTGAAAGGTGAACCGGTACTTTCAAATGTGAGCAAATAATCTTACATTAGCCCCCAAGTGCCAGGGGCATAACTCGGTTTATGTGCCGGGGACTTGTCTGAATCTTTCTTTTGATGTTTCAACTGCCCATTAGCCCCCAAGTGTCAAGTAGACAACTTGTTTGTGTGCTTGAGACTTGTCTTTAATTGTCACTCTTTGATACTTCAATTGCTCATTAGCCCCCAAGTGTCAAGTGGATAACTTGGTTATGTGCTTGAGACTTGTCTGAATTTTGTCATTTATTCCTTTTGATTTCCTTTGCAGGCTGACTTGACCCGGAGAGCTGAAGAAATAACTGAACTCCGGAAAGACTTGCTGAAACTGAATCTGCTGCTGCCAAGGCCAAAAAAGATCTGGTGCTGAGCTTAACCACTGTTGAACAATTGAAGAACTATTTTGAATCGGAACGGGCAACCTGGGAAGTGCAGAAAAATGCTCTTGAAAAGAGAGCGAAGGATGCTAAGGAAACTCTTAACCCGGTGACAGAAGAATTGGCCGGTTTAAAGCGGCAAATAGAACTTATGACTTCTGCTGTCCTTGGTAAATACTTAACTATGTTTTCATCTTTGCAATATTTATTCCGCTCCGGTTTAACTGTGATAATCATATGCAGGGCGCCGCATCACCCATCTTGGGGATGATTTACGGAAGAAACTCAAAGCCTCTTATACTCTGGTTGAGCAGCTGTATTCCGGTGCTCAAAGGATTATAAGCGTGATGTCTTTTAATAAACCGGCCCCCACCACTATCCAAATTACTCTGGAGAAGTTGTTTATCTTGCCTGCACGCTTGGAAGAGGTGAAGAAGTCTGCTGCCCGAGCCAGTTCTCTTGTAGCGCTCACCAGAGCCAAAGCATGGGTTCCAGACTTTGATCCGTAAGAAGCCTTGAACGGGTATCCCAGCACCAAAGAAGATGGATCGGCCTTCACTGGTAAAGACCTTCATGCTTTGACGAAGGAGATGCGTCCTCTTGCCAGCAAACTTGCTGTTGAATCAGACTTGACCAGTTATCATCCGGCGTACGATTTACAGAATGAGCGGGTGGATCGGCTGGTTTATGATACCGTAAATCTAATCCCGCCAATGCGCCCCCACACTTTCGCCCCAGATGTTGATCCGTCTGATCTCATTACGGAAGAGATGTACTTCCGTGCTTTATCAAAAATCGATTGGTGCGTCCCTGACTTTCAGCCGCTTTAAGAAGACGAAGAAGCTCCGGAACAGGTCGATCCTCAGCCGTCGCAGCAGGAGGAAGCATAGGCCGCGCAGTTTATCGTTGTAGTTGCGGTATTATTTTGCTGGAAAGACTTTAATCCGTTCAGGCTTGTTGTGCCTTGTAATAGGATAGCTGAAAACATTGTTGTTTTAATCCGGATGTCCCAACTTTGTTTTGGCGTCTGTCAATTTGAATCATTTGTCTGATATGGTTTATCTTGCATACTATCTATTTCTGCATAGATAACACTTGAAAGATGTCCTAGCGGTTTACCGCCGGACAGATTAAAGCGCTCTTATAAATATATCAAACAAGTGTCTGTTTTATACCAGAAATAACTTCATACCTGTGATTAAGTATGCTTGATGTCTTTAATCCGACGAACATTGTTGTTTCTGAGGAAGCTCTTGGCTCTGTTGGGGCGTACCCAATTATTCCGGGTTTACGAGAACTACCAGTTTAAATAATGCTAGAGCTCTGTGTTTGGACTTTTGAAGATATGTGGTCAACTTTGAAGTTGTCTCACTCCGGATCAAAGAACCATAAAAACACATGAGAACACAAACACAACAAACACAGGTTTGTAAATAAAATCATGTATTCGAGGCTTTTTGCGAGCTGCCAGGCTCCAAATCGAGCTTATGATTCGAATACGATCATATAAACCGGACCGCAAGGGGCTAAGCTAGGATTCGAATACGATCCGTAGCCCCCTTGGGATCATGAAATTTTAGCCAAGCAATGGATTCGAATACGATCCAAGGAGCTTATGATTCGAATACGGTCATATAAACCGGACCGCAAGGGGCTAAGCTAGGATTCGAATACGATCCGTAGCCCCCTTGGGATTGTGAAATTTTAGCCAATCAATGGATTCGAATACGATCCAAGGAGCTTATGATTCGAATACGATCATATAAACCGGACCGCAAGGGGCTAAGATAGGATTCGAATACGATCCGTAGCCCCCTTGGGATCGTGAAATTTTAGCCAATCAATGGATTCCAATACGATCCAAGGAGCTTATGATTCGAATACGATCATATAAACCGGACCGCAAGGGGCTAAGCTAGGATTCGAATACGATCTGTAGCCCCCTTGTGGGTGTGGCTATGTTCTCTTTGGTTCGAATACGACCTATGTTTGAACAGGAAGCCCCTTAGTGAGTTTGACTATGTTCTCTTTGGTTCGAATACGACCTATGTTTGAACAGGAAGCCTTTTAGTGAATGTAGAAGCAGGGTACTTATATGAGAGTTGCACTGTGCGGCAAACCTTCTTTGGTCCCTTATAACATTGTCCTGCATAGCCAGATAGACTGATCAAAACATCTTATTTTCTTAATGAAAATGATATAAACTGTAGATGGATATCACCATAAGACACGTATTGGAAAAAAGAGCTGACCCCCCGGTTTATCGAGGGCGCCGGTTTATTCATTAATTATAATATATACATAGGATACAGCAGAGCTCACGGCTCGAGTATAGTAGGGCCGCAGGAGAGCGATGTTCCACGGCCTCTTTATATCTTCTTCTGATGTCCGTGAGTCCTTGTGCTCTCGAACGTCCACTAGATAATATGAACCGTTGTGTAGATTCTTGCTGACCACAAAGGGCCCTTCCCAAGGCAGGGATAATTTGTGCATGTCTGTTTGGTCTTGGATGAGCCGGAGTACCAAATCTCCCTCCTGGAACGTCCTGGTCTTGATCCGGTGGCTGTGATATCTGCGCAAGTCCTGTTGATAAATCGCGGACCGTGCTGCTGCTATGTCACGCTCTTCATCTAGCCCGTCCAAACTGTCCTGTCTTGCCTGCTCATTGGCCGCTTCAACATAAGCTGTTACCCGTGGCGAATCATGACGGATATCACTTGGAAGGACCGCTTCAGCACCATACACCATGAAGAAAGGTGTATAACCTGTGGACCGGTTTGGCGTAGTATTGATGCTCCAGAGGACAGAAGGTAACTCCTCAACCAAGCACCCTGGTGTTCTTTGCAAGGGAGTCATAAGCCGGGGCTTGATACCTCGCAAAATTTCCTGATTAGCCCTTTCACCTTGACCATTGGATTGAGGGTGAGCTACAGAAGACACATCTAGGCGAATATGCTCTCGTTGACAAAACTCTTCCATCTCTCCTTTAGATAAATTGGTCCGTTGTCTGTGATGATGCTGTGTGGAAAGCCAAACCGGAAAATTACTTTTTTGATGAATTAAACCGCTGTTGCTGCATCACGCTTGCTCACAGGCTCTGCCTCAATCCATTTTGTAAACTTATCCACACCCACTAGCAGATGAGTTTTTTTGATCTTGGGATCGTTTGAAAGGCCCAACCATATCGAGCCCCCAAGTCGCAAACGGCCAAGTAATCGGTATCATCCGGAGCTCCTGTGCCAGAATAAGAGCACGTCGTGAAAATTTCTGACAAGCATCGCACCTTCGGACTAGATCCGCTGCATCAGCATGGACTATTAGCCAATAGAACCCATGTCGAAAAGCTTTAGCCACCAAGGATTTTGAACCGGCATGATGACCACAATCCCCTTCATGGATCTCACGAAGGATATCACAACCTTCCTCAGATGACACACACCGCTGAAATGCTCCAGAAACACTGCGATGGTGAAGTTCTCCGTTTACAATTGTCATGGATTTGGAGCGCCGGATTATCTGTCTTGCTTCAACCTCATCATCTCGCAACTCTCCACGGCTTAGATATGCCAAGTAAGGGAGCGTCCAATCCGGGATAACATGAAGTGATGCAACTAGCTGCGCCTCCGGATCAGGAAAGGCCAGATCTTCCTCCGATGGTACCTGAACTAATGGACTGTGCAGCTCATCCAAAAAAGTATTCGGTGGTACCGGTTTACGTTGAGAACCTAGCCGGCTCAGAGCATCGGTCGCTTCATTCCTTCGCCGGTCTATGTGATCCACCTGATACCCTTTGAAATATCCTGCGACTGCTTTAGCTTCTCGTCTGTAAGCTGCCATGAAAGGGTCTTTTGAATCCCACTTACCGGATACTTGCTGTGCCACTAAATCTGAATCGCCAAAACACTTGACCCGGCTCAAGTTCATCTCCTTAGCCATCCGTAGGCCATGAAGCAATGCTTCATACTCTGCTGCGTTGTTAGTACAAGGAAACAGTAAATGGAGGACATAACAAAACTTGTCACCTCGCGGGGAAGTTAAAACAACTCCAGCCCCCGAGCCTTCTAACTGCCTTGAACTGTCAAAATGGATCGTCCAGTATGTAAGATCCGGCTTCTCCTCTGGTGCTTGCAATTTTGTCCAATCATTGATGAAATCCACCAATGCTTGGGATTTGATAGCGGTGTGTGGCACATACTTCAATCCGTGTGGGCTAAGCTCAATGGCCCACTTCGCCACTCTGCCAGTAGCTTCCCTGTTCTGGATTATATCCCCCAATGGAGCTGAACTGACAACAGTTATTAGGTGGCCTTGGAAATAATGCTTCAACTTCCGGTTTGCCATGAATACACCATATACCAGCTTCTGCCAATGCGGGTACCTTTGTTTGGATTCAATGAGAACTTCACTGACATAATAGACTGGACGTTGAACCGGATATTCCTTTCCTGCTTCCTTGCGCTCAACCACAATTGCCACGCTGACTGCCCATGCATTGGCGGCGACGTATAATAGCAATGGCTCATTATCAACAGGGGCAGCAAGGACCGGCGGCTCTGCCAACTGCCGCTTCAAATCCTCAAATGCATCGTTTGCCTCATCACTCCATATAAACCGGTCTGTCTTTTTCAGCATCTGATAAAGCGGAATTGCCTTCTCTCCCAGACAGCTGATGAACCGGCTCAACGCTTTGATCCGGCCAGCGATTCGCTGAACATCATTGATGCAAGCCGGTTTAGTCAAAGATGTGATTGCCTTGATCTTCTACGGGTTGGCTTCTATTCCCCTGTTTGACACCAAGAATCCAAGGAGCTTGCCCATCGGAACACCAAAAGCACATTTCTCCGTATTAAGCATCATTTTATAGGCCCGAAGGTTATCAAAGGTTTCCTTAAGGTCCTCTATCAAGGTCTCCTCTTTCCTTGACTTCACCAGAATATCATCCACATAGGCATGAACATTTCTCCCTATCTGCCCCTTGAGACAGTTTTGTACGCAACGCTGGTAAGTTGCTTGAGCACTTTTGAGCCCAAAAGGCATAGACACATAGCAAAAAGCACCGAAAGGAGTTATGAAGGCCGTCTTCTCCTGATCTTTAACTGCCATCTTGATTTGATGATATCCCGAATATGCATCCAAAAAACTTAGCCTCTCACATCCCGCCGTAGCATCAATGATCTGATCAATACAAGGGAGAGCAAAAGGATCGGTTGGACAAGCTTTGTTTAGGTCTGTGTAATCCACACACATTCTCCACTTTCCATTTTTCTTTAACACCAGCACCGGATTAGCCAACCACTTCGGATGAAAAACTTCAACTATGAACCCTGCGGCCAAAAGTCTAGCCACTTCTTCTCCTATAGCCTTGCGCCTTTCTTCGTTGAAGCGGTGCAGATATTGCTTGACTGGTTTAAACTTCGGATCAATGTTAAGACTGTGCTCAGTAAGTTCCCTCGGTATACCTGGCATGTCAGAAGGTTTCCATGCAAAGATATCCCGATTCTCACGGATGAACTCGATGAGCGCGCTTTCCTATTTAGGATCAAGGTTAGCGCTGATAGTGAACTGGTTGGATGAATCGCCTGGCGCAAAGTCAACTTGCTTGGTTTCCTCCGCAGACTTGAACTTCAATGTCGGATCATGCTCTGTAGTTGGCTTCTTCAACAGGGACATATCTGCCGGATCAACGTTGTCCTTGTAAAACTTCAACTCCTCCGTAGCACATACTGCCTCCGCATAAGCAGCGTCTCCTTCTTCGCACTCCAATGCAATCTTGTGACTTCCATGAATCGTGATGGTTCCTTTGTGACCCGGCATCTTGAGCTGTAGATAAACATAGCACGGCCTAGCCATAAACTTGGCGTAAACCGGTCTTCCAAACAGAGCATGATATGGGCTCCGGATCTTGACAACTTCAAAGGTTATCATCTCCGACCTGGAATCCTGTTCATCTCCAAAGGTAACTTCTAGGTCAATTTTCCCAACTGGGTAAGCTGATTTTCCTGGCACTACTCCATGAAACACCGTGTTTGACTGTCTTAGCTTCTTATCCGTCAGCCCCATGCGACGGAAAGTCTCATAATACAAGATACTGATGCTGCTGCCGCCGTCCATGAGAACTTTGGTGAATTTATAGCCACCCACCTGTGGTGCTACCACTAAGGCCAATTGGCCCGGATTATCAACTCGCGGCGGGTGATCCTCTCTGCTCCACACAATAGGTTGCTCCGACCAGCGCAGGAATTGTGGTGTTGCCGGTTCAACCGCATGGACCGCCCGCTTTAAGACTTTTTGATCCCGTTTGCACAAACTCGTAGTGAACACATGATACTGTCCACTACTTAGCTCCTTTGGATTACTCTGATATCCGAATTGCTGCTGCTGTTGACGCTGCTGATTGCCTTGATTGCTTTGATTACCCTGGCCCTGCCGCTGGTTGTTTTGGCTATTGTAACCGCCCTGACCATACTGGTGGTTGCCTTGGTTATTGTAACCGCCTTGACCAAACTGATGATTACCTTGGTTATTATAGCCGTAGTTGTTGCCATGATATCTTGATCCAGAGCCATTGCCCTGATGACCCGGACCATGAAACCTGGGGCCTGATCCACCGACTGGTGGCCTGTTGTTAGATCTGACCCGGTTCATAGCTTCCATCATGGCCCTATATTCTTCCCAGGTATGTTTAGCTGGATGCTCCTTTGATCCATGCTTCGGGCAAGGCCCGTTCAATTATTGCTCCCAAGTAACGAACCCCCTGCCGGTTTGTGGGGGCGGTTTACCCTTGTTGCGCTGAAAGCTCCCTTGAACTTGGGTATTGGCCACGAAATCAGAGCCACCCTCTGCCTTTCGTTTGCCTAAGAAGCTTGTTCCGACCGGATTAGCCTGCGCCGGTTTACCAGACTTATTTGCCTTTCCAGATTTATCTCCATTCGCTTCTGGATACTTAGTGTTGTCGGACTCCCCATACTTCACTAGAGCGCTCATGAGAGTTCCCATGTCATTACAATCCCGTTTGAGCCGTCCCAGCTTTAACTTCAGAGACTCAAACCGGCAATTGTTTTCCAGTGTTACTATCATCGTACTAGGGCTGATACCGTTCGAAGAGTGCAAGATTTCTGACACTCGTCGCACCCATGCACTTGTAGGCTCCTGATCTCCTTGTATACAGGCTGCTAGATCTACCACTGACATCGGCTGCTTGCACGTATCCTTGAATTTTTTGATAAATTGGCGGCGTAACTCACCCCATGATCCGATGGAGTTAGGTGGTAAACCCTTTAACCAGGTCTGGGCTGTACCCTCAAGCATCATGGTAAAATACTTCGCGCAAGCCGCTTCATCTATGTCCAGCATCTCCATAGCCATCTCATAGCTCTCAATCCAAGCCTCTGGAGCCAAATCTGTTGTGTAGTTAGGTACTTTACGCGGACCCTTGAAATCTTTGGGCAACTTTACGCTTCGTAAAGCCGGGACAAGACACGGCACCCCAAAGGAACTCGTCGTGACTCCCGTCTCTGTTGTAGTTGTGTGAACCGGCGTCGTTTGGCGGATCTCCTCACGGGCCGCAGGTCTAGCCCGGTTTACCTCCTCCAGAGCTTGTGCCTCTGCGCCCGCCGGATTATCCTGTCTGTGATGGTGTCGCCTCCGTTCACTACTGGACACCTCCGGTTCATCCCAATGCCTAGTATAACTCCGGCTGTGACGGGGTGTTGAATGAAGTCTCTCCCTGCTGTAGGAGTATGCCTGCTGCTATGTCAAAGCCGTATTCAGCAGATCCTTGACCCTGCATGCCTCCATTGCCAAGGGGGGTGTCTCCTCAATGGGTAAAGCGGCCAGGCGTGAAGCGGCAGCAACAATGTTATCTAAAGGGTTTGAGTAATGACCCGGAGGAGTGGGGATGTGAGGCGTGGATATAATTCGTCGATCTTGCTCCGCAGTGGGCTGTTGAACCGGTTCACCCCTTACTGGAGCTGTCCTCCGGTTTACCTCCGGATCATTACTGGCTCCCGCGCCTAGCGTCCCGAAGAGATTCATCGCCTCATAGACCGGCGGTAGACGAGACTGATGCCTCCGACTTCTTACTCCCTGCGCAGAGGCCTGCTCCATCCTGAGCTGGAAGGCCTGAGAATCCAGCTCTGCCTGCCTTGTTGCTATCATAGCTTTTTCTGCTTTTAGATCCTCTCTCGCTTGCTCGATCCGGCCCCTCAGCTGAAGGAGTTCTGCATCGTCTTGCGCCTTGTCTGTTGGAGCCACCACTGCTACTGCCCGGGATGTCAACTCCTCGACCAAGGCGGATAGAGCGTCAGAGGGCGAGAGGGCCTGGCCGCTCCCCCCAGCACCAGCTTCTGCTGTGTTCGCCCTGTTCACTGTGGACTGCGGCGTAGGTTGTGAACCGGCCATAAAGACAGCCACCCGGTTTGGTAGATCAAAGGGGTCCGGAATACTGTCTCCATCGGACACACCCTCAGATCGGCCATCCCGCAACAAATACAAGGACTCAGTCTCTCCGGATGAGGATCCATCATCGGAATAGACAACTGTCTCGCCACCAGAATCCAATCCGTCCTCGGCCTGGACTCCATGTATTGCTCCAACGAAAACGCGCTTCATGGCAGGCTGAATCCGGGCCGATTTCACACGCTGAGCCGGCTCGATGATGTCAGAGAAGGTGTCCGGCTCAGGTCCCGGTTCGCCAATCTTGCCGATGAAGACGTGGATGTCGCTGAAGGGAACCCGGTACACGTATTCGATTGAATCGGCCTCCGGGCCCCAGCCGGCGTCGTCGATGTAGATCTGGCCGCGGCGGCTCTTGGTCATCCGGCCGACCGCGTAGCCCTTGAGTCCTTCAAAGCTGCCCTTCAAGAACTCGAAACCATCGTGCGGAAGCCCCGCGGTGGGCGCCAACTGTCGTGGAATTAGCACGGCAGATGTCCGGTTTAACGGACTTAACGATGGAACCATCGCACGGGTTAGCTTGAAGGGGTTAAAAGCACACAAAGGACACAGAGGGTTTATACTAGTTCGGCCCCTTCGATGAAGGTAAAAGCCTACGTCTAGTTCGGTTTGGTATTGCTCGGGCGTCGATGAACAGGGAGCGGATCGCTTGCCTGTGTCTCGACGGGTTGTTTCTTGTCCCTGAATCGTCGTCGGGTCGTCCCTTTATATAGAGGCGACGCCCGGTCCGGTTTACAGAGTCCCGAGGCCGGCTCATATTTGTGTCCGCCTCGGTCTCTGCTCTCTCTTCCTTGTATCTCAAGTTTACATGATAGGATGGTTTACAAACCGTGAACTTTACACATGGGCCCTAAGCCTTCATGGGCCGTGACTTCTACTGAGTTTACAATTGTACAACCATATCACCATAATCCGGTTTACTCTAGCCGGTTTACACCTGCTAGTAATATCCATGACAAGCTACATATGCATCAGTATCAACAAAGGGGTGGTGGAGTTTGACTGCAGCAAGCCAGCTTTGACTCGGTGGCTATCCTGAACAACGACTGCAAGTAACTCTTTTGAGGTGGCGCACACAAGTCCACATATTCACCAATCAATACACCACTATGGATCCGCTCTCATCTCCCTACGAGAAGGCCATCCATAGCACTCACGCTTATCTTGCGCATTTTAGAGTATCCACTTTCACTTGTCTATGAACTGTTATAGGCAACTCAGAAGTCCATTACCGCGGACATGGCTATTCGAATAGATCATATATAACCCTGCAGGGGTGTACTTCTTCACACATGTTTCCACCACTTAGCGTCTGCACACGACATGTGCTCGGCAGACTTCAAGCGAAAGCCGGCGTGGGTGTAGACCACGACCTAACCAACCACTCAAGTCTCTCGTCCAGGTTTATCGCCTATTTGGGTTCCATCCGTGGGGAGATCCGGTCGGGGTGTCGCTCACGGCCCCAAACGATGTGTACAGGGTTCCCGCGTCACCAAACGGGCGACCGGTACACCGTGCCACGTACATGCCTTGTCACAGCCCACCCCGAGGATCAGCGCTGCGCACGACCTCCACTAAACTACAAACACCATAAACTAGTTGCAACTCCTGGACAGAGAACAAGGGCAGTCAATAAGTCGAGCGGGGTCATATTTCAGGGCCCAGCGTGTGGTAGTAGTTGTTCATGGATCAACCAACACTGAACTCAGTTCCTGAGGACGGCTTCAATGAGACAACCCACCATGTACTCCTACATGGCCTCTCATCGCTACCTTTACCAAATCGTGTTGACACACTTAGCTCTCAACAGCACGACATGTTCATCACCCTTCCAATTCATCCCCGATGAATCAGACCTGACATAACTCTAAGCAATAGCAGGCATAACCAGAAAGCATGAATGAGTAGGCACAACATGGCTCAAACAACTCCTACTCATACTAGTGGGTTTCAACTATTTACTGTGGCAATGACAGGTCATGCAGTGGAAAGGGGTTCAACTACCGCAGCAGGTAACAGTTGAAGCGTTGTTGTCCTAATGCAGTAAAAGAGAGCAAGAGCGAGAGAGTGGGATTGTATCAGAATGCCCAATGGGGTTTGCTTGCCTGGCACTTCTGAAGATAACATTGGGTCTTCATCGGTGTCATCGATCACATCATCGGAACACGTCTACTGAAAGGGAACAAACACCGGCAACAGAGAAAGAAACACGGTCAATGCAATGCACAATATGATGCATGATCATGACATGGCATTATGCTGTGATTTGAGCTAATGCAACTAGCAACAGGTTAAATGAAGTTGGTTTGAATCCAAGATTCAAATTCAAACTCCATATGTGGATATTCAAATGCCATTTATACGATTTGGCCTAAACAGCAGCCATAAGTTGTTCTAACATGCATGAAAATGCCATAAACAGATTCCTTGAATTTTTCTGATCATTTTTCATATATAAATTATTTTCATTGGAGTTATAGATTATTTTCTGTGATTTTTAGAAGTTTTGGCTATTTTCTGAAATAAATAAATCAATTCTGATTATTTTAAATCTCAAAAAATAGTTACTGCGTCAGCTCTAGGTCATGCTGACATCAGCAAGTCAACAGGGGCTGGTCCAGTCAAACCTGACCAATGGGGTTCACTGGTCAGTGACACTGCTAATTAACAAGGTTAATTAGCACTAGTTAATCCTAAACTATAATTAGACAGGGCAGGGCCCACACGTCGGTGACTAACTAACTAACCAAATAATTAGCACTAAACTAGGTTAATTAACAGAGAGGGCCCGCAAGCCAGTGAGAGAGGGGGGGTTAAACCACGTAGTGGGGTCAACCCACGCCAGTCAACGGGTCAAACCCGCCGGCGTTTAGCCGCCGGCGAGGTCCGAGATGCTGGAGGTGATCGGAAATCGCCCTCCGGCGACCAAATCAACGGCTGAGCCCATCTACGAGTAGCTGGAGCTCGCGCGCGTCGATTGGTGCCCTCAACTTCGCCGGAGGTGGCCTAAAGTGACGGCGGCGACCTCAGACGCGGCGGCCGGCATTCGGGTGATGAACGAAACGGCGATACGGGCGGTGGTTTGGCTTGCTGAGGGTACCAGAGCATAGCCCTTGCTCGCCCGCATCGAGCGACGGTGAAGCTGGACGCGGGGGTCGTCGGAATCGACGCTGACGACGAGGTTTGCGGCGGCCGTGGTACGGGCGTCGACGGATTCGACGCCGCAGGGCACGGCAGGAGCAGCGGTTGGTTGCTACGGGCCCGTGGTGATGCGCTGAGTGCGGTGATGCACTCGGACGCGGGTGGCAGCCGCTGTGGCCGCGGCGGCGCCATGGCCGGCGGCGAGGAGCACTCGGCTCTAGTGGCTGATGCGGCTAGGGGACAAGATAGGCGACGGGGCTTGGGGAAAACGAAACCGGGGCTCACCGCGGTTCTTATGGTACTGCTGGCGAGGCAGGGGAGGCACGGGGTCCGGCGAATTTGTCGATGGCGTCCGGCGGCCATGCGGAGAAGACGAGCTCGAGGACGAAGCCTCAAGGCGCCCGGGGTCCTGCGGTTCGGCGTAGAGAAGCACGGCAGCGAGGCGGAGCTCGGGGGCTCGTCGGAGAGGCGAGGGGGACTCGGTGGGCGCGGCGGCAGCGAGCGGCGGCGATGAGCTCCGCTCGGGCTGTGCGAGGGAGAGAACCAGGAGAGGGAAGAGAGGTCGAGGGAGAGTGGGAGAGGTCCAGGGGGGTGCGTGGCGTCATCCAGAGGCAACCAGGCTTGTCGGGCAGCGGCGGGAAGCAGGAGGTGGCCGGGCGCGTGCCAGCGTGTAGTGGCCACGCGCGCTGCCTACTGGCGCGAGGAAGACGACAGAGAGGGGGCTGCGGTGGTGGGCTGGGCCAGCGAGCTGGGACGGCTACAGGTAGGTGGGCCAGGTAACTCTTCTCTCTCTCTCTTTTCTTTCTGTTTTCTATTTTCTTTCTGTGTTTTGATTTAGTTTAGGCACTAAACTATTTTTATAGATGCTGAAAATTATTGTGGTTGTTAACTGAGTTATTCCAGAGACCCACAATAATTTTTGAAACATTTGGAGCAATAAAATTATTTATAGATTTTATTTGCTCCAATTCAAGTACAATTTACACTAATTCAAAAATCCAGAATGGCCTAAAAATAGTTGCATCATTTTTGGCAGAGGTTTCCACCTTTATCAAAAATCATGAACATTTTCAAAGGCATTTTGGGTTCATTGAGAAACATTTTAATTTGAACCTAGTTGAGTTCATTTGGTGCTAGGGTTTCAACATCCCCATTTCCAGTTTCTAAGAAATTTAAACATGATGCACATGAAGACCAAGCAAGACAGGCAAGGGCTGGTCTAGGGCTGTGACATTAATACAATTCTAGCATGAATAATAAACATTTATCATGATATAAGGAAATAAATAATAACTTTATTATTGCCTCTAGGGCATATTTCCTTCAGTTTTCTCTCTGTTCACGGAGTTTCTGGGGTACGTAGACTTATATAGGAAGAAGGAGGGCACCGGGGGACGCTCGAGGGGGCCACGAGGCAGGGGGCGCGCCCTGGGAGGGGGCGCGCCCCCACCCTCATGGGCCAGCTCTCGATCCCCTAATGTGGTTCTCAAGCTCCGCGTGCGTGATTTTCTCCAAAAATATCTCTCGCGAAGGTTTCATTCTGTTTGGACTCCGTTTGATATTCTTTTTCTGCAAAACCCTGAAACAGGCAAAAACAGCAATCTGGACTGGGCCTTTGGGTTAGTATGTTAGTCCCAAAAATGATATAAAAGTGAATGATAAAGCCCATTAAACATCCAAGACTTCATAAATAATAGCATGGAACAATCAAAAATTATAGAGACGTTGGAGATGTATCAGGGCTGCATGAACAGGACCCCGTGGAGGGCTGCATGAACAGGACCACCTCATGGCGGGTTGCATCAACAGTAGACGATGGAGGGCTGGATGAACAGTAGCCTGTGGAGGAGTGGTTGAACAGGATCCCATGGAGAGGCTTGGTTGAACAATAGCCTGTGGAGTAGCGTGTGGTGGAGGCTGAACAGCCGCGGGTGCAGGCTAGAGGATGTCGATGGTGGATGAACAGTAGCCCGTGGAGGCTGGAGGGGGTCGACGATGGTGATGAACAGTATCCCGTGGAGTCCCGTTTTGCGGTATGCACCACCACTCCAGATGAACAGGCCCCCTGTTTCGACCGTAGCGCTCCAACACAAGTCTGTTTCCTCTGTTTTGCGGTACGCCACACCCCTCCCGATGAACAGGACCCCCGTTTCGACCATAGTGCTCCAATACAAGTCCGTTTCCTCCGTTTTGCGGTACGCCACACCCCTCCTGATCAACAGGACCCCCGTTTCGACCGTAGGAGGTCTGTTTCCTTCGTTTCCGCTCCATGGATGACTCCCACAAAGACACGCTTCATGGCCGGCCGAACCCGGGCTGGTCTCGCACGCTGAGCCGTCTCGACGATGTTGGTGCAGATGTCCAGCTCAGGGCCCGGTTCGCCGATCTTGCCAATGAAAACATGGATGCCGTCGAAGGGGACCCGGTACCCGTACTCAATTGAGTCGGCCTCGGGGCCCCAGCCTGTGTCATTGATGTAGATCTTGCCGCGATGACTCTTGGTCATCCGGCCTGATACGTCTCCAACGTATCTATAATTATTTATCATTCCATGCTATTATTTATGATGTCTTGGATGTTTATTGGGCTTTGTCATACACTTTTATATCATTTTTGGGACTAACCTACTAACCCAAAGGCCCAGTCCAGATTGCTGTTTTTTGCCTGTTTCAAGGTTTTGCCCTAAAAGGAATATCAAACGGAGTCCAAACGGAATGAAAACTTCGGGAGAGATATTTTTGGAGAAAATCACGCACGGGGAACTTGAGAACTACGTCAGGGGAGCTATGATCTGCCCACGAGGGTGGGGGCGCGCCCCCTACCTCGTGGGGCCCCCATGACTCTCCCGGTGTCCTCCTTCTTCCTATATAAGTCTATGTACCCCGAAACCATCAGCAACAGAGAGAAACCCCTAATTACACCACCGTAATCTTCTGTTCCCGTGAGATCCCATCTTGGGGCCTGTTCCGGAGCTCCGCCGAAGGGGGGGTGTATCACGGACTGCTTCTACATCATCATCATCGTCCTCACCATGAGTTGTGCGAAGTTTACCACAGACCTTCGGGTCCATAGCTAGTATCTAGATGGCTGCTTCTCTCTCTGGATCTCAATGCAAAGTTCTCATCGGTCTTCTTGGAGATCTATTCGATGTAATCTCTTTTTGCGGTTTGTTTGTCGAGATCCGATGAATTGTGAGTTTATGATCAAGATTATCTATGAGAAATATTTGGTTCTTCTCTGAACTCTTTATGTGTGCTCATAATATCCTTGCAAGTCTCTTCGAATTATTGGTTTGGTTTGGCCTACTAGATCTATAGTTCTTGCAAAGGGAGAAGTGCTTGGCTTTGGGTTCAATCTTGCGGTGTCCTTTCCCAGTGACAGTAGGGGCAGCAAGGCACGTATTGTATCGTTGCCATTGAGGATAAAAAGATGGGGTTTATATCATATTTCTTGAGTTTATCCCTCTACATCATGTCATCTTGCTTAAGGTGTTACTCTGGTCTTATGAACTCAATACACTAGATGCATGCTGGATAGTGGTCAATGTTTGGAGTAATAGTAGTAGATGCAGGCACGAGTCGGTTTACTTGTCTCGGACGTGATGCCTATATACAATGATCATGCCTAGATAGTCTCATAATTATTCGTTTTTCTATCAATTGCTCGACAGTAATTTGTTTACCCGTCGTAGAATATCGCTGTCATGAGAGAAGCCACTAGAGAACACTATGGCCCCGGGGTCTATTCTCAACATATCAATCTACATCTACTTTACTTTTACCGCTTTTATTTTATGTTCTTATAAACAAAAATACGAAAAATATAAACTATCATCTCTATCAGATCTCACTCTCGTAAGTGACCGTAAAGGGATTGACAACCCCTTATCGCGTTGGTTGCGAAGTTCTTATTTGTTTGTGCAGGTGCGAGGGACTCGCGCGTGGTCTCCTACTGGATTAATACCTCGGTTCTCAAAAACTGAGGGAAATACTTACGCTACTGTGCTGCATCTCCCTTTCCTCTTCGAGGGAATACAACGCAAGCTCGAGAAGTAGCAAGAAGAATTTCTGGCGTCGTTGCCAGGGAGGCTTACGCAAAAGTTATATACCAAGTACCTATCACAAGCCCTTATCCTTCACATTACATTTATTTGCCTCTCGTTTTCCTCTCCCCCACATCACCCTTGTCGTTTTATTTGCCCTTCTTCTGCCGTGTGTTTATCGTTCGCTTGCTTCTTGTTTGCTTGTGTGTTGCTTGCTTGCTTGTCATCATGTCTAGCACACCTATCATTATCAACACTCCCGAGAGTGAGGTCCTCAACTTTAAACAAAGGAAGGAAGAAAACTTAAAAGATGCATGGTATATAATTTGCAATGCTCAAAATAGATCCAATAGGAAGATTTCCACTTCCGTGATTCTTCGCAATTTTTATGTTGGCATAACTCCGTGGAATAGATTTATCTTAGATACCATTATCGGAGGGAATTTCTTGGGTAGCCATACCTTTTATTCTTATAATGCTATGACTGAATTATTTGGCTCACCACCTCTTATGGTTAATGGGACCGTTTTGACTTTGGAGCATGTTATGCAAAGATTAGAAATCATTGAAAACAAAGTTGCTATGGTAGAACTGGTAGAGAACTTAGATAGAAAAATCCATAATGAAATTACACAATATGGATCTAAGGTAGGAGTTGTTCTGAAAAATCTTAAGGAAAAGGAGCCCATAGTTAAAGAAAAGCTAGATCATGATTCTACTAGAATCAATAAGCTTGAGGATATTATCACTAATGTGGGTTCTGCTCTTTCAACTATAAAAACTACTCCAAATACCTCAACCACTAAATTATCTAAGTTCAAGTATGTCCCTAAAAACAAGGGTGAAACATCTAGTACAGGAATTGCGGATCTCAAATCCATAAGTGTTCACCCTAATTTTCTTACTTTTGCAAGGGACCCTTTTGACACTTTAGAATTTCTTGATTTCTTGCCCAAGAGTTTGATTATTCATAGGTACAAATAAGTGCCTAAGAATCATAAGTGCGTAATCAAAGAATTGTCGTCCAAGGATGGCAATACCTAGACCTATCTTATATCGTGCCTAGCTAGGGGCGTAAAACGATAGCGCTTGTTGGGAGGCAACCCAATTTTATTTTATTTGTTTTTGTTGCTGTTAGGGAATAAATATTGCATCTAGATTCTGTTTAGATGTGGTTTCATGTTTTGTTTAGTGTTTGTGCCAAGTAGAACCTTTGGGAAGACTTGTGTGAAGTTTATGTGATCTTGCTGTAAAAAACAGAATCGTTAGCGCTCGCTAGAATGGTCGTCAGCTTTTATGGGAGCGTGCTATTTAGTTGATTATTTTTGCAGATGATTAATAGACAAATTCCTCACGTTTACCAATTTAGTTTGAATTTTTTGGAGTTATAGAGGTATGTGAATCCTACAGATTACTACAGACTATTCTGTTTTTGACAGATTCTGTTTTTCGTGTGTTGTTTGCTTATTTCAATGCATCTATGAGTAATATTGTGAAGTATGAACCATAGAGAAGTTGAAATACAGAAGGTTTAACACCAATATAAACAAAGAATGAATTCATTGCAGTACCTTTGAGTAGTGGTTTGCTTTCTTATACTAACGGAGCTCACGAGAATTTTTGTCTAAGTTTTGTGTTGTGAAGTTTTCAAGTTTTGAGTATTGCTTTGATGGACTATGGAACAAAGAGTAGCAAAGGCCTAAGCTTGGGGATGCCCATGGCACCCCAAGTAAAATTCAAGGACAATCAAAAGCCTAAGCTTGGGGATGCCCCGGGAAGGCATCCCCTCTTTCGTCTTCATCCATCGGTAACTATACTTGGAGCTATATTTTTATTCACCACATGATATGCGTTTTGCTTGGAGCGTCTTGTATAATTTGAGTCTTTGCTTTTTAGTTTGCCACAATTATCCTTGCTGGACACACCTATTTGAGAGGGTTAAATATGGCCTAGGAATTGTTAGAACACTCTATGTGCTTCACTTATATCTTTCGGAGTAGTTTGTTATTGCTCTAGTGCTTCACTTTTATCTTTTAGAGCACGGTGGTGGTTTTATTTTGAAGAAATTGTTGATCTCTCATGCTTCACTTATATCCTTTTGAGAGTCTATTACAACAGCATGGAGATGTTTTTAGGCTATTAAACTAGTCTTCACATGATAAACATCCAATGTCAATGTAGTAAAAACTTTCACACTAAGTGCATTGAATATGATGAGATATTGGATGCTTGATAATTGTTTTGAGACATGAGGATAGTGATATTAGAGTCATGCTAGTGGAGTTATTATGAAATTGAGAAATACTTGTGTTAAGGTTAGTGATTCCCGTAGCATGCACGTATGGTGAACCGCTATGTGACGAAGTTAGAGCATGAGGTATTTGTAAAGTGCCAACCTTTGTGTGGAGGTTGGGGGGCGCGATGGTTAACTCCTACCAACCTCCCCCCTAGGAGCATGCGTTGATTGCTTTGTTTTGATGACTCGTAGATTTTTGCAATAAGTATATGAGTTCTTATGACTAATGTTGAGTCCATGGATTATACGCACTCTCACCCTTCAACCATTGCTAGCCTCTCTTGTACCACGCAACTTTCGCCGGTACCATAAACCCACTATATATCCTTCCACAAAACAGCCACCATATTATTCCTCAAAACAGCCACCATACCTACCTATCATGGCATTTCCATAGCCATTCTGAGATATATTGCCATGCAACTTAATTTTCACCGTTATGTTCATATGACACGCATCATATTGTCATATTTCCATGCATGATCATGTAGTTGACATCGTATTTGTGGCAAGGCCACCATGCATAACTTTTCATACATGTCACTCTTATTTCATTGCACATATCGGTACACCGCCGGAGGCATTCATATAGAGTCATACTTTGTTGTAGTATCGAGTTGTAATGAAAGTGTGATGATCATCAACATTAGAGCATTGTCCCATGGGAGAAAAGGCTAAATCAATAAAGCCCATCCGCAAAAAAAAAGAAAAAAAAAAGAAAGGCCAAAGAAAAAAGGAAAGGCCCAAAAAAAAGAAAAAAAGAAAAAAGGAAAAAAGAAAAGAAAAAGGGACAGATGCTACTATCTTTTTTTCCACACTTGTGCTTCAAAGTAGCACCATGTTCTTCATTGTAGAGAGTCTCATGCTTAGTCACTTTGTATACACTAGTGGGAATTTTCGTTATATAACTTGGCTTGTATATTCCAACGATGGGCTTCCTCAAATGCCCTAGGTCTTCGTGAGCAAGCAAGTTGGATGCACACCCACTAGTTTCTTTTGTTGAGCTTTCATACATATTTATCTCTAGTGCATCTGTTGCATGGCAATCCCTACTCACTCACATTGATATCTATTAATGGGCATCTCCATAGCCCGTTGATACGCCTAGTTAATGTGAGACTATCTCCCTCCTTTTTGTCTTCTCCACAACCACATCTCTATTCCACCCATAGTGTTATGTCCATGGCTCACGCTCATGTATTGCGTGAAAGTTGAAAGGTTTGAAAAAATAGAGTATGAAAACAAGTGCTTGGCTGAAATCGGGGTTGTGCATGATATGAATATTTTGTGTGATAAAGAGGGAGCATATCCAGACTATATGATTTTGTAGGGATAACTTTCTTTAGCCATAGTATTTTGAGAAGACATGATTGCTTTGTTAGTATGCTTGAAGTATTATTATTTCTTATGTCAAAATAGACTTTTATATTCAATCTTTCAGATCTGAACATTCATGTCACAATTAAGAGAATTACATTGAAAAACTATGTTGGTTAGCATTCCACATCAAAAATTCTGTTTTTATCATTTACCTACTCGAGGACGAGCAGGAATTAAGCTTGGGGATGCTTGATACGTCTCCAACGTATCTATAATTTTTTATCATTCCATGCTATTATTTATGATGTCTTGGATGTTTATTGGGCTTTGTCATACACTTTTATATCAATTTTTGGACTAACCTACTAACCCAAAGGCCCAGTCCAGATTGCTATTTTTTGCCAGTTTTAGGGTTGTGCAGAAAAGGAATATCAAATGGAGTCCAAACGGAATGAAACCTTCGGGAAAGATATTTTTGGAGAAAATCACGCACGGGGAACTTGAGAACTACGTCAGGGGAGCTACGAGCTGCCCACAAGGGTGGGGGACGCGCCCCCCTTCCCAGGGCGCGCCCCCTGTCTCGTGGGGACCCCGTGACTCCCCCGGTGTCCTCCTTCTTCCTATATAAGTCTACGTACCCCGAAACCATCAGCCACAGAGAGAAAACCCTAATTCCACCGCTGTAACCTTCTGTTCCCCTGAGATCCCATCTTCGAGCCTGTTCCGGAGCTCCGCCGGAGGGGGGATCCATCATGGAGTGCTTCTACATCATCATCATCGCCCTCACCATGAGTTGTGAGTAGTTTACCACAGACCTTCGGGTCCATAGCTAGTATCTAGATGGCTTCTTCTCTCTCTCTCTCTCCGGATCTCAATACAAAGTTCTCCTCAGTCTTCGGGGAGATCTTTTCGATGTAATCTCTTTTTGCGGTGTGTTTGTCGAGATCCAATGAATTTTGAGTTTGTGATCAACATTATCTATGACAAATATTTGGTTCTTCTCTGAACTCTTTATGCGTGCTCATAATATCCTTGCAAGTCTCTTCGAATTATTGGTTTGGTTTGGCCTACTAGATCTATAGTTCTTGCAATGGGAGAAGTGATTGGCTTTGGGTTCAATCTTGCGGTGTCCTTTCCCAGTGACAGTAGGGGCGGCAAGGCACGTATTGTATAGTTGCCATAGAGGATAAAAAGATGGGGTTTATGTCATATTTCTTGAATTTATCCCTCTACATCATGTCATCTTGCTTAAGGCGTTACTCTGTTCTTATGAACTCAATACACTAGATGCATGCTGGATAGCGGTCGATGTGTGGAGTAATAATAGTAGATACAGGCAAGAGTCGGTCTTCTTGTCTCGGACGTGATGCTTATATACAATGATCATGCCTAGATAGTCTCATAATTATTCGATTTTCTATCAATTGCTCGACAGTAATTTGTTTACCCACCGTAGAATATCGCTATCATGAGAGAAGCCACTAGAGAACACTATGGTCCCCGGGTCTATTCTCAACATATCAATCTACATCTACTTTACTTTTATCGCTTTTATTTTATGTTCTTATAAACAAAAATACCAAAAATATAAACTATCATCTCTATCAGATCTCACTCTCGTAAGTGACCGTAAAGGGATTTACAACCCATTATCGCGTTGGCTGCGAAGTTCTTATTTGTTTGTGCAGGTGCGAGGGACTCGCGCATGGTCTCCTACTGGATTGATACCTTGGTTCTCAAAAACTGAGGGAAATACTTACGCCACTGTGCTGCATCTCCCTTTCCTCTTCGAGGGAATACAACGCAAGCTCGAGAAGTAGCACGGCCCACTGTGGGTCCCTTGAGCCCTTCAAAGCTGCCCTCTAAGAACTCGAAACCATCGTGCGAAAGCCCCACGGTGGGCGCCAACTGTCGTGGTTTTGTCACGGCAGATGTCCTAGCATAAGGACTTAGTCTTGGAGCCATCGCTATGGGTTAGCTTAAAGGGGTTAAAGCGGACAAAGGACACAGGGACTTTTATACTAGTTCGGCCCCTTGGGGTGAAGGTAAAGGCCTACTCTAGTTGTTGTGGTATTGCTAGGGTTTCGATGACTAGGGAGCGAATCCGCTTTGCTTGTGTCTCGAGTTGTTGTTTGTTGTCCCTGAACCATCGTCGGGTCGTCCCTTTATATACACAGGATGACGCCCGGTCGGTTTACAGAATCCCGAGGCCGGCTCATAAACGTGTCTGGCTCGGTTTCTACCTTTCCTATCTTACAACTTAAGTTACACTTCATATGGCGGTTTATGTCTACGGGCCCTAATCTGCCTTTGGGCCCTGGACTTTTAGTTCTCTGTAGTAACACGCCATACTCCTTGTCTTCATGGGATTCAATAGGGGTAATTCAGTACAGGTATAGCCCGACCCCTCCTGGTCGGTTTATACCTAATAGTTATATCCCCAACAGCTAGTATAGTTTTTTTTTGTTAGTTTGCGCCCTGCTGTGATGATCACGAGGCTGGCCCGGCCACACCAGGCACCATCGACAAGGCGGACTCCAGCGAGGAAGAACAAGACATGGGATGTCGTGAGCTCGCCATATATGGAAAAGATAATACATGGGACACGAACGATGCCACGGCCGGCGATCATTTAGACTTGATTAAAAAAGTCTCTTCCACTTTTGCTTAGTTTAAATATGTCGAAATATAATGAGTTGGTCCGGTTTAAAAAAATCCGGTTTGTACAAATTTTCTTTTAAATGTATGCGGGCATCATTGGTTGGCTGGCTCCTGCATCACTGTTCACGATTGCGTCCGTGTACGGATATCGTGATTGTTTTTTGGGGTTCGTGTTGAAGATGGCTTTAGTCGACTTCGAGGGACCGGCTAGAGGTGCTATTATACTGGAGGCTCGAAAAATCATGTTCACCTTTAGCTATAGTTTTAGAACCATGTCTTCCTATATTTTTGGAACCATTATATAAACACATAGGCAACTCAAACCGGCTATAATTTCCGAATACACACTATAGAGCCATCGACGGGCCAGGATTCTCATCCAAGGCAAACGTGCCGGGTCTTGATCTTGTTCTTAGCTACACATATCTTTACCCTAATTATGGCCTTGTCCCGTTCACGCAGACAAGACACGGCAAAGCTCACTTTACGCTTACTTGATTTCCCGGCCCCATCAATCCAACTATCAATCGAGCTAGTATCTCGTCAGACAAGGCACCGACTCACTGCACCTGCGATGGACATGGATGATATAGCTTGTTGATTTCCCTAGGGGGCGCACCCCCACCCTTGTGGCCAAGGTGTGGGCCCCCTCTGGTATTTCTTTCCGTCAATATTTTTAATACATTCTAAAAATATTCTCCGTGAAGTTTCAGGTCATTCCAAGAACTTTTAATTCTGCAAAAAAATAACACCAAAGCAATTCTACTGAAAACAGCGTCAGTCCGGGTTAGTTCCATTCAAATCATGCAAATTAGATTCCAAAACAAGGGCAAAGGAGTTTGGAAAAGTAGATACGATGGAGAGGTATCACCAATCGGGACTAAAGCCCCATTTTCCATTAGTGAATGGAGCCAGTTGTTTCATGCGCCTCCATCACTCTCCACTTCTTCTTGTCATCGACGCCCTTTCAGTTGCCTTAACGTTAGAGACAACACATAAGCCAAGCAAACATGACGACAGTCTTGGGGCGATTGCGGAGACCCATACAAAAATATTAATCGTGTGTATTAATCATCACATTAATTCACATTATTAGGAAAAAAAACATTACATCCAAGTGCATAGTGAATACACAAACCAGTTATAATATCTAAGCAAAATAGAAGTCCCATTTTGTAATAGCAAGTTCACACTACAAAGCTATTTTAGTTAGCAAGCTGGTCTATCTCTTTGGTGAATGCTTTACAAGTTGGACCAAAGGATATGTTGGCTAGAGCGATATTATTTCAGAACCAAGTACAGATTGTACACACATCATCAAATTGATTATTGCCCCGCACTAATATGTTAGACACATTTGACCAGAAAAATAATAGAAAGCGGAGTGCCAATTATCACATACCGAGCTCCTTGTAAACATCTTGTGTACTCTAGAACTTTTTATCCGCAATAGATGTAATCATAAAGAACACTCTCAAGATAATATTTATACCATACACTTACGAAGTATTTTAGTATGATAGTTAAGGACTCACATACATATACATAATAATGCAAGATCTCACTAACCAACTGAAAAGACATGCAATTTAGTCATTACAATATTGTCATGCTTCGGTGGTATTGATTTAAATGTGTTTTTAAGTGTACCGTATTAAAATTGTAGAAAAAATACACTTTGTATTTAACATAATAATTAATTATAATTGTAAATTGATAAAAATGAGTTATAAACAAGTATCAAAATTTTGTAAAAAAAACAAATAGATAATCAACTTCTTGTCCAATTTTGACCACCAAAAATTAACACAAGCAGCAGACATATCTGAAGAACAAAGTAACACACGTGGTTCATAGACAAAGTAACACGTGAAGTCCATAGATATACAGGACACAATAACATATGCAATCCACAAATCTAGAGAATAGAGTAACATATTTGGTCCATCGTACAGGTAAATGAATGACCGACGTACACACTTGGGTGAGAGGGTACGAGGAGGATAGGAATGGGGCAGCTGGCTTTTATATAGGTTGTTAGGTTTAGGTCGTCAATATGGTTGGAGCTTACAAGTCGGCCACACTTTGCAGCGGTGGATGCTTGATTTCAGTGGTGGGCTGAATTGCGTGAGCCTTGAAATCCTAGTCTCAATGGCTGCTTCCATGCGAATGATTTGTGGTATTGAACCAAAAATGTCTGGCAGTACGGCGGGGGTTTCCTTACATAAGTGATGTCCTCATTCAGAGGGGACAAATAAAACATAATTGCTGCACAAACCCTGAAAGATCTGGCGACAACTAACCTAGACAACGGATCAAGTATGATTACTCCACAAACCTTGGCGAATCCGATGACACCTATCAGAGCGCACAACTTGCAAGCAGACAAGGAACCGAATCTACATTCAAGCAGTCAAGTAGATCAGATCCGGTTACTCCATGAACCCTAGGCGAAATCCGACGAAACCAATCAGGCCACTCAATACACAAGCACGAAGGGCACCAGATCTAAAACCAACGCCGTTAAATCGCCCTGATCTGGTCAAAATATAAACCCTACTTGCTAGAGGAGGAAGAAATCATTCCTGACCATGGGCGTTGACTTTGGGGAGTGGGGAGGAGCGTCGGCTGGGGATGATGGTCTACAGAGCTCAACGAATTTACTTCCGCGTTTTCTAGTGAGCTCCATGGGTTCAATCAACAGGTGTGGGAGGGGGTAGAAGTGAGGGTGGGCGTATATATATAGGCAGGATGGGGTGCAGATTGGCCGAGCCAAGAGAGATGGTACTATAATTGGTTAGAATGGGTAGATGGCCATAGCGGGCTGCAGGCCAGGGGAGAGGGCAGAGGGAACCTGTCGTGGAATTAACACGGCAGATGTCCGGTTTAACGGACTTGATAATGGAACCATCGCACGGGTTAGCTTGAAGGGGTTAAAAGCACACAAAGGACACAGAGGGTTTATACTAGTTCGGCCCCTTCGATGAAGGTAAAAGCCTACGTCTAGTTTGGTTTGGTATTGCTTGGGCGTCGATGAACAGGGAGCGGATCGCTTGCCTGTGTCCCGACGGGTTGTTTCTTGCTTGTCCCCGAACCGTCGCCGGGTCGTCCCTTTATATAGAGGCGATGCCCGGTCTGGTTTACAGAGTCCCGAGGCCGGCTCATACTTGTGTCCGCCTCGGTCTCTGCTTTTTCTTCCTTATCTCTCAAGTTACATGATTAGGCGGTTTACAAATCGTAACTCTATACATGGGCCTTAAGATCTCATGGGTCGTAGCCTTTACTAAATATTACAATGATACAAATATATTATAGTGATCCGGTTTACACTAGCCGGTTCATACCTGCTAGTAATATCCCTGACATTAGGCCCCAGAATGATTTGAACTTGTTCACATCAATCTTCCCAGTCTGCATATCTTCCTTCTTGTGTCTTCTCATTTATGTAAACCGGCTATGACGTCATCCTTGAAAATCACTTAATTTAACCATGACATCACTTCCGCATTTAACGAACCCAGCTGTCTATCGACTTTGTTTAAAGGCCATCCTGAGAATCGAGGCAACAGAGGATCTGTATCCAATCTTTTGCCTCCTCAAATCTCGCGCCTGTCGTTTCAACTCTTCCCTTCTATAAATACCGCTGCCTCTGCTCTTTATCCCCTTCCGTTCGTTCTTCTTCCTCCGTCGCCCGAGCTCAAGACTACATCGTCGCCCGTCGAGCTCGAGTCTCCGCCGTCGTCCGTCGAGCCCAAGTCTTCGCCGGCCGCTGCATCGACCTGAGCATGACCAGAGAAAACTCTGCCGCCGCTTCTTGCTGTTCCTGGTATGTCATCTTCCTTGTTGTAGATCCATAGCTCTAGGGTTCTTTCTCGCATCTCCGCCATTAAACCTCAGCGGTAGCTTCGTCTGTTCATCATAGACGCAAAGTTCGCAGAAATGTCAGCCTTTAGATCTTGCTTTTTAAACTCGCTTCTGTTCCGCCGTTGTATGCTTTAGATCTCATCCTTTAGATTCATCTGCTTTGCATAAAACTCTTACAGTTCTTCCTGTAATAATCTTGTATTTACTTTTTCCTTTCCCTGGGTGCTCAGATCTGTTTTACTTTAGCTGTCAGCGAAAACTTGTTTCTTCTCCTTTGTAGATCTATAAAGTATGCTCCGGTTTAAACAATCATATGATGCTTCTGTAAAAATTCAATGATAAACGCGACGGTTTAGCTCTTTCTCTTTTGTTGTCATGAACCGGTAGTAATACAGTTTCCTGTTTATTGCCGGGTTATCCATATCATTAGTCCCTTGCTTAAACCGTTGCGTGATCCTTGCATATATCTTCCGGTTTATACCACTGTAATCGAGTAATCCGGGTTTACATTTTATCCTTTCAGCACTTGTTCTTCTGTTGCTATGGCCAAACAGTTTGTCTCCTGCAACTGGGTTCCTTCCTTTATTACGGAACAAGATTTAGTCAATGCCGCTGCAATCGGCACCTTAGGCCCTCGATCCGTTTTAAAATGGCGGGCCCCAGGAGATGAATGTCCTCCTACTCCCAAAGAGGGGGAGGTTATTGTTTTCTTTGACCATATTGCTCGAGGCTTTACTCCCCCCGGTTCGAAGTTTTTCCGGGATGTGCTTGTCGCTTTCCAGCTTCATCCTCGGGACATAGGTCCCAACTCTGTTTCCAACATCTGTGATTTCCAAGTGTTTTCTGAGGTGTATTTGCAAGAAGAACCGTCAGTTGACCTGTTCCAAGATTTCTTCCACCTGAACCGGCGGACTGAATTTACCAGCGGACCTCATCAAGAACTGGGCAGGGTCAGCATTCAGAAAAGAAAAGATGCAGTCTTTCCTCATGCTGCTCTCCACACACACCCCAAGGAGTGGAATAAATCTTGGTTTTACTGTATTGACACTTCACCTGAAGGGGAAAACCCACTGCCGGGTTATCGCGAGCACCGTCTTCCGGAGGACCACCCTTTGCCGCAGCGCCTCAGCTCTTCAGAGCGGCCCCGGTTTGCTTCTCAACTTTCCAGGTTAAAGGCCTTTATGGCCAATGGTTTAACCGGCGTGGATTTTATGCGCTGCTGGCTCTCTTGGAGTATCCTTCCTCTGAGCCCGCGCCCAAGCTTGATGTATCAATATTCTGGTAAACCGGATGATCCTCAACGTTTTTCTAAGGACAAACTTTCTGAGTCAGAAGTCACTGAGTCTGCCAAGAAGATGCTTAACATCACTTTAGAAGAATGTAGCCAAACCGGATTGGCTCCATACTACAAGAAAAACAAACTGTCTGCGGTATGTCTTACTTTCTTTCATATGTTTGTAATCCGTTCCTTTAAATCGTTCTTTCAATTATCTTTCACCTTTTGAGCAGGCTAATGATCCCTTTCGGAAGAGGAAACCTCAGAAGAAGGCCGGCAAACAGCCACGCCGGAAAGCATTCGCTATCAAGAAAAGAAAGGCGGCTGCTGGCTCCGGTTCTCATGCTGAAGATGACGATCCGGACTCCGAGGTATGGGTTAATCCGGCTTTGATTTATTCACTTCTTATCCATACTTGTATTTACCAGTAACTTTTCACAGGAGTTAGCTGAAGGAGACAAATCGGCAGAAATTGAGGTAACTATTCTCTCTTCCGATTCAGAACCACTTCCACAGAAAAGTCATCGGACAGTCCGGAAATATCCGTTCTCTCACCCTTATGCTCAATTGGATCCCAATTTTCTTTTGAAGAAACAGCAACATGAAGCCCTTCGCCGGACCACCCGTCATAGCGGCCTTGCAGTGGAAACATCCGGAATATCCCTTACTCCGGCTCGGAGACGCCGCTCTGAGGTTATACTCTCTCCAACTCTTCTTCATCCCAAGGCCAGGCTTCTATGCAAACCACTGAAACCGTCTGACCCCAATTATCAGGATACTCCTTTATCTTCTTCCGGCGAATCAACTGCCACACAACTCCCACCCCTGAAAACTGTCCCAGGGTAAGTCTTTTTAATTTATTCGGTTCATGATTGCACTTTGCTTTATAGTTCTGATTTCTTTTTCCAATTTCTTTCAGCAAGCCTAAACCCAGCAAAAAGGCAAAGGCCAATAAATCAACTGCTGAGGTTGATACTGATGATCCGGCGGTTGATCCGGATACAACCGTCCCTCCAGAAGGCGAGCCCACAATTCCACTTGAAGATCCTGCTCCTATGGATCACACCACTGTGCCTGAGAATCCCAATACTGATGACGTCCATGAACCGGCAAGTCATGCCCAGGCCGATCCTCCTCGGACTAGTCCGGCTCCTGCTAGCCCGGTTCATACTGCGACCCCACCACCAACAACTGCTTCTCCGGAAGTTCAAATAACTCACACAGCTTATACTGCTCCTGCTGAGCCTACTGTCTTAGCCAAACATACGGCTAAAGCGGAGAAGCTGCATCAAGCAAAGGGTAAAGAGTACCGAGCTGTCTAGTTTCCCTGACATGAGTGCCCAGGAGCTTTATTCCGGGTACTTAAACCGGCTTCACACTGGTCGAGACTATGAAGCAGGCTTGATTAATATGATGAAGGACAAGTATGAGGTAATCCTTTGCATTTGTTTTGCTTTCAATGCGCTTCTGTCTATATCATAGTAGCCCCCAAGTTCCGGTTTAGCTACGTTTAGAAGGTGAACCGGTACTTCCTGTTTTAAGCAAATGATCTTACATTAGCCCCTAAGTGCCAGGGGCATAATTCGGTTTATGTGCCTGGGACTTGCCTGACTTTTTCCTTTGATACTTCAATTATCCATTAGCCCCCAAGTGTCAAGTAGACAACTTGTTTGTGTGCTTGAGACTTTGCCTTTGAATTGCTACTGCTTACCGCTTCAACTGCCCATTAGCCCCCAATTGTCAAGTAAACAACTTGTTTCTGTGCTTGAGACTTGTCTGAGTTTTGCTTTCATTCCACTTGATTTTTCTTGCAGGCTGATTTGAACCGAAGGGTAGAAGAAATTACTGAACTCCGGAACAGACTTGCTGAAAGGGAATCTGCTGCTTCTAAGGCCAAAAAAGACTTGGCGCTGAGCTTAAAGACTGCTGAACAACTGAAGAAATTCTTTGAAGAGGAACAGACCACCTTTGAAGTTCAGAAGGACTTAGAAAAGAGGGCAAAGGACGCTGAAGAAGCCCTTAACCCGATGACTGAAGAGTTAACCGGTTTAAAGCGGCAAATAGAACTGATGACTCCTGATGTGTTTGGTAAGTACTTAATCTATATTCCTGCCTTCATTCTTGCAATCTTTAATCCGCTCCGGTTTAATTGTGATACTCATATGCAGGGCGCCGTGTCACCCATCTTGGGGATGACTTACGGAAAAAACTCAAGGCATCTTATACTCTGGTCGAGCAGCTATATTCCGGCGCTCAAAGGGTCATAAGTGCAATGTCTTTCAATAAACCGGCCCCCACTACCATCCAAGGCACATTAGAAAAGCTGTCTGTTTTGCCGGTGCGTTTGGAGGAAGTTAAGAAGTCTGCCGCTCGAGCCGGTTCCCTCGTGGCGCTTACCAGAGCGAAAGCGTGGCTTTCGGACTTTGATCCGGAAGAAGCTTTGAATGGATATCCAAATACTAAAGAAGACAGATCAGCTTTTACTGCAAAGGATCTCCATGCCTTGATGAAGGAAATGCGTCCTCTCGCCAGCAAACTTGCGGCCGAATCAGATTTATCCAGGTATCATCCGGGGTATGATTTGCAGAACGAGCGGGTGGAGCGGCCGGTTTATGATACCGTCAGTCTAATCCCACCAGTGCGCCCTCATACCTTCGCTCCAGATATCGATCCGTCTGAACTCATCAATGAAGAGATGTACTTTCGTGCCTTAACGAAAATCGATTGGTGCGTCCCTGACTTCCAGCCGCTTCAAGAAGAAGAGGAGACTCCGGACCAAGTTGATACCCAGCCGTCACAGCAGGAGGGAGCGTAGCTCATAACATATCTTTGTAGTTGCAGTCTTATTTTACCAAACAATTTTTAATCCGTCAGGCTTGCTATGCCTTGTAATAGGATAGCTGAGAACATTGTCCGCTTTGATCCGGATACTCCGACTTCTTGCTTTAACATTACCAATTTCAATTTGGTCTAACATGGCGTATCCTGCATATCATCTGTTCCTGCATAGACAATACTGAAAATATGTCCTAACGGTTTTACCGCTGGACCCATTAAATTGTTCTCATAATATATCAAACAAGTGTATACTTATATCAGAAATAACTTTATACCTGAGATCAAGTATGCTTGATACTCTTAATCCGGTGAATTTTGCCTTTTGAAGGGAGTCTTTTGATAGACCCAATAATAATCCCGGGTCTTATAGAAGCTGCCGGTTTAGATCATGCTTGGCTTCTTACTTTGTTTCTGCCTGATGACTGTTCCGGGTTATGATGAACGCCGGTTTAACTCTTGCTGGTGTTTATAATCCAGACTTTGAACTTTATGATGGTGTTCATGACCCAGACTTTTGAACTTACATGGTCAACTTCTTGAGTTGTCCCACTTCAGATTAAAGAATCATAAATTATAAACACCAGAAATGCAAGTTTTGCAAATAAAACCATGTAGTCAAGGCTTTTTACGAGCTGCCAGGCTCAAAACAAGGTTCAGCCAATCAATGGAATGGGCTTACCATCCAGAGGGCCTCTATGGTTCCCGTAGAACCATAGGAAAAAATTTAGCCAATCACTGGATGGTTGTCACCATCCAGAGGGCCTCCATGGTTCCCGTAGAACCATACGAAAAACTTTAGCCAATCACTGGATGGTTGTCACCATCCAGAGGGCCTCCATGGTTCCCGTAGAACCATAGGAAAAACTTTAGCCAATCAATGGAATGGGCTTACCATTCAGAGGGCCTCTATGGTTCCCGTAGAACCATAGGAAAAACTTTAGCCAATCACTGGATGGTTGTCACCATCCAGAGGGCCTCCATGGTTCCCGTAGAACCATAGGAAAAACTTTAGCCAATCAATGGAATGGGCTTACCATCCAGAGGGCCTCTATGGTTCCCGTAGAACCATAGGAAAAACTTTAGCCAATCAATGGAATGGGCTTACCATCCAGAGGGCCTCTATGGTTCCCGTAAAACCATAGGAAAAACTTTAGCCAATCACTGGATGGTTGTCACCATCCAGAGGGCCTCCATGAAGTGTCTTCTTTGATCCTGACACGATCTTATGCTTAAAGAAACTCTTCAGTGAGTTATTGCTCCTGAGTGCATATGCCCTGCAAAATTAGTTTAAACCGATCGATTTGTTTGAAATATGACATATGATAATACATGTATGGTTTGTCCCCATAAAATACTTGTATTGGAAAAAAAGGCTGAGCCCCCGGTTTACCGAGGGTGCCGGTTTATTCATTAATCATAATATATACATAGGATAAAGTGGAGCTCATGGCTCATGTATAGTAGGGTCGCAAGAGGGCGATGTTCCACGGCCTCTTTGTCTCTTCTTCCGATGTCCGTGAGTCCTTGTGTTCTCGAACGTCCACCAGGTAATATGAACCGTTGTGCAAATTCTTGCTGACCACAAAGGGCCCTTCCCAAGGCGGGGATAGCTTATGCATATCTGTTTGATCTTGGATGAGCCGAAGTACCAAGTCTCCCTCCTGGAATGTCCTGCTCTTGATCCGGCGGCTGTGATATCTGCGCAAGTCTTGTTGATAGATCGCAGACCGTGCTGCTGCTATATCACGCTCTTCATCCAGCCGGTCCAAACTGTCTTGTCTCGCCTGCTCGTTGGCCGCTTCAACATAGGCCGTCACCCTTGGTGAATCATGACGGATATCACTTGGAAGGACCGCTTCAGCACCATATACCATAAAGAAGGGTGTGTAACCTGTGGACCAGTTTAGCGTAGTATTGATACTCCAAAGAACAGAAGGTAACTCCTCAACCCAGCACCCAGGTGTTCTTTGCAAAGGAGTCATAAGCCGGGGCTTGATACCTCGCAAAATCTCCTGATTTGCTCTTTCAGCTTGACCATTGGATTGAGGGTGGGCCACAGAAGATACGTCTAGGCAAATGTGTTCCCGTTGACAAAATTCTTCCATCTCACCTTTAGATAAATTAGTGCCATTGTCTGTGATGATGTTGTGTGGAAAGCCAAACCAGAAAATTATCTTTTTGATAAATTTAACTGTTGTTGTTGCATCACACTTGCTCACAGGTTCTGCCTGGATCCACTTTGTAAACTTATCCACGGCCACCAGTAGATGAGTATTTTGATCTTCGGATTGCTTAAAGGGTCCAACCATATCAAGCCCCCAAGTCGCGAACGGCCAAGTTATTGGTATCATACGGAGCTCCTGTGCCGGAACAAGAGCGCGTCGTGAAAACTTCTGACAAGCATCACACTTCCGGACTAGATCCGCCGCATCAGCATGAGCTGTCAACCAATAGAATCCATGTCGAAAAGCTTTAGCCACCAAGGATTTTGAACCGGCATGATGACCACAATCTCCTTCATGGATCTCACGAAGAATATCACAACCCTCCTCAGTTGATACACACCGTTGAAATGCTCCAGAGACACTGCGATGATGAAGTTCCCCGTTTGTAATTGTCATGGATTTAGAACGCCGGACTATCTGTCGTGCCTCGATCTCGTCGTCCGGTAGCTCCCCTCGGCTCGGATACGCCAAATAGCCAATCCGGAATAACATGAAGTACCGCAACTAGCTGTGCCTCCGGATCAGGAACAGCCAGGTCTTCCTCTGATGGTACTTGCACTGATGGACTGTGTAGCTCATCCAAAAAAGTGTTTGGTGGTACCGGTTTACGTTGAGAACCCAGCCGGCTCAGAGCATCAGCCGCTTCATTCCTTCGCCGGTCTATGTGATCCACCTGATACCCTTTGAAATATCCTGCAACTTCTTCAACTTCTCGTCTGTAAGCTGCCATGAGAGGATCTCTTGAATCCCATTTGCCAGATACTTGTTGTGCCACTAAATCTGAATCACCGAAGCACTTAACTCGGCTCAAGTTCATCTCCTTTGCCATCCGCAAGCCATGGAGTAATTCTTCATACTCTGCTGCATTATTAGTACAAGGAAACAATAAACGGAGGACGTAACAAAACTTATCACCTCGCGGGGAAGTTAAAACTACTCCAGCCCCCGAGCCTTCTAACTGCCTTGAACCGTCAAAGTGAATCGTCCAGTATGTAAGATCCGGCTTCTCCTCTGTTGTTTGCAGTTCTGTCCAATCATTGATAAAATCCACCAATGCTTGAGATTTGATAGCGGTACGTGGCACATATTTCAATTCATGTGGTCTGAGCTCAATGGCCCACTTCGCCACTCTACCCTTAGCTTCCCTGTTCTGGATTATATCCCCCAATGGTGCTGAACTAACAACAGTTATTGGATGGCCTTGGAAATAATGCTTCAACTTCCGGTTTGCCATGAACACACCATATACCAGCTTCTGCCAATGTGGGTACCTCTGCTTAGACTCAATGAGTACTTCACTCACGTAATAAACTGGACGCTGAACCGGATATTCCTTCCCTGATTCCTTGTGTTCAACCACGATCGCCACACTAACTGCCCGTGCGTTGGCGGCGACATATAACAACAAAGGCTCATTATCAACAGGGGCAGCCAGGACTGGTGGCCTTGCTAGCTGTCGCTTCAAATCCTCAAACGCAGTATTTGCCTCATCACTCCATATAAACCGATCCGTCCTTCTCAGCATCTGATAAAGCGGAATCGCCTTCTCCCCCAAACGGCTAATGAACCGGCTTAATGCTGTGATCCGGCCAGCGATGCGCTGAACATCATTAATGCAAGCCGGTTTAGTCAAAGATGTGATTGCCTTGATCTTCTCTGGATTAGCTTCTATTCCTCTGTTTGATACCAAAAACCCATGGAGCTTGCCTGCCGGAACACCAAAAGCACACTTCTCCGGATTAAGCATCATCTTATATGTCCGAAGATTGTCAAAGGTCTCCTTGAGGTCCTCTATCAGCGTCTCCTCCTTTCTTGACTTCACCACAATATCATCCACATAAGCATGAACATTTCTCCCTATCTGCCCCTTAAGTTCTATACGCAACGCTGATAAGTTGCTTGGGCACTCTTGAGCCCAAAAGGCATAGATACATAGCAAAAAGCACCAAAAGGAGTTATGAAAGCTGTCTTCTCCTGGTCTTTAACTGCCATCTTGATCTGGTGATATCCTGAGTATGCATCCAAAAAACTTAGCCACTCACATCCCGCTGTAGCATCGATAATCTGATCAATGCGAGGGAGAGCAAAAGGATCGGTTGGACAAGCTTTGTTGAGGTCTGTGTAGTCCACACACATTCTCCACTTTCCATTCTTTTTAACACCAGTACCGGATTAGCCAACCATTCCGGATGAAAAACTTCAACTATGAACCGTGCAGCCAAAAGCCTGGCCACCTCTTCTCCTATAGCCTTGCGCCTTTCTTCATTGAAACGGCGCAGATACTGTTTAACCGGTTTAAACTTCGGATCAATGTTAAGGTTGTGCTCAGCGAGTTCCCTCGTTATACCTGGCATGTCAGAAGGTTTCCATGCAAAGATATCCCGGTTCTCACGGATGAACTCGATGAGCGCGCTTTCCTATTTGGGATCAAGGTTAGCGTTGATCGTGAACTGCTTAGATGAATCGCCTGGCACAAAATCAACTTGCTTGGTCTCCTCCGCCGATTTAAATTTCAACGCCGGATCATGCTCTGTAGTTGGCTTCTTCAACGAGGTCATGTCCGCCGGGTCAACATTATCCTTATAAAACTTCAACTCCTCTGTAGCACACACTGCCTCCGCGTAAGCAGCGTCTCCCTCTTCACACTCCAATGCAATCTTGCGACTTCCATGAACCGTGATCGTTCCTTTGTGACCCGGCATTTTGAGTTGCAGATAAACATAACACGGCCTAGCCATAAACTTGGCATAAACCGTCCTCCCGAACAGAGCGTGATAAGGGCTCCGAATCTTGACGACTTCAAAAGTTATCATCTCTGACCTAGAATCATGCTCATCTCCAAAGGTAACTTCTAAGTCAATTTTCCCAACTGGGTAAGCTGACTTACCTGGCACCACCCCATGGAACACCATGTTTGACTGCCTTAGCTTCTTATCCGTCAAGCCCATACGATGGAAGGTCTCATAATACAAGATATTGATGCTGCTGCCGCCGTCCATAAGAACTTTAGTAAACTTATAGCCACCCACCTGTGGTGCTACCACCAAGGCCAAGTGGCCCGGATTATCCACCCGCATCGGGTGATCCTCCCTGCTCCATACAATGGGCTGCTCTGACCAGCGCAGGAATTGCGGCGTCGCCGGTTCAATCGCGTGGACTGCCCGCTTTAAAACTTTTTGATCTCGTTTACACAAACTCATGGTGAACACATGATATTGCCCACTACTTAACTCCTTAGGATTACTCTGATATCCGGATTGCTGCTGCTGTTGTTGACGCTGCTGATTACCTTGGTTATTGTGATTACCTTGGTCCTGCTGTTGGCTGCCTTGGTTATTGTAACTACCTTGACCATGCGGCTGATTGCCCTGGTGATTATAACCACCTTGACCATATTGATTATTGACCCGGTTATGATAACCATTGTTATTGCCACGATATCCTGATCCGGAGCTGATCCCCTGGTGACCCGGACCATAGAACCCTGGGCCTGAACCGCCGTTTGGAGGCCTGTCATTAGAATTGAAGCGGCTCATTATGGCTTCCATGAAGGGCCTGCATTCTCCTATAGTGTGTTTTGCTGGTCGTTCCCTTGTGCTATGCTTCGGACAAGGCTGACATAACTCCTGGTCCCAACTAACACCCCCTCTGCCGGTTTGTGGAGGTGGTTTGCCCCTATTGCGCTGAAAACCCCATTGAACTTGGGTATTGGCCACGAAATCAGAGCCACCCTCTGCCTTTCGCTTGCCTAAGAAACTGGTACCAGCCGGATTAATCTGTGCCGGTTTACCAGGCTTATTGACCTTTCCAGCCTTGTCCCCCTCTACTTCCGGATACTTATTGTTGTCGGAGTCCCCGTACTTCACCAGAGCGCTCATGAGAGTCCCCATATCATTACAATCCCGTTTAAGCCGTCCTAGTTTTAACTTTAGGGACTCAAACCGGCAATTGTTTTCCAATGTCACTATTGCCGTATTGGGATTGATACCATTCGAAGAGTGTAAGATCTCTGACACTCGCCGCACCCATGCACTTGTAGACTCCTGTTCCCCTTGGATACAGGCTGCTAAATCCACCACTGACATTGGCTGCTTGCACGTATCCTTGAAGTTTTTAATAAACTGGCGACGTAATTCTCCCCATGATCCGATAGAATTAGGGGGTAAACCCTTCAGCCAAGTCCGGGCTGTACCTTCAAGCATCATAGTAAAGTACTTTGCACAGGCTGCTTCATCTACATCCAGCATCTCCATGGCCATCTCGTAACTCTCAACCCAAGCTTCTGGAGCCAAATCTGCCGTGTAATTAGGCACTTTACGCGGACCTTTGAAATCCTTGGGCAGCTTCACGCTCCGTAAAGCGGGAATAAGACACTGCACCCCAAAGGAACTCGTTGTGACTCCTGTCTCCGTTGTGGTTGTATGAACCGGCGTCATTTGACGGATCTCCTCCCGGGCTACCGATCTAACCCGATTCGCATCCTGATCTTGTGCATCCGCGCCTGCCGGATTATTCTGTCTGTGCCGGTGTCGCCTGCGTTCACTGCTAGACACTTCTGGTTCTTCCCAATGCCTAGTGTAACTCCGGCTGGGGCGTGGTGTTGAACGGAGCCTCTCCCAGCTATGAGAATATGCTTGCTGTTGTATTAACGCTGTATTAAGTAGATCCTTAACCCTGCGTGCCTTCAACGCCACAGGCGATGTCCCCTCAATGGGTAAAGCGGCCAAGCATGAAGCAGCAGCAACGATGTTGTCCAAGGGATTTGAATAATGACCCGGAGGGATAGGAACGTGAGGCGTAGACATGATCCGCCAATCTTGCTCCGCAGTAGGCTGTTGAACCGGCTCATCCCTTGCTGGGGGCGCCCTCCGGTTTAGAGTCGGATCATTGCTGGTCCCCGCCCCGGGTGTCCTGAAAAGATATGTCGCCTTATAAACCGACGGTAGACGAGACTGGTATTTCCGACTCCTTACTCCCTGTGCAGAGGCCTGCTCCATCCTTAGATGAAAAGCCTGATCATTCAACTCCGCGTGCCTTATTGCTATCATAGCCTTCTCTGTTTTCAGATCTTCTCTTGCTTGATCAATCCGGCCCTTTAGCTGAAGGAGCTCTGCATCATGTTGCGCCTTGTCTGCTGGAGCTACCTCTGCCATGGCTCGGGCTGTGAACTCCTCGACTAAGGTGGATAGAACGTCAGTGGGCGAGAGGGCCTGGCCACTCCCCCCTACACCAGCTTCTGCTGTCGCCCCGATCACCGTGGACTGCGGCGTAGGTTGTGAACCGGCCATAAAGATAGCCACCCGGTTTGGCGGGACAAAGGGGCCCGGAATAGTGTCTCCGTCGGACTCACCCTCAGACCGGCCATCCCGCAACTGATACAAAGATTCAGTCTCTCCGGATGAAGATTCGTCGTCGGAGTAGACAACTGTCTCGCCACCGGATTCCGATCTGTCCTCGGCCTGGACCCCGTGAACTGCTCCGACGAAAACGTGTTTCATGGCGGGCTGAATCCGGGCCGATCTCGCACGCTGAGCCGGCTCGACGATGTTGGGGAAGACGTTCGGCTCGGGTCCCGGTTCGCCGATCTTGCCGATGAAGACGTGGATGCCGCCGAAGGGAACCCGGTACCCGTATTCGATTGAATCGGCCTCCGGTCCCCAACCTGCGTCATCGATGTAGATCCGGCCGCGGCGACTCTTGGTCATCCGGCCGACCACGTAGCCCTTGAGCCCTTCAAAGCTGCCCTTCAAGAACTCGAAACCATCGTGCGGAGGCCCCACGGTGGGCGCCAACTGTCGTGGAATTAACACGACAGATGTCCGGTTTAACGGACTTGATAATGGAACCATCGCACGGGTTAGCTTGAAGGGGTTAAAAGCACACAAAGGACACAGATGGTTTATACTAGTTCGGCCCCTTCGATGAAGGTAAAAGCCTACGTCTAGTTTTGTTTGGTATTGCTTGGGCGTCGATGAACAGGGAGCGGATCGCTTGCCTGTGTCCCGACGGGTTGTTTCTTGCTTGTCCCCGAACCGTCGCCGGGTCGTCCCTTTATATAGAGGCGATGCCCGGTCCGGTTTACAGAGTCCCGAGGCCGGCTCATACTTGTGTCCGCCTCGGTCTCTGCTCTTTCTTCCTTATCTCTCAAGTTACATGATTAGGCGGTTTACAAATCGTAACTCTATACATGGGCCTTAAGATCTCATGGGCCGTAGCCTTTACTAAATATTACAATGATACAAATATATTATAGTGATCCGGTTTACACTAGCCGGTTCATACCTGCTAGTAATATCCCTGACAGAACCCATGATGTATGGTTTGTAGGGGTACTTTAGAAATTGGTGGGAGTAGAGAAATTGAAGTAGAGGGACATATAAATTGAGAATAGATCAAAGAACAAATCGAATTCATATGGTGAATAAAACCCAAATATTTTCTCTTTTTGAGATGCCTTGGGTAGCGCATGTTTCCATCCCATCAAAATCAAGTTAATTTTGCTCTTAGAATGGAAACAATTGGATGCATTGCCTGAAGATACATACAAGAACAACACATTTTAATAAGAATGCATACAAAAGATAAGAACAGATAAAACTCGTTCCTCTCAATGGGCAAAATAGGAACCGACGAGCCTCGAAGGGCCGCTCACTGGTGATGGAGGGTCATGAGGCTAGGCCAATATATATGGAGAAGGTTGTTCCGCAACTTCGCCGACGAGTTCGGTCCGAGGTTGCAGAGTGAGAGCGAGCGTCGTAGACAAAGTAGTCGAACACGCAAAGTAGATGCACACATGAAGTAGCGAGGTGACTATATTTATTAATCATTGATCTCTGTTACAATGATTGCTCCTCATCTATTTATATAGGGGTAGGGGTCAAAAGATAAGTACCCAATTAACATAAAGTGTGGAACCGGGAGGGGCTAAACCATGTGCATCGCACGCAGCCGCCGCCACCCTTGTGGTGGACTCGGTTTTCCAACAGTCCCCCTTGGATAATTATCCGTATATCCATGCCTCAAAACTCGAAAAAAACCTAGTGGGAAAAATATGGAGAAAGATATCGTAGTATACGTTGTTGTATTGCACGAATTGCCTCGTCAAAAACCTCCTGTGAGAAACATCAGGAAAAATCACTCAAAGGAAAAGGAGTACAATCTACTCAACCATCAAGTTGAGTACTCGATCATCAGGGTCGAGATTTTAACGACGAGTTTGTGAAGTTTCTCCCCCTGAACATTCACTACTGCAGGATGCTGCTAACGCGACACTACGATCAGAGACCCTTTGACGAAAATGTGTGTGATGCATTAATCGAAATCGATGATGTAAAAAACCCATCAAAAAGATGCAAAACGTTTTCGATAAAGGATTCATCAAACACGGTTCAAATTTTAGTTGCGTGTGCGATGCGAGTGCTACTTCTCGAGCTTGCGTTGCATTCCCTGGAAGAGGAAAGGGAGATGCAAGCATAAGTATTTCCCTCAGTTTTTGAGAACCAAGGTATCAATCCAGTAGGATACCACGCGCGAGTCCCTCGCACCTGCACAAACAAATAAGAACTTCGCAGCCAACGCAATAAGGGGTTGTCAATCCCTTTACGGTCACTTAGGAAAGTGAGATCTGATAGAGATGATAGTTTATATTTTTGGTATTTTTGTTTATAAGAACAGAAAGTAAAAGCGGTAAAAGTAAAGTAGATGTAGATTGATATGTTGAGAATAGACCCGGGGGCCATAGTGTTCTCTAGTGGCTTCTCTCATGATAGCGATATTCTACGGCGGGTAAACAAATTACTGTCGAGCAATTGATAGAAAAGCGAATAATTATGAGATTATCTAGGCATGATCATTGTATATAGGCATCACGTCCGAGACAAGTAGACCAACTCCTGCCTGCATCTACTACTATTACTCCACACAACGACCACTATCCAGCGTGCATCTAGTGTATTGAGTTCATAAGAACATAGTAACGCCTTAAGCAAGATGACATGATGTAGAGGGATAAACTCAAGCAATATGATTTAAACCCCATATTTTTATCCTCGATGGCAACAATACAATACATGCCTTGCTGCCCCTACTATCACTGGGAAAGGACACCGCAAGATTGAACCCAAAGCCAAGCACTTCTCCCATTGCAAGAACTATAGATCTAGTAGGCCAAACCAAACCAATAATTCGAAGAGACTTGCAAGGATATTATGAGCACACATAAAAAGTTCAGAGAAGAACCAAATATTTCTCATAGACAATCTTGATCATAAACTCACAATTCATCGGATCTCGACAAACACACCGCAAAAAGAGATTACATCGAATAGATCTCCTTGAAGACCGAGGAGAACTTTGTATTGAGATCCAGAGAGAGAGAAGAAGCCATCTAGATACTAGCTATGGACCCGAAGGTATATGGTAAACTACTCACAACTCATGGTGAGGGTGATGATGATGATGTAGAAGCACTCCGTGATGAATCCCCACTCCGGCGGAGCTCCGGAACAGGCTTCAAGATGGGATCTCACGGGAACAGAAGGTTACGGCGGTGGAATTAGGGTTTTCTCTCTATTGCTGATGGTTTCGGGGTACGTAGACTTATATAGGAAGAAGGAGGACACCGGGGGAGTCACGGGGGGCCCACGAGGTAGGGGGCGCGCCCTGGGAGGGGGGCACGCCCCCCACCCTCGTGGGCAGCTCGTAGCTCCCCTGACGTAGTTCTCAAGTTCCCCGTGCGTGATTTTCCCCAAAAATATCTCTCGCGAAGGTTTCATTCCGTTTGGACTCCTTTGATATTCCTTTTCTGCAAAACCCTGAAACAGGCAAAGAACAACAATCTGGACTGGGCCTTTGGGTTAGGAGGTTAGTCCCAAAAATGATATAAAAGTGTATGACAAAGCCCAATAAACATCCAAGACATCATAAATAATAGGATGGAACGATCAAAAATTATAGATACGTTGGAGACGTATCAAGCATCCCCAAGCTTAATTCTTGCTCGTCCTCGAGTAGGTAAATGATAAAAACAGAATTTTTGATGTGCAATGTTAACCAACATAGTTTTTCAATGTAATTCTCTTAACTGTGACATGAATGTTCAGATCTGAAAGATTCAAGATAAAAGTCTATTTTGACATAAGAAATAATAATGCTTCAAGCATACTAACAAAACAATCATGTCTTCTCAAAATACTATGGCTAAAGAAAGTTATCCTACAAAATCATATAGTCTGGCTATGCTCCCTCTTCATCACACAAAATATTCATATCATGCACAACCCCGATTTCAGCCAAGCACTTATTTTCATACTCTATTCTTTCAAACCTTTCAACTTTCACGCAATACATGAGCGTGAGCCATGGACATAGCACTATGGGTGGAATACAGAGGTGGTTGTGGAGAAGACAAAAAGGAGGGAGATAGTCTCACATCAACTAGGCGTATCAACGGGCTATGGAGATGCCCATCAATAGATATCAATGTGAGTGAGTAGGGATTTCCATGCAACAGATGCACTAGAGCTAAATATGTATGAAAGCTCAACAAAAGAAACTAGTGGGTGTGCATCCAACTTGCTTGCTCACGAAGACCTAGGGCATTTGAGGAAGCCCATTGTTGGAATATACAAGCCAAGTTCTATAACAAAAATTCTCACTAGTGTATACAAAGTGACTAAGCATGAGACTCTCTACAATGAAGAACATGGTGCTACTTTGAAGCACAAGTGTGGAAAAAAAGATAGTAGCATTTGTCCCTTTTTCTTTTCTTTTTTCCTTTTTTTTCTTTTTTTCTTTTTTTGGGCCTTTTCTTTTTTCTTTGGCCTTTCTTTTTTTTTCTTTTTCTTTTTGCGGAGGGGCTTTATTGATTTAGCCTTTCCTCCCATGGGACAATGCTCTAATATTGATGATCATCACACTTTCATTACAACTCGATATTACAACTCGATACTACAACAAAGTATGACTCTATATGAATGCCTTCGGCGGTGTACCGGTATGTGCAATGAAACAAGAGTGACATGTATGAAAAGTTATGCATGGTGGCCTTGCCACAAATATGATGTCAACTACATGATCAAGCATGGCAATATGAAAATATGATGCGTGTCATATGAACAGAACGGTGGAAAGTTGCATGGCAATATATCTCGGAATGGCTATGGAAATGCCATGATAGGTAGGTATGGTGGCTGTTTTGAGGAATAATATGGTGGCTGTTTTGAGGAAGGATATATAGTGGGTTTATGGTACCGGTGAAAGTTGCGCGGTACAAGAGAGGCTAGCAATGGTGGAAGGGTGAGAGTGCGTATAATCCATGGACTCAACATTAGTCATAAGAACTTATATATTTATTGCAAAAATCTATGAGTCATCAAAACAAGGCAATCAATGCATGCTCCTAGGGGGGAGGTTGGTAGGAGTTAACCATCGCGCGCCCCCGACCTCCACAAAAAGGTTGGCACTTTACAAATACCGCATGCTCTAACTTCGTCACATAGCGGTTCACCATACGTGCATGCTACGGGAATCTCTAACCTTAACACAAGTATTTCTCAATTTCATAATAACTCCACTAGCATGACTCTAATATCACTATCCTCACATCTCAAAACAATTATCAAGCATCCAACATCTCATCATATTCAATGCACTTAGTGTGAAAGTTTTTACTACATTGACATTGGATGTCTATCATGTGAAGACTAGTTTAATAGCCTAAACACGTTACCATGCTGTTTTAATAGAATCTCAAAAGGATATAAGTGAAGCATGAGAGTTCAACAATTTCTTCAAAATATAATCACCAGCGTGCTCTAAAAGATATAAGTGAAGCACTAGAGCAAAAACTATTCTACTCAAAAGATATAAGTGAAGCACATATAGTGTTCTAACAATTCCTATGCCATATTTAAGTCTATCAAATAGGTGTGTCCAGCAAGGATAATTGTGGAAAACTCACAAGCAAAGACTCAAATTATACAAGACGCTCCAAGCAAAACACATATCATGTGGTGAATAAAAATATAACTCCAAGTATAGTTACCGATGGATGAAGACGAAAGAGGGGATGCCTTCACGGGGCATCCCCAAGCTTAGGCTTTTGATTGTCCTTGAATTTTACTTGGGGTGCCATGGGCATCCCCAAGATTAGGCCTTTGCTACTCTTTGCTCCATAGTCCATCAAAGCAATACTCAAAACTTGAAAACTTCACAACACAAAACTTAGACAAAAATTCTCGTGACCTCCGTTAGTATAAGAAAGCAAACCACTACTCAAAGGTACTGCAGTGAATTCATTCTTTGTTTATATTGGTGTTAAACCTACTGTATTCCAACTTCTCTATGGTTCATACTTCACAATATTACTCATAGATGCATTGAAATAAGCAAACAACACACGAAAAACAGAATCTGTCAAAAACAGAACAGTTTGTAGTAATCTGCAGGTTCCGCATACTTCTGTAACTCCAAAAAATTCAAAATAAATTGGTAAAAGTGAGGATTTTTTCTATTAATCATCTGCAAAAAGGATCAGCTAAATAGCATGCTCCAGTAAAATCTGACGACCATTCTAGCGAGCGCTAATGATTCTGTTTTTCACAGCAAGATCACATAAACTTCACACAAGTCTTCCCAAAGGTTCTACTTGGCACAAACACTAAACAAAACATGAAACCACATCTAAACAGAAGCTAGATGCAATATTTATTCCCTAACAGCAACAAAAACAAAAAACAAAAAAATTGAGTTGCCTCCCAACAAGCGCTATCGTTTTACGCCCCTAGCTAGGCACGATACAAGATAGATCTAGGTATTGCCATCTTTGGAAGGCAATCCATAAGTGGCTCTCATAATAGATTGATATGTTAATTTGATTTTCTTTCTAGGAAAGTGTTCCATGCATTTCCTTAACGGAAATTGGAATCTAATATTTCCTTCCTTCATATCAATAATTGCACCAATCATTCTAAGGAAGGGTCTACCAAGAATAATAGGACATGAAGGATTGCAATCTATATCAAGAACAATGAAATATACGGGCACATAATTCCTATTGGCAACAATAAGAACATCATTAATTCTTCCATAGGTTTCTTAATAGTGGAATCCACAAGATGCAAATTTAAAGAACAATCATCAAGCTCATGGAAACCTAGCAAATCACACAAAGCTTTTGGGATAGTGGAGACACTGCACCCAAATCACACAAAGCATAGCATTCATGATCTTTTATTTTTATTTTGATAGTAGGTTCCCACTCATCATAAAGCTTTCTAGGGATAGAAACTTCCAACTCAAGTTTTTCTTCATAAGATTGCATCAAAGCATCAACTATGTGTTTGGTGAAAGCTTTATTTTGACTATAAGCATGCGGAGATTTTAGTACGGATTGCAACAAGGAAATACAATCAATCAAAGAGCAATTATCATAATTGAATCCCTTGAAATGCAAAGTAGTGGGTTCATCACTATGCAACGTTTTAATCTCTGCACTCCCACTTTTAACAATTTTAGCATCAAGATCTAAAAACTCTGAATCATTAGGACACCTTAAAGCAGAATCATCTCCAATCCTATCTTCATCAAGATTTATACTAGAAAACAAGGATCTAATAGGAGACACATCAATAACTTTCAGATCTTCATCTTTATTTTCATGCTCTTCCGGTTTGGCATCCATCTTATTGATCAAGGTGGACTGTTTATCCGAAATTTGGGCAATTAAGTTCTCAAGATGAGCAAACTGAGATTTCAAGCCATAAAATTCCTTAGACATATCATCAAGGTCTTTATTCATATACTCCATAAACTTTTTTTGTTCTTTAAGCTCTCTTCTGAAAAAGTCATTATGCTCAAATTATATAGTCATAAAATGTCTAACATTGTTTTCAATCTCCTCCAGCCTTTTGAGGTGAGGGTCAACACTAACAGGGAGAGCCATAGTGACAAACAAGCAATCCAACACACAAGCAAACAAGAAGCAAGCGAATGATAAACACACGGCAGAAAAAGGGCAAATAAAACGGCAAGGGTGAAGTGGGGGAGAGGAAAACGAGAGGCAAATAAATGTAATGCGAAGGATAAGGGTTTGTTATAGGTACTTGGTATATGAATTTTGTGTAAGCCTCCTCGGCAATGGCGCCAGGAATTCTTTCTTGCTACTTCTCGAGCTTGCGTTGTATTCCCTCGAAGAGGAAAGGGAGATGCAGCACAGTAGCGTAAGTATTTCCCTCAGTTTTTGAGAACCAAGGTATCAATCCAGTAGGAGACCACATGCGAGTCCCTTGCACCTACACAAACAAATAAGAACCTCGCAGCCAACGCGATAAGTGGTTGTCAGTCCCTTTACGGTCACTTACGAAAGTGAGATCTGATAGAGATGATAGTTTTTATTTTTGTTATTTTTGTTTATAAGAACAGAAAGTAAAAGCGGTAAAAATAAAGTAGATGTAGATTGATATGTTGAGAATAGACCCGGGGGCCATAGTGTCCTCTAGTGGCTTCTCTCATGATAGCGATATTCTATGGCGGGTAAACAAATTACTGTCGAGCAATTGATAGAAAAGCGAATAATTATGAGACTATCTAGGCATGATCATTGTATATAGGCAACACGTCCGAGACAACCGACTCCTGCCTTCATGTACTACTATTACTCCACACATCGACCGCTATCCAGCATGCATCTAATGTATTGAGTTCATAAGAACAGAGTAACGCCTTAAGCAAGATGACATGATGTAGAGGGATAAACTCAAGCAATATGATATAAACCCCATCTGTTTATCCTCGATGGCAACAATACAATATGTGCCTTGCTGCCCCTACTGTCACTGGGAAAGGACACCGCAAGATTGAACTCAAAGCCAAACACTTCTCCCATTGCAAGAACTATAGATCTAGTAGGCCAAACCAAACCAATAATTCGAAGAGACTTGCAAGGATATTATGAGCACACATAAAAAGTTCAGAGAAGAACCAAATATTTCTCATAGATAATCGTGATCATAAACTCACAATTCATCGGTTCGCGACAAACACACCACAAAAAGAGATTACATCGAATAGATCTCCTCGAAGATCCAGGAGAACTTCGTATTGAGATCCGGAGAGAGAGAAGAAGGCATCTAGATACTACCTATGGACCCGAAGGTCTGTGGTAAACTACTCACAACTCATGGTGAGGGCGATGATGATGATGTAGAAGCACTTCGTGATGGATCCCCCCTCCGGCGGAGCTTTGGAATAGGCTCCAAGATGGGATCTCACGGGAACAGAAGGTTACGGCGGTGGAATTAGGGTTTTCTCTCTGTTGCTGATGGTTTCGGGGTACGTAGACTTATATAGGAAGAAGGAGCACACCAGATGAGTCACGGGGGGGCCACGAGGCAGTGGGGCACGCCCTGGGAAGGGGGGCGCGCCCCCCACCCTCATGGGCAGCTCGTAGCTCCCCTGATGTAGTTCTCAAGTTCCCCGTGCGTGATTTTCTCAAAAAATATCTCTCCAAAAGGTTTCATTCCGTTTGGACTCCGTTTGATATTCCTTTTCTGCAAAACCCTGAAACAGGCAAAAAATAGCAATCTGGACTGGGCCTTTGGGTTAGTAGGTTAGTCCCAAAAATGATATAAAAGTGTATGACAAAGCCCAATAAACATCCAAGACGTCATAAATAATAGCATGGAATGATCAAAAATTATAGATACGTTGGTGACGCATCAGCGAGGCATACTGTTCAGTTCAATTAACTATTTGCGATGAGGAAGAAGAACAGAAATTACTCGAATTAACTTTTTGTGATGAGGCGGAACAACAGAAACGGGCAAGCAGATGAAGATGTGTGCGATTGAGGGCATACGCTTCAGAAGGATTAACTATTCACGATTAGGCAACACAACAGAAACGGTCATCCAGAACAACGTGTGTGCGATTGACGGCATACACTTCACACGGATGAACTGTTTGCGATTGGCCACAACAAACAGAAACAGTTAGACAGATCAACGTGTGTGCGCTAGACAGGCACACATTCTAATTAAAATAAGCATGTGCGATGGTAATAACGAGCGCGCACGGTTGTTGGAACAAGACGTGTGCTGACATTGCCTATTGCGGTGCACCCTATGGTGCAAACGCCACGTACGCGGACGAGAAAGCGTTCCCAGGTTACCTCATCCGGGAATAGTGCCACACTTAGAATTTATAGAACCGTCAATAAATTTTGAGCATGTGTCCCATCACATTCCAAATTACAAACCTGTTCACACCAATCAAAACCTAAACGGTTTCCCACTTAGGAGTGTATTAGTACTCAGTTATAAATACTACTACTCCAAGATGACCGCACATTCCTCCTCAACTCCTCATCCACAAAAACAAACAAGTCATTCATTATCGTTCCCTTGCGTCTGCCATGGACAGTGTGAGTTTTTGGTCAGGAGATTACGACTAGGGAGAGGCGAGCATCGAATCGGAAGCACGAGAGATGTCTCGCCTCGCCACGAAAGCAGCTGACATGTCCCGCTGCGCGGCCGTAGCATCACAGAGTTCCCGTCGTGCCGCTTAAGCAACGCGGAGGTCCCGTCGCACCGTCGATGCAGCAGACTGGTTCGGTCGTGTAGCGGAAGCAGCAGAGATGTCCCGCCACATCGCGAATGCAGCAGAGGTGTCCTCCCGGGCCGCGACGGCCTGGGAAAATGTCTCGCGGGTGGGCGAGGACTCTTACAAGCGCATGAATGCGATCGTACATAGCCATATGGATCATATCTCAGGCTGGGCGAGGTTGTAGGATGGCATGAAAGCCTCTTTTGAACAGGCTACTGATGTCATGCAACAACTAAGGGGGGGGGCATGCGAAGCTTCGGGCCGAGCACGACCTGCTGAGGGCGAAGATCGTCGGAAGTGCGGAGCACCATGAGGAAACCACTGCCTTGTTGAAGAGGACCGGCGTCATCATCAAGAAACTTATGGACGAGAATGACATGCTCCGCATCGAGCGCCAAAGGATGGTGGAGGAATCTGTGGATACTCTCAAGCAGTGTCTTGAGGACAAGAAAGAGCTCATCACCGCTTGCAGCGGAGACTAGTTCCCGTGGCCTACAGCAACGCATCAAGAAAGTAGAGATTTAGCGAGCCAGATCACCGCTCACTGCGAAGAGCCGAAGACTAGTTCCTGATTATTTTGCCCTTGTGTATTTCGGGCATTGCCGCATGTGTTTTTTTAATTATCTTCCAAAATATGCAAGACAATTACAATCCACTGTGATCGTCGCAGTTGACGCTATATAGGTCCGTCGTAGTTGACGCTATATAGGTCCGTCAGATCTTACATCAAGATTCGTGCAAAACTTTCTTTTCAGATTTTCTTTTTTTCTCTCTTAAATCATGTGCATGCTAACGGATGAACATGAATTCATGCTATAATTGTATTAACCGGAAACTTGATACATGTGTGGATACATAGACAAAACACTGTGTCCCTATTAAGCCTCTACTAGATTAGCTCGTTAATCAAAGATGGTTAAGTTTCCTAACCATGGACATGTGTTGTCATTTGATGAACGGGATCACATCATTAGTAGAATGATGTGATGGACAAGACCCATCCGTTAGCATAGCATATTGATCGTTCAGTTTTATTGCTATTACTTTCTTCATGTCAAATACATATTCCTTCGACTATGAGATTATGCAACTCCCGGATACCGGAGGGATGCATTGTGTGCTATCAAACGTCACAACATAACTAGGTGATTATAAAGATGCTCTACAGGTATCTCCGAAGGTGTTTGTTATGTTGGCATAGATCGAGATTAGGATTTGTCACTTCGAGTTTCGGAGAGGTATCTCTGGGCCCTCTCGGTAATACACATCATAAGAAGCCTTGCAAGCAAAGTAACTAATGAGTTAGTTCCAGGATGATGTATTACGGAACGAGTAAAGAGACTTGCCAGTAACGAGATTGAACTAGGTATGAAGATACCGACGATCGAATCTCGGGCAAATAACATACCGATGACAAAGGGAATAACGTATCTTGTCATAACGGTTCGACCTATAAAGATCTTCATAGAATATGTGGGAGACAATATGAGCATCCATATCCGCTATTGGTTATTGACACGAGAGGTGTCTCGGTCATGTCTTCATAGTTCTCGAACCCGCAGGGTCCGCACGCTTAACGTTCGATGACGATATTGTATTATATAAGTTATGTGATTAGGTGACCGAATGTTGTTCGGAGTCCCGAATGAGATCACAGACATGACGAGGAGTCTCGAAATGGTCGAGAGGTAAAGATTGATATATAGGACGATGGTATTCGGACCGGAAGTGTTTCGAGAAGCACTAGGTACCTATCGGGTCACCAGAAGGGGTTTCGGGCACCCCCGGCGAAAGATATGGGCCTTATGGGCCAAGAGGGGAAACGCACCGGCCACAAAGGGGCTGGTGCCCCCCCCCCCACATATGGGCTAGCGAAATTGGAGAAGGAAAGGGGAAGGAGGAAAGGAAAAAAGGGAATAGGAC